>OX376073.1:8251676-9501676 GCA_947361185.1 Charanyca ferruginea
TAAAAAAAAACGTACCGTCGAATATAAGACCTCCTTTTTTTGAAGTCAGTTAAAATACATAAAACACATTTGGCCGGTTCGCAAAATTATTTTGTGTGTTAAGTTGATCTGAATATTTTTGTATGAAAACACAGATTATAATTTAATGTAACGATTAGGTAAAATTTATTACGGAATGATTTTATTTAGAAAATAACCAGTTAATTGAATCTGAAATACTAATTACATAAGCGTCCTTAATAATTATCTCGTTCAACACTTGACAACACAGCTTTAATTAAAATTTTCTACGGAAAGATACCTAAGTAATACTTAAAAGAACACGCCGCTTAGTTTACCTTAATTTTATATTAAATATCGAAATTGAATTTGGCTAAGAAAACGTTTATAACGTTATTTTCTCATTTTTTTAAAGGTGGAGTTTCATTAACCGATTTTAAAAAAGTCGGAGGTTTTCAATTCGACTGTACCCATGTTTATTTCTGTAGATCGATATTGAAAATTGTTTTTAAAAAGTAGGTATGCCTCACAGGTTTTCCCATATAAATGTCATGAAAATATTGCACCTTTGAATATGGAAAATTAGGTGACTTAATTATTTTAGTAACATTTCAAGAAAACCGTATTTAATTACAAAGCAAAAATATAAAAAAAAAACTACAAAGCAAAAATAACTTGGATTTCGGCAATCGGTGACAAAAAACAACAAAGAGAATTACTAAAGCAGTCAACTTCCGAATTTCAAGTTATTTTTACTTTGTAGTTTTTTTTTTAATCTTTGTATTACTGATGTTTTCATTTCAGATTTTACAATCAGAACATATGCAACAGAAACATACGAACTAATTCATCAGCCAGTGCAGGACATAAGCTGAACAGTTTTCAGCGAAACTAATATTCATGTCCTTTGATTTTTGTAAGGTAACGGTAACTAGGGTACGTCCCGACCGAACCAATTCCAAGCCGACCGAATTTATTACGAATAAAAACCCGATTTTTTCCCTATGGCTTAGAAAAAGTTTACCTCTTTATACGATTTTTTAATGCCTCTAATCTCCTTGCCACACGTTTCTGATGTAAAACGCTTTCGAGGAAACACGAGCGTACCTTAAATTTTAATATTAATTATTCCTCGTTGCGGAAAAACAAGCCGAAAAGCCTTGACACGTTTTGGACTTAAACCAAAAGATCGTCATCTGTTATAATTAAAACCATGGGCCCCAGAAGACTCATTCACAACAGAAATAGGTAATTCGTTGAAAATATTAATTAACTTCCATTGTTTGAATAGACACTAAGGACACACCCGCAACACTCCATAGAATCGAAACGATATAATTGCCTACATTAATACTAAAATAATAGACTGTACAGATACGTGCGTGAGAGTGAACAAAAATGCAGTTTCCAGAGCTAGTCGTTCGACGCGGGGAGAGGTTTCAGAGGGAGGCGGAGCGTGTCGCTACTGTACGGTAGTAGGTACTAAAACTTATACTGTGCTAAGGGGATCAGAGGGGCTTAGTATACTTAAGCGGTACAGATTGCTTATGGTTATGATACGCTTGCTGCGGTTGGTCTGTGGATGTGTTTCGTCCATCTTGGAAAGCACGGAAAGCCGTCAGTCCCGGTTGTCATTCGTAAATCTTTGACAGTCGCTATGGGTAGTCTGAAGCTAGAGTCTGACAATCAGTCTTACCAAGAGGTATCGTGTTACCCAGTTACTTGGTTGTGCAGTTCAGACAGGCAGTCGCTGTATGAAATCGTTTATTATATTCTCACTAACGACACTATAATACAATCAAATTTAGTTTACTCATTTATATATAACATACACTTAGGTATACTTATGAATAAATCAAGGAATCCAAACACAATTAATACTTCAACGAGGAAGAACGTTCTTCAATAGAAAACTATTGAAGCGACATCTATCGCACATGAAGCATACTACAACCGACGACGTTTCCTAGATCGTGCAAGCAGTGTTATCCGCGACATTAGGATATATACAAAAATTCCGACAACAACCGTCGGGCAGTAGCCCACCAGACATAACACCCGCCTGGTCGGAGGATCCTCCCTTTTCAATGGAGGATGAGGAACCTTACACTCTGTTCCTCATACCTCTAACACTCTAAACTATATTGTAGAATATATAACATAATTATTGTCATTGTGGGTACACCGACAGATCGTAGCATAAAACTTTGCCACAACACACCCGTCAACATTAATTTATCTTATCTGCTCGACGTCCGTATGTCACTACAGGGATTCAGCAGAATATCAGCGTCAGGTACATTTGTCTGACACATGCTGAGCTGAACTCCCATTTGGTGCAACCTTGAGACGCACACCGCACTTTGTTTAACCCTTATTTGATTTGTTTTTTTTTTGTGTTGTGATATGTCTTTTGGGTTTACTAAATAAATGATTTATCTATGTATGTTATCTATCTATCTATGTAAAACACTGGTATTCAGCTGCATTCGGTTATACGACAGGACGGCCACCAGTCGGTATGCATTTAAGGGCGCGTATTCGATTTAGCGCAACTCAAAATCTAAACGATTGCTAGAACGGCGTAGCAGCATTGACACACACTAGTACAATACAATGGTCTGTTTGTGGGCATCAGAAAAAAAAATATGCACGAAATAAGCACGAATCATTGAAATTGATCGACAAACGACAGCGCGCGATGTTTTACAGTGCTTTTTAAAATTATTGTCTAAAATAAATGAGCTTGTATAACGGACTGAAAAATATTCTGTATATTAAGCATAACATTTGATTTCATAAAATAAATATATCAGTTATGTTTTTATTCAAATACTGGTGAAAAAAATTGTCAAAGTCAACCGATTTTCTACTTTTTCAACATTGTTTTTTAATACATAATAGTAATATTTTCGTAATTTTGACTCTGTTACTGTCTTTATGACTGTATATACTGTTGGAAAAACGCATAAAACAAAATATTTTGGCATATTGTAATGGTTGTGTTCGTCCTGAAAGTTAACTCTGACGTCTATTTTCGTAAAACGATATGAAAGAATTGTCTTCGTTTTAAAAAACCATTATTAAAAATTATACTTTTACTCTGTAGCTATGTAAATCAAGACTTAATCTTTCTAAAACTGTAAATTGTCTTTAAAAAATCTGCTCACATAAATACGATATTGCTTTGGGCAAAACGCAAAAACATGAAGTTTTCGTCACGAATCGAATACGCGCTCTTAAGGAAGTTGCGGATTTACTTTCTACATAAGAAAGCAGAGTCATCTCATAAACGACTTTTCTTTTTATGTATATTTATTATATACCATATATATATATTGGTAATTATATTAGTTATATATTTTTCTTTGTTCAGTTTACCTATGTTGTTTTTTAACTATGCACCTGCCATGTTATCTCTTCACCACCCTTGGTTGACGGTAGAGAATTCCTAAGGCATTAAAGTCTGCCTTTGTACCTTTGTGCATGAAGTATAAATAAATAAATAAATACTGGAAACTGACCCCGATATAATTTGGAAAAGGCTAGACAGATGTTGCTTGAATAGACAGTAAAAGTTATTTTATCACTTGTCACTCTATTTGTATATTGTGAATAAAAATCTTATTGGTAAATAGTGTTGCTTATAAATAATATATTATTATTTCACTTAACTGTCAGATTAGTAGGTAGTGCTTTTATAAATCATTATTAGTTATTCATATGGAGGATTTATTATTATCGAACAGCGTTGCCGTAGGATTTAACCGTTCTTCAAAGGATTTTGTAGAGAGGCTTAAGATTAATATTTTTCGTATGAAAACGAATTTTATAAATATTATTATGTACCATAAGTATTTAATTAACTAGTACCTATAATCTTGAACTAATAAAATAATATTAAATGACGGAAAACATTGATTGTTACTTAAGAAAAGTATGCGCACATGCGCACGCCTTAAAGGTATTTAAAAAATTCTTCGTATCGTCATCATCTGGAAATGTGCCCAAGAGAGAGACTGGCTCTCGGCATTACTGCAGCGGATAGCAATTCCTCTGATTAAGAGAGACTGGCACTCGGCATTACTGCAGCGGATAGCAATGCCTCTGATTAAGAGAGACTGGCACTCGGCATTACTGCAGCGGATAGCAATGCCTCTGATTAAGAGAGACTGGCACTCGCCATTACTGCAGCGGATAGCAATGCCTCTGATTAAGAGAGACTGGCACTCGCCATTACTGCAGCGGATAGCAATGCCTCTGATTAAGAGAGACTGGCACTCGGCATTACTGCAGCGGATAGCAATGCCTCTGATTAAGAGAGACTGGCACTCGGCATTACTGCAGCGGATAGCAATGCCTCTGATTAAGAGAGACTGGCACTCGCCATTACTGCAGCGGATAGCAATGCCTCTGATTAAGAGAGACTGGCACTCGCCATTACTGCAGCGGATAGCAATGCCTCTGATTAAGAGAGACTGGCACTCGGCATTACTGCAGCGGATAGCAATGCCTCTGATTAAGAGAGACTGGCACTCGGCATTACTGCAGCGGATAGCAATGCCTCTGATTAAGAGAGACTGGCACTCGCCATTACTGCAACGGATAGCAATGCCTCTGATTAAGAGAGACTGGCACTCGCCATTACTGCAGCGGATAGCAATGCCTCTGATTAAGAGAGACTGGCACTCGGCATTACTGCAGCGGATAGCAATGCCTCTGATTAAGAGAGACTGGCACTCGGCATTACTGCAGCGGATAGCAATGCCTCTGATTAAGGCGCTAGCAATCGACTTTTGCAGATTTTAAACTGACAATCACGTCAAATTGTGTAGTGTAAATGATTTGAAAAAAATATATGATAAACTGGAACATTCTCTTAATCATTTAGTATGTGAATATTTTTGATTAAGTTCATATTAAATAGTTTAATTAAATCGTGAAGTTGTGTCTGACGCGGACAAAACATTGATAATCACACAAAATCTACCAAGAATATTTAAACAAAACTTTTACAATCTTACAGACAATTTTATTACGCCTTTTTTTAGGTTAAAGAATACTATCTTTCATTTAATTTCTTCGACTAAACTTTGAGAGTTTTGGACGTATACGATTCTCTGGTCGCTCATGGTCGCCGGCGTATATCGTCGCCTTAAGGTAAAAACTGGCCCTTGGGTAACTAAAAAATAAAGTTATCACCAAGGTGACTATACCGACGACACGGTTGGCGCAGTGACAGAGCGATTGACTGATGCGCAGCGTGTTGCGGTTCGATTTACGGTTCTTTAAAGTTGTTTTCTTTTGACAAATTTTATATTTCCGTGATAATTGTTCTATAAAAAGTAATTGAGGTTGATAGTATTATATGTTTCGCATAAAGGGGAAACGAGGGATAAAATGATCATCGTATAAAAATATAACTTTAGCAATAGATACTTTCTGGTTATCGGATAACGCTGATGAAATATTACCCTAGAATAACTTTGAACAACGTAACTATCTAGATACTAACAAAATATTGTGATAGGATGCATCGTGTGCCAGTGCCGCTAAATATTTATAAGACCTGAAATATGGAAAATGCAAAATGCAGTCTTAAGTTTTATCAATGTCTTTTTACTTTCTTAGACAAAAGAATAAATTTGTTTGAAAATCTGTATAATTACAACAATTATTATAATATACAATACTAATCTATACCTACTACTTTTCTAATAGTATAAAGAGGAAAGGCTTGGTTATTTTTTTATTGTATTGCAAAAATTCTTTTGGGGTTGGAGATATCTTTATTTACCACAAGATTTTTTTACTACTTACATGAAAAATATAAAAACATTACTGATTAACGTACAGTTTTGGCTAAAAATTACAATACTTATATCAAAGAAAAAACTTTGCTATACATATTATTTCTTTCGCTAATAAAAAAAAACACTATTGCCGAATGTCATATTTGATTTCCACTCGAATGAATTCGACAGCAAAAGTTCTAGTTCGCTAATATTTGCCAAATTATCTTATAACTGCTGTTTGTACACAACAAATTTACCAAATTATTTCAAACCCATTTAAATGTTTGTTTATTTGAGTAATTTGTTTGTTGTGTGAGTTTAATAACTGTTTTGCAGAAGGTTAATGCAGGTGAATCACACGACTAGTGTAATATAATAAGTTACAGAAGAGTCACGTAGTACTTTGATGACCTTTTACTGTCTTCTATTTATTATTAATAATAATAATAATAATAATAATATGTGGGGACATTTTCACACACGGCCATCTGACCCCAAACTAGGGAGACCCTGTACTATGGGTGTCAGATAGCTGATATACATACACAAATACATTTTTTTTTTGTAAATACATACATTTATAGATAAACAACACCCAGACACAAAGCAAACACAAGTGCTCATCACACCAACGTTTACCCTGGGCGGGAATCGAACCCGCAACACGCTGCGCAGCAGTCGATCGCTCAGCCACTGCGCCAACCGTGTCGTAAAAAAGTAACATAAAGAAAATGAACGAAATATTTGCGTTGTTGCTTATGCAACAACGCAAATATGGAAATGTTAGTGGATTTATATCCACTAACATTTAGAGAAATTAACGTGTTTTATTTTTAATAGATTTTATTTTCAGGGTTATTCGTAATTATGATTTGTATCACTAATGTAATAATAAATTCGGATTTGTTCTTACGTCAGAAATTGTTTGGAAATTATTTTAGTTTATTAAGAAATAACATTTGCAGCAGATCGCCTGTTACTCACATTAGTATAGAAACTATTATTGGATTTTATCCATCACTCAGAAATAAATTTGCGAACTCTAATAAGCCAAGTAATTCAAACAATAACAAACCATTAGGTTTTACGGTGCAAATCTTTTACGGCCATTTCTAGGGTTTACTCAAATATTATGAAAATGTTATTAAACAAGGCATGTAAGTAATTGAATGTATAATAACGAAGTGAATATCTCAAATCTCGGTCCTAATCCCAAGTAGTCCCAAAACATTAAATTAACGCCAAGCGCGTGTGTCTACAGTCGTAAAATATAATTTACGTTCCTTAGTATAAGACCGCTTAGCAAACTTGTTTAAGAATAGTGTTAATTTAGTTTGCACTGTAAAGTTTGCTTCAGATTTTATTAAGTTGAATTAAAGTAAAGGAACAAAAAAAGAAATGTTTGTAAATAAATGTAAATAAAACGACCAAGTATATGTATTATAATAAATATGTATGCAATTCCAATACGCAGCTGAACAATTTTTCCCACTTGCACCAAACGTAACGGTTTTGAATTTGGTTTGAAATATTCATGTGTTCTAGAATATTCAAAAGACATCGTCTTGCCAAAATTTCTTTATTCATTGTTCAAGTGCTGTCTATTTATCAGACGAGACCAGTAACAGACAGGTTAAAAAAAATACTAATAGACGTCTTTACCAATATCTAAACCATTTACACAAAACAAAACCATTTCAAATCAGAACAATATCTTTCTAATAAAGCATCGGTTGATTCCGTCTGATTTTATACCAGCCAGTCCAATTACACTCCCATTTTAGAAACACGGATAAAAGTCAAAAGCATTGCGTAAATAATCCTCTTTTCCGTAATGAGCAACTCTAATCAACGTAATGTAATCTATGACAAATCCATTTGGTAATTACGTTACAGTCGCATCAGAGAGGCCTGCGACCTAAATATTCAATCCATTTAATAAGGCAGTACCGGGCTCTCATGACAATCTAGGGGTAGCTATAAAGATTCACAATTCATGAGCATCACAGTGACGGTCAACGAACTCTGAACTTGTAGTCTGGCGAAATTGTTCTGTAGAATTGGCGTGAAATATTCAAGACGCAAAAATATAATAATGTAGCTTTAGTGAGGTCGTCGTCTGTATGACGTGCACTGACATATTGATCAGTGAAGACTGTACCTACTAGACTGAATGACTGAATATTTTTTGTCATTTTATTAGCGACCCCTTATTATTTCGTACAGTATAAGTTTGCGTATAATGCAAATCATCATCATTCTTACTTCTGCCAAAAAGCATCATGACTGAGTTTTGTACGGTCGGAAATCTAACCTATTAAGTTCATACAATAACGAGGTAAAACTGTTTCTTTGTTTGTAAGAGATAATCTCTGAAAGTACTTATCCGATTGCAAAATCCTTCACTAATAGAAAGCTACTCTATTGTCGAGTGCCATAGACTATGTTGTATGGTGATACTTGACTTTTTGAGTTGCTTATCATTTTGAAATTAATCCGTCATTACTGTTCGATTCAAACTTAATGGCGGCTGTGAAGTGCGCTGTTGGCTGCGCAGTACACCGCGCCTCACCCCCGCTGTCACGTGAAATTGTTAGGGTGTTACTACACCAATCGATCGACGTTGATTGATTGGTGTGGTAGCTTTGGCTGATCGACGGATACCGTTCGACTAACCAATCAATCGATTGCCGGTCGATGGCATCGACCGGCAATCGATTGAGGTTGATCGAGTAACCCCGGCTATAATCCATTAGTTTCTTTCGAAATGTATTTAAAGAGGACGCGCAGGCCAGCTAGATAGCGCGTGGGGCGCAGGCGGGCAGGTGAGCAGCAGGTGATAATGGGGAGCGGATGGCGCGCGGTGCGACTAATCCGGCAGCTCGATCGACGTCGACTAATCAATTCTACCATCGATCGATGCCGTCGATCGACGAGCGATCGATTAGTCTGGCAACACCCTTACTGCGCAGCCACTCGCCTCGTGTTCAGAGCCGCCATTAAGTTTGAATCGTACTGTATTCAAGACGATACATATACAAGCTTCGATATTAGTGTTCTTATAGTATCAACAAATTCCATCGAATTTAATTACTTGTTGATCAAAAGAAGTGGTTTATTTTTGTGTGGATAAAGAGAATAAACATTTTGTATGGATTTGGGTAGAGTGTGCTAACATAGACTACATTTTATAAAATGGCTCTAATTATATTGACGGCTCAAAATAATGTCTGTAATTTATTGATCTATTCTATGCAAGATATAATAAAATCGGAAATTCGGATAAGGTTCTAGTCAAAACGAAAACGGTTGAATAATCATATTTCAGACAAAAAAATACCACATAACCGTATTCAAAATTGTGGTCGACATCGATATTCTAACGTAAGTTTCGTGTATTCTCATTGTTGTGATACGAAAACTGTGGCCGACGTAATTTTTCTAGGGTCAAAACAAATGAAAGAGCTTTCTGCTACATTTGTTTTTCTTTTAGATTTTGATTATGCAAATGTTTAATAATGTAGGACCTTGAACCCAAAGGAACCATTTTGTTTGGATTTAGCAAACATTGTTTGAACAAGACTTTTAAGTAAAACCTTGTTTATGATAAGATTTTCAGCCTTCGTACAGTACAAACTTCGTAGCTTTGCATAATTATTGTATTTAATCGTTACATATTAACGAACTTAATAGGTACTTATTAACCGTAAAGTATTAATATGCAAGTATAACGTAATTATTATTCTTGTCAGCATTAATTAAATCGTTGTTGGTTTTTTCTGCGTTTGAAATTTAGTAGCTGCCCGGAGTTCGGAAGTTGGCGTTGCAACACACCCGTAAAGGCGACGATGTACGCCGGTGACCTTGAGCGACCAGAGAATCGTATGCGCTGCGTCCAAAACTCTCAAAGTTTAGTCAAAAAATAAAAATAAAAGATAGTATTCTTTAACCTTAAAACGGGCGTATACTAAAAGACAGATAATATAATTGTATGTAAGATAGTGAAAGTTTCGTTTAAGTATACCGGGTAGATTTTGTGTGATTATCAATGTTTTGTCCGTGTCAGACACAACTTCACGAGTTAATTAAACTATTTAAAATTAATATAATCAAAAATATTCACATACTAAATGATTAAGAGAATGTTCTAGTTTAACATATATTTTTTTCAAATCATTTACACTACACATTTTGACGTGATTGTCAGTTTAAAATCTGTAAAAGTCGCTTGTTAGCACCTTAAGGTTTAGGCTCCGCTCGCCCCTTGGATCTTGTCCCATTCGATTAAAATGTTCCACTCACTCCGTTTTTTTTTATTTTGGTGTAGAGATTCGCCCCTTGCGGCATTTCCTTGGAAATTTTACAAAACAAGGTATAGTTAGACAGAAAAATGCATATATTCTACACAATTATCTACATATCTACGTATTTAAAATGTATTTGTGTATGTATATCAGCTGTCTGACACCCATAGTACAGGGTCACCCTAGTTTGGGGTCAGATGGCCATGTGTGAAGGGGAAATTACCTTACAGAATTCTTCTTACGACATCTCATACTTTATATGTCAAAATCACCTTGTCATTTTAGTTCAACTCGCTGACACGCTCGCAAGGGTGGCACTAGTATAAATTCGAATTATCAACCGAGTTTTTAGAATGCCAATCAAGAAACTCACAGGGGATTCAGATTCGAAGTTTAAAATCACACCCCTGGTCAGCTAAACATAAGTTTACAACGACTTCAATCAACAATTTGACTTGACAGGGTTTATAGAATAAGGTCGACGTGTTTTGTTCATTTCCGATGTTTACACACAATTTACGTTTCCACACATTTTCCTCATAAAATATATCGCCTCCAAATGTAAGAAAGTTATTATTTTACCAATTTAACACACGGCTCTAACAAGACCATGTGTAAATAAAAACATATTTTTTGGTTTACTTAATCTTTCTATAGGAGAAGTGTATTTACCATTGTAAAAGTAACAATAAGTCTTTACTTTTTTTTTGTATTGGGATAAGTCCACTGCACTATTTCTAACCACTGTGAAGACCAGGACCTCAAGTCTGCTATTACAATAGTGTCAGAATGGTCTATCATTGATTTCATAATTATTGATTTTGACGAGTTTTGGTAATCTACTAATATAATCAAAGTCAAAGTCAAAGCATTTATTTCAATTAAACCATTTACAGGCACACTTTCGAATTGTCATGGAGTCAGTCAGTTAGTCAGAAAGTTGAAGCTAGTTGCTCGTACCAAAACGTAGGTAGGTCTCTATGGAGAAGAACGAGCAAGAAACTCCACGGACACTCTTTTAAAATCAAGTTTTTACAAAACATTGGTTACATTATCCTTGTTTAGGCGTCATTATGAATTTCCAATGGCCAACTACAGACACTCCAATAAAATAAATGATATACAATGGTAAATTTAACTCCCCCATCCCCATTCCATCATCGGACGAGCCGAGATACAGCGAAGCGTCACCGCTATATAATAATAATAATATAATATGTGGGGACATTTTCACACACGGCCATCTGACCCCAAACTAGGGGGACTATAGGGAGGGGGACTTATATGGTTGAGGTTCCACGGTCTCGAACCAAGCGCTTTGACTCTACGTTTATTGTGCGAACTGCCAGACTGTGGAATTCCCTGCCCGCCTCTCTGTTCCCTGATAAGTATAATCTGGGTATCGTCAAGGCACGAGTGAACCGGTTCATCCTAGGCAAGCGTGTTTCAACTTAAGATCAGGTGAATCGCGGTCAAACGCAAGCCTATTTGATAGTAAAAAAAAAACTCGTACATAATGACAAATGAATGACTGACTTAGGCCGTAGGTAATCTGCTAAAATTTTGACAGTTCCTTTGATCAGTGACCTACCATTGGAACGTCATTGTGCAGTCATTGCTTTTAATTCGACCGGCCAATGATCGACCATTATGAATTTTGCCGATTACGAACTCTTAACAAAATGACAATGGGATCGTATTGGAATGATGATCGTATAAAAATAGCAGACTTGGCCCCCATGATAAGCAGTGGCGACCACTAGAAAAGCGCTAAGACAATGAAACTCGACAAGTCCCAAAGGAACTGTCTTGGATCCCGCAACGAAATTAATCGAAAAACATTGCGGAGTTGTACGAAAAAACATAATTTCCACTTCACTCCATGTCAAGTAAGAGACAGAACAGAACTAAGCCAATAGGCACAAAGGGACCTTCTCTTTGCTGTTCCATGCGTCTTATTCTTGAACGCGCTCTGTCAGCTGACTTTAGTCATGCATTAACACGTTCCCTGCGGCAGTGATTTTTCTATTCTTTCCATTCCTGCAGTAGACGTTGTCCACCTGGTCATAAATCTATCATTGTGACGGTACAGGGCATATTAAACCCTGTAACGTTTTAGAAACTTGAATCCTTTTTTTGGCTTCATGTAAAAATATATATGATCTTTTGTGTTTAAATATTAACAAATAATGAATTTATTGACACGAACCTGAAGGCACATACAGTCATGAGCAGAAACATGTAAATAGTTGGTCGCATACAAAACTGATTTTCTCCTAAACTATTGATCGAAATGTTATGGGGTTACAAATAGGGTATTTTTGATTCGAAAATAAGTTTTATCCATAAGTTGAAATAGCTATTTCCACCATAACCATGGGGCTTATCCATGGGGTGCCACGAATACACTACACTATGCATGAAACTTCTTGCTCGTTCTTGTCCATAGAGATAAGTACCTAAGTTTTGGAACGAGCAACAACCTTCAACTTATCTGACTAACTGACCGACTCCTTAACAATTTAAAAGTGCCTGTAAATGGTTTAATTTAAGTAAATAAATGCTTTTACTTTGACTATTGTTTACTTTCCGATGTTGTTACAGACGAGTCACGCTCAGAGAATACAAACATTGCTTGTTTTTGAGCCCTCCGTCTAAATATTTACCGACTGACCTGAATATAAACCGGTCATTATTTTGTTATGTGCAAGGAGTTTTAATTGGTGAACTAAGGACCTTTTTAAACGGGTTTTGAATAATCTAATTTTATTTTAAATTGTTTTTTGGTCCCTTGTTCCGGAAGAGCAATTTTTGGTATTATTTTTTTAAATAACAGGTTTACTTTAATTTTTAGTTTCGGGAGCTCGTTGCTAAGTAAAAAGTCACCAGCCAGTCAAGATTGTTAAGTTACGCTTGCTGCGATCGGTCCGCAGATGGGTGGCCATCATCAGTATTATTTCATACCGAGAATCGTGAATCGGAAAGCATTCAGGGGTTGAAATCCCGTAGTCCGATATCCATACCAATAGCAAAGCTCCTTTTTTTCCCCATCACATAAATATTAAATGATGCCAATTTTTTTTTATTACTTATTATATTGATTTTTTATTACGATATTTACACACAAATTTTAAAAATATATAACAATTTATTAACATAAAAAATAACATGTAAAATAAAGGCCTTATAGGGCATCAAAAAACTTGTCCAAATCGCTCTCAATGGGACAAGCGCCCAAAAGGCTAGCAGCATTGCCGCGTCGCGTATGGCAATGCTAATTCTTTGGCAGCAGAAAAGGCCAGCCCTCTGATACGAGAAGAGTCAACCTTCAGCTTAGCCAAGTCAATAAAAAAAAAAAAAATGAGCGTCGGGTCCAGTTATGTCCTAGGTGGTTAATGGCGGCAAACGGCTCAAACATAACTTCCAAGAAGGTTGTTATATTGTTAAAGTTATTCCAACAATATTTTCTGCCATCTACACTAATTTCATAAAGCTGAATAGTTTGTTTGTTTATTTTTAGGGTTCCGTACCTCAAAAGGAAAAAACGGAACCCTTATAGGATTACTCTGTTGTCCGTCTGTCTGTCAAGACCCTTTATTTCGGGAACGCGTAGAGGTATCGAGTTGAAATTAAAACCATATACTCAAATCTACGGTCCCTTGATGCTGTAAAAAATCAACCCTCTATGTTAACGTGAAAAAAAGATTTTATTCAACGGCCGTTTATGTCGCAAAAAAACGCATTTATAATATTAAGTAGATTAAAGTATGAATAGTAGGTATGTACCTACAAATATGTACGGAACCCTCGGTGGGCGAGTCCGAATCTCACTTGCCCGGTTTTTTTTTGTTTGAACGGCACTTCTGTTCCGATTCCGAAAATTCTGTCTCTAATAGGAAGCTATGTTATCTCTGAGTGCAGTAATATATATTTTATTACTAAAAATATAAGGATTTGGATGAAAATTTATGAAGACGAAGTCGAGGGTAAAAGCTAGTAAGAAATACAAATAATCATCACCCTCCCTGACTTGTGTATAATAAATGGATCTGCAGCACAATGATAAACTTCTTTATGAATATTTTCCCCCTCTAACGGCTAACGTATTGTGAATGCATTTCCTCACAAACACATCACTTTCCTTTGTAACGTCCCGACCCCCTCAATATATTTGCGTTGACCATTCAAAAGAATTGTGCCGTATTTTTGCTGGCAACTAGTCGGTGCCAAGTTGACTGCGACTTAACACCATTTTGACATCTAGAAGGAAGGAAGCTAAATGTGTTGACTGGGGGATATATTCTGAGCTTTTGTAAAATAAATTTTACGAACGATAAGCACATTTTGACAACTTGACCTAAACTGGAATTGTATGTAGGAGTACTAGGACTAATGTTGAAGACATACGAGCTCTTTTGTGTGCAGTCATATAATAGACTGCTTGTTTTTATGTTCTTTTGTTTTAATCTACATTTTGTTGTCAATTATATTTTTCACTTCTTCTATACATCATCGCTTTGATTATTTACATGTCTAGATACAACTGCAATCGCAACAATAACAACAGGTCAGATTTGAAGGGCTTGTGTGCGTAACATACACAAGTAAGCGTAGTTTCTACTGTTTTATAAGCGCGTGCATCACTGGGAGTAATACCAGCCCTTGAATATTTGCCATAAAAGGAGGGGAAAAATATGTTTTGATTTTGTGATAATTATCTACATCTGTTTCAAATTTAAATACATTTAATTATGTTTTTTTCATGTATAAGGAGTTTATATGCGTTTGAATTACAAGGTAAAATATATTTGTAATGAAAATTATGCTATTGTAGGATATTTATTCTTAATATTCTGGTTCGGAATTATTTAACAACAACATTATTATTCCCAGTCACACACAGAACACACACACACACACACAGGGTCACAGTTTTTATAATTTTAATAATTAAACTACAATTTCATTAGTTAGTGTTTAATACTTTATTTATAATACGTAGAATCATACTACTTCCGTAATCATGCATTAACATTTTTTTTTTAATTTTTAATGCTCACATGGGAATTTTTACATTCAATTAACAGGCAACCCTGTAAACATGGCATCAGTTCTTTGGATAAAAATACATTTTATAAATTTAATTGTTTCCTTATAATTTAGTTATTTAAAGTTTGCTTACCGATGATAGGTAACTTTTTAAGTTGTTTTCAATCGTCTTTTATAATTCCTGCACACTATTATAGGGTAGTTTGTCATTTTTATAAATAAATAAAAAAATAAAAACTTTTATTTGACACTAAAAATACATGTTCCTGTCTAGTCGTAATTAGTTTACACAAGAATGTATTTCCACGAATCTGAATATAAGTCTCTGAACACGTGTTTACCATACAATGACAGTTTTGCCACTAAGCGGGCGGGACGAGCCAAGATGCCAATAGTTGGCCGGTTATTTTTTCGAAGTATAAACACTCAGACTCTCTATCTAGACACGTAAATAATCAAACATCATCGTATTTTTTTTTATTTTTTTTTGTACCTAATATATCTGTCATTTACAAATAGAAACCAAATTTCAGGAGGCAAAAAATTAAGGTATATGCAAGGTTGCCACAATATTACCAAACCATTGTTCTAAAAGCCAGAATCAACCGTGGCGACCACCAGAGAAGCGCCGAAGCAATATAGTTCCGAGGAGTCCCGTAGAAACATTACAACTCAATAAATAAAAAGATAAATAATTATAACAAAATAAAAAATAATTATAAAAAAATAAATAACTAAATAATCAAAAACTATCTTGGATCCCCCAACGAAATTAATCAGAAAAGAATAGTGGAGGAGTAAGAAATACATATTTTCCAGTTCCCTCTGTATCAAGCAGGAGACAGAACAGAACTAGGCCAATATGCGCAAAGGAACGTTTTCAACAACAGTAGCTCAGTTTTCAAGCATTACAATTAACATTATTTCATGGGTCCTACAATGTGAGCTTGTTATGATAATTGATTCCATATCTGTCTCTTTCTTGTTTTATTGGAGAGAAAGAGCTATAATTAGCTTGAAATAAGTTTAGCTCGAGTACACTCGTGATATATAATTATCCATGTCTTTTAAAATTATTGTCAAGGGGCTCTGGATTTATCAGATTCGATCAGATAAATTTGATGTTGTACACAAAGATCCAATTAATTCATACTGGCTCGATCTTAATTCAAAGAAACACGAGTAGTTTATGATATCGAACCACCAAATGTAAACAGCAAACCTAACTTAAACACCCTTGGTAAATACCAAAGCAATTTGGTAAAATACCGCTGTAAGTGTAGCAAATAATGTATATATATTGTGTTTCGAAATGTTGCCCTTAAAGAAAATGTTGGCCCCCATGGCGAAGTCGTTACATTACACGCAACATTTAATCTTGCTAACAGTGAAGAAAATATATATTCACCACTTATCCCCATGACCCTCATTCAACTGTTTTTTGTAAGTATGAGAAAAAAATATATACCTAGGTACCTACCTTGATAGTAACTATACATATTTTGACAGCGAGGTACATAAATGAAGGCACCTAAATGCTTCATGCCTCAAGTCTCAAAGTTATTTTTTGTGATATCCGAAATACTCCACAAAACAGTAACTTCTAAAATCGGATTTTTTTTAACGTGGATTGGTTTGTTTTGACAGAAATAAACCCGTTAATAGACTCGTAAAAGTCTACTATTCTATAGGTAGGTACAATATACCAACTACAGCTTCCGCAAATATACACTGCGCGGTCTTTTAATCCGCGCGAATGTCCGATCATGGGACGTGGCTCACACCGGAGTTGTGTGGTACAGCGGTGAAAATAGACTTTAAAAAGAAAATAGGGCTTACATCTGACGTGCGACGTTGACATTGATCCATACAGGCAGTGTGTTGACCAACAGCTATGTACCTACATAGCTATAGCTACATAGCATATTTAAACCATGCACTTTAAATTTATTTAAGCGATGAGAAGAACCTTTTTGAAACCTACATTGAAATGTTTTTTTTTAATTCTCTTTATAAATATACAGGCTGACTTTTAATTCATTGGAAATATTTCAGGCTGTGAAAGAACTCGTGAAAATGAGGAACTTCCACTATAGGACAAACTCTGAAACATGAAAAAAAAATCGTAAAGTAAAAAGAAATCATTACAACACGATAAAAATATAGGTACGGAACTACAGATTTAACCAGTAGCAAAAAATTTGCATTTATTTCGACTCCTACATTAAGACTTGTTTTTAAAAGAGACAAAATTTATCAACATCTACTGTAATTCAAGCAGCCAGTACAGGGGCCGTTAATGGCATCAAGTTTCGAGACATATAGCACCTTAGACGTGACAGATAGCACCATCCTTTTTATCACCTGATAGTAAGGTTCTAGTACAATCATGTAGCCAATGCAACTGGAACTGCATGTTTTACTACCGTCTGTACAGCTATTTTTAGATGTCAGAACAAGAAAATCATAAATTCATAACTCTAACTCAAAATCAGAATCATTTATGTTAAATAAACTGTTTTACAGGCACTTTTGAATTTTCAAGAACTCAGTCAGTCAGGAAGTTGAAGCATTGCTCGTTTCAAAGAGTAGGATCCTATGGAGAATAACACTCTTTTAAAATTAATACAATATTTTACATTTAAGTTACATCATTCATGTTGAATCTACCGGTACACTGTGAGAACAATGTAACATAAAACATAGTTCTCAAACTATTTTATTATTCTCAGGTTCTTGGTAGGGACAAAGAGTTATACTTACTCTCAAATGCTCTGTTTGGATATTCATAGTCAAGCAAACTATTTATCCGGGACTCAAGGAAGACGCATTTATTCATAGTTACGGTTCGGAACTCGTGATTCACGTGTAGTGTGTTCCTACATATGATGTGAATAAACAATACTTTTTGTTCAAGATTGTAATGAGGTTTAATATGTATGTATGTCTTTTCCCGCAAAAAAGGAAATAAGGTACTTATCTGTTACTTTACGTTCCTTATTTGTTTTAATGATGCCTCATAACTTTCATGTAGGTAATATCGAAAATAGGCTTCTATATTATTTAGATATCGGACTAAATATACATAATTACATTCGTACAATCCTAGGCCGATGTTGCAAACGCGATTCTAATTGAATTGAATTATTTATTAAAAGAGAATGTCAAAATCACCTAAAATTTTAGACCGACTTTGACACACAGATGTGGAAACAGAATCATGGAATTTTACCTTATTTTAATTTGCTATAAACCTGAAAAAAATGGTCGTAACAATGAATAATATTACCTCTAATAATTATCATTTAATTAAAATGAAAAAAATGTACTAATAGCACTCATTTTCCCCTAAAATAGCAAAAAAATAACCTGATCCATTCTTTTTATATTTGTATAATTCGGCAAAATGTATGTATTACAATGACCTGTATGTATCCTTCTCAGAATTTATGACAAAGAAATATTATTATGGTACGTATAGACACAGCTACTCATCCAACATGATTATATCATACACGTTCATGGTTGTCTCTGAAAAGACGGATAAGGTCTTTTCTGCAAACATAAACAGATTTACCTACTCAAAATTCACACAGATATGGACACCATAGTGAAACGACATTTTCGTTTAGACAACGTTTCCTGTATTTCAGAATATTTCAGTCGTCCATTGTGCGGTGTGTATGTGTGATATTTTCACGAAAACGCGTTTCCTAAAACAACCCTTCCGTCACTCTTGGAGATAAGTTTGGATACTGCCGGGCTCTACAGGCGAATGCAACATTTTAGTGTTTCTAGTACATTGTCACTTTAGAGTTGCTAGTACATTGTAGTTACTTTATATTTATGTTCCAGATACTACAGATGGATCAATTTAAATATGTAAATTGGAAACATCGATGGCATAGAAATATAGAATGGAGATACCCTAAAATTCCAAATGTATGAAGTAAATACCTGTCAAAACGTTATGTAAATAGAATGTATTAGGTCCATTTATAGTCTTTGCACGAAATAATGATAGAAATCCAAGTGTAAGTTACAATTGAAATAGCTTCTTAATCATATTATGAATCGTATTGAAACGCGTACCATTCAGCGGCCATTTTGGTGTTTCAAAGCGACAATTTAAAAAAAAAAAAAACCCGATTTCGATCGAATAATTTGTCAATCGAGTGCTGTCATCAGATGTAATGTCCTTCAAAGAGGTCAGGAGCTCTCACAAGCGGTGCTTGTGAATCACCAGATGTATGATCGTATATTTATGTTTTTTGTTTTTTTTTTTCGCGGCCTTTTACGCAGAACATTTGCCGGTCCCATCGTGCCCTTATCCAAATATACTTTGACTTATAAAAATATGATTAAAACTTAGCTTACAATTACTATTTGGCGGGAATCAAAATTGTATAAATATGCCTACGTCACTTCATTTTAAAGGATGTCCTGAAGACTCATATATGACACACTCCATGAATAAATGATGCAAGTCTTCAGTTAACCCTTAATACTGAGGTCAGATTTACTCTTCTAACGAATTCGATAAAGTAACTTCCAAGTATTAATAAAACCTTTCAAAAATCGCTTCAACAAGGATTATAGACAACCATTTTGCGTCCACGATTTCATATCTTGTAGGTAAGTCGTCCATTTCTATGAACACGTACGCAATTTACTTCCGTACATAGCTTCTGTAGGTGACTGTACAAAAAGATCAAAAGCACGAGTCACCCGATTTCTTTGAGGTATCTAAGTGAAACTGCAACTTCCATTTACGTTCATATTTTATACAGGAAGAGTGTTATAATGTTTTATACATGTTCAGGTAAAAGACTGTTTACGTATGGTACACCTAAATATATTTACCTACGCTTGTTTTTGTTTAGAGGATGACAAAGGTGAACTTTGTCTCTTTAGAAAGTGCCTTTTAAACCCGGGAAAGATTGGTGTAGGAAAATGTGCTGTGTGAAACCCATTAGCAAAGCCTAATCTTGGTGTTGTCGTATCTTCTTTTGTGATTGTAGCAACATATATCAAGATTGTATTTCTGATTTCCAAGCAAATATGGTTCTTATGTCAAGGAGATATCTGTTACCTTTAAACGAGCAATTCTTGTCTACTTATGTATAATCTGAATCTTGGAAACGGCTCCAACGATTTTCATGAAATTTTGTATACAGGGGGTTTCAAGGGCGATAAATCGATCTAGCTAGGTTTCATAAAAAATAAAACACGAAAAAAAGCTCGGTCGCCCAAGTAGGTACTTTTTAACTAAATATGATAAGACACATAAGGTGTTTACTTACTCCTTCGGAGAAAACTAGGTGATGTTATAATATTATAGAACAATGTATAGGTCTTCAGTATTTCTAAGACACGCCTTCTAAAAAAAGCACTTTATTTTAGCCCAAAAAACTCGATTCATTTCCAACTAACTGTAAAATTTTATTTTTAGTTGTTTTAAAATCAATAAATACTTAGTAAATTGAGTTGGCGAATAAGTGACGTCACATTACCCTGTTGCTGTACAAAATCTAGGCGAGAATCGCGTTTCGACAAATTAATCATAAAACACTTTTTAAGTAAGAATATCATCTGGATCCAACAACCTATTTATTATTTCTCCAAATACAGGTATTTCGATACAATTGCTGTCAAAGGAATTGGCCCACAGCTTCGATCAGAAAAAAAAAGTCATAAAGTAGATTTTACTTCATCCGACCTGTATTAATAGACATAAATTTTATATTTACAACGTTATCTTATCGTAAATGAAACTTGAACCTATCTCTGTTCCCTTGGTGACCGTTACTGTTATTCTGCTAGTCCTGAAATACAGAATTTCGGGTATTATTCATATTAATATTGATAAACATTATTTTTCGCTGAAATGTTCGGACATAAAATCCGTTGGGACGCGATAAAATGGTAGTTTGAATAGAGGTAATTATTTTTTTATAGGTTCTGGATCGTGTTTGTGGTACACAGTTGTTTGTGTTACCGTTTTATGGGCCGAATTTTAAATTTGATTAACGTAATTCTTTTATTTTGTCCTCCATTTGAAAATAAATGAAGTAGACGCTTATTAATTAATATAATTCTTTTACTATTATGGTTCGATAGGTACCCAAAATGTAGATAATATTAACGCTTATTTTCGGTACAGTTACCAAAAGAGATACCGACGAACTGGTTACTACCAGCACGCGTAGCATGACCACCCTATGTCTATGGAAGAATAGACATACTGACATCAAGAATAGACAAGTCAGTACAGTTTGTCTATTCTTCTTGCCCGTCGACATAGCGTGGTCATGCTACGCTTGCAGGTCGTCGGAAATAGTTGAAGTTTACTTAGAAACCGATGGATATTTTCGAATGAAACTTAGTTTTATTATTGAACTGTTTATTCCCTATTATTATTTTTTTTCATTTGATTCGAAAACATTTTTTGGTTTCTTATTGGTCTGAGTAAACTTCAACTATTTCTGACGACCCTGGCTACTTATCTCTTTTGGTGACTGTACATGAAAGAAAGAAAGAAAAAGCATTTATTAGCCCGCACAGGATGAAACACACAAATAACAACAAGGTATGATAGGTAGTAGATAGTAGGATGGGAGGGAGGGTAGGTGTTAGGTAGTAGGTGGTAGTGGTGGTGGTGTGGTAGGGATGTCTTTTTTTTATCATTTGATAGGCATACGTTTGACCACTATCTCACCTGATGGGAAGCGATGATGCGGTCTAAGATGGAGCACGCTTGCCTAGAAGTAACCTATTCACTCTTGACTTAAAGACTCCCGGGTTGTAGCTATCAGGAAACACAGACTCAGGCAGGGAATTCCACTCCTTAGCAGTACGCACAATGAATGTGTTCCCAAAACGTTTTGTTACGTCCATGGTATGATGGTGGTATGATATTAATGTCCAACTGTTGTTTTTCAATAGTGCGAATATTAAAATATAGGTACTTACTGCTATCTTTACCAAACAACTAAACCAGCGGCTGGTCGACTTTTCACGTGACCCGAAGGCTGGTCTATTGTTGGGTCAAAGAATCAGCATTACCATACAACGTGGCAATGCTGCCAGCCTGTTGAGCACATGTCCCGTTGACAGCGATGTGGACGAGTTTTTTGATGCCCTTTGAGCTCCCCTGCCTGCCTGCTTTTCTTGGATTGTAGGTACATAAGATTATTACTTATTTAGATTTTTAAGATTTGTATGTAATTAGGTATACTAGGAATTCCCCCCCCCCCCCTCCACCTATTATAGGGGAGGCCTTTGTTCAGCAGTGTACGTCTTCAGGCTGATGATGATGTTGATGAGGAATATTTGAATGATAATAATAAAAAATATGATCACAAAACTTGTTACATTGCATCAAACTATCACATTCAAGTAATTGGTTACACTCGACAGTCGAATCTGTGTGGATTCTCATAGACCAATTGACTTAGTTAATAGAAGTGATAGGACCACATCATCCGATTGCAAACAGTATTCGCCTATGCAAGGGCTTATCAAATTGGTTAAGCCTGATGGTTTTCCTCCAGTTGGCAAACTAATCGTGGTCTCCAAATTCAATCACATTACGTGGTCACATAATCACCGATACCTACTTTCCTCAATTTGGTCCTCCTCCCCAATTACAATCTTCCCCGAAAACAATTGAAGGAAGCTAGGTAAGATACACATTCTAATACCATTGCTTGCTCCAAGGAAATGGGGCAAATGAATTACTGTTCAATCATAATTTCTCTCGTAAAAGAAAAATTATTTATTTGAATCAATGGTTGCGGAAATATTTTCCGTATTTTCTTAGCTGTGTATGTGCCCGGTTTTACGGGCTTATTCTGCAGAAAAATTGTACGTTGTAACATTTGGGCCAAGGTTGGTGAACATCAAACGTGAATTGGTTGTAAACATTGGTCGAGATGGTCAAATATGGGTTGTTCCGATATATGTGCATCAACAGAATTGAATGCTCAGACACGTATAGTGGTTTATTGGAAATATCGGCTATCTATCGAATATTATATATTCTGCATTTTATGTATGCCCCGATGGCCATGTGGTCACAAGCGCACTTGCTGAGCTGGGTTCGATTACCAAGTGAGGAAATACTGGGTTTTTCCATTAAAAATTTCTCAGGAGCATCCCGGAGTTGGTGGTGGTGTGACACAGACGTTGGTCCTGAGCCTGGTTTCTCCCCGGTCGTGAAAAATCGTGAAAAAGGTATAGTTTGTAAGTTTGAACGTAGAAGGGAAACTCCTCATCCGATTTCAAATATTGTCAAAGTCAAAGTCAAAGCATTTATTTCAATTAAACCATTTACACGCACTTTTGAATTGTCAAGGAGTCGGTCAGTTAGTCAGAGTTGAAGCTAGTTGCTCGTTCCAAAACGTAGGTAGGTCTCTATGGAGAAGAACGAGCAAGAAACTCCACGGACACTCTTTTAAATAAAGTTTTTACAAAGTCTGGTTACATGATTCTTGTTGCTTCTATATGTGAAAACTATGAAGGTAATCTAACAAGACAAAACACAAAAAAGAAGCAAGATAAAGTGGCATCTAATCCATGGCAGATAAGAGCTGAACAATCTCTACTGACAGCGCCCGTTCACGAACATGACGCGTGAATCAGCACCATTCAGCTCAACCATTTTGAAGGGAGCCGAATGATCCAACACACGCGCCACCATCAGCGAGACATTTGAGCGAGCATGACAATACTCCCAACCGCCATGTTAATTTTTGTCAAACATAAAGGTATTAATATACTTAGTAAACGGCTCCATGGTATTCACATTTACAAAATTGAAATAATTCTGCTAAATTATACAAAACTAAGGTTTCCAATGTATATTATTTTATCATATGAAGTGTGATAAGTTAATAATTTAAAAAATCTATATATTAAGAAATAATGATACTCGTTACTCATGTCAATAGAAAAAGGGGTAGGAAACATCCTTTTCTTCCAATTTGGAAATTCCCTAAACTGGCTGTGGAGCAGGACCAGCATTCAGCCAAGCATTTTTATCATTGATGTAATCTTCTAACTTATAATATGCTTGTCTACATAGTGTGCGTTTAATACATGTTTTAAATTGTTTTTCATTCAATTGTAGAATATCAAGTGGTATTTTATTATAGCATTTTACACAGTACCGCATAAAAGAAGTATGTACTTTTGTTGATCTAATTTGTTCCTATTTCTAGTATAAACATTATGTCTGTCACCTATTTTATTAAAAAGATGAAGATTTTTTCGAACATGCATAATGTTTTCATATATATATTGACAAGGTACCGTCATGATGTTAATCTGTTTAAACAATTCTCTTAGAGATTCGCGTTTGCGGAGATTATAGATTGCCCTGACAGCCCGCTTTTGCAAAATAAAAATAGAATCCATATCTGCAGCCCGTCCCCATAGCAAAATACCGTAAGACATGATACTGTGAAAATAGCTAAAATATACTAGCCTAGCGGTATCCACGTCTGTCAAATGCCGGATCTTTCTGACAGCGTAAGCGGCTGAACTTAACCGCCCTGCAAGAGATGTTAAGTGAGGACCCCACTGTAGCTTGGAATCAAGCGTAATCCCTAGGAAAACAGTCCTTTCGACGAATTCAAGTATGTCCTTATTCAATACAACGTTACATTCATTACTCTTAACATTCGGCAAAGCGAATCTTATGCATTTAGTTTTCTTCTCATTTAATACTAAACTATTTACAGTAAACCAATTATGAATCTTAAGCATGGCGTCATTTACGTCGTCAAGGTGCTGTGCCCGTCTATTTACTCTAAAAATCAATGAAGTATCATCAGCAAATAACACCATTTGTGGTTGATTTTTCAGTAAATGAGGTAAATCGTTTATATAAACTAAAAAGAGGAACGGACCCAATATGGAGCCCTGCGGTACCCCCATTTTTACTTTTAAGCCCGATGAATTAACACCATTTATTTGTCACTGATAGAAAATAGACAGTACCAGTATCTGTGAGTAGTACACTCACAGATATAGGTAGATAGAGATAACGCAAGTATCACGATCTGTATGAAAACCAAGCGTGCCATTTTTTGGACGTCACAATGTAATACGAATGTTTTGTTTTTCCTAAATTTGGTTTTACCAGGTATTACTGAGAGTATTAGATTAAAAATAATGGTTTTTAAAATTAATTACGCATAATATTAATCACAAAATGACTTACCGATGGAAGGAAACGTTTACTTAATTTTTTTACTTACGATTTTTTATCGTAAGTTAGGCACGATAATAGGCACGCGAAGTAGTTGCTGTTGCGTTAGTTAGGTCTATCTATATCTGTGGTTACACTACTACCGGGTGTCATAGAATATAATTTATGCATATCATGATGTCATAGAACATATTTATGAATATAAATTATAATTTATTTGACTTCTACACAGACGAAGTCGCGCATGGCGGCTAGTATTAAACTAATAAGTCGTCATAATAATTCAGTATCTAATTCTTTTGTAGCTGTATTTATTTATTTATTTATAATAAGCACACCAACAGTACTGCCACTTACAATTCGATCGACTGCTGCGCAGCGTGTTGCGGGTTCGATTCCCGCCCAGGGTAAATATTTGTGTGATGAGCACTTGTGTTTGCCTTGTGTCTGGGTGTTGTTTATCTATATATGTATGTATTTAAAATATATTTGTGTATGTATATCAGCTGTCTGACACCCATAGTACAGGGTCTCCCTAAGTTAGGGTCAGATGGCCGTGTGTGAAATGACCCCACATATTATATTATTATATATTATAATAAATTAAACATATAAAATCAGCATTTCAGTAACCACACAAATAACAGGTATGCATAACATTGACATAAGTAGGTAATGAAAATTAGAGACAAGAAGAAAAAATAAAAAGTGTGTAATCCAGAACACTACAAAAACAAAACAAATTGAGCTATAGGTATTGACGTACATCTATACTTAATATTATAAAGCTGAAGAGTTTGTTTGTTTGTTTGGTTGTCAGGATCTACTGGTTCGAATTGAAAAAATATTTTTGTGTTGGATAACTCATTTATCGAGGAAGGCTATAGGCCATGCGAAGCCGGGTCGGGTCACTAGTTGTTTACATACCAATTAAGATCTTTAATAGTGTCAATTTTCATGATAATAATAGGCTGACATAAATATAAATATTTCTTATTACATATTAGGTACCTACCCTATTCTAATCCGAAGGATTTAGTTATAATAGTCTGTACTGTGTCGGACTAGGAATTGGTTCGTTTGGAGATATTTATCGGATTCGATTAGTCAGTGCCAATTGTTGTCTGCCCGTTTTGCGATGTTTGTTAATCAATCTGATAGATTACAATATGTAGGTATGTGAATAGCGGATAGGTAGGTAGGTACTACCCTTATGAGTCGATAGGCAGTGAGGGTAGATGTATATTAAGGCGCGTTTTATGTCAAAAGAGATAGGTATGCAGGTCATCGGAAATGGTTGAAGTTTATTTAAAAACCGATGGATGTTTTTGAATGAAATTTAATTAAATTATTGAAATGTTTATTCTGTATTAATTTAATTTTATGTTATTCAAAAACATCTCGGTTTTTAAATAAACTTCAACCCAGTTTGTTGACTGAGCGATTGGCTGCTGCGTTGCGTGTCAAGCGTTCGATTCCCGCACGAAAAAAAATAATTGCATGGCCTACAGGTAGAAAGAAAAACTAAAGTTATGGACTGAGATTCCAGAGACTCCAGGCCGACGTTATTTAAGCACGGCTTTTTAGATAAATAATTGTGTAGTTTTATGTGTGTTTTTAACAATATCTTTTAAGGGCGGGTTGCTCCATCTGTACTTTACTGACGGGTAATAGTAAAAAATGGCGCTAAATATCATCAGACCAACAAATGGGTTGTTTAACAAAATTCTGGCCTTAGCGTACGTTAAAAAGTTACTATTACCATCCGGTGCTTCATCCACCAGTCAACGTAATTTTGTGTTGTCAAACAGCTACGTCAAACATCAAAACATTATGAACTCTCTTTTTGAACAACTTTGACTGACGGATTTGTATGTCATGACACAACTCGTTAGGGCCGGCGCTCACTGCCGGCACGGCACGGCATGTCATGGCAAAGGATTCTATTACTAATCAAGTTATTTTGAATCTCATTTCATCGAGTTCAGAACTAATATTGCTTTATTTCGATACAACCATACCGCGGGACGTCGTGGCATACTGCGGCGCCCTGCGGCACGCCACGACGTGCTGTGGCATGCCGCAACGTGCCGTGGCAGGCCGCCGCGTCTCACAAGTCACTTAGGTCATAGGATTAAGACAGCTAAACTAATTGAAATCAGGTTTGAAATAGGTGCGGCGGTGTCTTTGGCAAATGCGCGCAGTCTGAGTGGGGTGCGGGGGGCAAGGGAGAAGTAGCTGAGCTTGATGCGGGACGCCACGACGTGACGCGGCATGCCAAAGCGTCCTTCGAGCTGCCGAAGCACGACGTGCCATTCCGTGCCGTGCCATGCCGGCAGTGAGCGCCGGCCCTAACATTTAACGAACGTTGAACATTAACCGTCCGTATGTAACGTTAACCAACTGTTTGAAACAACCCGCTCTAAAACATTATATAAAATATGTCGTCAAACTTTAACCTTTTTTTGTATGTATTTACAAAAAAAAAAATGTATTTGTGTATGTATATCAGCTGTCTGACACCCATAGTACAGGGTCTCCCTAGTTTGGGGTCAGATGGCCGTGTGTGAAAATGTCCCCACATATTATATTATTATTATTATTATTATTAACGTAGGTAAGTAAGTAAGATACTTTTTATACGGTCTGTTACCTAAAAAGGGTTTAACATAAATCTAGCAAGAACGCACTTCTGTCTATTCTCAATCTTGAAAAACTTTTCGACTTACGAAAAGAAACATTTCCTTTTTAGGCTCTTTACCCTAAGGGTAAAAACGAGACCCTATTACTAAGACTCCACTGTCCGTCCGTCTGTCTGGCTGTGTGTCACCAGGCTGTATCTCTTGAACCTTGATAGCTTGACAGTTGAAATTTTCACAAATGATGTATTTCTGTTGCGCTATAACAACAAATTAAACTAAAAAAAATATTTAAGGGGGGCTCCCATATAACAAACCTGATTGTTTACCGTTTTTTTGTCGAAGTCTAATGTTGTATAGAAAATGTCACGGAACCCTTGGTGCGCGAGGCCGACTCGCACTTGGTCAGTTTTTTTTAAATATTCTAATTGGCTTGCGTTTGGCCGGAATTCACCTGAGCTTAGTGATGTAGCGGCCTAAGGTGGAGCACGCTTGCCTAGGATGAACCGGTTCACTTGTGCCTTGAAGATACTCAGATTATACTTGTCGGGGATAAGTATAGATTGTACTTTTCGGGGATAAGTACAATCTGGGTATAATCACAGATTCAGAGAGGTGGGCTGTAAATTCCACAGTCTGGCAGTTTTTATACTTAATAGTCAATTCCACTAAGAAACGTTTGCATTCAGATGCCAGTTGATGCTAGTTCTAGATTCCTGAGAATCTGGCATACAAAAAAACAAGTGAAAACAAAAAAAACTTCGGACAGAAGCCGCATTCTGATAAAAATAACGCATTTACATGTTTATGTGCATTTATTTTCATATGATTCGAATTTAACGACAAAATTATAAGAGGAGTGTATAATTGGGTAAGTAGGTACACAATAAAATCACAAATTCCCTACCTGTCATATGGTTTTCGATCCATATCCGATCATAGATAATCTCAACACGCTTCCTATATACTACCGTGTATCGATGCTCTCATGATTTCCCTGAGGACTCGTCTTATTAGGTAGAACGTCAAAACTAAACGAAACTGATCCGGTAAGGTGTAGTTAGCCGAAGTCTTAAAACATTAAGATATTTCGTACACTTAGATAACGATTAATTTTTATAAAAATACCTACCGTGTTTTTCTTATGTCATTGTTGACAATACAGAAGAACTTGCCTTTTGGTAGTGGTAGATCCCAGTACTGGATTGTGGAGATGAGACAGTCAGTCGCTCAGCTGAGTATCAATGTTAAACAACTTAATTGCGAAAAAGGCTAGGCAAATTATTGGTAGGTTTAAATTCTCATATATAAACAACCGCAGACCTGGAATTACTACTTATAGATAGGCCATACAATTTTGAAATACCAACAAATGAAGAATGAGTTTTGCGGGATAAGCTTGATACTTACAGAAGGGATTGGTGCACACAGAGAGAAAATTTCCAGTGTCAGTTTAACAGCTTTCCTGTCCTCCGTCCACAGCACCGAAAAGTTAACCAAAAAAAATGTATCCCCATCACTGGTTGACTTTGAAGTGCCGTGCTTGACTGATGCGGTAAACTCCTAAAAAGTGGCTTGCCCGGATACAGATCGGCCCGTAAACCGTCGGGCATCTGGCTTCAGACACTTCCATCACCCAACATCGGTACTATGCTGTGTGATACTTTGACGCAGGCATGTAGAGAGGAAGGCCTTGGTAGGCCTTTGGTGTGGGACGTAACATGTGTCGACACCCTTGCGCGACCTCATCTTCCTAACACGACGTGTTGTGCTGGGGCGGCTGCTGCAGGTGCCGAGAACTTCAAACGGCGCAAATATAATAGCCTTCTTGGAAGCAATACACTTGAGCCGTTTGGGGTGAAAACTTTAGGGCCATGGGGTCCGAGTGCCCATATTGTTTTTCGGGTCATCGCCAAGCGGCCGGTCGACTCTTCATGTGATACGAAGGCTGGTCTATTCTTAGGTCAAAGATACAGCGTGGCAATGCTGCCAGCCTGTTGGGCACGTGTCCCGTGTGTGCTTGACAGCGATGTGGACGATTTTTTTGATGCTCTTTAGCTTCTCTGCTTTTTTTTGGAATTGTACATAATATTATTATTTCGATCTTTAAGATTTGTATATATACCTAGGTACCATTTTTTATGCAAATATATAAACTACATTATTTACTACTTTAGGCGTCGGTCTTTCCTTACAATATAGCCCCTAAGATATATTCAGATTAATATTTTTTCTTCACTCAAAACATTGTCTCTCTTGTCACAATATTCAAGACCCTTACTAATCCGAGAACAAAAGAAAAACACGATACAGAAATCTGGTAGAATCTAGATTTTCTTCGCGTAAAAGTCGTAAACGTGGACCGAGGGAAACGAATTATTACGTCGCTTTAAGCGCTTAAAGCCGACGCGACAGACGTGAAATAGCCGCTTATCGGGGGCAGTACATTTTTTGAGCTGTGTTATGGTTGGTATTAACTCTGAGAGCAGTTTTCCTTACGATGTTTTCCGTCAGCATCAGTCAAGATAAGCTTGGAAAAAACAAACTTGTAATAAGGCCTGTAGAGCTGAAAGGGTTGTCCAGGAAAGTACTTCCATCAATCCATAATGTTCTAGCGCCAAGTAGTTGACGTGTACGGACCACATCCATGCTGCTTGACGGCTTAAAATTTGAAGGGTTTGTGAATTGTTGGAATCAGGAACCGCAAGACGCAGCGTTGGTAGGCCTCCCACTAGATAGGGCACGCCGTAATTTCGGCGGTAAGACCCGTCATGGAGGATTGGTTAGGGCGCCGACATGGCGCCCTCACGTTCCGGCTATACCGACCGGACATGGCTGTTTCGGGAAGTATCTGTGTCGCATAGGCCGCGAACAATCGCCCGGTTGTCACCACTGCGGAGATTGCCTGGAGGACACGGCGCAGCACACGCTGGCAGAGTGCCCAGCTTGGGCAGAGCAGCACCGTGAACTCTCCGCAGCAGTAGGTGGCCTCTCGCTCCCAAACATCGTCTTTTCGATGGTCCAGAGCGAGAGTGCGTGGGAGGCTGTTGCCTCTTTTTGCGAGCATGTCATGCACGCAAAAGAGGTGGCACCGAGGGTGAGGGAAGCAACTGCCTCGCTTCCCTCTAGGAGAAGACGCACCGGGCGCCGGAGGGCGCTTAATGACCTCCGGCCTCCATGAGTTGCCGGCCTGCGGGTGGTCGACTTAGGGGCAGTCCACCACCCGATCAGAAGCAGGCTCGTGTAGGCGCTTTAGAGGATTCGGCGGCGTTTAGACCGCCGAGGTTGACGGGACCCGCCTACATCATTGGCGGGTCATAGCCTGGTGGGGGCGCGGTGCATGCGCGAGCGAATCCCGCCCCACTCATAGGTCAGTCGAGGAACACCGTGGTGGTTTTAGCCGGTAAGAGTCCGGCACACCCCCCGTCTTCCGCGGACGGGGGATAGTCCATGAGGATTTCCCTACGTTAAAAAAAAAAAAAAAATGCCTCCCACTAGATAGACCGACGACATCGTCAAGGTTGCGGGTAACCGGTGTGGCGTTTTATAGGGGAGGCCTTTGTTTAACAGTGGACGTCGTCCGGCTGATGATCATGATGATGATGAGTGTTGGTGTAAAAACAGATACATGAGGCATTTAAACTTTGTCACTGAGATGGTTTTGTATTGCTCTAGTATTACTGATGTCTGTGGTGGTGATAACTTATTGACCGTTAGATTGTTTACCTTTCCATAATTTAGAGAAACTGTACCACCAGGATTGGTTCAAGGTGGGGTGGACAAAAAGTTCTTGAATGGGTGAGGCCTTTACGTTAGAGAAAAAAAAGAAAAAATTGTTCGCATTTTCGAGAAGCGGGTCGTAACCTGCGGGCTGTCAAAGACCTATTTACTATAGTTGGGTAACGCTTAGTACTGTGCGGACTGATAAGTAGCTTACCTAGGCACTAACATTCTGATTTAATGTTGGAATAATACCGGCGAATGGCAGCAACGTAAACTTTTAATAGACCATTTAAATCGTGGCGGTTTTATGGTTTTAGCCATTAAGCTACACTGTAAGTAGTTGGTTAGTAAAATAATCGAATGTTTTGTTAACGAAATAAAACAAAACAGATGTTCTGTTATTTTTATAATATTATGTACTTTACTATTAATCTTTGTACCTTTGTGCATAAGGTATAAATAAAGAAATTAACTCTTTAATATCAAACATCATCCATATTTTTATTTTACAAACCTGTCGGAGTTTTATGAGACTCGAGGGCCCGCGGCTTTGCCTGCCTTGAAATAGCACATACTACCCCCATTCCACACGAATTTTAGCCTGTGTTATTCCGATGTAGGTATAAACTATTACTGTAAAGTTTCATCAAAATCCGGTTAGAACATTTTGCGTGAATGAATAACAAATAATTCATCCATCCTCATCAACTTTCATTTATAATACCAGTATAGTAGGATAATTAAATATTAATGATAACGAATATCATAATTTTACATGACTCCCTACTTACTTGTCAAATGTATCATCATTAAAACGTAAAATGTTTTCTGCATTATCTACCATTTTAATTTATATTAATCCGTCTCTCTCAAACTCGTGATTTAATAAGAGTGTAATTATTATTTTTTAATACCTTCTGTCCGCGAATTCACCTGCGTAGATTTCAGAAGTAAGTACGAATAAAACAACGGGCGCGATGCAGCCTTACATACTTTGTGAAATGGTAATTGAATTTCGTAATTCAAATATTTGTATGGCCTACAGATAGGTAGGTAGTTGTTCTGAGTCTGGCTGTTTGTGTATATGACTTTATTTGTTTGTAAATGGACCTACGACACAGGAGAAATTTCTAGTGTGGGGAAACATTAAAAGAAAAACAAAATAAACAAATTATGAAATGTGTACCTGTATGAAAATACGGGCTGAAAATAATAATAATATAACTGACTCTTTAACAATTCAAAAGTATGTACCAATAAATGGTCTACTTGAATTTACCCGACTGCGCCAGAAGGAGGGTTATGTTTTTCGGGTGTATGTATGTATGTATGTATGTATGTATGTATGTATGTATGTATGTGAATTTCTTTGGCACGCTCTGTAGCTCAAACGGCTTAATGGATTTTGACTTGAGAGGTGTCGTTTCATTCGTCTTAATTGTGTGAGTGACACTGGGTACATCAAAATTAGAAAAATTACACTGGCCGATTTTTGGCGACATATTAGTGTTTAAAATAAAAATATTTTTCCTCAAAACCTATCGAGTGGGGTATCAAAATAAAGGGTTTTATAAATAGCTTACAAATATATAAATAACTTATATGTTTAAATGTAATTTGGAATGAGAAATGCTAAAAATCAACAAATAAATTAAGGTTCGTTCCCTTTAAGTTGAGTTCCTTTACGTTGAGTCTGGGAGTTATTAGCTTGAAAGGTGTCGTTTCAATCGTCTTAATTGTGTGAGTGACACTGGGTACATCAAAATTATTAAAATTAAACTGGCCGACTTTTGGCGACATATTAGTGTTTTCAAAAAAAAAAAATCTTTAAACCTATCGAGTAGGGTAGGTTTTATAAATACCTTACTAATATATATACAACTATTTGTTTAAATGTAATTTGGAATCAGAAATGCTAAAAAATAACAAATAATTAAGGTTGATTCCCTTTAAGTTGAGTTCCTTTACGTCGAGTCTGAGAGTCTATTGCTCTTGCAAAATATTGCTACTTTACGCTATCTAATTCCGTTACGTCGAGTTTATATAATAAGTACAGTCAGGATATAAATTAAAAACCAGTATCATTAAAATATTGTTTTATTATTTGTTTTTTAACGTTTCTCTACACTATAATTTACTTACTATGATGATATCAGTAGGAGAAAAAGAAGAAAGGTTTTCGAGAATATGGCAGTTTAGCGATTTCTTGCAGCTTTGAAGAGGTTCCGAGAGGTTCAGAAGTATTATCTTCACTAGAAGGAAGAGGTTGGTTTTTCATATTCTTTGATATGATGATATTATCTTTGGATGATATTATCCATATCAAAGGTGTTAAAACCCTACTTGGTGTTGTCTATTAATGTCCGCCCGCCATTGACTACTTTCGCAACATTAAGAATCAGTAGGGTCAGTGTATGCACATTGCGTCTTCATGGGCGATTTCAACACAGACCTTGGGCAGCCAACCTGTCGTTCCCGAGAACTCTTACATATCATCGAGTCTGTTAGTCTCTTATGTTCTTCCTCTGCAACCTACTCGTTTTAATATCTTAGGGTATGACACGTGGCTCGACTTAATCCTAACGACCTGTCCCTCTCCTGTGTTGGAAATAGGTACCTACTCAGGGGAGGCACCGTAAAGTGAAGAAGAAGAGGCAATGTTTTTTAAAGGAAAATCACTACGACGATAATTAAATAGCAACACAACCTCCTTCTTTCCAATTCTATCGCGACGGATAAAAACGAAACCGGGAAGTGGGGTAGATGGTAGAAAGAAGATTGAGGTTTATACCAACTCTTACAAATCAGAACGGGCGTGAACGTTGGCATTAGAAAAGGTGTCTTACATTGTTATGGCAGACATTAAACAAATGGTATTTCTATTGACTGAAGCACCGACGCACAAAGTCACCAAGGATGTCGGTTATTGAACTAAAACTTGCATCAGCGGAAGAATTAAAGGAAGCATTGGAAGCAAAAATGCGACTTATGTATAATTAAACCTTTTGGTGCTACACCAATATCTGTGCACCACCCACCAACAACACTAGTAGGACAATAAATAACAACATGGAGGAGAAAAATTATAAATAAATAATAAAAAGTTCAGTCGGTTTAAGGTTTAGGTTAGTTCAAGGTTTGGGGCCGAGGGGCCCGCTAAGCTTGGGGACCTGGTGCACTGCACCGCCTAGCCCTCCGATAGCTAGTGCACGGAAAAGCGGGTATACAGAAACTCGACGTTAAGGGAGTAAAAACGGGACAGAAGTTGTAGACTCGACGTAGGGATAATAGAAGCGAGGCAAGCTTCTCGGCTCAACGTAAAGAGACTCGACGTAAAGTTTTCTAAATTCTAAATTGAATCACTGCGAAAACTAAAAATATTAAAATAAAAAAATTATTTAAAAAAACAAAAAACCCGACTGCGTGAAAAATTGTTAAACTCAAAAGATAGAAATAAGTGAAAACTTAAATATTTTTTTGGTTTTGAATCATCGTGGTTGACAGTGTTCACAAAGGCAGTCGGAGGCATCAAGTTAAAGTTTAGACACTTTCAACGGATTTGAAACATATTGTACATTGTTGATGCCACGTATACTTATTTTTTTATGTTTGACCACGCATTACTTTTTACTGTGTAGCCCGTGTAGCCCGATTTCGATAATTCTTTTTGGAATGGATAGTGCCTCAAAATAGGTCCCATATAAATTTCATGAAAATATTCTGCCTCTAAGGGTGCAAAATTATGGGATGACTCAATTTGTTTGGTGTTATCGTTTCTTAATTAATTTGGATGATTAGAAGTAGGCACAAACAAAGCGAAAATAAAAATCTTTTTTACAATAAAGACAACCGCCTTCAAATACTTTTGTATTCAAAACAACAACAAACAGAAACAAAGCCGGCTGACTTGTGAAATTACTTATTTTTTACTTTATAGTTTTTGAAGGCGGTTGTATTTTTTGTACAAAAGATTTTATTTAAGAATAGCTTTAATAATCGTTACTGGTAGTTGCATGTTGGCAATTTAGTTAATAGCTTACAGAGAACGATTGCCCTTCGAAGCAATAAAAAGTAGTAAAAAAAAGTAATAAAAATAATTCGCTTACTGGTTTCTTTGTCTGATGATTCTATCACAAGATGGAGTACGGTACCGATTTAATCAGAATTGAAGCAAATAGTACGATACAAAATTGTTAGTGGAATAAAATTATTTTATTGCCCAAATTAAAATACAACACTTGATTGTTAATATACAATATTTACATTTAAAAATAAAAAAGGAAAACCTATAACTATTAAAAACAAAAAGAAAAGCTAAGACAATAAGGCATCAAAAAAATCCCCAACATCGTCGTCAACTGGGAATGTGCCCAAGAGACTGGCGGCATTGCCACGTTGGATGGCAATGCTTAACCTCTGTCCGAGGTAAAAACCAGCCCTTGGATCACGGGAAGTGTCAACCAACCTTTTGGAAATTTCTTTAAAAAGTAGATGAGCACTTGGACCCCACGACCCGAGGGTTTCAACCCCAAACGGCTCGAAAATAAAGTTATCGCTTAGGATACTATACTTTCGCCGTTTGAGGTTTTCTGCAGCCGCAGCAGCAGCACCAGCACAGCACGCCGTACTAGGAAGATGGGATGGCGCAAGAGTATCGACACATGTAGCGTCCCACACTAAGGGCCTACCCAACTTCCATGGAAATAATGACATGCCGTCCGGTCTCTTGCCATCGTCGCGTGCCAAGCCGTTGGGTTCCAAAACAGCCGGAACGCCGACGGCGACGAGAGCACGACGGATAATGTCATTAATATTCGCGTGCCGCGCTATGCGACCCGCACTCCCGCTGCACGACAGGCCGTGGTGTCCAAGGCAGTTGACAGCTTCCCCACAGCGACAGCGATGAGGGGAGCAACAAGATGCTCCTAAACGTAAGGAAGCAGCGAGGCGAAAAGTAGTGTCGTCAAACATAGTTCCTAGGTTTGACGACGGAAGTGCCAGAAGCCATAGACCCGACTCCCACTTTCCCACAGCCAGCAGGCGCGCTCGCTCAGCAGAATTAGCAGAAGTGGTAAGTAAATTATTCTGTACTAACCTGCAGAGCGGCTCATCCCACCGTCTCTGAGAAGACGGGTTGTCAGGTAGATCAGTACGTGGGCAAGCAAGTTTCCAAGCATCTATGGCCTCGGTAATGCACGGCACATCAAAATCAACCAGTGTAGGAGCTAGAATATTCCTGATTAACTTTTCAGTGCCGTGGACCGAGGATATAAATGCAGGCAAACCGATACTTGAGATTTTGCGGACGCCGAGACCCCCCATACGAATAGGTAGAGTAGCTTGGGCCCACACACGGTCGTCCATTGCCAAATTTAAAATAGAGGTTAATGTTTGACGAATAATTTGGTCCATTTTCTCTAAAAGGTGACTGTGCTTCCACAAATGGGAAGCGCGCAGGAAGTAATTTAATTTTGGGCCGAAACAGCAGTACCGAATTATGGTGATGGCCGAATGCATATTAATTTGAAGCAATCTTTCCGAAATGTCATTAAAATGTTGTATTTTTTCCTCAATGAAACTGGAAAACGAATTCTCGTAGATTGGAGACCCAAGAAGACGAAGAGTACTTTTTTCTATAATTTTGATTTCTGGGGCTATTGCGTTAAATTTTGCAAGTGTCGATTGTCTGTCAGTATGGTCCGCTAAATACAATTCGCATTTCGAAAGATTGAGTTCTAGGCCTATTGAATTTAGTTCATTTTTTAAGATAATCAAATCCTTTAAAACGTAGTCTACATCGCCTCCCAGGGTCCCATCATCGAGATACCAAACGTTAAATTTGGAATTTAGTTGTTGGATTATTGGATGAATGGCTAAACTGAAAATCACTGGCCCAAGAGGGTCACCTTGTTGACAACCAACAGCGGATTCTAAAAGCTTGTCACGATACAGTAATTTCGAAGGATGTCTGTAACATTGCCAAAGGAAACTATAGATTTGGGGTATTTCTTTTTTAGATTCTGCCAGCAAGGTGTCCCTATTTACTGAGTTAAAGGCATTCGTTATGTCAACCTTCAAGATGACGTCTCCTTTGCCAGAATTTAAGTAGGTCGACAAGGCGTGTACGGCAGCCTCACAGTCCCCTTTAGAGCCGTAACCTAGCTGAAGGGGCTGAAATTTTTTCGAAACAATCGCACCGTAAAATTTACAGCAAATCTTGGCTGCCATACGACGGTATGTAGTACCCACGGCAATGGGACGAATGCCGCCATCCTTTTTACGCAGGGCACATAGGTTAGCCCCGTACAAAACATCGATGACGGCCTCGTTCACCTTGCCTGAGAGCATAAGATTAATCAGAGCCGTAAGCTCCTTCAAGAGCAACTCACCAGCTACCCCGGCGCCTGAACAAATAAGGTCCTTTAGGTGTTGAGGAGTCAAGCCGTCGAGGCCGCCGGCGGAACCGCTTCGAAAGGAGCAAACGGCTGCGACCAACTCTCGACCTGTGACGGTGAGGGAGTGATTAACCGAGTCGGGAGGGTCGGGAAAAGAAAGGCCATCTGCTGGGGCAGGGTGTTTACTCTCCAGAACGGAGAGCGTTTCTGGAGAACACGGAGCCACCACATCACTACTAAAAAGGATCCTAGCCGCTCCACTAATGTCACCTTCCCCTAACTTAGTTTCTACCAGATGGGATATACCTCTAGAGGAGGAATATCCCTGTGACGTAAAATTTGGATCCAAAAATTGAGCCGAATCATTACAATTTTCTTTAATTTGTGCAGTTAATGTCTTTTTAGTTGCCAAATTCTTTTGCACATGGAGAATTCTGTAAGGGAAGGTGAGTAGTTGTTCCCAGGCACGTTGCGAGTCCTCCCGGGCGGCAAGGCGGATGCAACCGGCTAAATTCTGTGCAACTAGTGGCCTAGCGCCACGGGGAACTCGCTTCAAGACAGGAAAAGAGTTTTTGAATTTGGAAAGGGTTTTCCAAAACGGATCAAAACTGGATGTATCTTGTGTAGAAGAAGTAGGAGTAATGACAGGGTCTGAAGAGAGAGCACTTGTCAGTTTGTGGACCTTTCCAATATGCACATTCAGACCCCGCTTACCTTTAAAATAAGTACAGTACACTTGATAAGTTAGTAATATTTTTATTTATTCTTATTACCCGAAACAGGGTTGACATAAATTAGAGAAAAAAATACATTATCTACACATAGTAACCTACTTACTATTACGGGCGCACTTAAATGAATATACCTAACAATCATATTTTTACATAAAGTAGGGTAAGTACCTACCTACTTTAAACAAATATGTAAAAAGAAAAAGTCTTCATCAAATAATATTCCACAAGATGATACAAACTCTTAACTATATTTACATTACAAACAACCTAAGAAATTCGTTTTTATCAATTTGTTCAACTCAACAAATACGTTTGTAAGTAAATTTTCTTCAGTCCAATGTCTGATTTGGATTCAAAGTCACGTGACAACTTTTGGCGTGCCATTACTCGAACGTCGGTTACAGGGACATTTCCAGGCCTAAGGGGTTGCTGGTATTAAAGGAACTCGATTGAAATTTTGTGGTTGCCTTGAAATATAATTCCCAGTGCTCGTATAACTGAAATGTCAAGATCCTGACACGTAAAGGTTAAGTTGTTAGAACAATCGAAATGTCAATGGCGTCAATTTTCGGAAATATTTCATGTAATATACATGGCCGAGTCGTTAAGCAGAAAGGTAGCTAAAGTAGCTAGTTTAAAATGGCTTCTGTTTAACGAACCTGCAGATATAGTAAATGACCTATAAAAAAGTTTTTTCAAAAAAAAGAAAACCGCCTTCAAAAACTAAAAAGTGATAAATAACTTTAGCACAGAACACACATTACTTTACTTTCGGAAGTCGGTGGCGGTGGCTTTGTGTTTGTTGTTTTGTATTGCACGCTTTTTAGTGTTGCCTTAACATCCAAATCCATTCAGAAACGGCAACACACTTAAAAGAGATTGTAAGTCCTCCAGTGATTGAAGAAACTAAAACGTCGTCTAAGAATTTTTTTTTGTGAATTTGTTTATTTTCTCAAAAAGGGCTGTACCAATTTTGATAAAATTTATATGGGACCTTTTCGGAATAAACCCCTTTCGAAAAAAAAAAAGAATTTTGCAAATCCGTCTATATATGACAGAGTTATGCCCGAACATACATAAAAAATATATATATATATGTATATATAAATATTCGAATTGATAACCTCCTCCTTTTTGAAGTCGGTTAAAAAGCGATTTAGTTCCGGCGTAGGGGTCACAGTTCTAACCTAACCATGTCGGATCCCCCCAGGGGGGACTTAACGAGTCCTAAGATTTGGTGACTAAGCTTTGGTGATCATTTACTATTTTTGGTGGTCATTTGGTGACTAAGATTTGGTGATCATTTACTATTTTTAGTGGTCATTATATTTATTCCCGTTTAAAATTAATATAACCTACTCTAAAATCGTCAATCCACCTTGAGCAAGTTCTCAAGTGTCAAGTGGTCGTGGCTTCTCTGAATGAAAAGAGGCTTTGCTCTAGAATGTGCGTAGATATCTTATAAAAATGTTAAGTAAAGTCACTTAGATATTTTTATTGACATCACTTGAGTGCTTAATGCTGTTACTCTTATAATGTTCTGAAAAAAATACTAACATGGATGAAAAATATCTACAAAAACCAAGTTCAGAATAACGTGATTAAACTATAAATATCCTATTCAATATTGCTTCGTATACCGCCTACAACAACAAAAATAAGCGGAAAATATAAATATTTGGAACCAGGTAGATAAGGCGTAATTTGATAAAAAATCACATAAACGCGATACTAACTCGCCTTAAATACGGAAAGCCGATCCCGAAAGTAGATTGTTAAACATTTTTACAAGCTTGTTAACAAGATTTTCGGTGAGCTCTTTTTACCGGCTGTCCTATTATGGTAATGTCCATGTGGAAGCAATTTGCGATCACAAAACGGTTAGAGCGAATTTTATAAGTATCCCCAATGAGAAAACAAAGTTCGAACTGTCATAAGTAACACGTGCACGTTTCAGATTCGGTACGATGTAGTCTACATGTCTACATGTCATGTCACAGGCCTTCTCTACATGAGAAGAGGCCTTTGCTCTTCTCATGTAAAGAAGGCGAAGCATTGATCACCCCGTGCTCGAGGCAGATTGGAAAATTGTGACTTATACTAATGATAAGTCCAGGGGCCTTAGCCAAATTGTCAATTTACAATCGATAACGCTTGTAAAAGTGCTTGTAAGTAACAGGTCCAAGAACTTCCAAAATGTCGCTAGCGTAGGCACAGCATGTAGCAGCTGTTGACAAATTGAAGTACCGGTCAAATGCTGTAACATTGCCTACATGCTCAACATTGCCTACATTCTAAAAAGTTTAATTATTGCTGCTGAGAAATGTTTTTTTGCCTTATAGATAGCCGACTTGCTTTTAGTAATACCATACACAGCAAAAACATTTCTCAGCGGCAATAATTAAACTTTTTAGAATGTAGGCAATGTTGAGAATGTAGGCACTGTTACAGCATTTGACGGTTTGCCGATTGTAGAGCCAACCTTACTTCATACCACATTTTAACGGACACATTTTCATACACAGAGATAGTGCTCTTAATTTTACCCTCCGTAAGTAAGTACTACTAGCTGTGACCTAACAACCGAGTGTAACCAATCGTCGTGGTTCTCATTTTTTAAGCGCACTAAGCAAAGAGACGTTTCTTTGGATAAATTGTGTGTATATGTTACGGCTAATAGATAAAGTGCTGGTACACCTAGTTTTAATCGGTTACAACTAGGTGCATTCGGCCACATGCGGTTAAACTTAGATGTATCCTACTTATCTTCGGTTAAAACTAGGTTTAACCTTCATCATAGCGGCTAGAACTAGGTGCAGCCGCACACCGACGTCAGGGACACCCTGAGGTTCGGTTTGGTTCCTTTAAACTCTGCCGGCAGAAATAGGAGCCCCTCGCAGCGGGGCTCCGTCGACCGACTCCTTCAGCTCAATAGTTTGGTTCCCAAGTCCCCAGCTCGTAGGCTACACCTAAGTTTAACCAACTGCTACCAGCTACACCCAGTTCTAGTCGATTAAAACAAATTATCTAATATAATTTGTATATAATACGTTACAGCTAAAACTCTAAGTGTTTTTGTATATAATACGTTACAGCTAAAACTCTAAGTGTGGGTAACACTTAGAGTTTTAGCTGTAACGTATTATATACAAATTATATTAGATAATTTGTTTACAGAGAAACTCATGTATAGGTCATATTCTCTGATAGATATAGTTCTATATCTAGTTTCCAATTACTACACTCACCTCAAGTTGGTGGTTATTGACTAAGTTAAACTTGATCAAGCATACGATTGATGCTCAAACATTAGTGTTAAAGGCATCAGACGTACATCACAACTGTTACCTATTTATTAAGTTTGAATCTCTGTGGGTTAACTCTTAAACAAAACTTTGCTTTTACGCTTCTTGTTTATCTTTTGAATAAAAATAATCAGAAGTATATTTTGAACTGGGTACCTACTTAATATCAAATTCTAGAAACCAAGACTTACAGAATTTCATATTAAATAGTACTGCTCAATTTAGTTCTCTGACTTATACAAGCAGTCTAAAAAAATCTTGACGATTTATTGAAATAATATAAGGCTGTGGGTAACAACAAAGATTTGATTCTATTAAAATAATCTCGCAATAAGTCCAACGCTAAACATGTCTGGTTTATTTATCAGTACTTATTTGTTTGTCTACTGAAAATCTTTATTATTTATTAAAGGACATTAAAGCTGTTTATAAGCTCAAAGATTTGATTCTATTAAAGTAGGTAATGCCGAGATAAGACCAACGCTAGACATGTCTGGTTTATTTTTAAAAACTCATTTGCTTGACACCGTTGTATGTTCAGAGTGAAATTACGACCGCAGCCCCATACAGGCAGCAATATCGGCAACAAATTACATTGTCTTCATGAATATTTCATGGCCTGGGCGATATTTATCTGAAAATTTAACGTTACTGTGGCCTTTTGCCATTATTATTTTTAGTATAATAATATGCTTAATAATTAGTATGTGTAAGAGTGTTTAGGAGATGAAAAATATATCTCCTCTCCTTTTAGATTTAAAACTAAATTATATTTTTTTAATGAAAGTTAGGTAAGGACCTAGGATTTTTCAACAAAATTAGTATTCCGAGGTCTGACTTCGTTAGTGTAAAATAAACTTTTAAATTAAATTGGAATCCGAATCCAAATCGTGGGAATGAACTGAAAATAAGATAAGTAGAGTTACTTGCTATTGTGCTTTAATTATTGCAGTCCCGTGCTCTTTTGAATTAATATAACGCTTACATAAGGTACTAACGAAAACCACTAAATATCAGTACCAACGCCTAATACCGCTTAAACAATGGAAGTACTCATGCTATGAAGACCACACTTCGAAGTCAACAATGATTGGAGATGGTGAGTAGGTTCGTACGCTTTGTAAAATGAAAATAGAAGATATTATAATATTTTTAATGGCTCAGGTTATTTTTATGTGGAAATAGACACGGGGGAATCAAGGATAAAATTTACGGTTTATTCTGTTTAAGTTCTTCGACTTAAAATATAATAATATGTAGGGACATTTCACACACGGCCATCTGACCCCAAACTAGGGAGACCCTGTACTATGGGTGTCAGACAGCTGATATACATGAACCAACCAGACACAGAGCAAACATAAGTGCTCATCACATAAATGTTTACATTGGGCGGGATCCGAATCCGCAATACTCTGCGCAGCAGTCCATCGCTCAACCACTGCGCCAATCATGTCGTCGAATATAGGTACTTATTTATAAAAGGTATCGTCTTTTGTCTTTTTGTAGAGATCAGACGCAAAGTCAAAGTCAAAGTCAAAGTCAAAGCATTTATTTCAATTAAACCATTTGCAGGCACTTTTGAATAGTCAAAGAGTCAGTTAGTTAGTCAGAAAGTTGAAGCTAGTTGCTCGTTCCAAAACGTAGGGTAGGTCTCTATGGAGAAGAACGAGCAAGAAACTCCACGGACACTCTTTTCAATCAAGCTTTTACAAAATCCAGGCTACATTATTCTTGTTGCTTCTATATGTGAAAACAATGTAAGTGAAGAGAAATCCAAAACATTCTAATTAAAAATAAATTAATATAAAAGCCATGGCAGTTAAGAGATGACCAATCTCAACTGACAGCGCCCGTTCACGAACATGACGCGCGGATCAGCACCACTTAGCTCAACCATTTTGAAGGGAACCGAATGATCTAACCCACACGCCACCATCAGTGAGACATTTGAGCGAGCATGACAATGCTCTCAACTACCATGCTCATTTATGTCAAACACATTGAATAAATAAATGGCTCCATAGTTCTCACATTTACATAATAATTGAAATAGTGCTATTAATTTACACAAAGTCAAAATTTCCAATGTATTTAAGTATTTCATTCGACAGATAAAATATAATAAGTAAATAATAATAACGGTACACGTTATTCATGTCAATAATAAGGGGTGAGCAACATAATCTTCTTGCAATTAAGAAATTCCCTAAAGCGGCTGTGGAGCAGGACCAGCATTATGCCAAGCATTTTTATCATTGATATAATCTTCCAACTTATAATATGCTTGCCTACATAGTGTGCGTTTAATGCATGTTTTAAATTGTCTTTCATTTAATTGCAAAATATCGAGCGGTATTTTATTATAACATTTTACACAATACCCCATAAAAGAAGTATGTACTTTTGACAATCTGAAACTTGGTTGATATAATTTGTTCCTATTTCTAGTATTAAAGTTAAGACCAACAGCGTGCTTTTCGTGGCATGGGAGTGTTATACCAACAACTTCTGAACTCTGGACTTCTACTCAGAAATTAACAATGTAGGTATGTATGTATGCCCGACCTGCAGTGCAATTCTGTAAGAAATCACCCGCGAATTCGAATTTTATCTCATTTCCTATTTCACTAACCTGAAGTGAAAATTATTTGGTATTCGCTAAAATAGTACCGTAATATTACACGCTTTTTATTAGCTTCACCTTTAGGTTTGTATGTTTGTTTGTAACCGACTTCTTTGGGCGCGATTTTGACCCACTTTAAACGGCCAGATTTCGTTCAAACTTTGTAGATTTATCGAGGATCGATGACAATACACTAATTTGATAAAATTATTCCATTTTTCAAACTAAAAAGTAATAAATAAATAATAGTAAAAAAAAAAACTAAAATCACGCTTTTGTTAGAAAACCAAACTAAAAAGTAGAAAATAAATTTTAATAAATTTAAATTAAGAAAAGTGTTAAAAATTTCAATAAATATAAATTAATAATAGTGTGAATTAAAAAAAAAAAATATTTTAAAAAATGCGTGGGGTGCTTTTTAAGATATTATCAAAATGATAATCACACTACTCATATCTTTCAATAAAATATTTATAACTATTGACACCATGCACCCCACGCTTTTTTTTTAATAAAATATTTTTTTTTTATTCACACTATTATTAATTTATATTTATTGAAATTTTTAACACTTTTCTTAATTTAAATTCATTAAAATTTATTTTCTATTTTTTAGTTTGGTTTTCTATAAAAAGCGTGTTTTTAGTTTTTTTTAACTATTATTTATAGTTCGCTTCACTTATGTTGTTACTTAGTGGCGCTAGCGTAGTTTTCATCGAGTTACTGAATACCTAAAACAATTTTCACCGCGGAATCAGAAGTGAGAACTGGAGTGAGTTCTTACAGAATAACATAGCTGTGAACCGAACCCAGTTTTCACGCTCTTCAATCACCCTCGCGACTACAAGACCATCTGCAATGAGACAATAATAAGCGATAATAAAAACAGCATAGCAAGTACAACTTATTGATGTTAAGTTTTAAACCTGAACACAACCTATGTTAAAATTGTTAAAAGTACCTAACGATTAAATTATATAACGCGATTTTTCATCATCAACCGAAAGACGTCCACAGTTGAACAAAGGCCTCCCCAATAGAATGCCACAACGAGCGGCAACCTGCCGCTTGCATCCACCCGTTACCCGCGTCCTTGACGATGTCGGCGGTCCATCAGCTAGTGGTGAGTGTGGGAGACGTACCAATCCAGTTTGTGGTCGCCACTCGAGAACCTTTCTTCCCCAATGGTTATCGGTTCTTCGAGCGATGTGGATTGCCTATGGCCACTTCAACTTAGACATTCTGAGAGACGCAATTTTTAGGGAGGTTATGAATAAAATAATGTACATGAACATTATTTACATAACCCAAGGTTAAACTCAAAAATTACATATAAAACACACAATAGCTACCAGAAGCTTTACCTACTTACAGCAAAGAAATATTCGCATTCCAGAAAAGGTATATGCATCCTTATTACTATTGGTTATATCAAAAACGAGCCGTCTACAGTTATGGGTATCACTTTATTATAGTACCAAAGGAAATAACACATTCATATCCATCCTACATCGCATGTATTTGCCATAAGGAAAAATGTGCTAAGCTGACTTGCCACTATATTTCTACTATATTACACAGATAATGTTTTTCGCACAAAAATCGAGTTATAAAGAAAAACTTTGAATAGTAGTCTTTATACTGTACGTGGTGATTACGACAACTTTTTTATGGCTGGCATTCATCTACTTTAGTGTTTTAATTATATCAAGATCAATTCTCTATCCTATTACTTGCTTACAAACAGAGTATTTTTGAGTAGCAAGATACCATTGAAGAAGGTTTTCAAACTAGTTATAATTTTCTGATCTTTGCTGGGTACTTAAAATTTTTTTTAACTTGCTTATAAAATGTACACCTAAAACCTATCAAAGTACGTTTTATATTGCCGTGCTAGTACATAGTTTCCATCAAGTTCGGCAGCAATAACTTTTATAAACATTTTGTAACTCAATATTCCGTCACATTGTCTACTTTGAAGCTTACTTTGTAGTTTCCTAGGATTCAGAGATAAAGAGAATATTAAAATGTACTCTTTCACCGTACAAAACAATAAAAATCCAAATAAAACCTAACGTTGTCGAGTCTACCTAGATTTTCCTTTTTTGTATAAAATGGAGATTGGATCAAATTTAAAAGAACATTTATACTGATTTGAATCAAGCCACGATAATGGATGATTTGATTTTTATGTTAGGAAACAAGCTCATTTTTGTTACTAGCAGAAATCTTGAACAAGATTTGTGAAACCAAGGGATGCCAATTGAATATACCTACTTAATGCTTGTAAAAACTGAGAAGTTCCCAAAGATACCTATGGTATGGTATGGTATAACGACGCCTCAGCGCATATTTTGCGTACAGGTGGGAAGTGGTGGACGTAAAGAATAGCACCACCCTATATCTTCCCGTGGGTGTCGTAAGAGGCGACTAAGGGACTCACCAGAGAATGGGCAGCAGCGTTCTCTGTGCCTTTGTAACAACCATACTGCGATCGCCAACCCGCCTGCCAAGCGTGTCGATTATGGCAAAACCCCCCCTTGGGGAGGCCTATGTCCAGCAGTGGACGTCTTTCGGCTGAAATGATGATGATGATGATGAGGTGGGAAGTAAGTCATTCGATCCCCCCCAGCTCCCCAAGAAAAGCCAGCAGCACCCTGACGTTGCTGGCGGTCTCCTGTTGGTTACTGGTTACCGGAATACTTCGCCCTGTATGAAGTGAGCTCAGGGCAGTTCAGAAGCACATGGGCTGTCTTGTCTGTCTCCATACAAGCCCTTCACAGTGGGCTGTGTGTAACTCCTATGACAAAAAGATGTTTATTGGAAGACCCATTTATGGCCAGTTATGACGGCTGTGACCACACGCAGCTGTAGTTTGGACAGTCAGAGGCCTTGACTCGTGAAGCGGGCATCAATTGCAGCAAGTGCCTCCTTGGCCTGCCTGCACTCTCCAAGTTCGGCCCACAGTCTTTGGTGTAGATCCTTGGCACGTTTTCTTACCATGGTGCGTAGGTGACCGAAGGGGAGTGGCACTATATATCTAACTAGCGGACGCGGCAGACGTTGTCCTGCTCTGAAAATTGGTACAAATATCCAGGTCCAGCCTACCCCCTACCTACCTACTTACCTACTCGACCAAACTGTATCTAGCTATCTATCTACTTACCTACCTACCTACATACCTACCCTACTTAACCCTACCTACTTACCAACCCTATCAACCTACTTGCCTATCCCTATCTACATATCTACCTGCTTACCTATCCCTATCTACATATCTACCTGCTTACCTACATTTCTTGTGTCTACTCGACACATCAAGTTTTAGCGCAGCATTTTTATTTTGTGTCCACTCGATACGGCAATGTGGCGCTGTGCAGTTATAAAGACACCAGGGTGACATAGATCTAAGTAGTCCTAGAACCCGACAGCAGCGCCACCTACCGGGTCTAACTATTGTGAATCTAAACCATTCTCGAATCCACTGGAATGTACAAAATATCATCAAAATCGGTCCAGCCGTTTAGAAGTACTTCAGTTACATACACACGCACAGAAGATTTTAGCAATTTTTACGCTGACCCCTCGTAATCGTTTCGTTACGGTGTCGTTGTAATTAAAGGAACATTTTTATCTCTCACTGTACGGATTAGTTTTGATCAGATAATCCTCATGACTATCTAAAAGCCGTATTACAACTTAGTTTTGTACCATTTTCACATTTCAACCTCTAAATAAAAAAGTTTCCATCATTTGTTTTGATGATATCGCGATATAAAAAAAGTATATATTGCAATCAAGCCGAAGAAATACGGAAACCCATTGGGAAATGAAGGGAAGGGGTCCCTTTCCTCATTTTTTGGGGTGTATACTAAAAATTTTATATGATCAATCAATTTGATGAATTTGTTGTATAATAATGTTTAGACGTGAAACATGAGTAAAACAGATAAACGTTTTCGATTCTATTTCTAAAATAAACCATCAAGCGTTCTTGGAAATTAATAAAATGTTTGGAGTTTTATAGCGAGATTTCGGTCTTTCATTTTTCACCTAATAAATTCAGTACAATTTGATAAAGTTTAGGTCGTATTTTACTGATAATATTATAAAAAACAAAACGTGATGGTAGACTTGTTTAGGGGATCAGAAATTAAAGATAAAATCGGATTTAGTGTGACGTAAAATATTTAAAAATAGACTTGTTTTGAAATCATGCTTCTTTTAATAATCTCATCAATTTTGAAGCTGAGATCACATCTTTTTTTTATCAATTGATAGGCATACGTTTGACCACTATCTCACCTGATAGGAAGCGATGATGCGCTCTAAGATGGAGCACGCTTGCCTAGAAGTAACCTATTCACTCTTGACTTAAAGACTCCCAGGTTGTAGCTATCAGGAAACACAGACTCAGGCAGGGAATTCCACTCCTCTCCTGCCTAGCTTTTTCCTAACTATGTTGGGGCCGGCTTCCAGTCTAACTAAATGCATCAAAATACCAGTGTTTTACACGGAGCGACTGCCTATCTGAACTTCACAACTCAGTTACTGGGTAACACCATACCTCTTGGTAAGACTACTTGTTAAATATTCTGGCTCTGAATGCCCATAATGACTGTCAAAAAACTACGAATGACAGCCGGGACCAACGACTTTACGTGCTTTCCGAGGCCCTGAAGTTTCTCGGCATGGAATTGATGGTCACCCATCCACTCTGACCCGTATGACTTTTACTTAGCCATGAGCCCCTCCTCTTGCTGAAGCTTAAAACCACAAGCATCAAAAACGTACAGCGAAGCTTTAACATTTTTGTAAAAAAATATAATATATAAAAAAAACATACGTAGTAATTCATATTTCGTGTTCAAACGTTCATTCCCTCGAGTTATTCTTGTACAGTTTTAGTCTACATTTGCCATCCATCTCATTACTTAGTCAGACGTCGTTCCTAATTCATCTCAGTCTGTTTTCTCGTCCTAAATCAATGCCCGAGGACCCCTCATGAGATTTTCTTTTATTAAAGAATACCTTTTGAATTTTTGATAATCGTGCGGTTTATGTAAAAAATTATATTACAGGAAGAAGTGACGGGACGTAGATGGAAAGATTACAGAGTCTATCACAGGATTTGGCAGTTGACCCTATGTTTACATATCTTTACATGGTATAAAAAAAAGTCGCTCCACCTGTTAGTACTCTTAGATATTTTAAACTACGCAACGGATTTTAATGCGGTTTTCATCAATAGACACAGTGGTTCAAGAGGAAGGTTTATTCGTTTTAAATACGTAAGCTCAGATTATGAAACAAAAAGCAGATAGACTGTGCGGAACACTGAGAGTGAAGCCACAAAAGCAAATAAAACCTTAAAAAACGAATACCTACAATTGGCTTCGCGCTGTACTGACACGAATCAGTACAGCACGAAGCGAAGCATTGTTAAAAAAAATCAATATAAATAAAAATTCAAAAGCGAATACAATCACGAGATTGTAGGTAATCGTTATTGAATTTGTATTTGCTTTTGTGGGTTCACTCGCAGTGTTCCGCACGTTCTATCTGCCTTTTGTTTTATAATCTGAGACCGTAAGGTTTGATCTACAATACATCCGTGAGAAGTCGGGGCGAGTCGCTAGTGATATAAAATGTATTTTTTTACATCAACTAAGAGCAAATAAAAAATAAATAAAATGAAAATAAAATAAAGTGACCTCCATTTGTGTAGGAAGTACGTCAATTGATTGGTGACGTAAGTTAATTGTGCCTGATGAAGCTTAGCAACTTGCCATAATAAACTGTCGGTTGGTTTCAATGATATATTATAATACGTCATTGGTTGGTTTGAGCGCTGCAAATATGTGCCGAGTAGCTAATTCGAGCTTATGTTGATGTTAGAGTAAATGATTTTATAGGAAGCCGATTTTACTACTGAATATGCTTTTTTATGAGTGTACTGCGAAGTGATTTTAATAATTGCGCACAAATGCATTAAAAATTCGCAACGAAAAGTACTGAAATGCGATTTTAAAATATGTAGTGCTCTAAAAGCATTTTGCGATTGCATCACAGACCGCGTTCGCTCTGGCTAGTAACCAATAATAAATAAATAAATAAATAGTTAATAGGGTATTTTACTCTATACGAGAAAAAATCTATAAATATGTTATTGAGACAGTTTAGGCATAAAGCAGTCGGAAAATGTAAGTTTTAGTTCATAAAATAACAAAACCAATTTTTAAATTCAATTAAGAGTTTTCAGTATTTTTAATCTGTTATAAAACACTATGAAATAGTAGCGGCCATATTATTACGCCGTACGGCTGTGTAAACAAGAAATTGACCACTGTCAGTAAACCGATTGGCGTAATATAGGCTTTGTACTTTTATTATTTTCGTAACTAACATAATTTTTTCATTATTATAAAATATGCTTTTAATAATTTTTAAATGTTATACAATTATCATATTTAATATGAGCGCATTTGATACAAAACGAACTGACGTCATTTACGCTGAGCAATATGGCATCCAGTAAGAGGCGTTTTCGTCAAACTACGCGCGAAATTTGAAACTTTTAAAATTTAGATGCATTTTTATGGCACTTATCGATTGAATAAAAATTTTGTGTTTTTTTTTGGTGGCATATTAGCACTACAGAATTTCATTGCGACTCTTTTCAAAAATGGGTGTAATACCCTATTGAAGGTAGGTAGGTACTATTATTTGCTTATGAACTCTCCAATTTATAATACCTACTATTAAAAACTCCACAATCTTAACATTGTTTACTACCATTAAGAACTAACATTTTATCTTTCCAATGTTTTCAAGACTGGCAATAAATCTCTTCGCACGAACACATGGTTTATTTTAAACTTCCTAGACTTCAGATAAATGACCACCAGGTACCTACACTAGATAAGAATGGCTGAGTTCAGAATGTCTGTTAATTGTACCTTCTTCCGACTCCACATTTTTATTTTATTATCTTTTAGTTGGAGAGCTGAACGAAAGAACAGAAAGTACACTCATCAATAGGAACGAAATCAAAAACTAAATGACGATCGATAAAACCGCCGTTCAGACATAAGCGGTGGCGTTGACTGTTACTTGTCAATTTGACATTTAGTTGTTATAGTTACATCTGTTATATAATATATGACACAACAAATCATAAAAACTAAACAACAACAGCATCAACAACAACAAAAACAACAACAAGTGAATGTCAAATTGACAAGTAACAGTCAACGCCACCGCTTATGTTTGGGCACTTGTCCCATTGACAGCGATGTGGACGAGTTTTTTGATGCCCTGTGAGCCCTCCAATGTACATAATTTATATATATTTATGTATAAATATATTAATTACATTACTAAATATATGCTCCCCTCATCGCTGTCGCTGTGGGGAAGCTGTCAACTGCCTTGGACACCACGGCCTGTCGTGCAGCCGGAGTGCGGGTCGCATAGCGCGGCACGCGAATATTAATGACATTATCCGTCGTGCTCTCGTCGCCGTCGGCGTTCCGGCTGTTTTGGAACCCAACGGCTTGGCACGCGACGATGGCAAGAGACCGGACGGCATGTCATTATTTCCATGGAAGTTGGGTAGGCCCTTAGTGTGGGACGCTACGTGTGTCGATACTCTTGCGCCATCCCATCTTCCTAGTACGGCGTGCTGTGCTGGTGCTGCTGCTGCGGCTGCAGAAAACCTCAAACGGCGAAAGTATAGTATCCTAAGCGATAACTTTATTTTCGAGCCGTTTGGGGTTGAAACCCTCGGGTCGTGGGGTCCAAGTGCTCATCTACTTTTTAAAGAAATTTCCAAAAGGTTGGTTGACACTTCCCGTGATCCAAGGGCTGGTTTTTACCTCGGACAGAGGTTAAGCATTGCCATCCAACGTGGCAATGCCGCCAGTCTCTTGGGCACATTCCCAGTTGACGACGATGTTGGGGATTTTTTTGATGCCTTATTGTCTTAGCTTTTCTTTTTGTTTTTAATAGTTATAGGTTTTCCTTTTTTATTTTTAAATGTAAATATTGTATATTGAAATACCTATGTATTATTTTTCTAAATATATTATAATTTATTTTTAAGCTTTGTATATATTTAATTCCACTAAATGTCAAATATTATATGATAGATATAACAACTATTGACAAGTGACAGCCAAATGTCAGTACAATTATGTCAAACTGACAAATTACGGTCACCGCCTATGCCTGAACGAAGCTTTATGTGTGGAGAATAATTTATCAAAGTAGAAAAGAAAATATGGGTGGAGTTGTCATATCAAATTACATAAAAGGTTACGTTTTTTAAGGCAAACATATTGTTGGACACCAGCCAGATAGCTCGACGACCTCAAGAAAGAAACTAGGGTCAATGTCCGACTACTATAACATGTTCTAGGCGTCGTACCTGGAATATAATCACATAATAAATAAATAATAACAATTCATTTATTTCAGGCTGCGCCTATGCAGCCTGAAATAAAATACATCTTTTAACTTGTGTTAATAAAAAAGACTTAAGACTATGAGTAACACTTCACATTGCACTGAATTGTCTTTGTGCTGTTCTGTTGTATCGTTTCGTTTCTATGGAGTGTCTCGGGTGTACTATTTGCAATCTTAATGACCTCAGTTTATAAGTATTTAAAAGCCACTTAATTTCAATTCTTTCTTCATACTTTTACGGGCTTGGAACCGTCTGAAATATTTTTCTAATTAATGTTAACAGTTTTTTAATAGCGTCTATACAGAAAGGTATTTTTATATCGGCTACACTACGAGTACTACCTTTTTAAGTAGAAATGCAATACCAGAGGCACACCCGCGACACTCCTAGAAACGAACGATATAATTGCCTACACCACTACTAAAATAACAAACTGTACAGATACGTGCGTGTGTGTGCTCACACAAACGCAGTTCCCAGAGCAGTCGTTCGACGCGGGGAGAGGTGAGGAACGGTTACTGTACGGTAGTACTAATATTTATACTTTGCCAGAGGACTGGCAGACATCCCAGAAACAAAGTTAAAATACCTTATGTGCCTGTAACTACCAACACCGACACCTATAACTGTTGAAACCGGAACACAGCAATGTGTAATTCCTGTCTTATTTTAAGGGTTCCGTACTCAAAGGGTAAAAACGGGACCCTATTATTAAGAATCCACTGTCCTTCTGGTTGTATCTCATGAACCGTGATAGCTAGACAGTTGTTTTTTTACAGTTGCCACTATAACAACAAACACTAAAAACAGGGGTGTGATTCTGTAATACTTCATTCTAAACTTCGAATCTGAATCTGCTGTGAGTTTCTTGATTGGCATTCTAAAAACGCGGTTGATAATTCGAATTTACTCTAGCGCCACCCTTGCGAGCATGTCAGTGAGTTGAACTAAATTGACAGGGAGATTTTGACAGATAAAGTATGAGATGACGAATGAAATGGAATTCTGTAAGGAAATTTCCCCGTCACTTCGACGCTCACTTCGCACTCGAACCCGATTCAAAGTATCAAATATATCAAGGTCATTTTGAATCTTATGCGATGTGAGAGTGAATAGCGATGTGAGATGCGAGTTGTTGTTTGAATTTTACAGAATAAAATAAATATTTAAGGGGCGCTCCCATACAACAAACGTGATTTTTTTTCCGTATTTTTGCTCAATATTAAAAAAAGGTTATATAATAGTATCTAATGTATAGATAATGGTCCGGAACCGTTCGTGCGTGAGTCCGACTTTTATTAATACAGATACTACACCAACAGTTCATTGAAAATTGTTCCCCAACTCCCAGACTAAGCTTATTTTCACATTGCGGTGTTAATGGCGACTACTTCACTACAAAAGTTAAGGATTGTATCTTAAGATACTAATATTATAATTTGGTTTGAGATACATGTTTTGTATTTATATTGTTACATTGTTTGTACGTTTAATACATACTCGTAAATGTGATTATATTGTCTGTGTTTTGGAAGGTTGGCGTGTATTTACATGAGCATTTTTATGTAAGAAAATGGGATGTGTGTATTCGAACTTTGTGGTGGTTGCCAGTCAGTTAGATGCTCTATGATGGTAGTAGATGCAGTGCAGGTAGTTTATAGAAATGATGTCACCTAAAAACGAAATTAACTTTGACGAAGTCAATAATAATATGTCCCGTTGACAGCGATGTGGACGAGTTTTTTTATGCCTTTTGAGCTCCCTGCCTTTTTCTTGGAATTGTAAATATTTTTTTTATTTTGATTTTTATGACTTGTATGTGGTGAATAAATAAATAAACTATAATAATAATATAAAAACAAGAGTTTTTTAAACACTAATAACCTCACAGGATTATATTACAAACATCATAAATAATAACAACTTTTGTCATACGAAAACTGCATGAAAACTTGAAATTGCACACAAGGCTTGGACCAAAAACTAGTCACTTAAATCAAGATAAAAACAAATCAAACTAACATTTATATTTACCACAATAAGTCACATTCCCCTTTGCCCTTTTCATATTAGAATTTTCGCCTAAGAACGAAACCGTTCCAACATACGTTCGAGAACATATTTCATGAAATTATTAATACACTGACTCTGTTTGGTGAAACCACAGTGTGACCTCACAGCACCTGCGACCTCTGCAAACCAATATACATGGTGTACCTATTTGAAACCTGATCTAGTTTCCTATTTTTTTTTACGCAACTTATCGATTTTTTTCTACACAACTTATCGAGTAGTCAGTGAAGTTAGTAGTATAGTTTGAAGAGTATTTTTTTTTATTCCGCCACTCCCAAACCCTTGGCACTTCTGAAAGCCAGAATCAACAGTGGCGACCACTAGAAAAGCGTCAAGATCATGAAGCTCGGCGAGTCCCAGAGAAACATTCAATACAACTGTCTTGGATACCGCAACGAAATTAATCAGAAAAGAACAGCGGAGGAGTTAGAAAACATATTTTCCACTTCCCTCCAAATCAAGCGGGAGACAGAACAGCAGAATAGGCACAAATAGCCTGTAATACTACAGGCACGAGAAACATTTCAACTTTGTTTCTGATCTATAGGATTGCGGTGACTACTTAACATCAAATAGGCCCTCGGCTTGATTGCCGTCCGATGACATAAGAAACAAATAATACTAATAATAAATGTGTAAAATAAAGAAAGATAGGAAATTGTATATTGAACATCACTATTTTTACAAAGCATTATATTTACCTATACTTATTTTTGTATACTATATTCACAAAGGCATTCTATTACCAGGAGATAACTAAACTTGGCAGGTGCATAACAAAAAAGTAATAATTCTTGTGATTTAACATTTTCTTCAACATAAATTTGTAATATTGTATTGATTTTAAAAGAGTATTCATGGAGTTTCTTGCTCGTTCTTCTCCATAGAAACCTACTGTTTGGAACTCAACTTTCTGACTGACTGACTCCTTGACAATTCAAAAGTGTCTGTAAATGGTTTATTAAAATAAATGATTTGAGTTTGACGCTCGAAGTCTCAGCTAGCTCTAACATGTACCGAGCTCTAAAATGTATACACAACAAAAACTTCAACCTGTATCTAACTATGTACATTTTGTTGCAAGAATACGGAAAACAAAGCTTTGGCGTAAGAATATCTTGTGAGCGTTGTTTGTCTGCGGATACGTCTGTGTGTAACGTGTAACTAGATAGATATACTGAGGTGATAGGCGCTTTGGGAATAACATGGGATGTTGCTTTAGTGCGGTTCTATTCCCGAAGTGTTTCAGAACTTTATCATAAAACTAGCTGACCCGACAGACGTTGTCCTGTCCCGATCTACGGGGGATGAAAAAGGGTTGAAAAAAGGGGATGAAAAATAGATGTTGGCCTATTCTCAGACCTACCCAATATGCTCAATAAATTTCATCTGAATCGGTCAAGCCGTTTCGGAGGAGTACGGGAACGAAAACTGTGACACGAGAATTTTATATATTAGATAAACTTAAGAAAAAAAGTATTTTTTATTTAAAGATAATGTGTGCACACAATACTTACTATGATTGCCATTTTAAGCTTTGAGTGTCCAAACTAAACAGAAAAGATTTGATTTTTTGTACGTTTGTATGTAACGGGTAAACTCAAACAAAAATTAACAGATTTTTAAAATATCTGTCGCCAATAGGAGCTGCGTTATATCTTAGTGCTATAGGCTATATTTTATCATCAAATTAGGGATCATAAAGAAAATTCACGCGGACGGATAACACAAAATAAATAGTTATTTGTTATACAAGAGTGCAAAGTTGCTTTTTAACCGCGTGTTCAATTTTGATGACCGAGCAAGCGAAGGATTCTAAAATTGAATCACGAGCGCAGCGAGTGATTCAAAATTAGAATCCTGAGCGTTAGCGAGGGAATCAAAAGAGCACGAGGTGAAAAATCTTTGCACTCGAGTGCAACACGTAACTTTTCATTCCACCTCAGCGAGGAAATGACTAAATGCAAAAAAAAACGTTTACAAAGTCTGAGTTTTTAACAAATTAAAAAAAAGTTGTATGATATATTCGGCACCATAGAGGTAGCAGTAAATAGGTTTAATATTTTTTTTTAATTCACAAACTTAGTGCACACGATGTTCTAAATTCAATTTACTTTATCCTCTAGAGAATAAAAACGGCTTTTCCACTCAGATATTGAAGATAAATTTACTTTATCCTCTAGAGAATAAAAACGGCTTTTCCACTCAGATATTGAAGATTAAAAATACTCTTTCCGAGATGGTGGGATGAAAATATCATTTTTCATATCAAGCCATACCAATCTGTCAAATTTTCATATTTGAATATGAACCTTAACCTTTTGGTATAAAGTTGAAAATCTATAAAATCAATCTGACAGATTGTTGTAGCTTGATGTGCTGGTCTCTGTACCTATAAATAAGACACGTTTACAATTAATAACCTATTACAAAACATTCAGACATAAGGAGTGAAACAAATAAAAACAGTTTTAAAAATAAATTAAAAACATATTATTTGGAAATTTGTTAAAGTGCTACCTTTACATGTAATAATAATATGATACCTATACCTGTAAGACTCGCCAGACCTCACAGTCAAACCATTTCAATGGTTTTGTGGGGCTTAGTTTATAAGCTATGTACCTATGAACTTATAATAAATAAATAATAAATAATAATTCAAACACCATTCAACTATTAATTGGCCAATCGCTCAACCGCTACATTAATCGAGACTATAACATAACACAAACAACCGCTAGCAACCTATTTGAAAGTCGAATGAATGATTGTATGAGGAAGTTAAGTCTCTAATACATTTAAGCATACTACGTGCGCAACTGAAATTGAAACTTAAATTAATTTTATTCGTGCTTTTAATGTATCGTTTATTTTTAATTTAATTTAAATTTCTTATCTAATTATAATAATTTTAATTTTATTCATAATTCAATCAGTCATTTTCATGCCATTTTTTTTATCTCCCATTATATACGTATACAGTATTGAATAATAATTGATAATTTTCTTTATTCTTATTTTTGGTTGTTTATTTCTTTTTGTATGTATGATAACATCTTATTTTTAAAAAAGGTACGGCAAATATGTTACTTATACTTCACCTGAAGTCGCCGCCCAAGCTGTGGCACTTATTCAGGCCGGACACAGCCAAAGAAACGTGAGTGCTCAATGCCGTTTCCAAGCTGTGGCACTTATTCAGGCCGGACACAGCCAAAGAAACGTGAGTGCTCAATGCCGTTTTTTTTTTTGTGCATGTGGTGTTAACCTTTAATTATTTGTTGCACTTGTAAATGTTACTATAGTCATTAAGTTAGAAATGTTTATGTGTAAACAATTGTTGGTTAACCTAAAAATAAATAAATAAATAAATAAACTTTAGTTGACGCCACTGTCAACTTTTTGAGAGTTGAGTCTTTTATTAAGGGTTGCCAATTGCAAAAGTAGCTGTAGCTGTCCGTATGGTGTCGGACATAAAGAATAGCACCATCCCATATCTTCCCGTGGGTGTCGTAAGAGGCGACTAAGGGACTAACCAGAGAATGGGCAGCAGCGTTCTCTGTGCCTTTGTAACAACCATACTGCGATCGCCAACCCGCCTGCCAAGCGTGGCGATTATGGCAAAACCCCCAGTGGACGTCTTTCGGCTGAAATGAGTGAGTGAGAGTAGCAAAAACTGCTACGCTTGCTCATAAAATAAAATAAATACGTAAATACCGGCCTATTATTTCCTCACTGCAGGGCAAAGGCCTCTTTTCACGGTATGCATTGAAACGGAAATTGCGGATATACTTTCTACATAAATAGGCAGAGTCATCTCATAAACGTCTTTTCTTTTTGTGTATATGTATATATATAAGTATATATTATATTAGTTATACATACATATATTTTTTTTTAATATTCAGTCTACATAAGTTGTTCTTTTTAACTATGCACCTGCCATGTTATCTCTTCACCACCCATGGTTGACTGGTAGAGAATGCCTCAGGCATTAAGTCCGCCTTTGTACTTTTGTGCATGAAGTATAAATAAATAAATAAAGACAGCAATGATCACCACGCTTGCTCAAAGCAGCAATTTATCTTAATTATACATCCAGGTTTCCCCATGGTGTTTTTCCTTCACCGATTTCCAAAAACGTCACATTGGGCGGTAGGTACTTGATCGGTAAGATAGGCATCATCATCTGCCTAGCCTTTTCCCAACTATATTGGGGTCGGCTTCCAGTCTAACCGGATGCAGCTGAATACCTGTGTTTTACATGGAGCGACTGCCTATTGGACCTCCACAACCCAGTAAATGGGTAACACGATACCCCTTGGTAAGACTGGTTGTCAATGATAGTTGTTATACTCGTAGCTACAAAATCAAATGATAGATACGATGTCGTGTCAGTACGGGTTTGAACTTCTCAACTGTAATGTGACTTTTAAGGTATGTTATCATTTGTCAAATGAAAATCCCTTGCCGTGCCGTTCCGCCAGTCGACACAAAGTCAAAGTCAAAGTCAAAGCATTTATTTCAATAAAACCATTTGCAGGCACTTTTGAATAGTCAAAGAGTCAGTTAGTTAGTCAGAAAGTTGAAGCTAGTTGCTCGTTCCAAAACGTAGGGTAGGTCTCTATGGAGAAGAACGAGCAAGAAACTCCACGGACACTCTTTTCAATCAAGCTTTTACAAAATCCAGGCTACATTATTCTTGTTGCTTCTATGGGATGTGAAAACAATGTAAGTGAAGGAAAATCCAAAACATTCTAATTAAAAATAAATCAATATAAAAGACCTGTATGACAGACCTGTATAGTATAAAATATTCTCTGGTCTCTCACAATATGAATAATTGATATGTGCTTCCGTAAGATTTATGTGTCTAGGTTTCGGTCAAGCGGCTACAAGTAAGAATCATATTAGAATAGCATATCATCATAATGACTACGGAAATATTCATCATCGTGTCAACCTTAAGACGCAGCCACGACACTCCATAGAAACGAAACGATATAATTGCCTACACTACTACCAAAATAACAGACTGTACAAATAGGTTCGTGAGTGCATGCCTACGCGCCGCTCGAGCTAAAAGCAGTTCCCAGTACCAGTCGTTCGACGCGGGAAGAGGTGAGGAACAGTTTCGGAGGGAGGCGGAGCGTGTCGCTACTGTACGGTAGTACTAACCGGCCATAATCTCCATGCATGGTCGATGCATGTTGGCGATCGCAGAAGGTGTTATGGTACTCAGAAGGACGATGTAGCCTATCTTCTGGTCAATATCCCGCTGTCACCTTCTACGACACCCACGGGTAGAAATGGGGTGGTGCTATTCGCGGCCGGCACGAAACGGCACGGAATTTGATGTTAGAATCAAAGGTTTTTCTTAAGCTTTTTTATAAAAAATTGGGCACAATTCCCTCAGATTTTATAATCTGAGACAATTCCACATGGCGCCGCGGCGCTTATTATCTTGCAAGCAATTGCAAGGTAATAAGCGCAATTTTCACTTTATACCTATTCTAATTGCGTTTTTGTTCATTATCAAATATCAATGAAAACTGTACACAAATACTGCCACTGCCACTTTGAAATTATTCCTCCTTAGTAATGAACTAGGTATGACGCGCATTCGCCCAGTCGACCGAAATTCTAAATAGTTGAGGGTAGATTTTGTTTCAGTTACTTCCTACTAATATTATAAATGCGAAAGTTTGTGAGGATGGATGTGTGTGTGTATGAATGTTTGTTACCCTTTCACGAAAAAACTACTGGACCGATTTGAATGAAACTTTACAGTAATATAGTATAGTGTTTCGGTTCAACTCGAAAAACTATATTTACTTTTCATAGGCATGAAATCATTCATCGCACGATATGTCTACATTTTATAATATTTGTTGTATGGATTCTTGGAATCTTATAAGTAATATATAATGTACCCACAGTTATATGTGCTGGTTTTGTCTGTGTTATAATTGTATTCCGGTATCATCTTCATTTCATAATTATCATTCATTGTTTAATATTTACAAACCTGAAAAATAAATAATGTTTTGCTTTGTCATGTCTGTCAGTGACAGTCGTCAAATTGACGACCGGCCAACATTTCTTCTAAAATAAGTTTTCGGCTACTAACGTAAAACCTCTATGTTGTATATCTTGTAAGCTTGTTTGTCTGTGTTAGATAGTAAACGGCTGAACACCCGCTGTATTATCGTGTGTTCCTTTAGATCTGATTCGCACTAATATTATAATAAAAATTACTAAAATAAATAGCATTCGACAATTATTGAGCCTGGCCGTTGCTATATAAAAAACGATTTGACCGTTCTAGAAAGAAGATTCATAATTGGATTTTTTATGAATTTTGGAAGAGCGGTCAGAAAAGGAACCTGTCAAATGGGTCAGTCTGGATTTCGGAGCCGTTTGGTAAACACGCGGATTGCTGATACGCTTACGTTGCTGAGTCTAGTTCTTGGAGCCGTTTGTTGGACACGCTGATTGTTCCTACGCTTACGTTGCTGCAGTCTAGATCTCTGAGTCGCTGGGGTAACACTCTGATTACCCATATGCGTACGTTACTGAAGACTACCAGTCTACTTACTGAAGTCTACCAGTCTGCAACCGAGAGTCGGTTTAGAGGCTAAGTCGAGCTGTCGCGTGCCTCTTGCTGCCCAGGGCTGGTCCTACTGACCGCCTGGGGGGGCCTCCGTCCCCGAGCTGATCGCGTCAGACTTCTCTTCGGCTGATCCTGTACGCCGGCCAGGCTGGGGATCATAATCCTCCTGGATACTGCCTAACCTTAGTGCGTTTAGGTCAGTGTTAACTTTTATACTTACAATAGTTTTTGATACTCATCACATTTTAACTTTCGTGTGAGAGCTATTAAATTCAATACGTACAATTCTGCATAGCCTTTTATTTCTCGTAAATTATCAGAACTGTTACAATAGGTTATTCTTCAGAATAACACATAGGCTACAATTTATAATGATTTTATGTAATTTTGGTCATAATATAACGATACGTGTCAATTAAGTCGGAAAAACATCTTCCATCTGAGATCTATCTTGGCGTGCGCTGCCTTAACCAATGAAGTTACATAAAGATGATGTACCCCAGGATTGTTTGTCTTAAGTAGGTCTAAATAAAAGTCCGCAACAGCATATATCTACATTTTATGTGCAAGCCAGTACGACCAAAATTGTGAACCATAAATTTAATTAAATTTGGTACTATTTTACAATGCACATATTAGTATATAATTATCAAACTCTTATCAAAATGAATAAATTTTTCGCATTAAGTATTTAATGTAGATAAACTTTGTCTTTCACACTAAGTAATTTGGCCGAATAGTTTAAAAGTTATCACGTTAAGATTGACTTGAACGGAGCGCCTAACGGCGGCCGGCGGCGGGCTGACATCATTGATAGTTGTGTTCAGTTGTGTTGTTGTGTGTTGTTGTGTTGTGTTGTGTTCTGTATACATTTTTATTGAAACACAGATAAATTAACACAGATGTTCACCTATTCCAATTACATACCACATAATTGTTTACTTATTACAAAATCTATTAAAGAAACCGCATCAAAATCCGTTGCGTAGTTTTAAAAATGTAAGCATACATAGGGACATAGGGACAAAGAAAGCAACTTTGTTTTATACTATGTAGTGATTAAATAAAAGTAACATTGGTCCGACCTGTTTGTTAGTCAGTGTTAAATAATCCGTTTGTGCTGGATAGGATAATCTCAAGCCCGGGGAAGGACATAGGGCTACTTTGCATAAACACACCATACAGGTAAAAATTGATGAAGAAACCACTAGACTTAGCATTTTGAAATTTGCAGAGTTCTATTATAGCTTAAAGTAATGAGCACTTAGAAAGGAATTCAGATAATTCTACCCTCAAGCGATTCCTTCTAAATATTAGGTATAAGAGTTCAAAGATTGTATGGAAACTAATTTTGAAATTAGAAGTCTGGGATGAACGATGTGAAGGTCCATTAAAAAAAAAAAGTATTAAAAAATAATGCCGCGTAACTTAATGTGGCAGACCAAATTCTACGCGAGCGAAGCCGCGCGCAAAAGCTAGTATATTTATAAACAGGTCTCCCTTTAGATGTTGTACTCAAGCACTTGCTGTTTATGCTTAGGTTTTTCTATACAGATCACAGACATGCAATGAACGCACAGCAAACAAATAATAGTAGCACAAACATTGTACCAGTGTTGCAAGATAATACAATATATTTCGTTTTCCTCACAAATGTGATACGTACCTACTACAGTCCATAAGAGGACTTCAAACATTTCACCCAACGAGTTCAGTCAAGTGAGGCATTGCATTTCTTTATGGACTTAACCGGTCCCAAGCACCCAGGGAATCTCGTAAGTGTATCAGTTTTGGTAGACTTTTTCGTGCAAGCCTTGCAAATACGTCGTCGGGAATCCGTATCGTTTGTTTTCTTCGAAACTGTATACTGCATTGTTAGGGTTAAATCTAAAATATCTATAGCGGGAAGGTACGATTCTACTTTGTTAGGCGATTTTGTTCGAAGATGCATTTCGAACAACAGCCTAGTTACAAAAAAAATAGATTAGTTTACTAACATAGACTGTTTAAGTTCAACTTTTGTTTACTAACCCAAATGGATGTTGCTTATCCGAAATATTTTTTTAAAAATGTTTTTGTAGTTTACGTTGTAATGTTTGTAGGAACATATAACTTCAGAATATTAAAGAATGGTATCTGAATTCTTTTTAGTTCTTTGTATTTAAATCAACGCCACCATTTGTTAAAACTTAGTAGGTATCTATTTATCAACTGCGTATTCAAGGTCGCTGGGGCAATTTGCTGGAGTGTCGCAGATTTATAGTCGATACAAGATAGGAGACTTATTTATTTATTTAAGCGTAATTTTTATTGAAAGGAAAAATACTCTCAGCGTCGTACTCCAAATATTAATAAACTTTTCTGTCTGTCTCACCAAGTTTTTGCAGAAGCACGTTTTCACCATAGTCCTGTAACAAAAACTTACGATAGACAGACCTATCATTTCTTCGAAGCTTTGATAAAGTAAACTCGATACGACGATAATTACATCTTTGTCTGGAAGCTCGGAAGCGTTGGCACGCCCATTAAGAGACTGCCAACTTGTTATAGAACATTGATCATAGAAACATAGGACACCTGTCTTGTAACGTGTTTCTAAGACCTTTTTGCTGCGTTGTAATGAAAACTTTATTAGCATGCCTTGGTCAAGTAGCTGTTGTGCTTATTCATCATCTCATCATCATCATCATCATATGATGTGTTTATTTATCATCATCATCAGCCAAAAGACGTCCACTGTTAAAATAGGCCTCCCCAATAGAACGCTACAACGAGCGGCAACCTGCGACTGCCTGCCTGCTACAAAGTTAGTGGAAGTGGAAAACATGTTTTTCTTACTCCTCCGCTGTTCTTTTCTGATTAAATTTGTTGCGGGATCCAATACAGTTGAATCGTTTCTCTGGAACTCCTCGAGCTTCATTGCTTTGGCGGTTTTCTGGTGGTCGCCACTGTTGATTCTGGCTTACAGGAGTTGCAGTGGTTTGGGAATAGTGAGACGGGATGGCCCAAGAGACGGGATGGCGAAGTTAACTGGATGACATCATTAGCATCAAAAGAAAACCTGTAGGTCCATTCTGTAAAATTCAAACAGCAACTCGCATCTCACATCTCTATTCACTCTCACTTCACGTAAGGTTCAAAATGACCTTGATATATTTGACACTTTGAATCGGGTTCGAGTGCGAGGTGAGCGTCAAAGTGACGGGGAAATTACCTTACAGAATGCCACTTCTTACGTCATCTCATACTTTATCTGTCAAAATCTCCCTGTCAATTTAGTTCAACTCGCTGACACGCTCGCAAGGGTGGCGCTAGTGTAAATTCGAATTATCAACCGAGTTTTTAGAATGCCAATCAAGAAACTCACAACGGATTCAGATTTGAAGTTTAGAATGAGGTCTTACAGAATCACACCCCTGGACTTATTAATAACTAGCACTTTACTCGCGACTTCAGCCGTATCTCACGGATACCTAAGTTTTAGATAATATACCACTCAGGAAAAACGTATTGCCTTTTGGTAAAAGTATTTTTTTTTTACTTTACCCATTACTACAAATCTTATAATATTTGTTTCGATATGTCTGCCTTAAGCAAGCGTGGTGATCATTACCTTTTCTGTATGAGAAGAAGATTAACACTGTTATTTTATTATTAACAAAACTTAAAAATAATAATAATAAGTAGAATTAATAAATAGGGGAAAAAGGTAAAAACCTCATGGGTTCACATCGCTGTTAAGCTTTGTCACATTGTAATGCTGGTTCTTTGGATGACTAGGACAGCCCTCGGGTCACGTGACAAGTCGACCAGCCAAGATTAAAAAATCTGTAGCAGACTTTGTAATCGTTCTTAACCCAAATAGAAAGCTGGATATTTATAGTAAAATTAAGGCATTACTTTGGTACTATGACATGAATGCCATAGTAACTTGACACATTGTCACATCCCTTATTTCTAAACTCCAAGTTACAGGAGTTAGTCAATCGTGTCCATTAATTCTGTGAAAGCATTTGGACTTCACTGTCCAGTTCGAATTCGTGAACAATGTGAACATGTCACTTTGTGTTTAGTTTCCCTCATTTATGGTTGATAGATTCATTCATTGTAGGTAGAATAGCCTTGCCCCTGACTTCGCTCGCATGAATTTTCTTAAAGATCCCATTTTTCTTGTAATAAAATAACTGTGGTACCTTTCACTTGCATGGTTAGATACGACGTTTTACAGGACAAACGATATTCATTAAGAGTTAACAGATGAAACGCCCAAGTTCTTTTGCAATGAGAGCATTTTCGAGTAAACCCAATGATATTATATTAAACAGATATGTTATGAGCGCCCAATTTTGAAGATCCAAAAACGTCCTAATTGGGACGTATTGCCTTTAGTCTGCGTCACGCATGGCGACGAATGGTACGCTTTGTTAAAGCAGCTAAAAAATAAAAAAATGCTATTTTGTGTATTTAGAAAGTGTACCAATTATGATACCCAATTTAATAAAGCACAAGGGATCTCATACCATATGTAACTATGCAATATACATCGATTTGTTTATATATTTCAATTATATTCCTAATATTCTTATATTTGGAGGTTAGAAAAAAGAAAGAAATGGAAGTACATTGTTTCACGTGAGTAAGACAAGGACGCGTTCACTCCGGACATAGAATAAAAGTACAGATGCGATATCGTAGGCAGTAAAGTCATTGTTTACCCACAGTTATGTTTTTCTTTTTTCTAACCTTGTAATATTTAATCATTTTGTTTTATTCAATCATTTATATACCTAATTAGAAATTAAACAATATGACAACAGATATTTATTATCCTTTCTTCGTTAAGGTTATCCAATGAGATCTGGCTTCAAGAATGGATCGCATTTGTTAGTAAACAAAGAATTTATTTTATTACAAAAAAAATATTTTCTACTCTGTATATATATATTATTTATTAATTAATTATATATTCTATTATACATTTAGTCCTGTTTATTAGTTGTTATAGGTACAAACCGCGTGTATAAATGTACTCGCGGTTTGTACCTTCTGTCTCGTTAAATTTTGCTAGTCTGTGATGCCAAGACGCAGTGATTGGTGGCCAGGATAATGCCCGTTTACATTCACGCTCAATTGACAACACTAACTGTCTCTTTTTTTCTTGTTGGTTTTTTCAAGCCATCCCTTTTCAACATTTTGACTTGTAGTGAATTGTAAAATGAATGAAAAGTGTAAATGTGTGCAGCCGCTGCTGCGCGGAACACTTTTTTCGTTTGTTTTGTGAGTGTATAACATATCTGTTTATTAGAATATCATTGAGTAAACCCAAATCATGGATGGCTATTGAAAAAGAAAGCAAATTATTAAACACTACAAGCAAACTTGTTGATGCTTATAATTGAGTTTATTTCTACTAAAACAAGCCAATCCCCAATGTCTTAAAAATTCAATTGCCTTACAATACCTACGGCATCTACGGCAGTGCCACTGTCGTACAAACGTTAAACTTATTTCACAACTAGCTTCTGGCGGCAAATTTTGTAAGCGGCCAGTATTTTTGGAGATTACCTCTTACGTAAACCAAAAAAAAAACATAAAAGGAAACAAACTTCACATCTTCATTCATATTCATTATTATTATTTTATTATAAGCTCACATAATGGTAAATCCATACTTACTAATATTATAAATGCGAAAGTAACTCTGTCTGTTACGCTTTCACGATGAAACGGCTGGACCGATTTTGATGAAATTTGGTATGAAGATAGCTTGAACCCCAGGGAAAGACATAGGCTACTTTTTAATATGCGACTTTATCTGCATTCGCGATAACCGACATTCACGCGGACGAAGTCGCGGGACAAAAGCTAGTAACTTATAAACTAAGCCCCACTAAACCATAGTAATGGTTTGGCTGTGGTTGTGTGGTGTGTGGTGTTTGTTGTAATATTGGTTAAAAATAATGATCTTTGTCTGCAACCACAGTTTTCCCTATTAGTTCAGCATTCAGAACTTTCTTTTGAGCATTTTATACAGAGCTCAAATTCATACGAAAATATTCAAATTCACTTCCATGTTGAAATGTTGGTAATTTAATCTAACCAACAATGAACACCATTTCGCGCGGATAGCAGTTAAAATTCATGATGTTTTGGCATTCCCATAACTTGTGGTTTCGACAGGATTACAGTTGTTTGCTTTTAAAAAATATTTTGAAATGTTTGTACTGGATTTTTGTACTTGATTTTTTTTTCTTTGGGCTTTGTTTTGGACCAGACAAACTACGCTCTCTTATGTAGTTGATTTTCGGGTTTTAACTTTTTGGTTATTAAACGTTCTATTATTGGCCCTTATAATAAAAAAACCGGACAAGTGCGAGTCGGACTCGCTCACCGAGAGTTCCGTACAATTTTGTAGGTACTCTTACATTCTCATTTATATTTATCTATACTAATATTATAAATGAGAAAGTTACTCTGTCTGTTACGCTTCCACGATGAAACGGCTGCGCAGCGGCGAACCCTGACAAAGCACATAGGTTACTTTTCAATCCAGGACTTCGTCTGCATCCGCGATAACCGGCATTCAAACGGACCAAATCGCAACTCGTTATAAATAAAGAATATATTTTTTATGATTTAATTACAAATGTATAGTTTTCAGACTTTACCCTGTATTTATATTATAAGGCGATATTACTTGCCAAATTTCATAGTTATAGGTCAACGGAAAGTACCCTATATAAACATCGCTGATCTAGAATAAATACATTCTCGGTTACTGCATTAAGTTTCTTGATTTTTTATGGAATGCAGGTTATTTGTATTCTATTAATCTTTGTAGGGTTCTGTACCTGAAAAGGATAAAATGGAACCCTTGTAGGATCACTTTGTTGTCCGTCTGTCTGTCTGTCTGTCTGTCTGTCTGTCAATACCCTTTATCTCGGGAACGCGTAGAGGTATCGAGTTGAAATTAAAACCATATACTTAGGTCCAGCAGTGGACGGCAATAAGCTGATATGATGATGATGACTTAGATCAACGGTCCCTTGAAGCTTTGAAAATATCAAACTTCTAAGTTAACGTGAAAAAAAGATACGGCCGTTTACGTCACAAAAAACGTACATTTCGACACGCTCAAGGTACCATAATTTATAGGGTACTTTCCGTTGTCCTAGAACTGTGAAAGGACAATGCCAGAAACTCTATAGAACTTTGCCCCATTCAATTAAAGTCATGTGCAATATAAAGTATCTTACTGTTTATTTATTGCTGATTACTAAACATTACTCTTAGTGACTGTAGAACTTGCGGTTTCCGTTTGAATCTAAAAACAATAATGACATTGTTAATAGGTTAAATTATATTTTAGGTAAAATGAGTTTGTATTTTGTGGGTAGGTATTTCGTAATCCGCAAGTTCTAAAGAAAAACAATTTACTATAGAAAGGTTCTATATTCATTACTTTACTGTACATGGGTTACTTTTTCTGTACATGGGTGGGGCAGGATCTGGCATTGTCATTTGGCAAGTGACAAGTAATATTGTCTTATACTATAAATACAGAGAAAAGTCTGAAAACTATACATTTGTAATTAAATCATAAAAAATATATCCTTTATTTATAACGAGCTTTTGTTCGCGATTTGATCCATGTGAATGTCAGTTATCGCGGATGCAGACTAAGTCCCGAATTAAAAAGTACCCTATGTGCTTTCCCAGGGTGCAAGCTATTTTCATACTATTTTCATACACCAAAATCGGTTCAGCCGTTTTTTCATCGTGGAAGCGTAACAGACAGAGTTAGTTTCACATTTATAATATTACATGTTGGGATAGTTGGTACGGGTTAATATGGAGGTATGGATATGTACCTACAAATTTGTACGGAACTCTCGGAGGGCGAGTCCGACTCGCACTCGTTTCGATTTTTTTACTTCTTCTGACTTCATAAACATTCTGGTTACCCCCAACTATTGCCGCAAACGGCAAAACTAAAATCTCGCCTGACCTAGTTAGACGAAACTTCTTTTTTTTACACCAGCAAAATGCTTCCCAAGATCCAACAGTTCGTTAAAATTTTCAAGACACGTGTCTCCAATTTGCTGGCTCAAATGACTTGGTGATCGAGGCCTGTTCGTTCCTTAGCACTGTTTTGTTAAGAAATTAGATTTTGGAGGAAAATTTCCCAAACTTGAAATGAGCATTAAGACTTGAATGGTATCAGAAAGTAAAGGTACCTACATTTTGCGTCAGTAGGTAAATATTGGCCAATATTACCTTCCTCATCATCAATGTATCATCTTATTACCGTCTACTGCTGAACGTAAGCCTTACCCTAATTCGCCTAATTACCTGCCTATTTGCTTATAAATAATATGTTAATCAATAGAGAGTGGATAATAATGTAAAAAAAAGGTTAAGACCCATGTTTGTAATATCAAGTTTCATCTTGAAAGTTTCGAAGAATTTCCATTAAATTTACTGTTTCTACGTTGTTGTTAACTCCATATAGTACAAACCGCGTTGAATATAAGCTATCCAATATTGGATATGATGTAGGATAATTTTCATTGCAAACCAATTTATCGGTAAGCAAATAGGTATTCTTCCTTAACTTTCAATCAACTCTTTCAGGGCCTTTATTAGATCTACTTCTGTCGGTAACTTTAAATTATACCCGAGTTCATTACAGGAGCATCATTAATTCAGATTTACCATTAAGAAATCACACTTAAAATGAAGTTTTTTGTTCTATTTATAATTGCCAAATTACAATGGTCACAAGCGTGAACTTCTAGCTTCTTTCACCAAAAAATAGTACCTATATAGGTACAGTTAGCTACATTTGCTGAGCCCTGTGTTCACCAACTTTAAACAAACGATTACATTTTGAAACAGTTTTATGTTCAAAATTGACATAAACATGTGTCAAATCCAAGGTCAAAACATTTATTTAAATTATTTAAACCATTTACCAGTTGATTGAATGTTGGTGACAGGTCTAAGCACAATAGTGTTGAAACCTTTATCATGATCTAGTAGATGATCTCTATAGAACCACAGAGACGAAGTATAGAATACATTTATTGATTTACTTTACAACCGCGACTTTCGTTCCCATGATAGTCTCAGCTATCAGCAGGGTTTTATTTATTTTTTGTGGCACTCTAATTTTTAGTATATTAGTAATGTTTCTCCTTATAAAATCTGACAGTAAAAGTACCGCCAGTAAAATCAGTTCAACCGTTTCAGAGATTAGCCGTAACAAACGGACAAACATTTTATTAATTATAAACTGAGAAAAACGAATTAACTCACTGCCTTGCCGGGTTTGTCCGGACTATACCCTGTTCACAATACGATTAGACATTTACTCAAACCTTTTTTACAGTCCGTTCAACCGATTTTGACTTCTATTGCGTTGGTGGCATGACAAATGGCAACTGCAGTAAACAGTTGTTATTGTAACCACTTTATTTGCCTCTAATGTCATCCTTAAGCCTACGGAATAGAAGTCAAAATCGGTTGAAGGGACTGTAAAAAAGGTTTGTGTTTATGTCTAATCTTATTGTGAACAAGGTATAGTTCCGGTGGCATACGGCCCGTAGCGTTCCTGCGGACTCACGTTTCGTTTAATGATTTTAATAATTGTTATTTTGAGATAGAGTAGTACTTACCGTATACACTTACATATGAATTTAGATAAAAACTGTTATTTTGACATTACAAACAAACACTTCAATTTTATATAATATTTGTATAGATGTGTAGGTAGGTACTGCAGATACTGGCTGGTTTAACCATATCCAAACTTATTTGTATCTTATTAGATTATAATTATATGAGGTAAACTCTGTTCTCAATTAGAAATAATACAATTGACAATCTGCCACGAGAACTGACAAGACGGTTTAAAATAAATTCGAATATAATAATATCAAGCAGACCAATACATGAACTAAGTAATAACACAAATTGTGTATCAGACAAGCAGATTGAATCTCTCTCGGCTTACAGTACTAGCTATGTGATTCTGTAAGAACTCACTTCAGATCTCACTTCTGATTCCGCGGTGAAAACTGTTTTAGGTAGTCTGTAACTCGATGAAAACTACGCTAGCGCTACTAAGTGCTGGCATAGGTGAAGTGAACTATTATTTCGTTACTATTTAATCGAAAACCAAATACTTTTCACTTCTATTAAGTGAAATCGGAAATGAGATAGGATTCGAATTCGCGAGTGAATTCTTACAGAATTGCCCTCCAGGCTGCTGTGTAAGTATATTATTACTTCTTGATCAAAGTCAAAGTGAAAGTCGGGTATTTCAATTGTCCATTAGACCATTAAAAGATGATTAAAAGGCACATTTCAACATCATATTAGAATAACACCACTTTATTTCTACCCGTGGGTGTCGTAGAAGGCGACAGAGGGATATTGTTCAAAGGATGGGCAGCACCGTTCTTTTGAGTACCATAACACCTACTGCGATCGTCAACATGCATCGACCAAGCATGGCGATTACGGCTAAACCCACTCTTAGAGTACACCTATGCCTAGCAGTGGGCGTCTAAAGGTTGACATGATATTGATGATAAAAAATATTGAATTTAGTTGCCCCTTCTAGAAGATAATTTCGAATGGAGAAGAATAGGCAAGAAACTTCTTACTTACTCTAAAAATAATTGTTAACAATATATTGTATATCGTCGATCGTCTGTAGCCTTTAGGTACCCAGATTACCTAGAGCCACATTTAAAGGTCGACGTCCAAACTTCAATACTCTTGTAAATGAATACCCTGGGACCTGAAACGTTTATTTAATTTTCTTTTGTGGGAGATAATCTTGAATTAATGCTCGCCATTGAACAGATAATGTTGTCGCTCGAATATTCCCATTTTTATAGCACTATGCCAGACTTAATTTTCTTTAAAATTGCTAGAACATTATACACAAAATTCAATGAAGGTTAAAATATTTCGCAATATTTTTTGGGGTAGCTGATAAAACTAAACGATGTATGAAATTAAAAATTTCGGGGTTTTTGGGTTCGAAAATTTACTGTAAATATCGCAGTAGGTATTGGTTAAACGACGGCCTTTTAGTAGGATTGGGAGAACCTTAAAATAAAGATGGGTTCTTTCAACTAGCTCTTTTTTCCCACCTGCCTCCTTCGAGCTTGCCACTTGGGTGGTGGCTGGCACTAACTAGTTTAGCGTTTGCCATGGTTTACGGTGGTCGTTGCTGCCTCGTTGGTCTCGTACCAAGGAGGAGTACCTCCGCTGTTCTTTTCTGATTAATTTCGTTGCGGGATCCAAGACAGTTGAATCGTTTCTCTGGGACTCGTCGAGTTTCATTGCTCTGGCGTTTTTCTGGTGGTCGCCACTGTTGATTCTGGCTTACAGGAGTTACGTGGGTTCGATTCCCAGGCCAGGCAAAGTGTTATTGGGTTTTTCTTTTTCTATTAACAATTTCTCAGTAACAGCCCGGAGTTTGAAAGTTGGCGGTGTAACACCCCGTGCCTCGGAAAGCACGTAAAGCCGTTATGGTCCTGCGCCTGATCTCACTCCAGTTGTGTCGGATTGCCGTCCCACCGGACTATGAGATTGAGGGAAGAGGGAGTGCACCTGTGTTTGCACACACACTTGTGCACTATAATATCTTCTGCGTACTTGGCTGATCTCCATTGAGATTGGCCGCCGTTACCGAAATTCGATCGAAAGATTACAAGGTGCTCGATTCTCATTACCATTACTTACGGTCATTATCAATAGAAATCGTTTATTCCCATGAGACCCAGTCGATGGAGCCTGAGTTTCGGAAACGAACAAGAAGTACCGAAAATTCAAACAAAACAAAAAAACTCTAGAGAAAAAAAATCTCTAATTTTTTTGTTTTGTGGTAATAGATCGTCAGCTTTATACTATTTGTATAGATATGAATTTGCTGTAAATATCGAAGTATTGATTAAACGAAGGCCCGTTAGCGGGAATGCGAGACCCGTATAATAAAGATGGGATAGGTATGCTCGAGTTTTGGCCCCGATTGAGACGTGGGAGCTGTTGACCCGTGAAATTGAGCCACCTGCTGTTATTGAATACTGTTTTAACATATCGCCTGCCGCACACAGTAGTTGCTATCGAATTTTAGGAGGAGATCTTATGCGGTGGCGGCATAACTTTAGTGTTTTTGAATTGAACAGGTATCAACCAGCTCTTATTTATTTAAATAAAATCTTATTTTTAACCCCCGACGCAAAAACGACAGGGTGTTATAAGTTTGACGTGTCTGTGTGTGTGTCTGTCTGTCTGTGGCATCGTAGCTCCCGAACAAATGAACCGATTTTGATTTTGTTTTTTTTTGTTTGAAAGTTGAACAAGTCGGTGGTGATCTTAGCTATGTTTGATGAAAATCGGTACAAGATGGCCGCTGCCACAAAATAGCGGATTACATATTGTTTTACAACGTCCTCAATATGGGTAACAAATGAAAAGGCTTGACTAGTAGAATACTATACACTATGATAATGTGTCGGGTTTTTTTTTAAATTCTTAATTTATTTTAAACTAAAAGGCTTCAATATGTGTAATATTGTGTAAGATCTAAGAACGTAATAGGTTTTGTTTTTCTTAAGACCAACATGCGCTAAAACCACAAAGTACATAGGGCTGCGTCGCGCCCGAGCAGAGAGACCGCTTAGTACAAACCGCCATTTTTACCACGCACACATTGGCATTGCATTCTCAAGCAGTTTCAAGCAGACTTCAGACTCGACTGTCACGTGTTGTCTAAATGAATAAATGAGAGACATTGACATTTCACGACTAACAAGAAAAAATTGTTATAAAAAACTGCAAAGAGTTCCAATCAGTGTCAATAAAATTATATATTGTCACAAATAAAACCTACAGAGTCAATACAGTAGCAGCCCTGGTGAGTTTGGCAAGTTTAGGTAAATATTTTTGAAAATGGCGGGAGTGGACTTTCTGTAACCTCTATATTTTGTGCTAAAACTTTACTCATACTTAATGATCATCATCATCATCTGCCTAGCCTTTTTCCAACTAGGTGTTAGCTTCCAGTCTAACCGGATGCAGCTTAATACCAGTGTTTTACATGGAGCGGCTGCCTATCTGACATCCACAACCCAGTGGCTGCGTAACACGACACCCCTTGGTAAGATTGGTCTTCAGACTTTCTGGCTTCGGACTGCCCATTACAACCCCTGCCATCCGTGGTGCTTAGCAATTGGGTTTCTCCCAGTTGTAAACGTCCCTTTGTGCCTATTGGCCTAGTTCTGTTCTGTCTCCTGCTTGATTTGGAGGGAAGTGGAAAATATATTTTTCTTACTCCTCCGCTGTTCTTTTCTGATTAATTTCGTTGCGGGATCCAAGACAGTTGAATCGTTTCTCTGGGACTCGTCGAGCTTCATTGCTCTGGCGCTTTTCTGGTGGTCGCCACTGTTGATTCTGGCTTACAGGAGTTACAGTGGTTAGGCAATAGTGTGGCGGGCTTGCCCATTACAACTGTGAAAGATCTACAAATGACAGCCAAGACCAATGGCTTTACATGATTTCGGGAGCAAGAACCTGGGCATAAAAATATGATCAACCTTCCACAGACCGACACCGGCAAGCGTAAATTAACCTTGGGCCCGATCGATTCGTACGACCTTTACTTAGTTATTAACACGAGGTTAAATTGCCAATATTATTAAGTCATATAAATAGGCCTGTAAAAGCAACTTGCTTCGAGTTAAAAAGATAATCTTGGTAAGTGAAAGCGGGCTTACGACTCGTTATCAACGGCATAATAAAAACACTACTTTAAACTCTTTTTTATACCAACTTGAACATGAAAAGTCGATTTTCTCCCTGCATTAAAATAAATAGCAAAAATAAACTATTAGCTTTTTAGGGTTCCGTTTTTTGCCATTTGGCTACGGAACCCTAAAAAGCTAATAATTTATTTTTGCTATTTATTATGGATTCGTCATGTCGGTCTGTCTGTCTGTCTGTCCGTCCGTATGTCAAGCCATTTTTATTCGAAACTATAAGAACTATACTGTTGAAACTTAGTAAGTAGATGTATTGTTGACACGGTTGGCGCAGTGGCTGAGCGATCGACTGCTGCGCAGCGTGTTGCGGGTTCGATTCCCGCCCAGGGTAAACATTTTGTGATGAGCACTTGTGTTTGCCTTGTGTCTGGGCGTTGTTTATCTATATATGTATGTATTTACAAAAAAAAAATGTATTTGTGTATGTATATCAGCTGTCTGACACCCATAGTACAGGGTCTCCCTAGTTTGGGGTCAGATGGCCGTGTGTGAAAATGTCCCCATATTATTATTATTATTATTATTCTGTGTACCGCATTACGATTTTCATACAAAAAATAAAAAAAAAACGAAAAATTTTGGGGGTTCCCCGTACTTAGAACTGAAACTCAACAATTTTTTGTCATCAAACCCATACGTGTGGGGTATCTATGGATAGGTCTTCAAAAATGATATTGAGTAAGCTGAATAGTTTGCGCGAGAGACACTTCCAAAGTGGTAAAATGTGCCCCCCCTGTAACTTCTAAAATAAGAGTGGGACAAAACAAAAAAAAAGTATATTATGTACATTACCATGTAAACTTCCACCGAAAATTGGTTTGAACGAGATCTAGTAAGTAGTTTTTTTTTAATACGTCATAAATCGTAAACCGCAATTTACCTTTCAATCAATCACCTCAAATCTATACTAATATTATAAAGCTGAAGAGTGTGTTTGTTTGGTTGAACGCGCTGATCTCAGGATCTACTGGTTCGAATTGAAAAATTATTTTTGTGTTGATTAGTCCATTAATCGAGGAAGGCTATAGGCCCATGCGAGCCGGGTCGGGTCGCTAGTATAATAATAAAAAAAACTTTTATATTACGTTATCTGCTGCTACGGAACCCTACATAGGCGAGTCCGACTCGCACTTGGCCGCTTTTATATATTTTATATATAGTCGGCCTTAGGACAAAGACCGTGAGTGAAGGATTACCAGTCGAATTGAATTTATAGTACAAATGGCAGATGGGATTTTGATCAAACATGTTTACCCAAGTTTTTAAATTCAGATTGAAAAGGTTTAAGTCTAGTTTCTTGTAAGCTCATGGGACGTAAACGAGTCATGACAATGAAAGGCTTAAGACCTATTCACATAGGAAACATTTTGATATTGCTGCGTCATCAAAGGGGATTGCCTAGTCTCCATACTGTCCTAGACCCAAGATTGGACATCAAATATTACTATAAAAATGTAGTGTTCCAAAATCTTAATAGTATTAGACATCTAAAAAATATATTCAAATTGACGCCACTATTTTAGAATCGTAACGTTATAAGAAACAAGATTATCTGTTGACACCTAAAACAATAATCTTTTAGGTAAATAATTGTATGATGTAGGCAATAATAGAATTATTTTATGGTTTGAATGTTTACTTGCCCACTGCTGTATCACGCTTATTTCTTCGGGTTCCAAGGTATGATTTTGAATCTCGGTCAAATAAAAACCACAACTCACACAATGTTCTTCAGTCATTGTATATAATGTTATTGATCAATATCTAAAATCGAAAGCAGTCGTGATCCTTGATTCTAGAGTCAAAGTTATCGTCGAACGTGATTACAAAATTATTAAAACAAAGCCAATGTCGTGCGTAAAAGAAAAACTAAATAAAACACATCCACATTATTCCACATTGAGTATAAACCACGTATACAACAAACGAAGAGTCAGATTCAATTCAGTGTTGTCACAATAACGAAAAAATAATAACGTATATCGATATGTCGGTTACCTTTTTAAATAACCGATAATTTATTTATTTTTGTTATTCTTTTTTACTTTTTTTTATTTTCATCATTAGTTTTATATACATATTCAATTCAATTCTTTTAATGTTTTCTTTTAGTGGGATTTTGATTATAATACCAGTAAAGTCTCGTGGGTATGCCGTTGAGGTTATTGTGTTTGTTTATAAATCGATTCAAATCGATTGATTAATGATATACTCGAAATATGGTTTTAATGCTTGCAATATTATGACTGCGTCAGTATCAAAAAACTTCCTGTTTTTCCAATAGAATTACTTTTTTTAACGAATTGTTGTAAATTGTAGTGGCGCTTAAGAAAGTAAATAAAAAAGATTTTATGTCATAATTAATGCATGAATTATTTTTTCTCTAGTCTAATATTCACTGGAGGGTCTGAAATGGGCAATGTATTTTAGGAACATTTAGAACAAGTTTGTCACAGAGAAACCTCAGTGTCACCAGACCTACATCATTCAAACGTAGCTGAAATTTTCAGAATATTTTCCATCACCCATTCACTACCATCTGTTATTGTTTCACAGTGAATACGGTACTATTATTTATTTATACTATTTTTAGCCTATGTCGTCTTAGTGCAGGGTAAAGACCTCCCTTTTCTCCTTTCTGAACCCTCTTTTTTTTCTTTCTCTGTTTTGTTTTAAAAACGTTGCCTTCTTACCTTAAGAATTTCCTCTGTATCGTGGGTATGTCTACAAATATTATAACTCACACACACAAACAACCAGACCCGGAACAACTACCTGTAGGCCTTACAAATATTTCTTCCGTGCGGGAATCCATTCCGCCAATCGCTCAGAAACTGCATCAACCATGTCCCCTCTATCCTGAGAAACGCCAATACTGTACAAGTAGTATAAGCAAAACAAAAAACATGTTGTTGAAACAATAATAATAATATGTGGGGACATTTCACACATGCCAATGATGGGCAACTTTGTTTTCCAGTGTATACAAAGGCATCATTTCAACTGACAGAAGTCGTAGGCAATTTTTTTGCTGCTTATATCGAAGTCAGTTGATACAGTTCAAGCATTCCCTCGAAAAAACCAAAAATATTGTTCCATTACAAAATAAAGAAGGCTTTGAGTAAAAACCAAACAATGTGAAAGTACTTAGCAAGTTTTATCTAACGGTTCAATAAACTTTTATGAAGTTTTTTTGTTCACAAAATTATTTATCTGTAATTTGGAAAACAAGTTATTGTACAAATTGGTTTAGTTTATCATTTATTTAGTTTAGCAATAAAATTTATGAAACAAGCACTTTCAGTAGCTGAAAATATAAACGCAGCCGTACACTGGGCAGCTAGTGGCCGCTAAGTTAGGAACGTATGATACATTTATTTGATATCGATCGCATGACTTACTGATCGCAGATGTTAGTGGCCCTGTGTGACAAGGCACTAAAGGACATGCAGTCAAGCAATATTGCGTCCGGGGTGGGGCATCTAGCTACCGAATAGCTAGTTATCTAACGAGAACAGTTAGTGAAATAATATTTATATGCACGCATACTTTCTGTATATTCAATAACTAATTTAAAATAATTAAAAAATATATATTTACACTATTTCTTAATTCCGAAAGAATGTTATTCGATAAGTAAATATTAATTTAAACAGTAATTAAACCCTAAATTAAGTGGATGTATATGTGACTATTTGACTGTTTTAATTAATTTCATTCTAGCTAGTTTATTATTTGTACGCTGTTGAGAACAAAACATTTGATTGTCACATTTGACCATCCATAATATTATACCTCTATTTCTCAACGTATTGTTTTACATAAAACTTTGATTTAAACTTTGTTATGGTAATAAAGATGCTCAATATAAAGTAGGCATAAGAACAAACTTTATTTATTTTGACCCCCCCAAGTGTTACCCAAACCAAGTTAATCTGTTTCTTGCATGTCTATGTCTAATTACTACCGTAGGCTACATAAATAAGTATTAATCATGCAAGCTTCCCATTTGCGATGCCTTCTCATAGATGAATTAGTATTTGTATCTTCTTATATGTTTATTATAGAAAAAGCAAAACGTATATAGGTAAAACCAACAATACTGAGGTTTAGAAATATAAATCTGGCAGAAATCTGGCCAACGCCAAGTCGAATATTCGTAGGTAATTTGTGTGAACACTACAGGGCAAAGAGAATATATAGTCTTTGCTGCAGAGTGTTCACGGCACCAGTCAATATACTTTCGTGCACGTGTGTGGCATCAAAATTACTACATTGAAACAGAGAATAAAGTTATTATATTATTATACTAGCGTCCCGCCCCGGCCTTGCATGGTCATTTAGGTCATATTTCAACCCATTGAAACAAATTATATACATTTAAATTTGGAAAACCACCTCATCTACCAATCATCCACCATCATGAAGCACTCTATCTATTGGTGTAAACCGCATGAAAATCGGTTAAGTCGTTTTTGAATTTATCGCTAACAAACAAACAGACAGACGCGGCGGGGGCTTTTTTTATAACATGTAGTGATTCTCATTCTTAAGTTGTCACACAAAACACAGTTTGTCTCATAATACAAATTAAATACCAATAAGGTTGTATCTACTCCAACCAGCCAAAGTTTTTACTATACTAAAAGCTTATTCACACGATTTACCACAGCCGCACCATAACACAGAGACAAAAAGTGGGCGAGCAGTTGTGCCGTCTGAATAGCCTCAGTGCAACCTCTTATTGCGTTGTGGTAACTACAAATACGTGACTTTGCGATTTAGTTGGCCGCGAGCACCACTACTTCTTTGCTGTTCAGCAGCTGGTGTTCGATTGCATCCAAGCGGTTGACTTTGATGGTAAAATCTTAGACCGTAGTAACGTCATCTTTGATGAAGGTCGAAGGAAAGATAGATGGATTGTATGAAAAACGATATGAAAGAGGAGACAGTCAGTGATATCGTGACGGTTGACAGGACAGAATTGAGAAAGAAAACGTGTTGCTCCGATTCCAAGTACAGTCGAACAAGCTAATTGGTTTACAGGCAAACATATTTTATTTATTTATTTTAAGTTTTTGGATACCTAAGTGGTCGAGATAAAAAAATGTAATAAAATAAAATATTGTGAGTGTAATAGAAAAATGAATATTTTTGCCTGTAAACCAATTAGCTTGTTCGACTGTACATGATACAAGGGCAGGAAGTCGAGAGATCCGAACCAGCCGGTTCCTTAGCTGCCCTCTCCCAGCGACGCCCTAAGCCGAGGCCCGTGCCCCACAGGGGGTGCCTTAGCATGTAGTCGCTTAGTTTATAAGTTGTTTTTGCCCTGGCTGGAGGCCTTAAATTCACTTTTATTTTCATTATTTCTTTAAGCTTCTTTAATTCCTTAGTATATATAATACAAGTTTTTTTTTAATAGTACTTAGTAACATTTTTTAACTAAACGCCTCTTGACGAGTATAGGCCTCCTCCATCTCACTCCACTTTTTCCAATCTTGGGCTGTTCTCATCCAGTCATTGTTTGCGAATTTTATAAGTTCGTCTTCCCATCTTTCCAGGGGACGACCTCTTTTCCTTTTTCCGGGGAGGCCAGCCCATGTAGTAATTTTTCTAATTCACTTTTAAGGTAAGTTAATTACTTCTACCTTAAATTCACCACAGGGAAGTCCATTAAAGCATACGAGATGCCATACCGAATAAAAAAGCAGGAAGATGATGAGGAACACGCCATCTTTGGATTCGGAATACAAATAACTCTGAACTCTCCAATGTTAGAGCACAATTGAGCCTAAAAAGAATACATACATATGAAATGCGTGCCTACATAATAATTTATGATAATACCAACACAGTTATTGTTCTGTGAACATTTTCATTTTCTCTGTGCGTTACCGTAGCGGGTAAGTAAATATTAATATATGCCGATTTCGAGTGAGATTGGTGTGTAATATTCATATTACCGAGCCAATATGGGATAGAATCAACCCCTCGTGTATATACGCTTTAGTTACATCGGTTTTGTTTAAAATCAAGTCACATTTGATTCGATTTTACTGCGATTTTATTCACCTGTTGCTTTTACGTGCCCTATCTATTTATTTTATTGTAAAAAGTAAATATTTTCGTAATAATCCCTAACTGGCATGACAATACCTTGTACCTACTAATCTGTAAAACCTGTGCTCTTATAATTTACAAGAGTGTTCAAACAAATTGAGTAAAATTCTGTAAAACTTTCCATCCACAATAAAAACGACATTCGCTTAGCAACTGCGTCGAAAGTATAGGTAAGTGTTTCAATAAAATGCCCAGATTCTCGAACGACAAATTGAAGCGTGATAACAGCTAGACCGCGGATAACACCATGCTGCGCTCCAAAACAGAAATCGTCGACGTGGCTCAAAAGGCGGCCCAGTTTAAATTGGACTGGGCTGGACATGTCTTCTGTATGCCGAACGACCTATGGGCCCGTAAATTCCCAAATTGGTGCCACCGAGACGGTACCACGGCAGACCATGAAAGAGACGGCGGCGGCGGGACGACTTCCTTAAGAGGAAACACCACGGGCTAGAGAATTGAAAATTAGGTATTTGTAAAATCTATTGCTGTCGCGCGATGCCCGAACACGAACCGCAGAGCGCGATAGAGACAACTGCAGCTTTGACCGAGAATACCTATTAAAAGTACACAAAATCAATGATTCGTAGTCACCTGATTTCTTCTCCAAAACTTAACCGATTTAACTGCTTTTTTCATTAAAAAATAAAGAAAGGCTTTTGCCGTGTTCCTATGTTTTCTATTTTTTATATAATCAAGTCAAATTTGTTTTCTGAATGTTTGAACACAGCGGAAAATCATGCCAATTTTTTAGGTTTTTGAATATTCATATCTCTTTTAATAATAAATTTATGAGAAAAAGGAAAACATAGGGACATGCCAATAGTAGCCATGGATATTTAAAAAAATAAAATTAATCTACTGGTTTTATCCAGGGAGGAAACAGGGGACTAAGTTTGTATGGAAAAACGGCCCTTGTGTTTCCTCTTAAGAATTGGCAAGACTTAGCGAAAAGTTGAGACCAATGGAAGGAATGGATGGTGGTCTTTGCACTGCAATGGCACAGTATGGGCTATATCTATATAATAAAAACGAATCGTTGTTTCGTTAGTCTCACTAAAACTCGACAACAACTGGACCGATATGGCTAATTTTGGTCTTGAAATATTTGTGGAAGTAAAGTGAAGGTTTAAACGGAACGGAACGGAAACGGAACGGAAACGGAACGGAAACGGAACGGAAACGGAACGGAACGGAAACGGAACGGAACGGAAACGGAACGGATACGGAACGGAAACGGAACGGAAACGGAACGGAAACGGAACGGAAACTGAACGAAATGGAAACGGAACGGAAACGGAATGGAAACGGAACGGAAACGGAACGGAAACGGAACGGAAACGGAACGGAAACGGAACGGAAACGGAACGGAAACGGAACGGAAACGGAACGGAAACGGAACGGAAACGGAACGGAAACGGAACGGAAACGGAACGGAAACGGAACGGAAACGGAACGGAAACGGAACGGAAACGGAACGGAAACGGAACGGAAACGGAACGGAAACGGAACGGAAACGGAACGGAAACGGAACGGAAACGGAAAATTTAAAAATCAATTGACAGGACGTCTGTCGGGTCAGCTAGTATAAAAATAATAATAAAAGTGGTGCTAATGCAGTAGTTCATATTTTGCCAAATAATGAGCTGTTCCATGACCGTGTTGTAGTGCATCTTTGTAGTAAACAACTGATTTTTGACCATCTAATGGTATTATGAACAATTTTTACCCATGCAAGATTGTATGTGAAAAACACTCAGCCTGTATTTTAACAACATGCTTAAAACCACCGAAAAATATTACATCCTGAAATAAAATGGGAGTGTACGCATAAACCAAGTTCCGTTCCTACATATTCAGCTTTTAATCGACCCTCCGTAACTTGTTTACAGTACTTGCTATCAAACTAAGTCAGCGTCCGATGCGGTCGAACGGTACTAGAAATGGCTATTGATGTCAGTATGTAGAAAATTCAACAGAATGATCACTTTGTATGGAGTGAGGACACATGTCACACCTCAACTAGCTAAGTCTTTTATGGTTTTATATTGAGGGGCCTAATAAACAACCGATGGACATAGAAAATTTACTAATCTAAATGCGGAAATTCATTGTTGTGTACCAGTATAAGGTACCAATACAGTCGATCGATAATTCGGCTCTGTCGCAAAATTCGTTCTTAGCTGATGTCTCAAAAGTCAAATTTCGACCTGCTAGGTTAAGCAGTTTTTAAAATAGTGTGTTTGGTTAGTGAGCGAATAATTAAATGAGTGACTTTGAATGAATGAGAAACACACATCCAAAAATAAATCACATTCTCCATAAAAATGTAAGTTAAGATAGAATGATCTGGGTATCTTCAAGGCATGAGTGAACCGGTCATCCATCAAGCGTGTTCCACCTAAGACTGCATTATCACTTAAGATCAGGGGGCCACGTCTGCTATTTTTATAATTTCGTCATTCCAACATTCCATTGTCATTTTGCTAAAAGTTCGTAATCTGCTAAATTCATAATGGTCGATCATTGGTCGGTCGAATTAAAAGCAATGACTGCGCAATGACGTTCTAATGATAGGTCACTGATCAAAGGAACTGTAAAATTTTAGCAGATTACCGCCTAAGTCAGTCATTCAGTTGTCATTTTGTACGAGATTACCAATCTATATCATTTCTTTCAATGGCGTGTTAGTGGTTGACTATTGGAAAGTCATAATGACGCCATTATATTAGTAGATTATCAAACTTGTCAAAATCAACAATTATGAAATCAATGATAGACTATTCTGACACTATTGTAATAGTAGACTTGAGGCCCAGGTGAGTTGCGGTTATAGCAAGCCTATTAGGATAAAAGAAATACATCAAAATGAATGAATTAAAATCTATTGCAAAATTTACATTGTATAAGTACTGTATTTTGTATTTGTACCACTGCGTGGTACTTCTGGCAAACTTTACCCTGCGGTGTAACCGAGAAGCATTGTTTTATCGAAGGCTTTACGATTGCTTTTTATTACCACTGTCTATTATAGTTGGTGGGGTAAAACATAAAATCTTTGTATTGTCCTAGTTATAACTTATCATAGTTACTGTAAAGCGCAATAACTGTATGTATAGTTTAGAATCAGAAGCTTTGTGCCATGTAATTTAGTGCTATATTTACTTGTCCGGATTTTAGTTTGTGGGCTACTGATTGTTCAAGCAGATAAGTGGTTCTTCTATTACGGTTTGTGCGGATTTGGTGAGGTTTAATTTATTTTCAAGTTTATTTGTTTACACTTGTGTCTCAGATTATCAAATAAAAGGCAGATAGACCGTGCGAAACACTGCGAGTGAACCCACAAAAGCAAATACAAATTCAATAACGAATACCCACAATCTCGTGTTTGTATTCGATTTTGAATTTATATTTGTATTTTTAATCCCCGACGAAAAAAAAGGGGTGTTATAAAATTGACGTGTCTGTGTGTCTGTCTGTGGCACCGTAGCTCTTAAACGGGTGGTATTAGTATTTGTTTTTTTTAACAATGCTTCGCTTCGTGCTGTATACTGACTCGTGTCAGTACAGCGCGAAGCGAATTGTAGGTATACGTTTTTGAATTTGTATTTGCTTTTGTGTCTTCACTCTCGGTGTTCCGCACAGTCTATCTGCCTTTTGTTTCATAATCTGAGATTTATGTTTACATAATTTAGGAATCTGTTCTTAAGCCTTTTTAAAGAAAGGTTTTGTTTTATCTATCTAGTCTTTTAGTTGTTGTTTAGAACGCCTAGTGTAAAACAGTATGGGTGTTAACATTTATGCTTGAAAATTATTACATCTTAATCAATGATGCATATAATTTTATCACAGCATGAGCAATTGTCATAATGATATAGCTTTTGCCCAAGATTTCGTCTGCGTAGAAGATGGAACCCCCATAACTCGGTTCTGTCGCAAAAACCGTTCTTAAGTGACGTCTCCTATAAATTACCGACCTGCCACAGCTTCATAAGTCTATATTTTCGAGATTTCATGTTCAGTCAGTGAGTAAATGAGGGACCTTTCCTTCTATGGTATTCATACAGATAAGAAAAAAAAAATCATTTTGTTAGCAATACTAGAGAGGTATTGCTTCAGTAAGGTACTTATAAAATTTCATAGAGTACGTCTTTTATTAATAAAAGGCACAGGCACTTTGAATACTAAACTATTCTAATTTTTATTGAACAGCTGTCGTGAAACTTCGCCATACGGGCCGAAATTAGATTTCAAACAAAGAAAATATAAACCGAATTGCGAAAGTCTTGAAATTATAATAATATTCAAACGGATCTACGTCTTTGTTAATTTCTCAGTGGTTTGCATATTACGGATCTTCAAAAGCTTTTGAACAATACTGCTAATTTTCGGTGCCCTAATAAACACCTGTAAATGAACTTGCAATATTTGTGTTCTGAATATTTAAAAATCCTCCTACATCAAGCATCTTGGTATCTTTTATCCGATGAAAATGTCAGAGGAGTTTAATAGGCATAAAAATATATCAAAAGTTAATAATTTTGTAAGTTCTACATCTTCTTTATCTTTACACAGTATAAAATAAAGTCGCTCCCGCTGTATGTACGCTTAGATGTTTTAAACTACGCAACGAATTTTAATGTCATCACCATCATGTCAACCTTTAGACGCCTACTGCTGGGCATAGGTCTCCCACAAGGAGGGGTTCAGCCGTAAGGTAGGTGTTATGGTACTCAGAAGGACGCTGCTGCCCATCATCTGGTCAATATCCCTCTGTCGCCTTCTACGACACCCACGGGTAGAAATGGGGTAGTGCTGTTCGCGGCCACCACACGGTTCGATACATTTAACCTGTGCGAAGCCGAGGCGATATCTAGTTTTTTATTATATGTTAAGTATGTCTGTCCTATAGGTATTACAAATTAAAAAAAAGTAAAAACCAATACCTAGGGGATCCTAATAGACGAACATTTATTCAGTAAACTCGAAGTCGAAAGTTTGACTATTAAAATGTACGTTTGAACGTCGCGTCATTAATAAAGAAATAGAATTGTATCCTGTTCCATTATGTGTAGTTTTTTTTATGAAGAATAATGGGCAAGACACCCCCATACCTACATAGAAAGGTACTCTAGATACAAACAGTCACGTTGGATAGTCTTCATGTTTCATCTTGAATCTTGGTTGTATTAATTATGACAAAACACAAACCTTTTCATTCCAAGTTCCAACAAAGCATACCTAGCATGTCCTCAGTGTTGACAGCAATAAAAATAAATGCACACCGCACAATTTACAACAAGGATATAAACCAAGTGAAGAGTTGCAGAGATTTTATTGTCGTGTACCACAACCGTATACAAAAGTTCTTAAGAACTCTAAAACGAGATTTCTCGAGTTGTACTCAAAAACTTCAGCTGTTAAGTAAACCAGCAAACGTGTTTATGTACCTACTGTCGAAATTGTTTTTGTTGTCATTCCAACGTGATCTTTGGAGTATAAGATCTGGCTCAGTTTTATGAAGAATAGGATATAATAAAATATATCTTTATTTGCTTAGAAAGTAGCTACACAATCTCAGATTATGAAACAAAAGGCAGATAGATAGTGAAGCCAAAAAAGCAAATACAAATTCAAAAGTGAATACCTACAACGCGCTTCGTGTTGTACTGACACGAGTCAGTATAGCACGAAACGCCGCATCGTTATAAAAAAAACAAATAAGAAAACCTGCTTTCAAATAAAAAAACCGCTTTCAAATCGGTCGACCCGTTTAAGAGCTACGGTGCCACAGACAGACGAATGGACGCGACCGCAGCGCAGCTAACAAAAGAGCTGATAACCTTGTAACGGCAGAACCGATTTTGATTAAACATATCTAAGAACCATCGGTAGAAAACCTGCTTTCAAATAAAAGAACCGCTTTCAAATCGGTCCGGTGCCACAGACAGACACACAGACACGTCGAACTTATACTTATACACCCCTTTTTTTTCGTCGGGGATTAAAAATACAAACTTGTATTTGCTTTGGTGGCTTCACTCTCAGTGTTCCGCGCAATCTATCTGCCTTTTGTTTCATAATCTGAGTATACAATGTACAAAATATAGATACAGTTCTTCATAAACGTGTACAATCTAGCATTAGGCTGTAATGAAGGACTGTTGTGACATGCCCTACAGTGTCATTTCGTAAGCTGAAGTGAGCTTAAGGTCACCTGCCACACTATTGCCAAACCTCTGCAACTTCTGAAAGCCAGAATCAATAATGGCGACCACCAGAAAAGCGTCGAGGCAATGAAGCACGACGAATCCAGGAGAAACATTACAACTGTCTTGGATACCGCAACGTAATTAATCAGAAAAGAACAGCGGAGGAGTAAGAACAGAACTAGGCCAATAGGCACAAAGGGACGTTTACAACTCGGGGAATCCCATTTGCCAAGCACCATGGATTACAAATTTCCAAATAAACATTATTTAAAGAGCTTAAGGCTAGAGTTAATTCCAACTGACGTTAGGGATTGACAGCCAGCATTGCCATTTTGGTGGGACGTCCCGACTTTTAACCTGGAATCGAAAGCCCCGCGCGGGATAAGCACTGTTTCGCTTGTCGTGGGTTTTCGACTGCGCAGTGGGAAATTCGATGTGCTGAGTTTTAACAATTTTATATAAAAAAGAAGTTAATTTTAAAAGCAGTTAAATTTACAGCAAAAAGTAAGTACAATGATTGATTGATGATAATTTCCCGCTTTTGTAGAATGAGACTTAATTTTTTCATGTGAAGGATTTATAAACCCCCGGTAGAGCCAGAAAAAAAATCTGGCTTCGCAGTGTGTCAGTTTTTGCGTGCGTGCGTCGAGCTCTCTAAACTCATCAAGAGAGATTTTTACAGAAAAGCACGGCTTTAGTTGATCGTATTACGTCAATGTGATTCACGTAGGTGCCAAATTACACACGAAATGTTGCTTGGAGACTTATTGTTATAACGTGTCGGATTTAAGAGGGCATTAGTGTACTAATAGTGATAGTTTAAACCTTATAATTGCCTTTGTTTACCTGTTACGTGAATAATAAACAGCTTCCGACCGCAAATTTCTTGGAACTTTAATTCAGGAGGTATACGATGCCCTTTTGTTTTGTTTCTTACAGTGGATAACTAGCTGTGTCCGCGGCTTTGCTCACATGGATTTTAGTGTCACCTAAGCAATGGAAAGTTAAAATGGTTTATAAACTATTATTATTTTTTATTTTCAGGTCGTTTGTGTAAGTTAGTATTTATACTGGGTGATTTTTTATTCACGTTCCAAATTTCTCAGGGTGATAGTACCCATGAAATTGAATAACTTTCTCCAAAAACATGGGTCGAAATATTAAAAAAAAAATCGGACTTCCCATACAAAATCAATAGTCAGCTGATCGATTTTGTATGGGAAGTCCGATTTTTTTTTTAATATTTCGACCCATGTTTTTTGGAGAAAGTTATTCAATTTCATGGGTACTATCACCCTGAGAAATTTGGAACGTGAATAAAAAATCACCTAGTATTTGTAAACGCACCCACGATATTTATATTCGAAATTCCTACTCTGGGGAAACGTTGTCTTTATAAACCTGAAACAGAAAATTTAATACTACCTACTGTTAAAAATAGGATTTACTGTAAAACAGGAGGTTTCTCAACGTTTTTCATTCTACAATTGTACGCTTCAATATGGTAAGATTGCGGGTTGAAAAAAATTGGATTAAAATACCCGAAAAGCAATCCCTGTTTTTAATTCAAACGAGGATGTTTTTAACGGGTAAAGGATCAGTTATTAATATCAATGTAAATGTTTCCTGTTCGTTTTATGTAACGTACATTATTATTTGTAGAAGTATTGCAATATTTCATAGAAAATAAAACTTGTGCGGTCTCGGGACCCCGGTTAGGAACGAACTTACGTACGTACAAAAATAAAAAATATAAAAATATTAGTAATAAATAATAGTAACAAAAAGTAAACAAATAATAGTAATAATAATGATAGGGTTATATTTACATACTTTGTCTGGCCATAAATATACTGTTACAATTAAAAATAAGAAAGATATAACATTTGAATTTGGAATCTGTCATTTTTATACGATTTTTCATTGAGTTTTCTAATTTTGGCGCCAGTACATTGTACAATATTTTGCGATATTAAAATGGAGTGGGGTGAGAAAGAGAACCGAATCGCTGTGATTTCATTACACAAAGTTGGTATGGAGCCAAATGCAATTTTTAAAACTCTCCATACGCTTGGTATTAGTCAAATGTTTGTGTACCGGGCTATTAATAGGTACAATGAGACCTCCTCTGTTTGTGACAGAAAAAGATCTGGCCGTCCACGTAGTGTTTGTACGAAAAAGGTGGTCAAAGCAGTAAGGGAAAGAATTCCAAGAAATTCTGTCCGAAAGCAAAAGATTTAATCTCGGGACATAAAAATAGCACCTAGAACCATGTCGCGTATTTTAAAAGATAACTTAGGACTTGCAGCCTATAAGAGACGCACTGCTCATCTTTTAACTGATAATTTAAAAAAGAATAGGGTGGTAAAATCGAAACAACTACTGAAGCGGTACACAAAGGGAGGTCACAGAAAAAATTTGTTTACGAATGAGAAAATCTTTACAATTGAGCAACATTTTAACAAACAAAATGACCGTATTTATGCTCAAAGCTCTATGGAAGCTTCCCAATTAGTCAACAGAGTGCAACGTGGGCATTATCCGAATTCAGTGATGGTTTGGTGGGGTGTTAGCTATGAAGTAGTGACTGAGCCATATTTTTGTGAAAAAGGTATCAAAACCTCGGCACAAGTGTATCAAGATACCATTCTTGAGAAGGTAGTTAAGCCCCTTAACAACACCATGTTCAATAATCAAGTATGGTCCTTCCATCAAGACTCGGCGCCGGGTCATAAAGCTCGGTCCACGCAGTCTTGGTCGGAAGTGAACGTTTTGGACTTCATCAGAGCTGAAGACTGGCCGTCGTCTAGTCCCGATCTTATTCCGCTGGATTATGATTTATGGTCAGTTTTAGAGTCTAATCATTTAGAGTCCCTAAAACAATCCATACGATTGGCAGTGAAGACTTTTCCCATGGAAAGAGTGCGTGCTTCTATTGATAACTGGCCTCAACGTTTAAAAGACTGTATTGCAGCCAATGGAGACCACTTCGAATAAGCTTTTTATATTTTAAATTGTTTTATATTTATGTGTTAAACTAACACACTGTAAAAGTAATAAATATGTCAGATCGTCAGGATTTAGTCCATTAGATTTAGTCATCATGTGGGCAGAATATGGGTTTCGTGCAATGCAAACACACTGGGTATAGGGTACAATACACTGCGTTTATTAAAACCACTATTTCTCAACTCAATTTAAATAAACACTGACTCCAATTTATAATTGACATAGCAACACTAAATAGATATAGCAACACTTAAACAACGAATTGAGTACAGTTCCGGGATGTCTTAGCTCCGATGCGATCAGAGACTGAACTCTGAATGTCCTGCTCGCTGTGGGCTGTAAACATCACGACTCTGTAGAAGCGCGCCAAAATGGTGGTGGTAAATCACGTGTTGTCGCTAATGGCACACTTGCGATTCGTTTCAAGTCTGTACTATTGACCGGATGCGACAAATATATCATAATTTGCAATAAAAAAAAAACTTTCTTCGTGACAATATTTATGGCAAGACTAGGTATACCTAGTATTTAATTTGTATTAGGCTCGATACACGCACACACACACACGCATTTCGTTACGTAACAATTTCTACTAATTCGCACTACCCGTAACCCGCGTTAAGGAACTTCGTTCCAAAAATTTCAACAGGTTTTTTTTTCACGAAAGTGATTTCATAATGTGACAACTGAAGTATTTTATTAATATGATGTCCGTGATGGCCCAATAGCAAGGGCAGGCCGCCCTTGCCTCTCATATATGAGGTTGCGGGTTCGATACCTATGCCTTTGTAACTTCATCTGTACTTTCCAGATTTATGTTGGACATCACTATTTACTACAATATTTTTTGTTAGGTTGTACTTCATAATCATTACCAGCCTGAAGACGTCCACTGCTGGACGAAGGCCTCCCCCTGGGGGGGGGGGGGGTTGCCATAATCCCCACGCTTGGCAGGCGTCTTGGGGAACAGTGAGGTTGTTAAGTACACGGAAGCCGCTGCTGCCCCGAATTTTTCCTTAGTCGCATTGTACGACACCCTCGGATGAAGTAGGTGGGTGCTATTCTAGCCCAGACACCCTACGGGCAACGGCACGGGCACGGGTTCTTCACAATGTATCACCTGTAATGTACACCTATTGTAACTGAATCTGCTTCACATTAGACGAAAGGAAAACATCTTAAGGAAACTTATTCACATAAGTCTGAAATCACCGATCCGCGTTGATCAAGTGTGGTGATCAATGCTCCTCCGTTTGAGAAATGACCTTTGCCTTGCGTTGGGACAACAATATAACCTATTATTAGTTAGATAATAATTATTATGTACGTAATATATAATATGATATATAATAATAATATATGTGGGGACATTTTCACACACGGCCATCTGACCCCAAACTAGGGAGACCCTGTACTATGGGTGTCAGACAATCGTTTATTGCTCAAATTTGAATTTTACATTTTGTGAAAAGCTTGACCTCCAAAGTAAGTAAAACTTGTACTATGGAGGACAAGGCGCTCTCTTATACAATGAATAAAGATTCTAACAACGAATAACTGACGAATAATACGATTATAAACATGCAAGGGTGTGCAGAGTATCTTGTGTGTGAAATTCGGTGAGTAAGTGTGAGACAGCTGATATACAGGAGTGGTCGTTCGCTGGTAAACTGTAATTCTGACGAGCTTCATAGTTTTTCGAAAAGCTATAATTATTTCGCTGGTACAGCCGTGTACAACGAGCGAAAGGTCTTTTTCGACCTTGCGGCGTGTAAAAACATGGTTGCGGTTCACGATGACCGAAAACCGTTTAAACGGTATATGTATGCTAAGCGTTCGTCTAAAGGTTGACATAAGATGATGATGAAGCGATCACCGGAAAATTGTTAAAGAAAAATAAGGTGAAATTGTACGAGAAGTTTTGAATAGATTTTGTGAAGAGCTTCGTAGATTGATTGTCAAGTAGTAGAGCTATTTCTGATTTCTATATATTTTTTAATTACTAGTCCTGCTCATGTGGAGCTCATATGTTAAAAACAACAATCAAAACAATATAATCTAAGATTTTCTTTGTCTGCACCCCCCATATACAATCCCTTGAACTCAATAAAAATTACTTAAGAAGACCACCAAATATCATTAAATAACCATCAATTTGTAGGATACCTGCAATATTCTTTTACGCCCACAATATACTTTCATTTCATAGGTGTATATCAAAGCTTTATAAAGAAACCAATAAGTCTTGTAAGCGAGTACTGGGGGTGCTCCAAAGAGAAAATAACGTCAAAGTAAGAGGCATAAAAGTCACTTTTATGTGTGTTCCCCAACATAATTAGTTCTTTAACCTTTATTAGTAAGAAGTCAAGCCAAAGAGATGAGAACTTCTCACTGGAAATACCTAATTACTTTTCTATAAAATGATTTGCTTTTTTTGGCATGGCGTCAAGTTTCATGTTAAAGTATTACGGGAATAAAAATATTATGTAGCCTCAGATTATGCAACAATAGGCAGATAGACCGCGCGGAACACTGAGAGTGAAGCCACCAAAACAAATACAAATCAAAAGCGAAAAACTACAATCTCGTGATGGTATTCGCTTTTTGATTTGTATTTGTTTTTTTAACGATGCGGCGCTTCGGGCTTTCCTTCCTCGTGTCAGTACAGCACAACAACAAGCGGCAATATTTAACTTTTTAGAATGTAGGCAATGTTGAGCATGGCGGCAATGCTACAGCATTTTACGGTATATACACTGTTTAAAAAATATATTTTCCATTGGTTTGCGAGGGAGTCTAGTTAATATAACAAAAAATAGAAGTAATAGATTTTTGTGAAGATATGCGAATAGGAGTACGTAAACTGTTTCTAAAAAGACACATTATTGACTCGAATAGAGGACAAACAAATAAATGGAAATCCTTTATTATTTAATGTTAACTTTTCTATTTATATTGGCTTTGGTCCTATTTCCATCACGTTTCGTCGAATCTGTAGGCGGTTTGATCATCGTCTACATTGGAAGACAGCCAATATCATATGCCTATATTAAGTACAAAGAATGTTAGAATTATCTAGTAAAAATGACAAAACTCCTGTAGGGTTTTATTGGGTTTTATTATAAAAATAATATGAAAATATTCTCTCGGGCGAATTTCGGTCCTATCAGCCAATTTCAATATAGACTCCAATAATTTGGGTAGTTAAATGAAGGTAAACCATCTTGAGATGTCTTTTTCAACAGACTTCAAAAAAGAGGAGTTTTTTTTTTGTATATTTGTTTCGCGATTTCTCCGGCAATGTGAATCGATTTTTGAAATTATTTTTCTTATGAATAGGATAGGCCTCATGGGGTCCATATAATTTTATCGAAATTGATCCAGCACTTTTTGAAAAATCAATGAAATCTCAAAAAAGAACTACATAGACGACGTTTTAATAGTTTCTTCAATCTTTGGAGTACCTCTGTTTTAACTGTGTTGCCGTATCTTAATGGATTTGGGTGATAAGAAGGTACTAAAAAGTGATAAATAAAAAGCTTTTTTACAAAAAAGACAACCGCCTTCAAAATCTAAAAAATGATAAATAACTTTAGCACAGAACACACATGACTTTAGATTTGGAAGTCGGTGGCAATTAAAGACAACAAACAGCACCGCTACCGACTTCCAAATCTAAAGTCAGTGTGCACTGTGCTAAAGTTATTTATCACTTTTTCTTTAAAAAAGGTCTTTTTCGTAAAAAAAAAAGGCTTTTTATCATAATGTGTTTTTTAAAATACTGATATTTCTTGCAAACATATATAATATACTAAGTACATGTTTGAGAATTTTAACATGCAGATATCAATAAAAAGACATATCAAGATTATATTTTATTTATATCCTCTAAGTAGGTACCTAGACCTTTCCAATATATCTAAGCAAATAAATACATTATTATTATTATTATTAAGTACGCAAAAGATATTATAGTGTATGCACAAACACAGCTGGTGTATTCCCTCTTCATTGACTTAATGTGATTGGCCGAGGGAAAATCAAGCGCAGGACCAACGACTTTACGTTTTTTCCGAGGCATGGGGTGTCACCCAAGATGCTTATAGGTAAAAGTGGAGGCAACACTCTAAATACCTAAGTGAAAACCAACTGTGGGCAGACGCTTTCTTTCAGAATGCATACATGAGAACGAGACAGTGATATGTGTTTTCTTTATCTTATGTATGCATTCAGAAAGAGAGCGTCTGCCCACAGTTGGTTTCACTTAAGTGTTGAGAGCGTTGCCTCCACTTTTACCTATAAGCTTCTCGGTGTCACCACACCAACTTTTTAACTCTCAAGTAATGGGAATATTATTAACTCAAAAGTTTTTAGACCAGAATAAGCAAAAAAGAAATACAAAGAAACTTGAACTTTAAAATAAAGAAAACTTTTAAATGTTTTATGCAGATATCACAAAATTCTAAATTACATTAGAAGTTTCAAATTTTCCTTTTAATTTATCATTCCATTTCACATTTTGACATTTCAAAAACTCAACGGCATTGTATTCTTGGAGGTAACATTTTTTGTAATTAATATTCTGTACCTCTTTAAGAATGAGAAAGAATACCTAACATTTTTTACTTTTTATGACTTTTGGTCGTTGTAAGTGACACGTAAAAGCTTTGTACTGTGTGAAAAGTCTTCTACAATAGTATTTCTTGCCCCGAATTGCCCTCAGGAGGGCTTCGCCCGTTTCGGGCGGGCTACAACTCGAGCAATTTATTCTCGTAGAGACAGTGATGTTTCAACTTTGAAGCGGTTTGCGGATAGATTTGTTAATTTGTTGAATCCGAAACAAAATAGTTTAAAATGGACACTGAGTTTATTTAACGTAGTTTATAGTGTGGACTAACATGAAATTTCAGCTTTAAGAATTAAAAAAAAAGTTCGTGAATGACAGTAGTATATAGTATGTAAGTATGTTCAGGGAAAAATTGAAACAAAGTAAACATTTTAATAATGTATAGGTACTTTATTTCCCTCAAAAATATCACAGTTAAATTCTTGTATCGCATACCATGTCGCGTAAGTGACAAAATCACCTGCATGATAATATCACCGTGGTGATAATATTAAATTTAAAAAACAATTAAAATTAAACTCAAAATTCTTTATTTCATAACCAAAATTAAAGAATAGCACGTTAGTGATTGGAGCCTCCTTGTAAGCAAACAAATGCCTGCATTAGGAAACTCCGCTCTTTCACAGCAAGTAAAAACAAAAACAAGTACATGGTATAATACAATAAAAAACAAAACAAAATGTGTGTGTATGTGTGTGTGTATGTATGTGTGTATATGTTTAAATGTAATTTAAATTTAATATTCTATAATAATTTTCGACTGCTTGTGTGTAGATAAATGGGGATGAGGGTGGGTTTGTGTGTGTTTTGTAAGTGTGTGTGTGTGTGTTGAGAGAAGTGAGTGAATTACAAAATAATATAGCTTGTGATATTTCGTTACGTCGCCAATGTAAAGGGTCGTGTGCGATATCATAGACATATAGTTCTACGGATAGATCTCTGAATTCCATGCCCGTGATAATATTGCTCCAGGCTGGGCAAAGTTTCACCTTTCAAGCTGTTGAGTTTTATTTATTTATTTATACTTCATGCACAAAGATACAAAGACGGACTTAATGCCTTAGGCATTCTCTCTGAATCAACCAAGGGTGGTAAAGAGATAGCATGGCAGGTGCATAACAGAAGAAGAAAAGAAGAAGGTGTTGAGAGAAGTGAGTGAATTACAATATAATATAGCTTGTGATATTTCGTTACGTCGCCAATGTAAAGGGTCGCGTGCGATATCATAGACATATAGTTCTACGGATAGATCTCTGAATTCCATGCCCGTGATAATATTGCTCCAGGCTGGGCAAAGTTTCACCTTTCAAGCTGTTGAGTTTTATTTATTTATTTATACTTCATGCACAAAGATACAAAGACGGACTTAATGCCTTAGGCATTCTCTCTGAATCAACCAAGGGTGGTAAAGAGATAGCATGGCAGGTGCATAACAGAAGAAGAAAAGAAGAAGAAAAGTAATAATTAAAAAGGTAAAAAAATAAAACTTCACATAACTAATTATACACCATCTAATATATAAAATTCTCGTGTCACAGTTTTCGTTCCCGTACTGCTCCGAAACGGCTTGACCGATTCTGATGAAATTTTTTGTGCATATTGGGTAGGTCTGAGAATAGGCCAACATCTATTTTTCATCCCCTTTTTTCACCCCTTTTTCATCCCCCATTAGGTCGATCGGGACAGGACAACGTCTGTCGGGTCAGCTAGTATACCTATATAAATATACACATACACATACATATATACAATATTAACATGCTTAAAACTCTACCTAAAGCATACCTAGGCGTAAACCTAACAAGATTTAAGAAACATGACAGGTAAACAATGCCTCCTAGCATTCAGTATGTAAACATTTAATGTTCAAAGCAATAAAAAAGAAATAAAAAACGTAAGCATTTCACGATAATCGTCATCATAAACATTATTGCACAGGCTTGCCTACCTACTTTCCTACCAAATATATAACATTTCCTCATTTAATATACCTTTACGCCTCCATTCGCCATAGCGGTACCTACTCGGAGTAATTTCCCCATGCAAAAGGAAGTCAGTGAGCGAAACAGGAATATTATAAAGCCATAAAGGGCAATCTGACATTAAAAGCGGTAATGGTGAGTTAGCATTTGGATATTTCAAATTTATACCAAATAAAATAAAGAGATAGTTTGTTTGTTTGTAAGAGGTAATCTTTCGGTCGGTCCGATTATAATTTTTTTTCACTGAAAAAGTTTACACTGTTTTCAACTTTATTGTAGAAGAAGCTGACCCGACAGACGTTATCCTGTCCCTATGTATCTAACCCTTTTAGGGTTCCGTAGCCAAATGGCAAAAAAACGGAACCCTTATAGATTTGTCATGTCTGTCTGTCTGTCCGTCAGTATGTCACAGCCACTTTTTCCGAAACTATAAGAACTATACTGTTGAAACTTGATAAGTAGATGTATTCTGTGAACCGCATTAAGATTTTCACACAAAAATAGAAAAAAAAAAAAATTTGGGGGTTCCCCATATTTAGAACTGAAACTCAAAAAGTTTTTTTTTCATCAAAGCCATACGTGTGGGGTATCTATTGATAGGTCTTCAAAAATGATATTGAGGTTTCTAATACCTATTTTTGTTCTAAACTGTATAGTTTGCGCGAGAGACACTTCCAAACTGGTAAAATGTGTGTGTGTGTGTGTGTGTGTGTGTCCTGTAACTTCTAAAATAAGTGAATGATAAAACTAAAAAAAATATGATGTACAATTATCATGTAAACTTCCACCGAAAATTGGTTTGAACAACACCCAGACACAAGGCAAGCACAAGTGCTCATCACACAAATATTTACCCTGGGCGGGAATCGAACCCGCAGCACGCTGCGCAGCAATCGATTGCTCAGCCACTGCGCCAACCGGGTCGTGTCGTGTGCCGTGTCGTTTTGCCCGCGACTTCATCCACGTGAATGTCGGGTGCCCACTGCTGGGCATAGGTCTCCCTCAAGGGGGGTTCAGCCGTAATCACCATGCTTGGCCGATGCGTGTTGGCGATCGCAGTAGGTGTTATTGTACTCAGAAGGACGCCCATCTTCTGGTCAATATCCCTCTATCGCCTTTTACGACACCCACCCACGGGTAGAAATGGGAAAGGGGGAAATGGGGAGACAAGTACTGTCTTGGAATTATTTGCAAGTGTCATCGCTAGCTGGTGTCATCTTCCCAATTGCGGGTATACTTACAGAAATTCAGTCCGCACATAAAACTTCGCCACAGCACCAGTCAACACCAATCTATCTCATCTGCTCGACGTCCCCATGTCACTGCAGGGTTTCAACAGAATATCAGCGTCAGGTATATTTGCCTGACACATGCTAAGCTGGACTCCCATTTGGTGCAACCTTGAGACGCACACCGCACTTTGTACAATCCATATTTGATTTGGATTTTTTGTGTTGTGGTATGTCTTTTGTGTGCATCAAATAAATGTCTATGTATCTACCATCCAAGGACATAAAAGTCAAAGCATTTATTTCAATTAAACCATTTACAGGCACTTTTGAATTGTCAAGGAGTCGGGCAGTTAGTCAGAAAGTTGTAGCTAGTTGCTCGTTCTTAAACATAGGTAGGTCTCTATGGAAGAAAACGAGCAAGAAACTTCACGGACACTCTTTTAAATAGAGTTTTTACAAAATACTGGTTACATTATTCTTGTTAGAGAGCTATACAAAACAAAAAAAGAATCAAGATAAATGATAATAGCAGTTGAGAGTTGACCAGTCTCTTGTGACAGCGCCCGTTCACGAAAATATCGCGTGGATCAGAACCAGCATGGTATGTATCGAATCATTTAATTTTCTATTTCAACCTTCCCTTTCTCAATATAAATGATGAAAAGTCCCAATCCTCCCCTTTTATTGTAAGACAACGTTTTCCATAAATGGAATAGGGAGCCCACTAAAGTGGTCTAAATGGCCAGAATTTGTCAAGAAGTTAAGATGTAAGTTATGGTATCCATTGTTATAAGACCCGAGGGGCGTAAGGCGCACTTATCAAAGACTAACGAAGATTTATATTGTGACGTTCCGTATTTTTATCCCTATGATACTCGTATTTTTTATGGAGACAAAAAATGTTGAAAATATTCTTTTTTTATTTCCCGGAAATGTGCGGTTTGGATGAGTAATATGTTTGTTTGCTTGCAGTTTCGTGAGAGAGATTTCCATATGATTGTGGAAGGGAGTTAAAATATATGTGTAGCTGAGTTTGTGAGTTTAGACACGTATTTTGTTCTATTATCTTTTGTTTAAGGTTTAAGGCATTTATTTTCAGAACCATAAAATTACTTAAAATGAGAAACACTAGTTTACAGAGTAGTAATGCCCGTTTTCTGAGGTTTTCTGATAAACTTTCGATTGCTATTTATTCATGCGACAAAGTTATCTATTTGAATGATTTTCTTCCTTAACTGAGTGCTCAGAAACTCAATATCGAACCAATAGCACTGTCGAATAGATATAGTCCAGTTAAATCACCTCAGAATCTGGGAATTAATCATTCATATGAAAGAACCATCAATACTGTGGTCTAGATATATATTTTTAACCGACTTAAAAAAAAAGGAGGTTATCAGTTCGACCCGTATGTTTGTATGTATGTTTGTCCGCTCTTGTCTCCCGTTTGGCTGAGCCGATTTTGATGCGGTTTTCACAAAAGTGTTTGTTACATTCTGGAGGAGGTTTTAGTTTACAACAACTAGAAATTTTGAAAGCGCTTTTTGAATAAAACAACAAAAACCGAGAAGACGTTTTCGTTTCTTCCATCTTTCGAGGACTTTCAATCTCTGTTTTAACAGTGTTGCCTTTTCTTAATGGATTTAGGTAATAAGGAGACACTAAAATGTGGAAAATAAAATCTTTCCTGAAAAAAGAGAAACGCCTTCAAAAAAAACTGAAAAGTGATAAATCAATTTAGCACAGAACACACATGACTTTAGTTTCGGAAGTCGGTGGCAATACAAAACAATAAACAGAACAAAGCCACCGTTGTTCGTGTTCGTGTTCTGTGCTAAAGTTATTTATCACTTTTTAGTTTTTTTTAAGGCGGTTCTCTTTTTTCAAAAAAGTTTTTTGTCAGTTACTTTCTCGAAGCATGTTAGTAAGTAGTAAGTTTTAAACTTAACATAACTTCGCTTAGACAATTAAACTGTGGAACGGAAAGATTATTTGCTGTGTAGGGTATCTAATTACCTTTAAGGCATCTGCAATTCACAGATTGAAACACAACAATGCACTAACCTCCAACCGAACAAAGCGTAATTAGATTACTGAAACACTTAAAACCCTAACCAAAGAAAATTTTAAAGGAAATTAGTGGTGTCTTATAAATTTTCCACTCGACATAATTAAGTTTTCGCTTTCCGTAGTGTCGGCATGAACTTTTAATGGGAAGCTGCGAAAGCTTGTGACATTATTCTTAGCTGGCTAAGTCATCGGGATAATAGGCGACGCTTTGAAACTGTAGAACTTGTGTTGTTACACAAAATAACTTGTGGACTTGTGTGAGATCCCCTTTGTTGTAAACTAGTGTGAAATAATTTGCCTCAAGTGGTTTTTTAGGGTTTCGTACACAAAGGGTGCCAAGGGCAACGCAACCCTATTATTAAGGTACCGCTGTCTGTCTGTCCGTCTGTCTTTTCGGGTGAATCTACTCGTACAAATTAGACCAGCCGCTTCGCTGCTGCGATTATAATTAAAGCTTACTCACCGGTATCTGCCGCTTTGTTACCTGGTGGTTGCTACTGACAGTGGTAGGTATATCCACTCTTTGATTCAGCGGAATGTTCACACGCACTTCGTGATACACGTGGTAGGTCCCGCCAATACGGTGGCTCGAAGGACCATGAAGTTGTACGGGACAACTATAAATGATAAAGTTTGTAATGCTGTAAACTTGTTTTCTAAAAATCTCATGAATTCACTCAATATTGGCAAATCTCATGGGTTTTTCAGAAAACAAGTTTACAGCATTACAAACTCTATCACAATTTATCGTTTACAGTTGTCCCGTACAACTTTATGGTCCTTCGAATCGGATTACTATGGCGTTTTTATCACATCGTTAAATATTTTAAGCACGTTGAATAATGTTTTTTTAGCCAGTTTTGTCCTACTGCCGGGTAAAGGCCTCCCCCGAGTCTTTCCAGGTATTTTTTTTGCGCCGCCTCGAACCATCCCTCGCCGCCTCGTCCTGGGGCGGCTTCGGCGACGCCGACCATTTTCAGGCACCCGAGTGGAGACCCAGCGGTCACTGTGCATGCGGCAGACAAGACCCGCCTAATTCAATTAGAGCCGGGCAGCCTTTTTGCTCACGTCTATGATCCCTGTTTTGGAGTGCAGCGTTGTGTTTCGTATTTTGGCTGTTCTTTTTACACCCAAAATGCTGCGCTCCATTGCTCTTTGGCACACTCCAAGGCGGGACTTTTGCGACTCAGTGAGCGACCAGGTCTGAGCACCATAGGTTAGGATGGGCAGGATACACATATCGATGAGCTTCGCTTCAGGGAGATCGGTAAATCGCCCTTCATCAGCGTCTTCATGGACCAGTAGCTTATCCAGGCGTTTCCGATTCGACGATCGATTTCCTTTCCTTGTCTGTTTTCGAAAAAAACTAGCTAGTCCATGTAGATGTACTCTTCGACATAGTTTATTTCCTACCCACCTACCTCGACCCTACGATTAGTACAGTTAGTTGGTCATGATATTAGTCTTAGACCAATTCATCGCGAGTCCCACCTCGAGGCTAGCCGCTCAGGTCTTGGTGCATGCTCTGAAGTTCCAGAGCTGTGGTCGCAAAAAGGACTATGTCATCAGCAAATCGGAAGTCTGTCAGCCTCTTATTGCAGACTTCAATGCTCTTGGTCTTCCATAAGGCTGCCAGTGTCTTAAATATTTCTTCGAGAGTGCTCGTGAAAAGTTTTGGAGAGAGCGGGCCACCCTGTTAAAGACCTTTTTGTATTTTGAAACAGGTCGTGTGTGCGTTTTTTGACGTGGTGGTCAAAAGGTTAATGAAAGCTAATATAATATGAAAATAACCGAAATATCAAAATCTATTGCAAAATATACAGCAGATATCACACAACATTCACAGCAATATCGGAAAGTTATATAAATGGTTTATTTAAATTACCTAAATCAACGATACTGTAAAACTTCGAAAAAACACAATTTAAACAGCTAATTAATTACAATTTAATGTTAATTTTGGTGGAAATAGCGAAGATAAACGTTGGGGGGAGATTCGGTGGTTAAATAATGATAAAATTAAATAATACACTTTTGCGTTACCTTATGGTTTAGGTTTTTTTTTACAAGGAAGCCATCATCATCTTATGCATCAAGCATTAAGTCCACCTTTCTACCTTTGTACATTAATAAATAAATAAATAATAATCTTCCTAACCTTTTTCCAACTATGTTGTGAATACCAGTGTTTTACATGGATCGACTGTCTGTTTGACTCCACAACCCCGTGTTACTACACTAATCGATCGACGTTGATTGATACGTGTGGTAGGTTTGGCTGATCGAAGGTTACCGTTCGACTAACCAATCGATCGATTGCCGGTCGATGGCACCGGTCTACGTTAATCGATTACCTAACCCTGGCTATAATCCATCAGTTTCCTTCGAAATATATTTACAAGAGGACGCGTTGGCCAGTTCGATGTTGCTCGTACTATTATTACGGAAACGCAAACGCAGAAGACACATAAACACAAGCAGGCCAGGTAGTTAGCGCGCGGGACGTGGGCGGGCAGCAGGTATTAAATGGGGAGCGGACGGCGCGCTGCGCGGCTACTCAAGCAGCTCGATCAACGTCGACTAATCCATTCTACCATCGATCGATGCCGTCAATCGACGATCGATCGATTGGTCTGGTAACACCCTTACTGGGTAACATAGTACCCCTTGGTAAGACTAGTTGTCAGACTTTTTGACTTCTGACTACCCATAACGCCTGTCAAAGATCTACAAATGACAGCCGCAACCATCTCTTTCAAACGGAACATGTCCGTGTCGGAGTGTACTAAGATACTGAGGTTGCTTCGTTCACTCTTGGATATAATAGTCGATTGAAGACTCACCAAATCGTTGTGGTGAATGATCGAAGTCGTCATTAAAATAATAAATAACTGACATTTATCAGCTAGCTTGGTAATTGTTAACAGACACCAGAATATCTTAAATATACACTACCTATACCTACTTCGGACATTCACAGTGACATACTGACATATATACACCATACAACAACATTTTGTGTGCATGCGGAGTTTGCCTATAAGTGATTGTTACACTTTATTCTGATTTGCCTTATGTTTCATTTGCTTGTTTAAGTGTATATAATCGTTGATGAACCAAATAAATAAATACCGTTCGTAGCAAATCGTAGCAAGCTACGCCGTAGCGTTGCGTAGCGTGATGTGCGTAGCGCATGTCTTTCACGGTCAGTTGCCAACAACACAAGCCAAAGTTCTATATTATACTAACTTCTGTCTACGACTTCATTAGTATACAAATTAAGTATAACACAAAACAATATATCCTATTGCACTACGCAATAGTGTAGCTTTTCGTCACTTAAAAGGTTTCTGGATTTGGACCAATGCTTCTAGAGACTTGTTTTACAAACCAACTAACTAACCTTTTTATAATAATAGTTCAAAATTATTCATGTACTTGCTCATATTACAAAGTTTTAATAAAGGCGTAATGGTACACCTTAATATAACAACCATGATTTATGCTATTTAAAAAGTTACAGAACATTGTTCCGCTGTACCGCGATGTTGCCTCATAAAAAATATAAACAGGCTTAATTAAAATAAGCTTTTATTTAATAGTAAGTAAGTAAACGTTTCGTTTGTTTTTTTTTTTAATGAATACATTCAGAACAATGTTGTACAGTTAATCCGAATCGCTTCGTAATACTAAGGTATTAACAAAAAAAAGAACCAACCAACCTTAAGACGCCCACTGCTGGGCATTGGTCTCCCCCGAGGGGGGTTCTGCCGTAATCGCTGGCCGCTGCTTGGCCAAAGCATCGCAGTACGTGTAATGGTACTCAGAAGGACGCTGCTGCCCATCCTCTGGTCAATATTCCTCTGTCGCCTTCTATGACACCCACGGGTAGGAATAGGGTGGTGCTATTCGCGGCCGACACCATACGGTCAACATGAAACACACCTATACAACATAACATGAACTACAACATGGCTGAAACATAACCTATCAAAATGGGAGATTATAGATCTCTCGCAAGTGAGCTGCTCCTGATCTGACCTGCCTCTACACCTGTACTTTGGTGGACACGACAAACGCCATAGAAAAACGTGGCTGTTTGATGAGCTAAAGTAATCTACCTCTAAAAAAATAAGGATTAACTATCGATCCGAAAAAAGATTATGATTACTTATTACTTTTGTATGTTGGCAAACATACCTACACCCTGGATCTACGTTCAAAAAGGGAATCTTGTGGTTCAGTACATTTATCAGTAAAACGTTGCATATAGTAAAGATCCACATCAACGTCAGAAAGCGTAAGTTTACCGGACGCTAAGTTACGTTGGAAACTCAAATTTGACCAAATTGGACTACTAAATAGTACATTATTCTCTGGTATCATCGAACAAAAATATCTTGGTTATTTTAGCGTGTCCTGACAGGACGCTGGTGTCCTCGCAAGTGACGGGGCATGCGGCGCTAGATAGAAGGTGGACCATGGTCTACGGAGAGTCTAGGCACGGAAGATTGGCATCATTTGTCACATAATTTTTTCTTACGAGAAACCGGAGTTCAGTAACAATTTTTGATTTACAATGGACAAATGGCAGCGCCTTCCGGTAAAAATCTGACACTAGGTCATTACCTAGACTAAAAGTTGGTCTCAAAATTAGGGCCTAGATGGCTCACTCTCCAAAACTCTTTTCTTTTCACCGAATAATTAATTGTAAAAATATTTCACTTGTCTGAAACCTCTTTAGTTACAATAAATGCGAAGTATTAACAACATAATAGGGTGAAAAGTTACGAAAGAAGGCTTTATTTCTTTGTAAAATACCTTTTATTTGAACACCCACCATTTTAATTTCTTTGTTAGAAAATGTTATAGACAGGATTGTAATTATTCTTTGTTGTATTTTTATCAAGCAGAATATGTTGTCTTCATAAACAAGTTCTAAGTAGCTTTTTAGTATTACTTTTATAAGCTACGCGCTCGCTTGCCATGCCAACCATTCGTCCCGGTTGTCATTCATAGATCTTTGACAGTCCTCTTAGGTAGTCAGAAGCCAGAAAGCCAAGTAGTAACCAGTTTTATCAAGGGGTTTCATGTTACCCGGTTCGATACTAGGTTGTGGATGTCAAATAGGCAGTCGCTCCATGTAAAACATTGGTATTCAGCTGCATTCATAACCTATACCTATACTATACATAAGGTAGGTAAGGCTGGAAGTCGACCTCAAAAAAATCAAAAATCATATATTTCCTCAGCAATCGTTACAAAAACAACTTAATGATTGGAGCCTCCCTTTAAGCAAGTAATGCCTGTGTTGGGAGACTCCGCTCTTCCATACCGATATTAATAGATAACATAATTTGTGTGAGACCTACAATATTTGTGTGAGAGTATGTGTGTGTATGTGTGTGTGTGTGTGTGTGCGTGTGTGAGTGTGTGTGTACGTGTAATATATGTGCCAGCATGTGTAGCGAGGTGAGGACGTGCCATTGCACATCCACCATACTTAAAACAATTGCGTAAAAATGATAATGAATCTTTGAAAACATTATTATAATTGTCTCCATTGTGTAATACTACATACAATATACAAGACAAGGAAAATGTACGTACATGTTCATCTAAGGTTATTATGATTATGTTAAACCTAATTCTCTTACCGTAATACAGGTGTGTACACTATTATAACTACAATATATTTTTTCTTCGTAAAATTACGAGCGAGGAAGTTGGATGCAATAAGTAGGTAGATATTTTTATTATATTTTCCAAAGTGGATTAGCCACTTACAATGGAAGTTTGTAAATAAGTCAATTGTTAAGACAAGTTTGGAAGTAGGTTAATAGATAAAGTTATTAGTTATCATTTGTTTTTATCAAGCTGCGTGCAGTGGCTTTGTCGGTCCGGATGAAAATAATAGGATTGGGTATTTACACGCTAAGGGTGTTACGAGACCAATCGATCGATCGTCGATCGACGACATCAATCGATAGTAGAATGGATTAGTCGACGTCGACCGAGCTGCTTGATTATTATTAGTGATGGATGATAGCCGGAGTTAATCGATCAACGTCGACCGATGCCATCGACCGGCAATCGATCGAATAGTTAGTCGAACAGTGTACCGTTGTATCGTTACTTTACCTGAAAACAATCAAAATCACAACCAAATATCAACAATTAACCTCACAATAACAAATAAATGTCAAATCAAACCACAGACGTATTAATATTAGGGTCGTCCTAAGTTACTTTTAGCTATAGTACTAGTGAAGCCCGCCTAATTGTTGTATCCGAACGTCTGAAATAAGGAATGTTATCTATGCTAATTACCGTATTTAAGCCACGCCGACGGACATGACAGCCCTTTTTTGGAATTCCGGCACCGGCGAAGACAGACAGAACGTTCTTCTGAAATCTGCTATCCTGAGCAGTATTAAATGTTATTCGCCATTTTATTTTCTTGCAAGCCAGTTTCAATTGACTAATAATATTTAAAAGTATTAAACCCCCATATTGGGTAAGTGTTGAACAGCTAACTATATTTTGCATTTCGTGTTCCTACCTTATAGGTTATGTTAGGGCGTGCACCTATTTAATCCTTTAGTTTTTTCTTATTGCAGCTTAATACGCCTTATGCGTTATTTCTAATGCTGAGGCAACCTGTTTGCTCCTAGCTCAGTGCATTTTGTTACACGTAGGTACCTATTTACCACGCGGCTCAAATATGCAAATCAGGCCTCGTTTCTTTGTTAAAGTCAAGTCATCCATTGTTCATTGTAAACTCCGTACTGATTGTGACAACCACACACACCTTCATTAGCGCACTAGTACATCTCGCTTTGCTTACGCTTTGGTGTCACAATCAGCGGAGATGACCGGGTCTGGCATCACCACCTGCCGACTGTCACCACACCTGGCGTCGCCAGCGTGGCACACCGCTGTGATCGTCGTGCCCAAGGCTGAGCCAGGAGAGTACTGTGCAACTCCCAGGGGAGGTTGAGGGAGAATTAGTGACCGTGAACCTACCCACTCCTTTTCTTTAATATATATATTTATGTAGATGATTAACGTTGGGTTTTCTTTTATATCCCCCGCGTGGGGCGGGTCTGGGTCTATGCTTTAACGGTTCCCGTACGGCATGCTTAACATGTTAGCATAAATGCAGGCCTACCCTATCATCTCCTTCAGAGGTGGTAGGGGGGCGTTGGTCATGGGGGAGAGTGACAAGTTGGTCGCAAAGATCCCCAAGGCAAGTTCGGCGGACTAGCCTTCTCGAGGTTGCCAGCCCTGTTAATGGGTCTAGCTCACTAGGAAATAGACTCAAACAGAAACCACCGAGCGCTTTAGTATAAAATATATATAGTATGTATTTGTGTAAGGTGTATTTTATAGTATTTTCTTATATTTTATACAACCACACTATCGCGGGCCAGAGTGGTGTGGTTTTCTTTCTTTCTTTCTTTCTTCTGCCCAAACAAAAAACAAACATGAACGCACATAATAAAAAAGAGAAATTACCCCAGGAGGGTACCACGCACCGTGGAGAATCCCTCACCGAGCCCAGCTCGGTCAGTTCCTCGTATTCTGGGGGGAACAAAAAAGTGTGCGAAGAGCGAGGATCAAGCCTCGACCTATCAGGCCTCGCAGAGGCCATACCAATAGCGAAACCGCGACAACCTGACACGAACAGTGTCACGAAATGGAGCCAGACTGCTCATAAGCGCCCTTGCAAAAGGGCAGCTGACAAAGCAGCGAAAGCTCCCGACAACCCAGGGTTGAAAGGCAAACCTGAACGCAGTCGCCCCAACAGGCGCGCGAGACGGACGGCCCTTCGACTACCAAAGGCACCGAAGGGGACGGCAGACGCAGCAGCGGCAACGCAGCGCGACCCTGTACCGTCCACCTCGACACCGACCGTGACAGCACACGCAGCAGCGGAAACGCAGCGCGACCCTGTACCGTCCACCTCGAAAGAGGCAGCGACGGCGCAGAAAGACACGGCACTACCACCACCGGTTCCACCCAAAAAGCCGAAGAAGAGACGTATTTCGAGGGGTCTGCGCGGTCGGCGGACTGCTGCGGCGGCGCCCATTGCTCCTGAAAAGGAACAACCTGGGACCGGGGGTGGTCCGGGAGAGCGCGCTTCTACGAAGCGTGCTCGCCTGGACGACACCCGATCACCCAGAGGGGAGCCCAAACGCGCGAAAACCGACGCCAAACCGAAGCGGGCAGTGAGCTATGCAGATGCGATGCAATCGCATCTGAAGGTAGCGGTCATTACTGTCCCGCCGAGGGACCTCTCGCAGAGTCAGGCAGAGCAGCTTAAGGTAGCTATCGATGATAGCATCCTACAAGCAGCACTGTCGCCACCGTCTCCGAGTGCGCGAGCTCCATCTTTCCGCGGGCGTCCCTTCATGATGGATGGGATACTAGCGATGTGGTGTGAGGACGCGAACGCTCTAGGCTGGCTGGAAGAAGCGGTCAAAACCATCGCATCACCCATACCCGGCACCACTCTGGCTGTCATCAAGCAGTCAGAGCTGAAGAAGAGGCTGAAGGCAGGGCTTCTTTTACACACTCGCATCACCGACGCCGAGACGCTGCAGAAAGTCCTTTGTGCCCAAAACCCGTGGTACAAAGTCGACTCCTGGCAGTGTTACGACATGTCGGTGGACGAGAAGACCGAAGAGGGAAGCTCTCAGGAGAAGGTGGTCCACTTGATCCTGGGCATTCCCGAAGACCAAAAGGAGACCATCCTTGAAAGAGGCCGCCGTGTAGCCCACATGTCCGGAAGCGGATACATCCGCTTCTTCAACATGAAGGAGGAGACAACGAGCGGGGAGAACCAGACGGCGACGGGTGAGACCACGGCGAAGGAGACGTCAACTCCTAAGCCGACCACCTCAGCTCCCCAACAGGGTCCGAGCGGGGCGGGGTCGAGCTCACAGTCGGAAACGGGGGAGGGAGGGACAAGCGACGAAGATGACGTCCTCCGCAGTCCCTAATTCCCTCACCATTATTCAAACCAACCTCCAGCACAAACAAATAGCGGCGGCCACCTTACGCAGAGTGCTGGAGGTAGACAACAAGACCGTCGCCCTGATCCAAGAACCTTGGATCAGGAATAACAGAATATGCGGTCTGAACAACATCGGAGGTAAGTTGCTGTTAGACACCTCTATTGACAAACCAAGGACTTGTATCTTCATGCCTAAAACCATGACAACAACTTTGCTTAACCAATTCTGTTCTAGAGATCTCACGGCAGTTAAAGTCCTCACAGATAAACAAACAACCCTGGTGTTGGCATCAGTGTACATGCCGAGCGAAGGCGAAGTGCCTCCAAAGGAACTGGCCGAGCTGGTGCAACACTGTGACACACACGCCTGGGATCTAATCATCTCCGCAGACTGCAACGCTCACCACTCGCTGTGGGGAAGTAAGGATATAAACAAAAGGGGTGAGTTACTAACCGAATACATATTTCAAACAAACCTAAACATCATGAATAGGGGCAAGGAACCTACGTTTGTGAGTTCAAGGTACCAAACAATCATTGACATTACTTTAGTAACAGAGGCGGACCTTATAAAGGGATGGCACGTGTCAAACGAACCATCCTTTGCGGATCACCGCCGCATATGTTTCCAAATACAGTACAAACCGACAGACCCTGTCCGATACCGCAACCCCCGTAAAACCGATGTAACAAAATATTTAAATTTACTTACCAATGCACTAAGTGACATTCAAATGACAGACTCGACACTTAGTACAGAAAACATAGAAACAAACATACAACTTTTATCCAAAACCCTCTTAAAAAGTTACGAACTGTCATGTCCTACAGTAGTACCCAAAGTGTCGAACGAAAGTTCCTGGTGGGGGCCAGAACTCGAACGTCTACGGGAAAAACTTAGGACACTTTTTAATTGAGCGAAGAACACCAGAGCCGACGAGGACTGGGATAACTATAAGACTGCACAGAAACACTACAAAAAACGGATTAGATTCCGTAGTAGAGAAGGTTGGCGCACTTTCTGTAGCAGTATTAACTCAACGAACCAGGCCGCTAGAATAAAGAAAATTCTAGCCACGGGAGACCTCAAACTTTTGGGCACCCTTAAAAAGGCTGACGGCACCTACACGAGTACAGAAGACGAAACCAGTGCACTATTGCTTGAAACACACTTTCCCGGCTGTCAAATAACAGCAGAGTCAGAGTGGCGGGACGAGCACTATAGCACACCAACATCCCAGGAATGGGAAATTGCAAACGAGATAGTAACCGCAGACAAGGTGGCATGGGCCCTTAAAAGCTTTAAGCCGTTCAAATCTGCCGGGCTGGATGGAATATTCCCAGGATTACTACAATGGCCAATAAATCTGATAACAAAGTACCTGGTACCAATATACAGGGCATGCATTGCCTTCAAATACATACCTACAGCATGGAGGGAAGCGAAAGTAGTATTCTTACCAAAACCAGGTAAAGAGGACTATACTCACGCAAAATCCTTCAGACCCATCAGCCTAACGTCTTTCCTACTGAAAACGTTGGAAAGACTGGTTGACCGACACCTACGGGATGGAGCACTGAAAACAAAGCCATTACATCCCCAACAACACGCTTACACGAAAGGCAGATCAACTGAATCGGCTCTGCACTTGTTAGTACACAAGATAGAGTCAGCCATTACAAATAAATCATCAACACTAGCTGCCTTCATAGATATAGAAGGAGCTTTTGTGCACCGCGCTCTGAGGCGGACATTGCGACACGGTTCATAATATTATTATTATTGTAAAGCGCGGCGCAAGCCGTCGCTCGTAATTTTGTTGCCATGAGTGATAAACTTGTGTCAAATGAACTGCTGGCGTTCCTGCAACAGAAACTGGACGTGATGGACGAGGTGTCCGCCATCCAGATCTGTGTGTCGAACTTCAGCGAGGACGATATTGCTGCTGCGAAGCAGCTGCTGTTCCGGTCGCTCAATAAAGTCGACCAGATGGTGACTCGTCGGCGCGACGGGACAAAGAGAAGTGTGCAAGACATCATCACGCTTCTGAAGGCGACCGATCCTGACGACGTGCCGGCGTTTGTGGCGAGGGACCTGAACAAGTTACCTCCAGTCACGTTCGACCACGTCGACGTTACGAGCCTGTTGAAGGACATTAAGTCTTTGAAGGCTAGTCTAGCTGATGTGCAGAGGAAGTTGGAGACATCCCAGAGCACCGTTGCGGACCTGCGCACAGAACTCGATGAGTTGCGCAACTCTGTAGCGTTAACTGGGTCACCGGTGCGCGTATGCAATGCAAATGCGCGCCGAGGTGTCGGCTGCCTAGACACATCAGTCACGAGTTTCGCGTCAGCAGTTTTGTCGCCGGCGCCGATTGCTGAGTCAGCGTGTTGCGCCGCAAGCGTGCCTCGTTGTTCCGCTCCCGTTACCGCAGCTCCTCCCCGCAGCGCTGCCCGACCGACTCGACCATCTGACCCGTTGGTCACTGTGAGCACCCCCACTGCTCCCCCCGCAAAGCCCGTGACTATGAAGGAAGTGAACCGGGCTGATGATGACGGCTTCGTGACGGTGCGAAGGAGGAAGCGCCGGCAGAGCTGTAAGAACCGCTGCGGCAAGGCTCCTACGGAGCCCAACGAAAAACTACGTGCTGCGAAGCCGAATACCCCGGTGTATATTTCCCGTCTCCACTACACCACTGACGCGGAAGACATCGTGAAGTACGTACGCCAAAGGCTGAAGTACGCGCCGAGAGTGCAGTTGCTGGAGTCGCATCGCAACGTCAACTTTAAGGCGTTTGTGGTGCGCATACCAACATGCTACCTGCATCAGGTGTTGAATGAAAGCTTTTGGCCACAGGATGTGGTATTCCGCCGCTTTCACGGCCAAGTGCCACCAGAACGTGCAAAGACTTAGTGCAACTAAGTGATACTAACATAGTTTTAAGTTTTATTTACTAACACAATTGTTATATTGTTATATGTATACTTAAGTTAAGGTATTTTTCTATGGGTCTTTGTTACCTGAAAATAAATGGTTTTATTATCCATGCCCTGCAAGGCTACAAAGTCGAACCAGTAATAACAAAATGGATTACTGAGTTGGTCAGCAAAAGGGCAGTTCAAATAGAAGTAAACAATACAACAAGAGCAAAAGTGATCAAGGGATGCCCACAAGGAGGCGTCCTATCACCACTTCTATGGAACATAGTAGTAGACAGCCTTCTAAAAAGACTAAACGAACAAGGCTACACTACTATTGGATATGCAGATGACCTAGCAATACTGATAAGCGGAAACGCTGAAAGCATCTTATGCGAAGTAATGCGATCTGCTTTACGTATTGTGGAACAATGGTGTGGCGATCATCAGTTGTCAGTAAATCCAAGAAAAACAGAACTCATTCTTTTCACCAACAAAAGGAAGTTACCAGAACTCAAGCTACCAAACTTATTCAATACCAAACTCTCCCTATCAACTCAAGTGAAATACCTGGGCGTCACACTTGATCATAAATTAAATTGGGCGAGTCATATCGAAAATAAAACAAAGAAGGCCTGTATAGCTTTTTATCAGTGCAAGAGACTAGTTGGTAAAAAATGGGGTCTCAACCCTAAAATAACACTGTGGCTATACACTTCAGTTATCAGGCCGTCTATAACATACGGATCGGTTGTGTGGTGGCCCAGAACACAACTGGCTACGGTGAAAACGAAACTCCAAAGCCTGCAACGTCTGGCTAGTGTTGCGGCAACTGGATGCATGAGAACTACTCCATCAGTCGCTCTTGAGTACCTGCTGAACCTAAGACCTCTGCATCTCATTATTAAAGAAGAGGCACAGGCAGCCGCACTAAGACTGAGAGCCAACGGACTGTGGAAGCTAAACATAGAAACACCACACTCAACTGTACTGAATGGAATCCTGAAGGAAATACCACTCCTTGAGGCGCCCACGGACAGAACATTGTGTCATCATGTTTTCGATCGAAGATACAATATCCAACTTACAGCAGAAATGGAAGATAACTCTGGTATCGATGAAGTTAGGATATACACAGATGGGTCCAAAACCACACAGGGTACTGGGGCAGGTGTCTTCTCGAACGACCTAAATATTAAAATCTCAACCACCCTAGATAAACTTAACACTATCTTTCAAGCAGAATGTATAGGTATAACCAAAGCAGCACAAGCGGTTGCAGCCAGAGATGTCAGAGGACATAATATTAAAATTGTCTCAGACAGTGCATCCGTACTTCAAGCTCTACAAAGCAACACTATAACCTCTGTCCTAATACTGGAGTGTCATAATACACTGCAGTCCATTGCAAACACAAACAGGGTGACTCTGCAATGGATTAAAGGACACAGTAAGTCACTGGGTAATGATGCAGCCGATTAACTGACCAAAAGGGGTTCAAGGACGGCGGTATACGGCCCAGAACCACTACTGCCTATACCCCTGGCACAAATCAGAGCATGGCTGCGCCTTACAACAGAAGCTAACCACCAAACAGAATGGAGAAACAGCGCAGGATGCAGGCAAACAAAGAATGCTGTTCCGGTAGCTTCGAAGAAGCTTGCCCGCAACCTCACAAGACTAAACAGGGACCAAATCCGTAAAGTACTAGGTACGATAACCGGACACTGTCCCCTAAACAAACACCTGTGCACCATAGGTGTGACTGATAGCCCTCTGTGCAGAGGCTGCATGGAGGCGGAAGAAACGCCACAGCACGTGCTCATGGAGTGCAGGAGCGTGGCGGATCAACGGGCACAGATTCTCCAGTCTCCAGTATCACTATCGGAAGTCTGCAGCAACCTGAAAAGGCTGCTCGGCTTCTGGGAGGTACTAGAATGGCTGGAATAAAAGAAGAGACAGATTTCACGTACAATGGCCCAATCGAGTGGCTAAGTGCGGAAAAGGCCCCGACAAACTAAGTAACTAACTAATCCCCCGCGTAACCCCTTCGTCACAACAGTATCCGTCGATCAGCCAAATCAACGTCGAATGATGTCGACTGATGGCATCGATCGATCGATTGGTGTAGTAACACCTTAATAGTTCAAAAGTCTTACAAACGGCGTCACTTGCTTTTATATGATCGTATAGATTTATTACTTTCTTTAAGTTGAGAATGCACTTTCGGTTTCAAAAAAATTGCGATGCCTACCTACCTACTCAGTGTTCTTTTTAGTAAGGATTATAGTTCAAAATGATCATCGCATCTGCCTAGCCTTTTCTCAACTATGTTGGGGTCGGCTTCCAGTCTAATCGGATGCAGCTGAATACCAGTGTTTTACACGGAGCGACTGACCTCCAGAATCCAGTTACCGGGTAACACGATACCCCTTGGTAAAACTGGTTGTCAGACATTCTAGCTTCTGACTACTCATAACGACTGCCAAAGATCTTCGAAAGACAGCAGGGATTAACGGCTTTACATGCCTTCCGAGGCACAGAGAGACCTTGGTATAAAGAGGATGGTCACCCGTCCATAAACAGACCGCGGCAAGCGTAGCTTAACCTTGGCCGATCAATCCGTACTGCTTTTATTTTGCCACGAGCTCCTCAGTAGGTATAGTTATTTCAAAAGAATACAAAAAAATATAATTTTCGCTTGTTATCCATACTTTATACTTATACTACTAATAGGTACTAATACTTAGTACTAATACTTTATACTTCTTACTTTATACTTTATATTTAATATTATATATGTGAAAGTAACTCTGTCTGTTACGCTTCCTCGATGGAACAGCTAAACCGATTTTGATTAAATTTGGTATGAAAATAGCTTGAACCCTGGGAAAGAACATAGGCTACTTTTAAATCCGAAATAACCGACATTCACGCGGACGAAGTCGCGAAGCAAAAGCTAGTCATTGAATAAATGACTAAATAATTTAAACTTGCGCAATATCAAAACATTCTGAAACTGAAGTTTTAGATTTTTATAAAGTGAAACTAATTTACGATACATGTCAAAGCTAAGTGTTAAAATGTAAGTGTTAAAACACTTAACTTTTAAATAATTAAACATTCATTTCTAAACTTTTACGAATAAATTATTCTATTTAATTATTGGAAAAGTTATTAAGTTCGTTTTGCATGAATAAAACTTACTAAAATTGCGTCTAGTCAGTTATACTTATTTCTAAATAAATAAAAAAGCCTTTTTATTTTTTGCAATACAAAATAATTAATAAGAATAATATGCATGTAATCATAAATTAATATTTAACAATTCACTTTAGTTTTGTTTTTTCCTAGCATTTAGCTCCAATTGAAAAAAAAATAAAATTTAAAAAATATTAATAATTTATTTTAGTATTAAGAAGTTATTTATTTAAAGTGAATGTTGTTAACGTATTATGAATAAAAGAAAAATTACGATTAGAATTTGATTGAGAAAAAATATGATTAAAACAATTGATTGGCAAGAACCCCTCTCATTAGAAGGTGTAGGCCTCCTCCAGATATAACCAGGCGGTCTCTGTCTTTTGCTGTTCGCATCCAGCTAGTAGGTACCTGCGATCTGTACAATGTCATCCGCCCAGCGTGATATATAGGTCTTCCTCTTTTTCTTTGGCCTGATGGGCCTGGCCATGTCGTCACTCTTATAGTCCAGCGGTCATCATAATCTATACTATAATATTATAAAGCTGAAGAGTTTGTTTGTTTGCTTGTTTGGTTGAACGCGCTAATCTCAGGATCTACTGGTTTGAATTGAAAAAACATTTTTGTGTTGGATAGTCCATTTATCGAGGAAGGCTATAGGCCCATGCGAAGCCGGGTCGGGTTGCTAGTTCTAAATAAGCTGAGTATAAACCTTTCTCTACTTTAAAGTATTTAGAATGTCACTAAATTATGTTTATTATTTTAGTTTAGGAAACTGTTCCTTACCTGTCGTCGCGTCGAACGACTGCTCTGGAAACTGCGTTTTGGTTCGAGCGGCGCGTAGACACGCACACACACGCACGTCTGTACAGTCTGTTATTTTAGTAGTAGTGTAGGCAATTATATCGTTTCGTTTCTATTGAGTGTCGCGGGAATGCCGATACTAAGAAAGTAATAACGTGATATTTCAATTTATATTATGTACTTTTTAAGTTTGTTTTAGACATCACTGAATATCGGTGAAGGAAAACATTCTGAAATCGCCAATACGACTTAAGCAAGAGTGGTGATCAATGCTCGTGCCTTCTCTGTATGAGAAGAGACCTTTGTCCTGCAATGAGATAATAATATTCTGGTATTAAGCCCGTCACATATGTAGTAGTAGTAGGTAGTAGTAGTATGACGGGCCGGTGTCCGCAACTCCACGACTAAGCGCGTATTTTGCGTACAGGTGGGAAGTAGGTCATTCGATCTACCCTAACTCCCCAAGCAAGGCCAGCAGCGCCTTGATGTCCCTGGTGATCTCCCGCAGGTTACCTGGGTTACCGAAGTACTTTGCCCTGTATGAAGCGACCTCAGGGCAGTTCAGAAGCACATGGGCTGCTGTCTTGTCCGCCCCCATGCAGGCTCTGCACAATGGGCTGTCTGTGACTCCTATGACAAAAAGATGTTTATTGAAAGACCCATGACCAGTTATGGCGGCTGTGACCGTGCGTAGCTGTTGTTTGGACAGTCGGAGGGCTTGCCTCGTGAAGCGGCCCTTAATTGCAGGAAGAGCCTCCTTGGCTTGCCTGCACTCGCCATGTTCGGTCCACAGTCTTTGGTATAGATCCTTGGTACGTTTTCTTACCATGGTGCGTAGGTGCCCGAAGGGGAGAGGCACTATGGGTTCCGGACCCACCGCGCTCATGCTCGATCCCCTTCTGGCAAGCTCGTCCGCAGCATCGTTACCGCGCGAACCACTGTGTCCTTTTATCCATTGAATTGTTGTATCATTAAGAATACCCACCTCACATATGTAGCTATAATATATATTAAAGCTAGCCACCACACACGGTAGCTATAATATAATAACATATTTTCGCCCTTATTACGTCTGCGATCGTTGTTTGTTTCACATTTTTGAAATAGGTATATATTAATATGCCTTACTATGTCTGTTCACATATTTTGATGACGTAATAAAGATATATATGATAGCTACGTCTGTGACGGGCTTTATTATGAGTGTTTATTTATTCATTTACTTTTATAGTTATTTGCTTTACAAATCAGACCACAAATACATTTTCATTAGTTATTTCAGAAATAAATATTTCGCAAATGGATCTTTTGCGCATTGTAATTAATTATGGCCTTTTAGTTTTAACGTCGTTAACGAACCGTGACCCATTTTAGCGAAGAAAGTTTCTTCTCAAATTTAAATATGAATTATTTGAAAAGTTCTTTTAATAGTTCTATTAATAATTATGAGTAATGAATATTAGTTTCTCTGGATTTCTTTGAGTCATTTGTAAATGTTGTCTCTGTGTCTATGTTATCTTGAAGAAAAAATTGGATTATAAACTAAACCAGTTTAAAAAGTTAAGTATCATCTTCTTGCCCTTATCTTTCATCTTACTAATTCTTTCTACTATACAGGGTAATTGAAAAAATACCCAAAACCACTTAATCCTCATACAACAACAACAACATTAGTTCTACGACTTTTCAAAATTCGAAAAAATTTTTCCAAAAACAAAAAATATAAACACACATTAAATTTTGCATAATATTTTTTTCTGACACGGCCGACGAAAGACCTGCAATCAGCTGTGCCTGTACATTAACCTACCAACTATCTACATCATATTCGCTATCATATGGGTGCGCGCGCGCGTAGTATACGTACATTTTACAGACTACAAATAAATTGTTTTTGGCTACGTTATTTAGTTGAGGTCAAAGTCGTAGAACAAATGTTATTCAGGGTGATGATACGAAGTCCAGATTAAGAGGTTTTGGGTATTTTTTCAATTTCCCTGTATATGTCACAGTCAAAACTACTTTTGACTACAAAAATCAGTCAAAACTACTTTTGAACGGTTTCAGTTTATCCTTAATATTTAGAAACCCATTAGGTTGGTAGGTTTTTTTGGTTTTGTTTTATAGTGATCTTTATAACTAAGTCGTTCCGTATTTTTAGTTTTGTAACGCAAACGCGTTTTATCTTAATAAGGGTTTTGACTGGTTAAATGTTTTGATTGCAACATAAATATACTTTTTCTTCCGTCTGATCCTTTCGACCGTCATGATATCACTTTCTCGTTTCATAATTATTATTCTTCACACAATTCATCAGTCTTTTCTTTGACCTTCCTCGTCCTCTCCATCTATTCACATTCTTTTGGTCACATGCGTTTCATCTCTTCTTCACATACCCATACCAAAACCAACGATTTCCTTTCAAGTTTTCTGTCACTGGCGCAACTTTCAAACTCTAATATCCCTCTACACGGCTGGCGCAGTGGTTGAGCGATTGATTGCTGCGCAGCGTGTTGCGGATTTGATTCACACCCAGGGTAAATATTTGTGTGATGAGCACATGGGTTTGCCTTGTCTGGGAGTTGTTTATCTATACATATATGTATGTATTTAAAATGTATTTGTGTAGGTATGTATATCAGCTGTCTGACACCCATAGTACAGGGTCTCCCTAGTTTGAGGTCAGATGGCCGTGTGTGAAATGTCCCCACATATTATTATTATTCACATTTATTCAATTTATTCACATATTATATTATAATTTTTAATATTAGTAAAAAATAAATAAAATCATTTAACTTTTATTATTATTATTATTATTAATATACTATTTTTTTACCAGTTTTCAAGTTATGAATTAAATTTTGGATTACATCGCTTATTTCTGCAAAAACTACTTGATTTAACATTATGGTTATAAAAGGACTATTATTTTAGGTGCCCATTTTATAATTAGGTTTTGTTCTTTTAAATTGATACACTTTTTCCGATACGACGAACTGACGGATTTGAAGAAGATGGCTGGCAGCGGATGGATTCGGGCTTTCCAAGACCAGGTTGGTTGGCGATCTCTGGGGATGGCCTACGTTCAGCAATGGACGGCAATAGGTTGATATGATCTAAGATGATAACATTTTCCGAAATAATTATGTTGATTTCACATTTTGATTGGACATTTAACACTGATTGATTTAAAATCTTTTCTAAGTATAAGTTTTAAATGTATAGTGACCTGTTTTTGCTAAATAATAATGTTGCATTTTAGCTTAAAAAGTTAGATTGACGTTATTAAATCAATTATAGAGATATTGTGGGTTACTCATTTTGAAACAACAAACTTTAATTTGATTAGTCATCATCATCATCAGCCGAAAGTCGCCCACTATTGAACATAGGCCTCCCTCATAGAACGCCACAACATAACAAGCGGCAACCTGAAGCTTGCATCCCCCGGTTGCCCGCGACCTTGACGATGTCGGTCCATCTGTCAAGGTCTGTTCAATCAGCAAAATAAGTAATTTCACAAACTGATTAACCTACATTATAGGGTAAAGGAAAAAATAACCATTCTACCTTTACCCATGAAGTTGGTACGGTAATAAAGTAGAACAAAACAAATACTCGTACAAAAATAAATCAGTCTAAAGTGATCTTGGAGACGAGAATAAAACGAATAAAAGAGTCAAGCTGACATTTGATAAATTGCAAGAAATAAATATTTCCTCTGTACTTTTCCTCAAAAGCCCGCATCCGCATTTAATCGCGGACATGCAATTTCCTCGCAACACCATACATTTTTCTAGCAATGCAGCATTTCTCCAAGGCAACATTTTTTTTTCCAACTTTTAAAATTAACACCAGTGTGGCCTGTACTAAATGTCGCGAAACTTACTTGGTACACTCTGTGTACCAACCAAACTTCATTTCGTTAACAGAAAAATATTTGTATACAACTTTATAGCTAATGTAATAAGGTAGAAAATGGACGTGGAGTTTCTTTTTAAGGTACGCCTTTTGGAGTTGTTCTCTTGCAAATCCTTTTTCCTGAAGCTATTTACAGCTTGAACTGCTTTTTACCGGTTTACTTAACAACATGACTGCTTTTGTAAGAAAAATTTAATTTTTTGAACCTGAATTCTGGGTCGCTATCTCTGTTACCCGTATTACACGAAAAGGGTTCGGTGTTTGCGGAAATATCCCGTGTTCCTTCGTTATAAACGTCCATGTAGTGAATTTAAATTGTGTTTTAAGCATCGCATTTAAATTCTTTAGCAAAAGTTTTGGGGATTCCGTGGTATTATCTTGGTGACCTTGCTTTTTATGTCTGGTTTTGTGATTGTATCTTGAGACTTAAATTAGAGACAGGATGTTAAGTGTCAGAGTTTAGATAAATAAATGTTATTATTTATGTTTATTTATTTTTTCGAAAATATGAACTGGGATAAAGATAGACTAGATCAAAGGTCGTAATTAACAAAGGTCGTAATTATTTTTTTGTGAAAAAGAGAGATAGAGACAGCACACAGAAAATACATTTAAGTTACGCTAATTTCATATTTTTGTTGTAGGTTTTTTAACAGAAACTGAAACGATTAAAAACTAAGTTGTTTTTTTAGTCATTTTCGAGTATTCTCATTCTGATTTCTTTAACGAAACCCTTCATTTAGTATTCAAAGTACTTTACATTTTTAAAAGGTCTCGGTTTTGCCTCATTATTTTCTACAAACGATAATAATTATGCTGGAAGTAAATATTGGCGTAGATTTGCTCGGTTTTACTTTGGTTACGTAACTATATTACAACTAATTATTAATATTCCGCTTATTTCTAAAGAGGATAAGATTTAAAAACTTCTAGATCTTAACCGTTTTTAAAACATCAAGCAAGGGGTTAATGTATCCAATTGATTAACCTAATTCTTAAAAGAGTGGTGACAAGGGATGTCATGGAAGACATGAATGAAATAGTTTTAATGGAATGATGATCTTCTATACTAAAATTATAAATAGATAAACTTTTTAAGCTTGGATATAGGCGACAATCTCCAGAACGTCTGCTGAATGCTATTTCAAAATTATGCTTATTTTGAAATTGCGCGTGGAATCAGTGTGGAGTGTGGAAATGGAGTGGAACCGGCCATGTTTGTTGACGGACGGACGGTAGATGGAGCAGAAGCATTTAAGAGTGGAATCCACGTTTGAGCAAACGTAATGTGGGACGCTTTGCAGTACGATGGACCGACTATTTGCAGAAGGTTGCCAACGGATGGTTGCGGACTGCCTAAGACTGGGTTGGTCGAACCTACGTTCAGCAGTAACCGGCAATAGGTCATGTATGTATTTATGTGGAATGGATGGTAATCATTAGCTAAAAACACATCTTGATGAAAACGAAAAAGAGGTATCTACACAACATGATGGCATTAGCTATACAATTCTAGCATAAGCTGACTACGTATTGATAGGCCCTCCATACAAGGAGTGTTTAGTATGAACTGGAATCTTATAGCTTGAGGTGTCGACGTGCGTTCAAACATCTTGGTAAACTCTAAGTTTAGCGATATATTTGACGTAATCCGACATTACGTCAAATATATCGCTAAACTTAGAGTTTACCAAGATGTTTGAACGCATTTCATAATTATGCATATTTTGAAATTGCGCGTGGAATCAGTGTGGAGTGTGGAAATGGAGTGGAACCGGCCATGTTTGTTGACGGACGGACGGTAGATGGAGCAGAAGCATTTAAGTTAGTTAGTTTAATTATTTTCATCTTGGTAAACTCTAAGTTTAGCGATATATTTGACGCAATGTCGGAGCAATTGCCAGAATTGATCCTGCAAACGTTTGTAGTCAGTTTTTCCGGGATTGAGTATTTGTACCTAGTTACGTGTGTTTGTCGATACCGGTGAAGTTTTAAGTGGAGACACGTTTCTAAAAGGGTTAAGCGTTCTATGAAATTGATTACGTAGACACGTGTTAGAAGTTTAGTATCACACACTCACATTCTTTGCATAATTAAGCGGGTTTTTGGTCCCAACATTCGATACAGTGTGAGTGTGAGTGGTAGTGATCAGTGAGGATTGATAAGAATTAGTTATGGGGTGACACGCGACATACAATCGGTATACGTTTTAGGAGATATGGTACATAATCTTATGTATTTCAATATACCAACGCAGATGTCCTACAAAAATTTGGCCATACGAAACTACTAAAACGGTATAATTGGTTCTCTTAAAATCGGTCATGTGCGTTCGCATTTTTTGACCTACACTTCTGGACACATCTATTGGCCCACCTTGTATTTTCAGTTTCGTTTGGTCCTAGCTAAAATTTTATATTAGGTCGAGCAAAAAGTTTTTATGCAGTTTTGAACCTGGCACATTCACAATTTCATTCAATAGTCTTTTTTTGAATTTCGAACACAGAATTTAAAGAAACAAAAGACAATTTGGAGCCTGTTTGTTGATATCAAACAATCGAATACTAAGAAAACTTGGTTTTATTGGTTTACTTGGATTTAATTCTTGAAAAAGTGATTGATATCTTTGGTTTTGCAACAAACATTACTTATTCTTAACATTAAGGTGAGGTTCCATCAATAATCTATGGATACTTCACCTGAAGTCGCCGCCCAAGCTGTGGCACTTATTCAGGCCGGACACAGCCAAAGAAACGTGAGTGCTCAACTTAATTTAAGTCGATCTGCGGTCCGAAATGTTTATCGGAGGTACCTAGAGACTGGCGGCTTTGTTCGTCGCCAAGGAAGGCCACGATCTCGGGTCACAACTGAAAGGCAGGATCGATTCATCGTGACAACCAGCTTGAGAAATCGTCACCTTACCTCCATTGAGATACAAAACCAACTTCGCGACTTCCACGGAGTATCTGTGAGCGCTCGAACTGTTCGGAGAAGGTTAAAAGAACGCGATATGGTACCACACAAGCCAGCTAATGAGCCCAAACTAACGCGAGCCCACCGAACAGCGCGCCTTCATTTCGCACGCAGTCATTTAAATTGGACACAGCAAGATTGGAGCCGTGTACTCTTTTCTGATGAGTCTAAAATTGTGTTACATGGCAATGACGGAAGGAAGAAGGTCTACCGTTTCGCACAATGCTGCTTTGAAGAGAGGGTTGCTTATGGCGGTGGCTCATGGACTGTCTGGGGCGGTATATCCGCGAGCGGCAAAACTCAACTTGAGGTTGTTACAGGACCACGGCTGCCAACATTAAATGCTGAAAGGTACATTCGTGAGTGCTTAGAACCTCACGTGATACCATCGCGGACTATGTGGGCCCAAATTTCCTTTTTATGCATGATAATGCAAGAGCCCATGCGGCCGGCATCGTCAGGGAATATCTTCGGGATGTGAACATCACAGTTATGGACTGGCCAGCCAGAAGCCCAGACATGAACCCAATTGAGCACATGTGGGACGAGCTAAAAAGACGTGTTAGGGCTCGTCAGCCAGTTGCCCAGACGATGCAGGAGTTGAAAACTGCCATAGAAGAGGAATGGGAGATGATCCCTCAAAATTTCATAGAGCGGTTGATAAACTCTATGCCTAATCGTATGAGAGCTGTGGTAGATGCCCATGGAGGCAACACGCGTTATTAAATTAAACCTTTATTTGATAAAACATGTTTTTTATTCAAAAATCAATTGCTTTTAACAAGGCGCATATCCGACTTGTTAGGCGTAGCTCCATGTCGTATGGTATTCTGAATTCAAATTTAAAACAATACGATCGAAAAAGATGGTAAAATGTATCAGGTTTAAAACTGCATCAACAGTTTTTGTTCAATCTAGCAATCATATTTCGGTAGGGGCCATCGAAACCTAAACTCTAAGGTGGGCCAATATAGATGTGTCCAGAAGTGTATTTTGCGGTACCAAGTAGATGTAAGCCGACAGCCAATTTCTTAATGAAAGTAGGTAGGTACTTAATCTCTTTTGAACATAGATACTGCTAATACTTTTCATGTTTAAAGATCAACTCACTTAGTAATACTTACATTTTCAAAAGACGTCGACGCAAACTTCTTAGGAGACTTAAAAGTCTCTAGCAGGTATTTTTTTTTCTGAAAAAATACCTGGTCTTGAATATTAGCTTAATAAATGTATGCAGAATGGAAAGTCGCTCGGATCTAGAATGTGAGTGTTTATCGTTCCCGAAGTAATTTGATACTTTTAAATTAGGTAATATTGGAATTTCTTGGAACGCCGTCTTTTCCACCAAATTATATCGATACTAAGCTTCTATATTAGAACTGACGTAAGTTCTTTGTTCAAATATAGTCTAGTCTAATCTAGTTTATATTTTTATGTACAACTTCGGAAAAAGGAGAAGTTTTCGTTTAGGAATTTTTCATTAGGAACTTGTGTGGTGTAACATCGCCGTGACTCCGAAAGACGTTGTTACTAGCACACCTGCGTCAGTCCATACAAACGAAACTATTTAATTACCTACACTACAACCAAAATAACAGACTGTACAAGTACGTGCGTATGTGTGCGTGTATACGCGCCGCCAGTCTCATCCTTGAACAAAAGTAATTTTTGAAACAGTGTTTCGGAGGGAGGCGGAGCGTGTCGATACTGTACGGTAGTACTAATATTTATATTGTGGTACTGGGGCTGAGAAGTACAGTCACCGACATTGCGCGTCGAATCAGCACGCTGTAGTGGAAGTGTGCCGGCCACGTCTGCAGACGGTAGATGGAGCAGACACACTTTAGAGTGGAGACCGCGTTTGGGCAAGCGTAGTGTGGGACGCCCTGGGGCACGATGGATCGACGATTTGAAGAAGGTGCATGGCTGGCAGCGGATGGATGCCGAGCTGCCCAAGACCGGGTTGGTTGGCGATCTCTGGGGGAGGCCTACGTTCAGCAGTGGCCGGCAATAAGCTGAGATGATGATGATGACTGGGACTGATCTTTCGTTGTCGTGTCAGCTTGTCATCCCAGCGGACTATGAGAGTGAGCACTAGTCTGTGCACTATAATATGACTTATGTTTAACGAACCTCCAGATATAGTAAATTACCTCCAAAAAAAAAATAGTAAATGATCACCAACATTTAACCCCACTTTAATGTTTAACGACCCTCCAGATATAGTAAATGACCTCCAAAAATAGTAATTGATCACCAACATTTAACCAAAGTATTGTAGAAATGTAGGAGCTTGAGTGTAAAAACCGATTTGGTTCTGGCAGTAGCAGTTCTGGCGTAGGGGGTCACAGTCGGATCCGCCCCAGGGGGCACTTAAGGGTCTAATGAGTATGGGGGTGGATTTGGTGATCATTTACTATTTTTGGTAATCATTTACTATTTTTGGTGATCATTTACTATTTTTGGTGGTCATTTGGTGACTAAGATTTGGTGATCATTCACTATTTTTGTTGGTCATGACTAGTTCCTATTTAGTTTGGACATCGCGACCGAAATTCGGTCGAGGGTACATTTATTAGCAGAAGTTTGAGCAACCGAAATGTACATCTGAAGATTCATAAATATTTAATCATATTTGAGAGTTAACGTTGTGATGATAGAAAAAGTTATATTTAAACTTTTTCCACTTTGTACCTTTTTAATGGAGTTTCTTATTTATTCCGGTATTGAAGGTACTTCCTAAGTATATCGAAAAATACTTATGAACATAATTTATTTAAGGCGGCAGGTTGTTAGCAGTTTCTTGCCAATATAACTTTTAAGTACTCTTTGGTAATTTTATGATATTTCGACAATCATTACACAAACCAGAACGGTCATTGTCATGGTACATTTATTAATGTGGTGGATTACACTTGCTCATATTATTTTTTAAATATTATTAGAGTCACAAAAAGAAACCTGTATTGGGTTCTTGTGAAATAACTTATTTCCTCTATTTACAACATTTATAGATTTTCTTTTTTATTCTGTGTGTAAATATTCCTAATGTTTGCACACAGAATAAAAAAGAAAATCTATACATTAAAAAAACCCAAGAAACTGACAATATTGCCACGTTCGATCGCAATGATTATCCTCTGACCAAGGTAAAACCCAGATCTTGGGTCACGGGAAGTGTCACCAACGTTTTGGATATTTCCTTGAAAAAAAGATGAGCACTTGGACCCCACGACCCGAGGGTTTCAACCCCAAACGGCTCGAAAATAAAATTGTATATGTATAAACTTCAAACGGCGAAAGTATATTAATTTTGGTGATAACTTTTAAATTTTAATCATTCTGTATTCCACTTTATTTATGAAGTTATTTTGCTTTTTTTCTAGTTTTGTTGCTTTTCGTTCACACAATAATTTGTCTTTTCACCATCTTTAGTTGTCGAATGTCCATGTTCCACCTGTACCGGTAATTGTTGGGAACGATACTCTCGAAGTTATGAAACACTATGTTTACCTTGGACAAACTGTCCAAATAGGTAGGTCTAACTTCGATAGAGAGGTCGCCCGAAGAATCCAACTTGGATGGGCAGCGTTCGGGACTTTTCGTCCAAAAGTTCACGGTGCCTTAAGACGAGGGTTTATAACCTGTGTGTGTTGCCAGTGATGCCATATGGCACAGAAACGTGGTCCTTAACTGTTGGCCTTCTAGAGCTCTCTCCATAGCTCGCTGCGTGACTCTGAGCTTCGAGACAGCGAGCCATGGAGAGAGCTATGCTCGAAGTTTCTTTTCGTGATAGAATCCGGAACGAGGAATGTCGTTAAAGAACTAAGGTCACCGACATAGCTCTGAGAATATGCAAGTTGAAGTGGCAATGGGCAGGCCACTCAGCTCGAAGAACCGATAACTTGTAACAATTCTACTTCTTTTATGAAATAAAAGAGAGCCGAGATTTCCAGGCTCCACAGCCTGGCCGGGAAACAGGATTGGCCGAAGATAAGACTGCCGCGGTCGGCTCCTAGCTTTGGGACGGATGTCCCCGGGGGATCCTAACAGTAAGACCCGCCCTGGGAGCAGCAGGCACGCGACAGCTCGATGGCACGACTCAGGACTGTTACCGACTTTTGGTTGTGGACCGGTAGACTTTGAAGTAACTCAGCGTGTTACTTAATGGACAGCGAGATCTAGACTGACCCATTTGACAGGTTTCCTTCCAAAATTCATATTATTTTCCAAGTATGAATTTTATTTCCGGAACGCCCGTATCGTCATATAGCGGGGTATTATAGTACCGGCCAGACTCAATTATTGTAGTCTGCCAGTTATTTTTATTCGGTTAGTGCGTAAAGGATTTTTAAGAACACCAGATACATTAGCGGGTGTCCAGCTGTTTAGTATAAAATACAGCAATACACAAATATATTCGACTATCAATTCAACAGTTTGAAGGTTTTAAGTTACCATGCCAAAAACTAATTAAAAAGAATTACTGACAATTGTCAAGGTTGACAACTGTCTTTGACAAACATGCCACAACAAAACATTATTTATTTTCCAGATTTATAAAAAGAAACTATAATATATTTAATTAGCAGACACACAGTCTTTATGCTCGATTGAAAATAATGTAAGTACTTTTAAGTTATAAAAGATTCCAAGAATCTATAAAAACAAGTATTACAAAATAGAAACAGCAATTGAGAAAAATGATTTCATGTATAAAAAAAAATTCAATATAGCGTATGTAAACATATAGGTACTATAAACTGATGGGGTAGAAAGGTTCTCGAGTGGCGACCACGAACCGGAAGACGCGCAGCGTTGGTAGGTCTACCACCAGCTGGACCACCGACATTGTCGAGGTCGCGGGTAACTGGTAGATGCAAGCGGCAGGTTGCCGCTCGTTGTGGCGTTCTATGGGGGAGGCATATATTCAACAGTGGACGTCTTTCGGTTGATGATGATGATAATGAGCTTTAGTTGACTGGCAGAGAATGCCTAAGGCATTAAGTACCTGTTTGTACTTTCCATTACATAAAGTTTAAGTTAAGTAAACTAGGTCTAGAATTGGGAATCAGGAATTGGGCTGGATGCATGTCAGATGATCACTGGGCCAAACGTACGACCTAATGGGTCCCTCTACATAGTAAGCAACGTTGCGGCATTCCCAGTCGGAGATAGCCGAAAGATCTCCTATTTGATCCCATTATTATCATCACACAGATACTGCGGCTGTGGGGATTTGTTCCAAGTTTACTTCGATTCTACTGATCAAATATTTAAGGCCGTACAAGTTTGTTGTACCGTATATTGGGTTCAAACCCGTGATGTTAACAATCCAAGTGTAATTAGTTCTCTTGTTAGTTTATCTGTTTTAACCTATATCAGTTGGAAATGACAAGGTCGGGGAACATTCAGTGTGTGTGGTTTAGAGTGTAATGAAAATGAGAAACACTGTACAAGAAGGGTTGTTAATCAACATCACTACATAAACCGGAAGAGAAAATGTCTGATTTTCCATGTTATTTTTTCTTTAATAGGATATTATGTACAATATTTACACGAATAATGAAAAAGAAAAGCTTAACTATTAATCTAACTACGAATACAATAAGGCATATAAAAAAAACCTCCACATCGCCATCATCTGGGAATGTGCCCAAGAGACTGGTGGCAATGCTTCGTTGGATGCCACGCTTAACCTCTGAAGAAGGTAAAATCCAGCTCTTGGATTACGGAAAATGTTAAACAACCTTTTGGAAAATTCCTTAAAAAGTAGATGAGCACTCGAACCCCACAATCCAAGGGTTTAAACCCGAAACGGCTACAAAATAAAATTATCACCAAGGAAAATATACTTTAGCCGTATAGGGTTTTCTGCAGCCGCAGCAGCTGCACCTGCTCAGCACGGACACTGAACTAGGAAGATGGGATGGCGCAAGAGTACCAACGGACGTATTTGCCATATATTTTGACGGTGTAAGTTTTTATTTTAATAACCGTCTAAAGACCTACCCTATTAATAGATTTACTATGTATAATAACAGTAGCAGTTTAGCATCAGATGCTAATAATAACTCACATTTGTAACTGTTTTACTGATAAGTCTAAATATAAGCATCTAGTAGCTAATATGCCAGTTGTATTCACATTCTAAGGGACTCACCAGAGAATGGGCACCAGCGTTCTATGTAATAACCATACTGCGATCGCCAACCCGCCTGCCAAGCGGTCTATGTCCAGCAGTGGACGTCTTTCGGCTGAAATGATGATGATGATGATGATTCACATTATTTAAAAGTTCTTTACTGCAATGATTGTGTAGGTAATCCTTCTAGAGTAATAATTTTTTTGACCCTTAAAACCTTTATGGGGCGGATCCCACATGTTTCAACTTTCGCAATAACATACGTCGCAATGATAAACTTTCGCAGTAACGTACATTCGCAGTAAAAGGTCACGGGCAAAATCTAGTTACTTTATAAAACAGAATTGACAACATTTCATATTTTTAGCCTACTTGTATTATTACGTTATATAAAAGTAAATACAAATCTAGGGCACGCGTATTTTTCCGTTTATCAAAATTATGTAATTTTCATTCATAATTTAAACTTTGAAATTAGGTGTATTCTAAAAAGACGTAAGCGCCAAATGACGTCATACTTACGGTGGAATAGCGTTTTATCCTTTGCTTTACTGTGACCCGTCAAAAAACTATCATCATTATTATTATTAGACTTCATAAAATATTTGACATTGACGTGTGTCTTGTTTGACGTTAATGTTTTCATATAAACCATTGAAATGCTTATGCAAAGGTAAACTGCCTCATTCCACCGTATATGTGACGTCATCACATGCTTTTTGGTTTTACTTATTTTTCTCAGAAATGAAGAAATAAAAAAATATAAAAAATATATATTTGGACTCGGGATACGAAAATAAAGAAATGGTATTTTTGTTTTAAGGTCGTGTCAGTTTTGAAATGTTGTCAATTCTTAATAGATTACGTTCAAGACTACGCAAGAGTTCAATCCACTGCCGGCGCCGGTCTCTGTGCCGTAACAATGGATAGAATAGTTTCCATTGTATAACTTTGACCACGAAGTTTGTTGGACCACTTGTGTTTACACGAAATGCTAACAAATTGACTTGTAAGTTTACGCCAGGATTGTATTGTGGTTGATTTTCTTGTAATTGAACACAAGTAATTAGGAAACGGCTTTTGTGGATCAGTTACTTTGATTTATATTGTGTTTAGTTGAAGGATAATTCGAAATGTTCAGTGAGATTTAAAAGGATTCGGTAGGTAACTATTTAATTTCCAAAAAATTTTTGGGCAATCGTGTAAATAAGGTTTCATTCAAAGGTCCACTCTAACCTACTTCACTACGGAAAAGCAAAACAATATTGCTTTCCTGATTATGGTATATATATTAAGGTCTCCGCTTGCTACGACGCGGAGACCTATCATCAAATGTTAAGTTATTCATTAAGTATTTTCAACTGGTGTGGAACAACCCGCCTGTAAGCGTCAAGTTCATCCCGCCGTCTTAGCCTGGGTTGGCCACGATGGCTGGATGTTTCCTGGGACCTATATTGTGGTTGTTTTACCCCATGGTCCGCTCGTCATGCTTCTGACGTAAGCGGCCTAGTCCCCTTAAAGCGTGGCTGCTTTTTGGATGGCGTCGGCGATTTATGATCAACTAGCTTTTGCCCGCGACTTCGTCCGCGTATATGTCGGTTATCGCGGACGCAGACCAAGTCGAAGTCGAATAAAAAGTAGCCTATGTCCTTTGTTGGGGTTCACACTTACCCTGTACCAAATTTCACACAAATCGGTTCAGTAGTTTAGGCGTGAAGAAAAGACAGACAGACAGACAGACAGAAAGACAGACAGACAGACAGAGTTACTTTCGCATTTATAATATTAGTTAGGATTAGGATTTCTAGTCTATCAACGCCAAAGGCATAATAAGCCTTTGGCAATGATTGAATTCGTCATTGAAGTAAGTTTATACATAACAGTTCCGTTTACCTTTTATCACTATTCAAAACTAACAGAAAAGGGCAAGCTGAAGCTCGAATTTAAAAGGAAAATCACAACATAATTTAAAATGAAAAACTGCACTGAAAATTATTTTAACACCTGTTACTACCACTACAATCGGACTGGTAACGCGCAAGGGACTTAAAACAGGACGCATTAAAATGAAAAATAGTCCAGTTTATCTAAAAATACTGGACTGCTTGATAGGGAAGGTATGCAAATGAATTACCTTGCTCAGATTTTAGCACTTTGTCACCATGAAAATAAAATGTCGGTCAGGGGCGAGGCGCACATGAGGTTCCGTACCGCGGTACGATATTGAAATCGAGCAAAAACGCCCTAAAATAAAAAAAAAACTTTTTTTTCTTTGTGCACAATATGACACATTTACGTCTAGGAAATGCAGCGTGTGGTACGTTGAATGTTTCTACATAATGTGTCGTGATAAGGATCTATTAACGGCAATAAATGGGTGTACTTTTTGTAAAAATATTAAGTGTCTACTATAGTTCAAAAGATCAGCTCTGTGACAGAGGGACAAAGGAACGGACAGACAAGCAAGCAACAATATGGCTTCGTTTGAACCCTTTGAGTACGAACCCTAAAAAATAACATTCCGTTTTTCACAGCTTTTTGTATCAAGTGTCACTAAGATAAAAGAGCTGAGTCAGGAAAAAGTAAGTAAAGTAAAAAACACATGTGATTGATGTCGCTTACGAAACTAAAAAAGGTAAGGGTTTTCACATTGTTTTAGTTTAGCAACAACGTGGGCGATCTTGTAAACTTACGATCTAGATTTTAGACTTTATATGTAATAGACGTTATGGTCCAAAATTGCCAGTACTTTTCAGAACAGAGATATGTGGGTAAGAAGGTACCTATCCGGGCAATTGATAGCTTAAATGCTGTCTTTTTGGTGTTTAGTTACGAAAAGGTATCCATGTAGGTAAAGGTATTCACTTACATACTGATTAATTGTTTGTTGAAATATAAGGAGTGTAATCGTCTACTGTTTCAACATTTTGTAAATATGTGAACAATAGGTATGTACTTAGCTGTCATTCCTTAATCTGTGATACTTTGTACTTAATTATAGTGTTTTTATACAAGGTACATCGTATTCACGTATTATTCATCATCATCATTTCAGCCGAAACACGTCCACTGCTGGACATAGGCCTCCCCCAAAGGGGGGGTTTTGCCATAATCGCCACGCTTGGCAGGCGGGTTGGCGATCGCAGTATGGTTGTTACAAAGGCACAGAGAATGCTGCTGCCCATTCTCTGGTAAGACCCTTAGTCGCCTCTTACGACACCCACGGGAAGATATGGGATGGTTCTATTCTTAACGTCCGACACCATACGGACACAGTCACCTATTATTATAGGTACTTCCTATAAATGCAAATATTGTTAACCTTTAACTATGGACGTGCGGTCTCACAGGCCGCGTGCCGTTTGTGATTCTCGTGCCCCTCTCCTCCCGCGTACCCAACGCGTATGCGCTGCTCAGTAGCTTCGGCTTTAGTGGCGAAACGACAGTTGAGAGTGAAGATTACGTCGCCGGCTGAATACTGCGTGAGTAATTTCGCTTTATATTTTGAGTTCGGTCTGTGAGACCGCGCGTCCACATTCGTGTTATAAATTGACGTTTATAAATTCACATTTGTGTTATGAATTGTGTTAGAAAATACAGTTCCTAAACGTAAGACGTGTAAACTGTGCCCACCAAAGATAAAAAGACGACGCACACTTGTGTAGGCTGTAAACAGCCAATATGCCTGCAATGCTCTAAGCCGCTATGCAAAGACTGTCAATAAATATGACCAAGTTGGGCCCTTGTCGAAATTTTTATGTTTAGTTTTAAGAAAATTATGTTAGGTTTTTTATGTTCTTTGTTCTTTATATTTTATTGTAAAAGAAGTTAAACTGACTATAAAAGTCATTTTCCTCTGGTAATATACCTATAAAGTGATCTCAAGCTAAAAAGTCTGAAAAGTGCCTTTGATGGTTATATCGTTAGATTAAGTTTATAAATAAATACTTTTTTCATTAAAATTACATCTTTTATTTACATTTAGTAACTCTTCTAAAGGATATAAACAAAAAATGATACAATACTAACGCATCAAGATAGAAATATGCCCGTAAAGATAGCGGTCTCTGAGGCCGCACGTCCATAGTAGTGTAACAAAAATGGAACGCCCATAGTTAAAGGTTAACATCGATTTTTCTTGCACGTTCTTCTCCTTACAAAACTACCTTTTGGAATGGGCAACTAGAATCATTTTTTTCTTATTTGACGTTCAAAAGTGCCTTATAATGGTCTAATTGAAATAAATGATTTGACTTTGGTATAACGGCTTGTTTTTATATATGTATGTTTTCCGAGACATTGTTATAATAATAAATAACAAAACATTTAATTCAGACTAAGTCCATATTCTTGTTAGTAACAATTCGCTTAAAAACTAATGTTAGTAGGTATAGGTACATAGTACACAGCACACTTAAATTGCGAAATGAAGTCGCATCCATCTTTGCAGCATGGGGGACTCCCACCGATCTGCAAAAACACCCAGTATAGTGTTGGTACTGCCACGAACGCGAGTGAGTAGGGAGGCGCATCTTTTCCGAATGATAGCGGCGAAGCCATCAACCCGCGCTTCAGCAAACATCCCTGACGCACTGCAACGCCATGGCAGCCCCAACAGTACCCTGAGTGCATTGTTATATTGGACACGCAGGTCGCTGTACGCCCGCTGCGAATAACTGACCCACAGGCTGCAGGTGTAAAAAGATTGGCAATATGCTTTAAAAAGCGTGACTTTGACCGAATTCGTACACCGTGCAAACCTGCGGGCCATTATGAGCCATTATTTATTATAGAGGGGTTCGTAGCTAAGTAAAAACGGTACACCTATCAATGGTTAAGCTAGGCTTGCCGCGGCCATGACCTCCGGCCTGCATGAGTTGCCAGTCTGCGGGTGGTCGACTTAGGGGAAGTCCACCACCCGACCAGATGCAGGCCCGTGTAGGCGGCCCGCCGTGTTCCGCGCGCGCTACACTAGAAGATTCGGCGGCGTCTAGACCGCCGAGGTCGACGGGACCCGCCTACGTTAAAAAAGGCTTCACGGCCGGTCCGTGGATAGGAAACCATCTATTTCATACCTAAGTCTCGAAAAGCACGCAAAGCCGTTGGTCCTGACTGTCATGTGTATATCTCGACAGTCGGGGTAGTCAGAAGAAAGAAAGTTCGGCAACCAGTCTTACCAAAACAAAAAAAAACAAAATCAAAATCGGTTCATCCGATTTTCCGGATGCCACAGACAGACACACACACACACACACGTCAAACTTATACCCCGTCGATTTTTCGTCGGGGGTTAAAAAGGGAATCGTGTTATCCAGTAACTGGATTGTGGGGGTCAGATAGGCAGTCGCTTTATGACTCTTGTGTTCAGCCCTGTATCCTGTTAGACTTAGGCCGCTTTCACATTAGGACGTTATCAGCGCGACAGTAGCGCGGCAGAAACACATTCCTTCACATTATAGGAACAGCCGCGCGTTAGCAACGCGGCTGCCGCGCCGCAATTTAATTTAATTGAGTGTGGCGCACTTCATTTCAAAAATGGATTCCGACGGGGAAACATAGTTGCTTCTGCTTTTATTAGTACTCATTCGACGCCATCGATGTCGCGTAAAAAAACGAAAAAGACGGTACTGGATTAATCCTTTGTTTCGAAATCGTCATGTGCATAGTGATTATACAGTATTTAATGTAATTAAAAATAATAATAAAACATTACATAATTCTTGCCAGTTATTCTTTTTTAGGGTCTTGTTGTTGTAATTGTTGCTTCTTGAGTCCCACAAAGCAGGACGCATTTGAATTTCAATAATAAATCGTTCGGTATCAAACTCGCTCATTGTGTAGTCTATAATTACGTGCCGACTGAGCGCAGGCAGCGGCAGCGCGCGACTGCCGCACTTCTGTTTAAACTATGAAATTCTGACAGAGCGAAAGTCGCCTAAATGTGAAAGCGGCCTTAGACTGAAAGCCGACCATAATCATTACAATAATAATAATAATTATGTAGGGACAATTCACACACGGCCATCTGACCCTAAACTAGCGAGGCCTTGTACTTATGGGTGTCAAACATCTGATATACATACACAAATACATTTTAAATACATACATATATAGATAAACAACACCCAGACACAAGGCAAACACAAGTGCTCATCACACAAATATTTACCCTAGGCGGGAATCTAACCCGCAACACGCTGCGCAGCAGTCGATCGCTCAGCCACTGCGCCAACCGTGTCGCTAGTCTAGGCTAGGCTAGTATGTTGGCAGACCCTTTCCGTAGGCCATCATTTAAGACGGACGCTTTAAAGGTAAAATATCATGACAATACGACTATTATTATCAAAACAATAGATTCCTGTGCCAACTCAAAGTAATAAGCTAAGAACAAATAATTTTAAATCTTAACCCAGAAAACGATTTTCTAAGTACCAAAATGGAGGCCAAGTCACGCGGGGTTCATGCCCTAGGCAAGGAGTAGTGAGTAAATGGAGTGTCCTTTAATTATGCTTTCTTTTGGCTTTGATAGTCTGCAGTACAGTCCACTAGCTTCACAACTGGCTGAAAATGCTAATCTGTGTTCTCTTGACTTATGACCTTACTTGCGTTGTGTGCTTAAACTTAGTTTCCTCGAATGCAAACGGCCATGCTTAACAGTAGGTACATTCATACAGACGAAGTCCCGGATTAAAAAGAACCCCTTGTGCTTCCTCAGGGTTCAAGCTATTTTATACCAACTTTCATCAAAATCGGTTCAGCCGTTTCATTATGAAAGCGTAACAGGAGTTGCTTTCTCATTTATAATATTAGTATGGAAGTATGGATATGTATTATGTACCTACAAATTTGTACGGAACCCTCGGTGAGCGAGTCCGACTCGCACTTGTCTGGTATTTATAATGACATCACCGACTTTCATGAACCGACGATATTAGAGACAAATACCTTAACTGTAAACAAACAATTTACCACCGTACCTCTGGAATAATAACTGTACAGGATTTGTACCAGCTCATTATTGTCTTTTATCACAGTATCATCATCTGCCCAGCTTTTTCCCAACTATGTTAAGGTCCGCTTTCAGTCTAACCGGGTGCGGCTGAATATCAGTGTTTTACATGGAGCGACTGACTATCTGAAAGCCACAACCCAGTAACTGGGTAACAGGATACCTCTTGGAAAGTCTGGTTGTCAGATTTTTTGCCTTCTGACGACCTATAATGACTGTCAACGGCTTTACGTGTTTTCCGAGGCACGGTATTGGTATGAACTGAATGGCCACCCATCCAAAGACCGACCGCGGCAAGCGCAGCTTAACCATCATGACCGATCAAACCGTACTGCTATTACGAAGCCACGAGCTCCTCCACTTTTATCACAGTTTAATGTTTGCTTTTTATTATCTCAAAGAAATAAGAAAATCAGAAAGTCAGAAAATTTCGATAACTATTTCATTCAGTGTTTACTCTGTGCTGTGAGCCATCGCCAAGATCTTTTCCTAACAAACTTGTTGACGATACATAGCCCCCGAGATATCTTAGTTCTCTATTTATTTTATTTATTTTTAGCTGCACATTGGAATTGGAAAAGAAAATATAGGAGTTGTGTCCCTTTATTACAAATTTTCTCTTTTCTACCGGTGTTTTCTTATATGTGTTCGTATTTACTGCGACGTCGATCACATGATTGTCGGTTATGACTGACGCACAAAGCAGCGAATTTGTTAGTAGCCTATATATTTATTCATATTTCAATCAACGTAGTTGTTAAATTTCATCACGATCTGTTTCGTAGTTTAATCGTGATGGTGTTACAAACATACGGACAGATAGTTACTTTCTGATTTATAATATGTGTGTGGATACCATATTTGATTGATCGTGATTTGATTCTAATGATAAGAACTTCTACAACAAAGAAGGGATTATCATTAATCGGTTGTTAATCAAGTGTTAGTAATTACGGATGATAATTTCTAGGAAATCATCAATGTTTTCCTGGCACTCTCAATGAGCAATGTATTTGGTAACCTTTTAGCCCTTTATTAATTAACCCGGAGAAAACTTGTTATACAGTAACTCAAATATCTATGATAATTAACAAAGTATGGTTAAACTGAAGTTAATTCTGGTGTAAGTAATTTTAGTCTGCATTCATTAATCATCATCTGCCTAGCCTTTTCCCAAGTATGTCGTATTCGGCTTCCAGTCTAACCGGATGCAACTGAATACAAGTATTTTACATGAAGCGACTGCTTATCTGACCTCCACAACCCAGTAACTAGATAACACGACAACCTTTGGTAAGACTGATTGTCAGACTTTCTGGCTTCTAACTATCCATAACGATTGTCAAAGATCTACGAATTACAGCCAGGCCCAACAACAGCTTTACGTGCTTTCCGAGGCACTCTACATTTATTAATAAGGGTAGTTTAAAAACCAAATGTTGATACTTAAAAATATTATTTAGAAAAGAACCAAATAAGTGCTCAGTTGGTAAGTTCTCGTATTTTAGAAAAAGATTTCCCATTAATTAAGTTGCTAATGTAACCAAAATAGCAAATGGGTGTTGAATCCTTAACGAATTCTTCGAACAGAGCAAGGATTAAGACTGGAAGCTGGGAGCGCAAGATTCGGATCAGACGTTGATTGATGAGCTGCGTGTTTTTCTTGATAAACTTTCCCTTTAAAATAAAATATCGAAGTCAATGCTTTCAATTATAGGGAAATTGCCACTTCCTATTCATTTTGTACATCGAAATTTTCGATGGTGCAATAGTATTTGTATGGGTGGGTATACAGCGACCGCGTTTTCAGCGCTTCGATGTGGTAGGGCCTTTACGAGCAGTCCTAACATTACTCTGGAAGTATCAACATGATCAACACCTATGCTCACAGTCTTGTACGTTTTTATCTACAACAAAGAGTATAAAATTTACCTTTAGTACCTACGCGAAGTTTTGTTAAAAAAACGATAGGTAGTTCTATAAAAAGCTATCAACGACCGGCTGAAGTTCTGCTCTTTTTATTTTCTTAAACATAAAGTGATAAAGAATTCATCAGAAGAAGAATGTAAATGTCAACAGAAAAAAAAGAAGTATACGCCTTAAGAGGGCCCTTCCCGGTGCGTCTATCGTCAACGCGAGCATGATTGTACCTAAAATGTTTTGTTTCATCCACGGATATCGGTTTCATCCACGCAATGTTCAGAAACATATGAGTGAGTGAATACGCGATAATTATCATCGCACGAAAATTGGCGCCCGGACATTTCACAAAACTTGTTCCAGGAAATACGTGTTTATGAAAAAAGCTTAAAAGGTTTTTGTAAAAATGTTTGTAATTTAGAATTCCATTACATGTGCAAGGTTTCTTTGTTGATGTTTTCTTTGCTTTTCCAACGTATGAGAACATTATGAACGGCCTAATTTAGAAAAAAAAAAATGTGCAAAAAGGCTGATTTTCAGACGTCTTCACTGAATTCGGTTTTCAAAAAAGTTTATTTTTGATTACAATCAAGGTTTCTAACCTTGATTTAAACCACTTTGTTATAACGCTGTAATCATGTAGGTACTGTAACATCTGGGTTACACTAGTACCGTGTACGAATTACTGTAGGTCTAAGCTACGTTGAATAAAAGATATGATCGACTTGTAGAAGACTGTATTAATCAGATAAGCGAGAGGAAAACTTTAGGTAGCCCGCAGCTCAGAGCTGAGCTGGGACTGACTGACATCACATGTCATAGTATAAAAACTATCCTTCTACGTTATTCAAATATATCTCCAGAAGGTTCTAACCATAGACTAAATAGTTATGGCTTCATTACATAAAGCCTCTCTGCTGGGCAAGTCTCTACATCAGCTACGCCCCCTTCATGAATAAAAGGGACTAGTAGCTTTTATTCATGTTCTGAACGTTCTGGACACCAATACTAGTTTACGAAGTAATTGACTAACTAACCTAACAACTACCTAATCCTATAGTAAAGTCCCTGCCTATGTGTGGGAAACAATGGGTCTGCCTTTCTTGAGGTGGCTTCATGACATACGACGTTATAACATTTATATGGAAATAGAATAAGAACAATAGATGCGACCGTGCATCAGCTCAAATACAACGACATCATGAATGAATGACTAAATAGTTACGCCTTACATAAACAAAACCACACTAAAACTTTATGAACAGCCCACTAGACAAATGACATGGCCAAATCCATGTCCTCCTTTCTTGGTGACCTATATTTCTTCCTGTATGAGGTTTACAATTAAATGAGAAAAGACTAAACTCGAAACAAACTTTGTTCACTTAATAAACCATGCGTGTCATCGACAGCTTACGCAGAGATTATACTCTGTTAGCGTAATTGGCTACGTCAGTGAACGAGGCCTGTTGGAGTCCTATTCTACACTATTACTACTACAGCACTTAGCATAAATCCAATAGACTTTAAGAAATGTGGGCACCATTCACCCATCAGTCTTCAGCTCGTAGTAAATATGAAAATACAAAAAAACACGCATTATTATCATGTCGAAATATTTCTAATCACATACATAACAATACACCTAGCATCAACTGTCCATCATGACAGACCTAAATAACCATGGTAACTATGCTGTATAACAACCAATAATTAATAAAATGACAAACAATACACAACCTAGAAATATTATTCACAAAAAGTTTCTATTTCATTATATTTGTCGTAACCTACAAATGTCAAGAATTATTAAAAACAAAAAGTTTCAATTCAATCGTATCCATAAAAGATATTATGATACAAAACTGTTTAGAGCTAGCCATAAAAATTAAAATAAAATCATCTTTCAAAAATTGACAATAATAAAATTTACCTAAAGGAGAGTTCATACTATCGAATATTTTCTTCATCAAAGCTAGTCGTAATAAATTATTTTTAACCGACTTCGACGGAAAGAGGTTCTCAGTTCGACCTATATATTTATTAATATATTTCATTTTTATTTCACTCTTCTTTGAACCTAATAAGGATTTCAATTTACTCCGTTTTATATATTTATTTACTACAGCGGGTTGCGGAACCATATTATATAACTTCATATCACGCGTGACCTTACTATTCGCTCTAATAAAACTTTGGCTGTCCAAACCAACATTATACACAATATCTCGCGAGGACTCGACAACAATATTCTCTGGTAACACAATTTGGTTAACCGGACCACCATCACAATCAATTCGCGACAACTCGACGACAACATTTTCTTCCACCTCAACGAATGCCTCAACATTCGTCTTGCATTCTACTATCACCAAGTTCTCTTCCAGAACGTCAGTGACAACATTATCTTGTACCTGCTGGTACGAAACAACAACTACTTCTTCTTCTTTCGGCACCTCGACATCCGGTTGCTCTGAAAGATTTCTACTTAATAGAATAATCGGACCGGACTGACCCGATTCATCCTTCTCTTCCTCGTGTTCTAGAGGGGACGAGACCGACTCTTGTGCCTCATTTTCATCTAGGCTGCTCTCTGGACAGCTAGACACAGCAACCACATCGTTTTCAACACTGCCTGCTTGGCAGCCATCTTTTTCATTTCTATGGGAAAATGAACCATTAATATCCTCAGACTTAACTTCTTTCGCCGATTCCACTACTGGAATTACGGCTTGCTGCTGTAAACGTTGCCGCTTCCTTCTAGCGGGCCAATCTTCAGCGAATTCTTCCCTTATTCTGTCGCACAAATCTGTGTAATTTAAATTCTTATCATATAATATACAGCGATACAGTGCATGTGCAGTGCCTAGCAAGAAAGCTGGCAAAATTACTGCGTAATCGCATGGACGCCAATCTTTGCGAACTGCAACCGCCTCAAACTCTACGATAAAATCGTCGAAATCCATACCCTGATCGCCATAATAGTAGGGCATATTTTCACCCGGAAAAATCTCACGACCAGAACAATGATACATCGCGATTTTTACACCAACACTTAATAAATTGACACAGATACTTCTCTGTTCTTCTTTTAGGCGATGCAAGAAAAATCGCTCGTCTGCAGTGCCCTTAATGGCATCGCCTAAAAGAAGAACAGAGAAGTATCTGTGTCAACAGTAATTCGTACCCGGCGCCTCCACAATTTGTAACATCTGGGTTACACTAGTACCGTGTACGAATTACTGTAGGTCTAAGCTACGTTGAATAAAAGATATGATCGACTTGTAGAAGACTGTATTAATCAGATAAGCGAGAGGAAAACTTTAGGTAGCCCGCAGCTCAGAGCTGAGCTGGGACTGACTGACATCACATGTCATAGTATAAAAACTATCCTTCTACGTTATTCAAATATATCTCCAGAAGGTTCTAACCATAGACTAAATAGTTATGGCTTCATTACATAAAGCCTCTCTGCTGGGCAAGTCTCTACAGTACTGAGTTAGCCGCTCTTAAATACCCTACCTAGTATTGACAAATGTCAAAGCGATTTTTCAAAGCACACTCAACCAATATGTACTTATCTCAACCCAGATCTAAATATACGATACAATAACGGTCCCTAAAATCTTAAACGAGACATCTATTCTACTAACACAATAATACCGTTTCTAGGATATTGTTTACCTAAAGTCCCTACGTGAATTGTGTTTGTTAACACAAACCAAGTTTCTGTGTAACATCTGAATGCTAAATTTGCTCTACAACATGGCACAGAGCCCTGAGATTGTAGAGACAAGAACGATACGTCTATTTACGAAATGACAAAGTGAAAGTCAAATTATTTACTTCAATTAGACCACACCTACAATCACATTCATTCACCCTCAATCTCGTACTCTCAGAGCGGGTCCACATTAGTTCGGACCGGCAGTTTTATCGGACCGCCTAACGTGTTGGATGCATACTGGCATATTTATTTCAATAGCGCCGTTTACATTAGGGCGACCCCATAAAACTAACGGAGACGACACATTTACCGAATGTCAAGCAACGATTTCTGTTGGATCGGACACAATATTGGCCTACTAGCAAGTATAGTGCCGTTTGCATTTGTCGGCGCATCCACCGACTCAACAGTCGGTCAACAGTAAAACTGTCGGTCCGACCTAATGTGAACCAGCTCTCGCATACTCATACTTAAATATTTTAAGCTATTGCATAGCTTTTATCGCGGGCTTTGAGCGCGGCGACCGAACCAAGAAATTCCGTAAAGAAAAAAACCTGACACCCCCCTCTCCGCCTACCATGTAGCTCTTGGACTTGGATTTGGACTTGGACTTGGACTTGAACTTGGTCTTGGACTTGTACTTGGGCTTGGACTTGGACTTGGACTTGGACTTGGACTTGGACTTGGACTTGGACTTGGACTTGGACTTGGACTTGGACTTTTGACTTTGACTTTTGACTTTGACTATAACTGCATAAGTTTATAAAAAATGCTATGCAATAGCATTACCGCGGCAGTCCCCGAGTGCCACACGTATTTTTTTTTTTCATCATTCAGTCATTATGTCAATGTTAAGCATATTTAATATTTGCATGGTTACTGAAATGCCAATTTTATAAGTTATTCATATTTAAATTGTAACAATCATCATCAAACATCCTTTTTTTAAAAGAGTATGTTTGGAGTTTCTTGCCCATTCTTCTCCATACGAAACTACCATTTGGAATGGGCAACTAGATTCAAATTTTACAATATGACGTTCAAAAGTGCCTTTTAATGGTTTAATTGAAATAAATGATTTGACTTTTGACTTTGACTTTGTAAGTAACTGTGATGTTGATGTGCTTATCATAAATATATAAATAAATAAATAATTTAAAAACTAAAGTAAACTATAATTTTTTCGCTTCTGATGGTAAATCGACATAGTCCAATCATACACATATCAATTGGAACCTCATTGCAAATATTGTATCTTAAGATACCCTAGTTTATGAGACAGTTTCTACAAATAATAAAACTTCCGAAAAATAAATTAAGTTCCACCGATCTGTGGTTGACTGTGATACTATCTAAGCTATGTTAAAACGAATTAGGTACCAAAAAATTAATACAAAATTAACTGACAAAAATGTTTTTAACTACATTCCTTTATCTAGTCAGTTATTCCTCTATCTAGTCAAAATTCAGTTATAAAATGACGTAGGCAGGTCTGGAAACTCTGTTATATCAGTTCATTAACAGGAAACCAGTGAGCTGAGCCAAGTACTCTAATTCTAGAGGTGTGAAATAGCAGCTAGCACGTACACCGCCTTCCTCAATCAACTCACCACAACTTCTAGAAATATTTATTACAATTCCTCTGTAGTTCTAAACTGTAATTTATAACCGTTGCACGTATCCACATAACTCTAACAATGCACATTGGCATAGTTTGAAAGTTTAATTCAAGCGTTAGTAACATTTATTGATAAGCTGGGCTAGAGAGTCAAAAGTCAAGTGAAAGTTAAATCATTATTTCATTTAGATCATTATAAGGCACTTTTGAAAAAAAATATTCTAGTTGCCCATTACAAAAGGTAGTTTTGTATGGAGAATAATGGGCAAGAAACTCCATACAAATAGATATTATAGAGAAATTATAGCTGTGTATCTTATATATCGGTTGGTAAGTTTTGAACAGAAGGGTTCGTAGTTTTTACTAGTAGCTCGTGGCTAAGTAAAAACCGTACGAAACAATCCGTCATGGTTACGCTTGCCGCGGTCGCAAGCAAAAGTTCAAAATCGAAATCAGAAATTCAATAATAATGAACGGAGTTCGCGTCAGAACTGTGTGGCGTCGAAGTGATTTAAAATAATGTGATGTGAAGTATGTGATACTTTTGAATCACTTCGACGCCACACGAACTCCGTTCTTTAGTATTGAATTTCTGATTTTGATCTTCTACTTTTGCTGGTGACTGTACGTAAAGCCATTGGTCCTGTGTCATTCGTAGATCTTTAACAGTTATTATGGGTAGAGAAGTCAGAAAGTCTGACAACCAGTTTTACCAAGAGTTATCGTGTTTCTCGCTAATTGGGTTGTGGAGGCCAGACCGGCAGTCGCTCCACGTAAAAGACTAGTATTCAGTTGCGTCCGATTAGACTAGAGAGAGACCCAAACAAATTTGGGAAAAGGGTAGGAGCACAGATATAGATAGACCTAGATAACGCAAGAGCAAGTACTTCGCGTGCCTAATTTCGTGCCTAACTTACGATAAAAAATCGTAAGTAAAAAAATAAAGTAAACGTTTCCTTCCATCGGTATGTCATTTTGTGATTAATATTATGCGTAATTAATTTAAAAAAAAAACAATTATTTTTAATCTAATACCCTCAGTAATACCTGGGTATATCAGAAAAAACAAAACATTCGTATTACATTGTGACGTCCAAAAAATGTCACGCTTGGTTTTCATACAGATCGTAATATTTGCGTTATCTTGGTCTATCTATATCTGTGGGTACGAGATTATGAAGTTTTTGACGTGACAACGTCTTATAATTCGATAGCCGGCTGCACGAACGAAAAAACATGACGTCATGCGGCGTTACGGCGTTACATGACGTCATGCGGCGTTACCTCGCTCTGCGTCGTTACCTCGCTCTGGGGCGTTCCAAGTGAAAAGTGAATGTGGTGTCAATTGTTTATAGCAACGATAATTACAGCGATAAAGGTAATGATTCTTTCGCATTGTCACGTTCAACTATCGTCAGTAAACCGACTTTACAGACAACCAATTTTTATCAGAATCCGGGACACTAAACAAGACACAATCTTCTCCACCCACAAGTTAAACTTGTTTTAATACATATCTTCATTGTGTTTTTAGTGTATTATGTCACACTCGTAGCTTTCAGCCACTATTTAGGTTCTGACGGCTTTTTATTTCATCCAGTTTCAGTCCAGGTCAGCATTTTAGAAATAAAAGAACATGATCCTATTATGTTTAGCTTGTGTCCAAATTGTAGCTAACTCATTTACTCTTCCTGTTATAAAATAAAATGATATATATTACCTCATGCTTGTTTTCTAAGGGATCAGCAGTGGTGTATAAGCTATTAAAATTCCACGTAATTATAAATAGCTTTTGTCAATTGATTGAAAAAAATCGACAAAATTTTCAATTGTTTAACAATATTATAACTATTAAAATCTTTAATGTTACAATATACTATCTTAAAATAACTTACAGATAGTATAAGTATACGGTTATGTTAAGAAAGAGCAGAACCTCCTAATAGATCCATTATTTTCTTAATGGTAGGCTTAAAAAACGTCTAAATAATATATATGCTAATAATATAATTATGCTGTAGAATATGCTATGCTAGTTGTGACAATATAAACTATTTTGTATTTGTATTCTTTTGTGAAATTCTAAAATTTTCTAATAAAACTGGATATATCAATGCAAAAATTAAAGATACTTTTAAACAATACAAATTGGGAGGTTTCACTGCTAATTTGTGCACAACATTGTAAAAACTTTTGCCAAATGAAACTTGTTCGGAAACTGTGCACACCGAATTCGAAGTTATTACCTACATTAATTTTAGTTTTTGAAACTGTTGCAAATTCTTTGAATATAAATGATATTGTACATTCAGTTTTTAATTCTCACTCTTATGTTTATTTGAAAAATATACGCGTCGACTTGTGAACCTCATTCATTTTCTATCATAGCCGTAGGTTCAAAATGTTTCAACAATTCAAAATTGAACATAGAATTAAATTTTATTTTAAACATGACGATGACTACTTAAATAGCGACGTCTTAATTAATATTTTAATATAACAGTAAAATTTAATAATTAAAGGAATATAAAAAATGTTTGTGTAGTGAATGAATGAATTGCTATTGTAAAAGAAAAATAATTAATTAGAAACGTGTCAGGGAGTTTGAATGTGAAAATAACCGTTTACAATAAAACTAGAATAAATTCTCTAGTTTGATTGTTAAAGTTTTCCTCAACGTATTTTATTAATACCAGACCTATATTAATGTCGGCTCGTACTCATTCATAACGCCCTTGGGATTCCTACCACCCTCATAATTCATCCTTTTAAAGGCAATCTCAAACAATATCTGCCAAGAGCTCCTAACCAATAGAGCCCTGAATACAGACACATATTTTCTCACTTCATTTATCTTTATAAAAGTGAGTCGAACCTTCTTCTACCACACTTAACCTGCCATTAAAATCGACCGAATGGCGCGTAAAAAAGAGCGGCAAAAAATATGGTGTAAAACAAATGTGACAATGTTTACGGTGAATAAAAATCCCATAGAAAAGAAGGGTTATAAATTTTTTCCCATAAAAATAAGTACAACAAAGAAAGATACATAGGGCTAGGATATAAAATGTCAATATAAACGAGACTGTATTACGTGTATGGAATCAGGCGTTGCTTTGTCAAGCGTGAAAATAAGGTGAGATGTTAAAACATATGGCTCAATAATTTGTATGGACCCTCTCCTAATAGCTGTCTCTTTTAAAAACCTTATACATAACTTTCCCTGAGAAACGAAACGAATTAAGAACAAAATAAGAAACTAAATGTCTGATACACTCGGAATGACAATCCCTATCATTATGGCAATACTAAAATATGTTTAGAAAATACGTACGCTTGGTAACAAAAATAACGCAATGGTTAGATTAAGCTTTTAAATTAAACTTTCCACAAACCTATCGAAAATTTTAAGAAAACCGTTGTAACAACAGGTGTCAACAAATCATCCTCTTCCATAGAATTTTGAAAATGTTTGTGACTTTTATGTCGATCGCCTACAAATTTTCTCAGGAAAATATAATCTGTGAAACAAATCATTAGCCTGGGATCACAATTATTGTTTCATCTCTTGTTTAAAAATGTTAACAATATATGAAAAACGATCACTTATATCTAATTGATTCCATAACACAAGCGAGCCCGGACACACTTCAACGCCGTGTGTTTCAAACACAAAGGATATTTTCTAGAAGCGCCTTCAGGTGTATCCGTGACCGCATTGCCAAGGTGTGCTCATATGTTGCCCATTCTCTTCTGGTACGTGAGTAAAATAAACTTTTACACAAGTTTTACTTAAGAATTCTACTGCATACCTTCTTCGTGGTTTACAAAACGAATAGATTGTTAACGGATTTGTGCCAATAGATTGTTTTATAAAAAAAAAATGATATTGTTTTATTCATATTAACAGTAACAGCATATAATTTTGGCTCTTTAGTCAACTGATCCGGGAGATGATTTGACCAATTCATTATTTTTCTATTTTCAATTTTTCTTTGGTCGGATGGACCCGTTTTAAATTTGGGAAAAAAAAATGTTTAATTTCATTTGTTTGTACAGGTGTGTACAAAACTTTTAGGTTAGGCTAATTTTTGGTACACCATGACGTGATGGCACCAATATAATTATTTAAAAACGTTTGATCAATGGTTCATCATTTCATCACTTCAGCTTACTTGAGGTCCACAGTTCGACATGAGCCTCCATGACGCGTTATTTCTCACAGCCCTCTGCTTCCTCATCGAGCTATAACTGGTTAACTTGTTCAAGTCATTGGTCCATTGGGCTGTCCCACTGTAGGGCAAAGTCAACTCCTCATACAGAGAAGGCACGAGCATTGAACCCACACTTGCTGAAAGCAGATTTAAGTTTTCAGTCGGTGTTACAGTCAGAGATGTCCAAGATAAACTTATTCATATAACTTCATTTAATAGTTTTGAAAATGAAGTGGGTGATGCAGAATTTAAATTTAACAACGGACCGCTAAAGCACTGGTTTTATAAGATGTTAGTTTCATACAAATATTCAAAATAATAACCAAAATCGCCTCCTCTCTTTACCTCAAATATTTTATTTTGCGCATGTAACTATTTACGTAAACCGCCTCGTTCCCAGCTCGTGGAGACTCGCCGGCTAAGGGAAAACTTGCAACTTTTAACGATGCATCTGACGTGCGTCTAGCTCCACCGACTTTTACCGTATTTTGCAATATCGACTAACAAGTTTTGATACTTTCGATATTATGTTGCTTGGAGTTTGGGTTATTAATTCTAAGGAGCAAAATAACACGCCTATGCTCTTAAAGTGAAGCATTTACAAGAAAAGTTTTTTGAATCTAGTTCTTCTCTCCTTTTTGACTCTCTAACTCTCTCTCTTTAACTCTCTCTTTGAAACTCTCTTTTTAGGGTTCCGAAGTCAACAAGGAACCCTTATAGTTCGCTATGTCCGTCCGTCTGTCCGCAGTGTAGCTCAAAGACTATTAGAAATAGGGAGCTGTAAATTGGCATGGATATACACATTAGTTACGCGGACAAAGTGCTGGAATAAAATATTGAAAAATATTTTTTTCTAGGGTCTCCTCTAAACATGAAGTGGCCATGGTTATTTTTTTTCTAGTTGAGTTTCGAAAATACCAAAAATTTTGCAACTCCTCACTCCTACACAGTCACTCGTGTTGTTGGAACACTTTGCAATGCTTAGATGGTACTAGCAGTTGGCTTTCTATGTTGGTTTCTGCTGCATGTAGGTACTATTATGACTATTAAATTGTAAATCCGTAATTGGCTATGAGTTTTTAAATTAAGATAAACTCTGTTCCCCGATAAGTATAATCTGGATATCTTCAAGGCACGAGTGAACCGGTTAACCCTAGGCATCACTTAAGATCAGGTGAGTTGCGGTCAAACGCAAACCTTTACAATATAAAAAAAATATTGTGAAGCAACTGGGGATTTTGTTGTTGATAAATAAATACCAAGTCATATCTGCCAGATGCCGATGCAAATGTTAAGCTGTGGGCCCACGTATAGCAAGACTGGAGCCCTGAGACAGTCAGGCAGGGTCGCAGCAGACCGAGGAGAAGATGGCGGGACGCTTTGAACACAGTATAAATATTTGTGTCTGCTACCATACAGTAGCAACACGCTCCGCCTTCATCTGAAACCGTTCCTCACCTCTCCCCGCGTCGAAAGACTGCTCTGGGAACTGCGTTTTTTGTTCCAGCGGTTGTGCGTAGACACGCACACGCACGCACGTATCTGTACAGTCTGTTATTTTAGTAGTAGTGTAGGCAATTATATCGTTTCGTTTCTATGGAGTGTCGCAGGTGTGCTTTGGATGGCTTCTTCTGGAATAGGCGTCTTTTGCTCAAAAGTGTGATAGTAACGACTAGCAAATAAAAAACTATTTGCATGCATAGGGCCGGCCGATTCCAACATCATTCCTTACAAAAGAATCGCCCGAAGAAACCACAAAAACAGTGCAGTGTAATTTTTCCCTAAACACACTTCTAAAGATATCTATAAAGACTACATTCCCGTGAACTTAAAAACTTTAATTGCCCACCCAGTTCAGTCGTATCACGTACCAAAATAACTGCCCTTACAACAGGTGTCTTAATCTCTTTATTAACCCTCACAAGGGTCTTATTGTTCAATTTTATTTCCATTGTCCAACTTCCCTCAACGTCACATGACGTCAGAATTCGAAAGTGACGTCGTTAGGAAGAAAATGAGAAGTTTAACCCCTTTTATGATGTCAAACGTCTTTGTGATAGAGATAATCCTGTTTCTATTGTTTTGGGTTATTTCTGTTAGCCTTTACTTGCTTAAAGTTGGGTTGTTGATCAAATCCATGACTTAAATTTTTATTTTAATACTACGAGTAAGTAAGTGGTAAGCCGAAGAAAAATTAGATTACGAAAATTAAAAAAAATAGGGATTGTTATTAACGACCCTTTACAGTTTATATTTTATTCCCAAAAATCCAGCGGCTTCCATTAATTAGATGTACGTTTTGACTGTCCCTTTTCTAGATCAGTAGGTCATGTCTTGTCAAGGCAAATAGAAAAAAAAAAAGTAAAGAAATCCTTCTAGTAATTCAGGTTCAGATTCAGATTCAGATTCCTTTATTTGCTCAAACAAGAGTGTACATACAATATAAACGAAAAAATATGCATGCATGGTGTTATGGGTACATGGAGTTTTGCTAACATGTTTACCATATTGACATGGTGTGCAAATATTAATATTTCAAGTTTAAATCAAAGAAAACATAAAATAATAATTTCAAAATTTTTGTAATACTACTAGGTTAGAGTTTCTATAGATCTATGTCATGCGAATTAAAGTTATTATTATTATTATTGAAACTTCATCTACTTATTGCATTCTGCCGACCCCGTCTACTTATTTCTTTTGTTGACAGTACAATTGCTTTTGGATTTATAATCCAACTAGTTTTCTGCTGGCGAGTTCGTCCGCGCGATTTTGCATCAAATTCAAATCAATAACGATGCGATTTTTGATAATACAATATAGCACTGAAGGATATCGTAGCTTCTTAATAGTGAAACAATTACCAGAATCGGATTAGTAGGTCTGGAGAATAGCTCAAATGAACACGAACTCAGCGAATTTATTTTATAGTAGTGGTAATGTTACAGTCAAAACTCTTAACCAGTCAAAACTCTTAACCAGTCAATGATGGGTTATGAGCATAAAATAAACAAGATTTACTTGGATAAACTGTGATTTATTCGGCAAGAACAAACAGAAGACAATAGGACGTTCGTACATAGATGGCGGCGAAAATCAGAGAGAGTGAGCATCAACAAGAAAGGGACAGACAACCACTCAGAAAAGGACTTTGACATTCGTTTGTCTGTCACTGTCATGTCATGCATGACGTTTGCATTAATCAACATAAAATGTCAGATGCTATTAGGTTTACTTAAAACCTTCAACAGTCAAAACTCTTAACCAGTCAAAACTACTTTTGACTGGCTTCAGTCAAAACCCTTAGTAAGATAAAACGCGTTTGCGTTACAAATACAAAAATACGGAGCGCCCTAGTTATAAGAATCACTACAAAACAAAAGTTTTAAAAGGGTCACAATAAAAACCTACCAACCTATCGGGTTTCTAAGTATTAAGAATAAAATTGAACCGTTGAAAAGTCGTTTTGACTGGTTAAGAGTTTTGACTGAGACAATAACACGGAGTGATAAGTATTTTTTTAACCTACAAAAAAGCAGGTACCTATTTCCATTCGATTTGAGCCTTCTTTCGGATGAAGCTAATCAGTCAGTATCCTACTATCCTATCCTACTAATATTATAAATGTGAAAGTTTGTGAAGATGTTTGTTACTCAATCACGCGTAAACCGTTGAACAGATTTGCATGAAAATTGGCACATAGATAGACCATTTCCTGGATTAACATATAGGATACTTTTTATCCCGGTAATATGTTCCCTTGGGATAATCGCTCTTTTTACGCGGGCGAAGCCGCGGGCAGAAGCTAGTAATCTATAATTTACGAGCCAAAACATTAATTAAAATTCACAGATGATAATCGCGGTTATTAATTTATTTTATTTTGTCTATCTCCGACCTTTTCAGCCCCTTTTACAAGCGTGGTCAAGGGTAGACCGAATGAATAATGTTTGCATAAATACTACACAGTTATAAACCCTGGATATTTTACCTTTAACTTTTGCTAGTTAACATTTACAGTACCTATATAGGTACCTTATCTTTGAATTTGTTTTTTCATATCCGTTGAAAATGTTTAGAGGCTGGCCCTCGTATAATTTTTCCATATTCAATGTTTTATTATTTATTTATTGTGTGTGTCCTTATATAAAAAAATACAATTGGAATTTCTCTTGTACAGTGGATACGCTTATAAAAAATACAATTGGAATTTCTCCTGTACCGTGGGTACGCTTACAAACATTTATAAACAAATATTTGTACCGTGCTTTAATCGAACAGGTGACACGCAAAGCGTCACCGCTATATGTTTGAAGTTCCACGGTATCGAACCAAATGCTTTGATTCCACATTTATTGTGCGAACTGCCAGACTGTTAAATTCACTGCTTGCTTCTCTGTTCCCTTATAAATACAATCTGGGTATCTTCAAGGCACGAGTGAACCGGTTCATCCTAGGCAAGTGATGTTGTGATGAAGTGCGGCCTAAGGTGGAACCACCTTAGGCCGCATCATCACTTAACATCAGGTGAGTTGCGGTCAAACGCAAGCATAAAACCGTTAAGCCAATTGCCCAGCCACTGTGTCAACAGTGTCGTCAACCATTTTGTTTCTGATTTTATTATGTACTAGCATCAGCCCACGACTTCGTCCGCGAGGAAGCCAATATACCATAAAACATAGTCAGAGGCGCTAGGCAATAATGTATAGCTTTCTATAAGTGAAATATTATCTTTTAGTTGGTCCAGCTATGCTATTCTCTATCATTCGTAGCTGTGCTCGACGGCAAACACGACAATGTGTCGAGTTGTCACGAGTTGTGAAATCGACGTCGAGCTAAGCTTGAGAAAACGATGCGCTTCCCTGGTGCGTCGGGTGCGGGCCATTTTTTTTTTTTTTTTGGTACTGGGTGGAAAATCCTCATGGATGTCCTCCGCCCTGGGGCGGGCGGAGGGGTCTGTCAGACTCTTACTGACTAAAAACCACCCCGGTGTTCCATCTCACACCTACGTCGGGGGTCGCGGGAACTGGAGATACTTCCGCAACCCCCCGCTGGTGCCGGCCCTCTGCAGCGGGCCACTTCTCGGGTCAGGGGAGTAAGGTGTTTGACTCCCCCCCGGATGTCTTAGAGGGGCGCGCGTGGAACACTACGCGCCGCCACCTCGGGTCCTGGTGTATGTGGGGGGCGTCGGGTGCGGGCCAGCCCCAACATTATTCTGCGCTGTGTGGCCAGTAGGCTCGATTATTTATATGTGAGTCGCTGCTGCAAGCTTTCCACATCGATGATACGCGTGTGGCTTTGATTCATATATGTTCATGGTAGGTTAAGTTATTAGAATAGGAATACTAACATAGGGGGTAAGGAGTATTGTTACTAACACAGTTTAGTCTTTGTTACTTTTTAAATGAAGATATTATTATTATTATTATAGCGTTTACCGTTTTTCGTAAAATATTATGAACTGTCAAAAGTGTAAAATTTTTCAACCTTCAGTAGTTCTAGCAAAAGTCATTAAATGACGTGGTGCTAACTCTACGTAAGCAAAGGTTAATAACATTAATATTAAAATGTAACTCGCCGCTGTTGCAGTGTCGAGCTTTTGGTTGTGTTACACCATCACAGAATTTCTGGAGATTACCCCCTACATCCAAACATACCAAACTTCTCTTTGTAATATCAGTGTAGACGGGATTTTCAAAATATCACTGCACATTGGAAACGATAGAAATTAAATTATAATACCTCTCCTAGAATACCAATTAATTGACCACTATTATTACCATTTCGCGTTGCGCACACGAAAAGATGAAAGAATTTCTTTTGCTTCAACTTTCAAGTCTTCTCGAAAGTGCTATTTGTCCAAACGTACTAAGGTAACGAACAAATGGCTCACGTTTTATCTCCACGACCAGGCTTTTTCGGGATATCGAGTACTACAATCCGTCAAAGCTAAGCGAGCCGAAGTAGCGCAATTAGTTTGTCTTTGTGAATTACGTCATAACCAAGTTCACGGTCTCGGTATATCGAGCGATTTATCCTGCGATTAATCGCATGTATTTAGTCGCAATACTCTACCTACTTCTATTTATTTAATGTTGTTCTTTTCTTCTTAATTGCCTTGGATTTGTTTAATTGGCGAAGTTAAAGTGCCTAATGGGTTTATATGTAGTTCAACATACACCTGCACTTTAGAGTAGGTATCTAATAATGGAAGACGATTACCGTGGTTTTCTACTGAGCTCAAGTATTTAAGAATTAGATACCTATTATTGCTTCGAAATGAAGTATCTATTTATACTAAAATCCCAAATACAAATAAGTTTAATTTGTATTTGGAGTGTCTGTAATAATCCAAATACAAATGAACCTCATTAACACATGGATTCATAAGGTACTGTAAAGGTTGCCTGCGTAATGCAAACTTGTCGAAAGCATTTGACAAAATGTTAACTATAAACATTCTGAATTTTCTTAAGAAGTATTTTGAAATTAGAAGCGTAATGAATTATTTTTATAACAAGGCAATATTTGGCCTGGCACTCATGGAGTGCTGACGTGCTCTAAGCAATAGGTACTAGTATTTTCATTCGGATTTCGATTCCACACACACCAGACTACATAACAATAACATAAAAGGCTTATATCAAGCCTTACATCGTTTCAGACCCTAAAAAAATCTGCTGTATTGTATGTTGCGAATTTTATTTCAATAGGCGACGAACATTTTTAAGCACTTCTCAGCACATCATGTACTAATAAATATAACATTTTAAAATTGCGCGATAATATATCTCTTTCTTGAAATTAATACAGCCTATATTTTATTTATTTCACTCAAAACTTTCAAAACAATTACAGATACCAACTACACAGGTAAGTTTAACAATTCAATTTTCAACACTCAACCTATTTACAGCAAACCTCAGAAGAGCTTCCATTTCTTTCTTTTTATATTTTCAAAAAAAGAAACAGGTCTGCATCGACGGCCATCATTCTCCTCGTCTCGGTAATAGCAGATTTCTTTTTTTGCCGATTGTCTTATTACGGGCAATTTCCTTAAGTGGCAACCATCTTAGATCTTTCTGTTCGTATTTTCTCGCCTGGCTCCTTAGGAGAAATGGTATCGTCTGGTACGAATGGATTAGAGCCCTCGTACATTAATTAACAATGTTTGTCTTTCATTGCTTTACGTTTATCAAAATGCATGTTCTGTTTGTAACTGGATTTTGCTTTTTTCGTTTTGATTCATGGAATCGTACTTCGAGGATTTGTTTGCCCTTAAGTGCCGTTTAGATTGGTTTATTGTTGTTTATAGGTATAAAACAATTTCGTTTTTGTTTGTTTATCTAATAAAACGTTGGACCATAGGTACTGTACGCCATTTATTTGTCAAAGTTGTTGAAATAGGTGCATTTTAGTGACATTTTTTTAAATGCCAAGACCTTGAAGTTGCTTTGTATTTCTTTTTTTAAAACGTTGCCCACACACACTCTATACATTTCTACCGTGTCATGGGTGCGTTTACAAACATATAAACTCACAAACACAAACAGCCAGACCCGGAACGGCCATACAAATATTTGTTTCGTGAGGGAGAAAAACCGGCGACACGCAACGCAGCAGTCAATCAGTCAATCGCTTAACCAATGCCCCAACCGTGTCGTCGTTTTATTTATCGCAGAATAGCGATAGCGTTATAAGAATGAATGAATAATCTAAAGAAACTATTAGTTAATCTGTGGCCTAATGTTGTAATTAAAGTAGTGAAGGTATTTCTGCTGTATCGTCGAAGCATTTGCGAACATATATAAACTTACATACATAAACACCAGACCCGGAATAACTAACTACCTGCAGGCCTTACAAACAATTGCTCCGTCCGGGTATAAAACCGAAGATACATAGCGCAGCAGCCAATCGCTTAGCGACTTTTCGCATCAATTTCACCAAAAAAATCAAACCACCGCGGAGTTCCATCTCACACCTACGTCGGAGGTCACTGGAACTGGAGATACCTCCGCAACCCCCGACTGGTGCCGGTCCGCTTCAGAGGGCCCCCTGGGGTCAGGTGTTGGAATCCCCCTCGGACGTCTAAGAAGGGTGCCCGTGGAACACGACGTTCCGCCACCTCGGGTCCTGATATGTAGGGGGCGACAGACGTCCCCGAGTCTGTCATCCCTGGACCCATTTAGGGGGGCTGGAAGAGGGCCTTGTCCGCCCTCCGCCTACGCCCGATGCGCCTGCTGCGGGCAGGGTGGGAGGTCTTAATCTCCCTCTCCCTTTCCGCAGCCTCCTTCTCCCTAACCCACCGCGTCCCAGGACCCTGCACTACCGGCCATCGACTCGACCGACGATCACGGCCGGTAGCGACAGGTCACTGCCCACTGAGGGCAGCCAATCGCTTAGCGACTACGCCAACCGTAAATCCAAAAAACTATCAACGACTTCTACATTAAATATTACTATACATTTTAAATATCTGTACGAACGATCTAAAAGCGGCTATTTATTCTGTCGTTCAGACCTTCTAAGAAATATACGATATCTAGTGAGACACAAAGTTTAAAGACATAAAAGTGGTGCACTTAAGGGCGCACCGAGCTTCTGGCGCTAATCGATTTTAGGTATTCTATGCGCTCCGTGTATGTGTGCGTAAGGCACACAATCGCGCGCCGCGCGCCGCCGCGCCGCACGCGACACTCCGTGCGTCGATCGACTAGCGAGGGTGCTACAGTATTTACGAATTATAATGCTGGCAATTCACATAGCGTATTTGGGCAAATATTCGCCTTATTTGGATAATACAAAATCGACTATATTTCAATGCGCATAGGGTACATTTTGTATTATCCAAATATGGCGAATATTTGCACAAATACGTCATGTAAAGTGCTGGCATAACACCAATAACGATTTCAAATATCTACTTTTATTAAAAAAATATTTAAACATTTAGGTAAATACTAGTTTAATAATTACTATTTATCTTACTACTTATTATTTTAATAATTTACTGTGGGTAAGTAAGTAGGCACCTATCCTAGGTACTTTCTAGGTAAGTACCCATATAGTAATCGAATAATACTTACCTAATTACATTTTATGATAGTACCTATAGGTATATTCTAAGTACAATAGAAACTCTAAAAAGTGAACTCAATAATGTAAAATAATAGAACAGCTAATTAAATAGGGTAAACATCTCAGTAGTCGACCCTTTATTTTCAAATTCAAAAATATTTATTCTATAATGTATGTAATGTATTTATTCTAAATTTCAATACTTTTTGAATGTCAAACCAGAACTTAAAAAAAAATTACATAGATGACGTAATTAATTCAAATTTTAATTTGATTTCTTCACCAAAACTAATTTATCTAATATAACTAAAAATTAATTTAATTTCTTCACCAAAAATTATACACAGATGACGTATTAGTTTCTTAATTTTTGGAGGATTGGCGCAATTAGTGTAGGTAGGGTATGTAGGCTCAGACCAATTAAAAGTATATACGGAACATAGCGCTCATACAAGTGTGGCAAGTAATATGAAGACGATTCGGTGATATTATTATGAAGACGGCCACTCGGTCACAGTAATCTTTTCTGTGGCTCGGTAGTCTGCCGCGCCGCGAGTGATTGAGAGCGCATGACGTAGTTTTGGTAAAATGAAAATTGCGAAATTATGCCGTCGCGTGCCAGTCATAACCCGCTGCAAAAAAAATCACGTTTTCTAAATAAGTATAAAGGGATTACTTTTCACAAGTAGGTAACGGATTTTCTGCATAGTTTAAACAAAATCGCAAAAGTAGGTATTTAAATATTTATTTTATTTAAAAAAAAACATTTCTCCACTTTAGGAATTACTCCTGTGTCGTTTACAAACATATAAACTCACATACACAAACAGCCAGACCCGGAACAACTATCTGTAGGCCATACAAATATTTGTTCAGTGCGGGAATAGTATCCACGACACGCAGTGCAGCAGTCGATCGCTCAACCACTGCGCCAACCGTGTCGTCGAAAAATATATCATTAGGTACACTTACGGTGTGCGTTTCGACCGTGCGGCCACGGCGATATTTCGAAAAAAGAACTATTCCAAGATTATGTACAATTTTGTGGAAGCTGATTCCCAAAACCATAAACTTGTCAAAGTTATGGTTACAAAGTTATAAGGGTTTGAACGTGGCCGCGCCATTGAAACGCAGATAACCGCGCGGCCACGGAGATCGTTAAAACTAAGCGTAGCAGAGACCTGAAATTCAGGTAAATAACAGATAGAATTTGTAAAAAAAATGTAAAAATACAGAAAAAAATCCTAGGTTTATACTTTAGGAGCTGCAAGACAAAATCCCCATGGCCGCGGCATTGAAACGGTGAATAACACGTTATCGCCGATATCACACTGAAAATGCATCGCAGACGTCTGAAATTCATTGTAAAATCTAGATTTGAATTTGTCGAAATTTGAAAAAATACATCAAAATGTCCTAGGTTTATATTTTTGGGAATTAGCTTTTACAAAATTTTACATAATCTTGGAATAGTTTTTTTTTTCGAAATATCGCCGTGGCCGCGCGGTCGAAACGCACACCACTTACAAAGTCACAGTATTATTATTGTCTTCAAAATGCTCTGTTTCTCTTTCTATACTAGCCGACAGTGAAATGCCAACAACTGGTACATTTACCCTATAATTAGAAAAAAGATACAGAGAACGATTCAATTTAGCGAATTTGCCCACCCGTGGTGTATTGTTGAAATATCGTAAATAGTACTTAGTTATATTGTTAGTACGTAGGTACAGACACCAGCCCATCAAGCCGTACCGACAAATTTTCCTAATATAATATGATATGAATATGAACCTTATTCTTTTGTAATCAAGTTCTAAATCTATTAAAGTTTGACAGATTGTTGTGGCTTGATGTGCTTTTTTTTTTTTTTTTTTTTTTTTTATCTATTGATAGGCATGCGTTTCAGTGCTGACCTCAGTACCTAACCGAGTACTTAGGTACGAAACAACAGGAGTATTCTCTTTGAGTTCAAAATTCTCAGCCTGTAGACGTCTTGCTCTAGAAAGATACATTTTAGCTAGTGATCGATGAATCGATGATTTTGGCTGAGCGATTGACTGCTGCGCAGCGTGTTGCGGGTTCGATTCCCGCCCAGGGTAAATATTTGTGTGATGGTCATTTGTGTTTTCCTTGTGTTTGGGTGTTGTTTATCTGTATATGCATGCTTTTGAAAAAAAAATTGTGTATTTATATCAGCTGTCTGACACCCATACTACAGGGTCTCTCTCAGGTTTGGGGTCAGATGGCCATGTGTGAAATGACCCCACATATTATTATTATTATTTTTAAATTGTTTATAATACATCCCATTAAAAAAATAAGGTACCACCCTGTAACGCAATCAGATACGAGTTTTACTTAAATTATTTTTTCATTGTAAGCGAATAGAATTCTGTTTTCGCCAACCAATTCTTTTCTTTGTTTACTTTGTTCTCCATTTAAAATAAATTGAATTAACATAAAATTCTTCGTTATATTTTTAAAACCGTGCGTAAGCGTAAGCGATACAAGCTCCCCGTCTGATGGCCGAAGCAAGACTAAAGCGGACAGGAGGGAAGCGTGGCGGCTCTAGTTAGAATGGGTAGAACACGAGTTAATTTAGGTATTTCCTTCGTATTATTAAAACAAATACACATTTTGAAAAAGTAAAACAATTATGCGATAGAGAACATGTAGTTTTGTTATTATTTAAAAACAGATGACCTTTCGTGAAGTATTTACGACGTAGTAAGGGTTTATTTTGTTTTTAAGAGATTACTTTGGATTTTTTTTCTATCGAGAAAACTTCAAGTGATCGTGTTTCTAACGCCTGTGAAGTATAGAGTGAATCCTCTAATATCTTATATATGAATTGCATGACAAAAGGATAAGTAATAACGATGTAACAAGGAATCAAACGAACGCAATTATTTAGCAATTACGTATCGTTCCTTCGGTACCCCCTTAATGCTTTCTGGCGTTCCAGATAAAGTGTTTCCTAGACTTGTTTTTAACGTTCCCCTCAAATGAACTGTAAGTAACGACAGGCTATTGGTCGAGGCTCCACTAGGGATTAAGTTTTATGTAGCGGTAAAATGGAGTACTAACTGACGTTGAAAGATTATAATTAAATGATAATTTTGTTTATTGTTGCGGTTAGATAAGGGGAAAATGGTAGATTTTTCTTAGAATGAAACTAGGCCTTTGTAACCTAAACCAATGGTCTCATTCACGCAAATATTATCTCGTGCGTGTCACAATTATGCGGAATATATTTATGTAAAATAATAACAACCTTCGTCAGTTGTAATAAGTCTTAATTTTGTATGAACAATAAATAAAGTTCTCGTCAAAACTGAATGTATTGTTCATTAAAAATTAAAACTTATTACGACTGACTAAGGTTGTTTTTATTTTACATATAATTATGCCACTCTTGGAATACTTGCGTAGGCACTTCTTCTTCTTCTTCTCCTGGGCAAAGGCTTCCCCCGAGTCGTTCCAGGTTTTCTTTTCTTGAACGCCTCGAACCATGCCCTCGCAGTAACGCGTCTAGGTCATCTCGCTACCTTCTCCTGGGCCGGCTTCGGCGACGCTAACCATCTTCAGGCAACCATTGCAAACCACATATTTATATCTATCTATACATATAATAAAACAGTAACAAAACTGTGTCTGAATATATTTAAAAAATAATAATTGAGAAGGGTTTAGGAACAGTAATAGAGCACGAATCCAAAAAAAAAATCTGTCTGTTTGTCTGTTTGTTTGTACACGCTAATCTTCGGAACTACTAGGCGGATTTGAAGATTTTTCTTTTGTTGTATAGGTATTAAGTCTGGGCAACATATAGGCTATAATTTTTATTGGAAACTTGAACACCTGATGCAGAACCGCAACAGACCAGCTAAACTATAAGAGATACAAAAATGGTACCATAACAAAAATTGTTCCACGTGATGAGCATTTTCTGCTGAGAGAATAAATTTGAAGATCTGGAACACCTGATGTGGAACTCCAAGAGTCCAGCTACACCATGACACATATAGGAATGACGTCTTAGCAAAAGTTGTTCGGTCTGATGGGCATTTCCTGTTGACTTATAAAAATCGAAGATCAGAAACATCTGATGTGAAAATCAAAGCTATCACTAATTTCACTGTATCTTATAAAATAACATAAGCTGGGAGTACCTCCACGCGGTGAAGGCGGTAACAGTTTAGGACTGATTTTTGATGACGATGGTATATCATTGAAAATTTGACTATACTGACCAAAATTGCCATTTCTTTTTTTATTTTATCGAATAAATATGCCTTCGGGCTTATGTTATTTGGGTGTTTAATTTCCTTTTCCATTTATCTTCGTGATACGGTAGCCTACCCGGTAAAGCAGGGGAGCAGCCACTTAGATTTTAATTGATCAGGCATCTTCTTTACAATAAAACTATAACCATGCCTAGAAAGAGGTCAAATCTATCCCAATGTTCCAAAGGAGCTAAAAGATTGAGGATCATAAGATCCCAAGAATCTATTGAAGAGCGTCAGGAGAGACGTGATGCTGTTCGAGAACATCAGGCTGCAACTAGCTCCGTGGAAACCTCTTCAGATCGCGAAGCACGCCTGCGTTCTCAACGTATTTACGCATCTACATCCAGGTCTCTAGAGACCAGTGAAGAGTATGATGCGCGACTGTCCGCTGATCGTGAACGTCATGCATTGTCTCGCGAATCGGAAACGTTCACGGATAGAGAATTGCGCTTGAGTTCTCAGCGTATTCGCACATCTAGTAACAGGTCTTTTGAACCGAATGATGAACGTGATGCACGACTAACTGCTGATCGAGATTATCATAAACTAGAGACCCGACCCAGCTTCGCATTGCCTATAGCCTTCCTCGGTAAATGGACTATCCAACACAAAAAGATTTTTTTAATTCGAACCAGTAGATCCTGAGATTAGCGCGTTCAACCAAACAAACAAACTTCAGCTTTATAATATTATAGTATAGATTGTCCCGAACACGCACACAACAAAATATTCATAATCAGATAGGCATGAAGAGACAGAAGAAGAGCGCAACGAACGTTTGAATTCTGATCGACTTCGACATTCTCTGAACAGAATGTCGATATCATCTGAAGAATCGGATGTGTCTCAAGATATAGGCGTTGGTCATGGCGACCTTCCTTGGGTTGGTAAGGAACGGAGTTCATTTACGTATACTCCTATGATTGACTACGCCACATATTCCGCCATCGGAGGTATGAATCAAAATTGTACTTTTTGAACGTCTCGAATCATCTCGCGCATCCTGTTGTTTTCCCGTCCGACGTTTCAGATCTTCGATTTTGCCGACCCCGTTGTTACTGGCATAAGCAACAGGATCCGCGTACGAAGTCGCGGGCAGAAGCTAGTAAATAAATAAAATATAAAGCCTTTCATTTCCTACTTACTACTTTTACACTGTTTTGAGTTACTCAAATAATTTAATGAATTTACACCAAACTACATCTATACTTAATATTATAAAGAGGAAAGATTTGTCTTTTATATGTAACGAATAAACTGAAAAACTACTGGTTCGATTTCAAAAATTCTTTCACCAATCGAAAGCTACTTTATCGCTGAGTTACATAGGCTATATCATTAAAAAATTAGGTGTCCTTGAGAAAAACACGCGGACGAAGTCGCGGGGAAAGTGCTAGTAAGTAATTTATATAAGAAAACAATATTTTTAAAGGTTTAAATGCTAGGGTTATAACTTGGACTACAAATACTATAGGTACCATTGTCAATTTTTTTACTAATAATATTTCTTATGTTTGTTCCTATGATTTAAAATGTAATTGGTTTCTATCTAAATATTTTGAATTTATTAGAGTTGTAGGTAGGTACCGTGTATTCTGTTCGAAATGTCTAATATTGTTAAATTGTTATTTCGAGTTATCACCAGAAATCGCAGAAATAAATACTTTTGAACTTGACTAAAAAACACTGCCGATTAGTATCTACCTACAGGGTTTTTGAAACCTTCAAAAATGGCCTTTAGTAAGGCGATTTTAATTGTCAATAATATTTTGACAACTCCCCGTTCCATCATCGGACGAGCAGAGATACGGCGAAGCGTCACCGCTATATGGTTGAAGTTCCACGGTCTCGAACCAAGCGCTTTGACTCCACATTTATTGTGCGAACTGCCAGACTGTGGAATTCCCTGCCCGCCTCTCTGTTCCCTGATAAGTATAATCTGGGTATCTTTAAGGCACAAGTGAACCGGTTCATCTTAGGCAAGCGTGTTCCAACTTAGGCCGCATTATCACTTACGATCAGGTGAATTGCGGTCAAACGCAAGCCTATTTAATAGAAAAAAAAAAAAAAACTCCCAAACTGATGCACGGCCCGCAAAATTTGACCACGTTTCAGTAACGTTAGCTGACATAATTTGGTATTCATGCGTCCTACTCCTACCCCAAACATCATATGGAACAAAGGATTTCCTAAAGTTCATGAACATTAATATTTATAACATGAGCTTACCTTTATACAGAATATTTTGTTTACAGCTACAGTCAAATAATATTAAAATGCTAAATGCACTTTGATTGTGTAATTAAATTTGTATTTTTCTGTTTGTGACAAAACAAAACGGACAAAACGGTCTTGATACTTGTGTTTATGAATCGTTTCGTGCGTTTTAAATTTAGAAAGGTATAAACGGGAGGTATAAAAGGCACATACTTATGAAATTATCCACCTTTATTAATTATTATTTTATTAATTTACTAATATAAATAAAATAATTATTATAAATTAGAAGGGCTCGCGGTTAAGTAAAAGCCGTACGGATAGATCGTTTACGTCAAGATGCACTTACCGAGGTCGGTCCGTGGATGGGTGATCATCTATTCCATTCCGAGCCTCCGTGCCTCGGAAAGCACGTAAAGCCGTTGGTCCGGCTGTCATTCGTAGATCGTTGACAATCGGTATGGGTAGTCAAAAGCCAGAAAATCTGACAACCAGTCTAACCAAGGGGTAACGTGTTACCCATTAAATGCAAAAATTGTGAGGATGGATGGATGGATGTTTGTTACTCTGTCACGATTAAACAGCTATGACGGCTAGATATCGATTTAGCTAAATACACAAGATAATGTGTCATCCCGTTTTTTTGTATTCCCGTGGATTAATTCCATTTACGACTTTTTCAAAAGTATACGCAGAAGTCGTAGGCTGAAGCTAGTATTAAATAGTAATATGTGGGGACATTTCACACATGGCCATCTTATCCCAAACTAGGCAAACCCTGTACTGTGGGTGTCAGACAGCTGATAAACATACACAAATATAACACAAACACAAGTGCTCATCACACAAATTACATCATTTTAAACTTTAAAGTTTTTGGTAAAAATCACAGCTATTTATCTACTAAATTATCATCATGATCATGTCAACCTTTAAACGCCCACTGCTAGGCATAGGTCTTTCCCAAGGAGGGTTGAGCCGTAATTGCCATGTTAGCTATCGCAGAAGGTGTTTTGGTACTCAAAAGGACGCTGCTGCCTATCCTCTGGTCAATATCTCTCTGTCGCTTTCTGCGAAACCCACGGGTAGAAATGGGGTGGTACTATTCGCAACCGGCACCAAACGACACATCTACTAAATAGTATGTGAACTAAAATGTCATCAATTAAAATTAAAATATTTTGTCGCTAAAAATGTCATCATTTAACGGGTGAGGCCAAACGTATGCGACGAAATTAAGTGAAATTACGCAGCTCACAAAGCCGCGTAATTTAAATTCAACTGAAACAGACAACTCATTTTGCGTCGCCCTAGGGCATACACAGGACTTATGTATGAAAAACTAAAAACTACGCTACTACAGGCACACTCCACTAATATTACTCTTATATTATTATCGGAACAAAGTTCTTTAACGCGGCTTACGGGTAGTGCGAATTAGTAGAAATCCTCACGTAACGAAATGCATGTGTATGTGTGCGTGTATCGAGTCTACTACAAACAAATGAGCACACTTATATATATATAATTATGTAATTCGGGTCCCCCGACCGCACAAATTTTTTTTTATTCAACTAGTTTGGTTTAGCTTGCCCTGTTTGTTTTTGGGTCAAATTTATTAGTCATGTTTCTTTGTAAAAGTATTTAGTTACTAATTTAACCTATCCACCTCCCACCGTAGTATTCCCGTTCGTCCCATCGACTTCGTCCCCATCGTGGGACGAACGGGAATTTACAAAAATAATATAAAATTTGTTCCTGTTCGTCCCATTCGGGATTTTAGTGGGACGAACGGGAATATGTTTTTAGATTAGTGGCATTCGTCCCACTAAATAATTTTGTGCGTAAAATGTATAATCGTTGTTTCGTAGTGTCGTAAATTTTGATCACAGTTCTGGTTAGTGGTGATTTCCGGCAGACGCTACCTGTGGTGGCGCGGGGAATAATAGAGCTGACGAGATGAATGCATCGTTGAAACGATCAATTCTATTGTCACGAGTAGGTGCATAAATTGCGCTTACGCTTTTAAATGCACACTCAGCTTGGCGGGAATTCAAGTGTTCAAGAATACGCCAATGAATTTTAAAAGCTGGTCACTTTGGCAGAGGAGAGAGGGCAGGTGGATCTAACAAAGGCTCTTGGTAAAGTAGTAAACATATTAGAAGAACTGATTCATCTGGTGTACGGGGTGGTGATGAGAATTCTTCGGTGTTTAAACGAGCAAATTTAACTCCCAAAAATGATCAACCTGCTGCGATCATTAATAGCATTCTCTTGCAAATAGAAGGAAGTGAAATAGTATACACCTTAATGAACCCTGTAGTCGAGCAAGACGACGCTACACATTCATCATCATCATAAGCTGGAAGACGTCTACTGTTGAACAAAGGCCTGCCTCATAGAGGAGGGGCAGTTGCGATAATCGACTACTATTACTAATTACCCCTTCCAATTCAATCGCGTGCAGTTCCCTGTGAGCGTGTGCTTTGCCATGACTATAAACAAGTCTCAGGGGCAGACACTGAAGGGTGCGGGTGTCGACCTCAGGTCCAGGTGCTTTTCCCACGGTCAACTGTACATCGCTTGCTCTCGCGTGACCAGTCCTTACTCTCTGTACAATGTGACTGACGGCAAAACCGGCAAATGGTTTTATAAATATACAAGCGGGCCCGGCAGACGCTGTCCTGCCTTTAAGAACGGTACAAAAATCCAGGTCCAGCCTACCCTACCCCACCTACCTATACTTACCTACCCTAACTACCTACCTACCTACCTTGTGTCCACTCGACACAGCAATTTGGCTCTTCGCGGTGGAGAGGTCTCCACCGCGAAGAGCCAAATTGCTGTGCATAACTTAGTAGTACTTATCTATGTCACCCTGGTACCTACCATGGTGACTTATGTTCTTTTCTCAGTTTAAAAGAACATAAGTCATTGGTATTCACACACACATTCACACATATACATACAAATACTCACACACGCACTCATACTAGACCTCCTGTTTATAATTTAATTTTTATTTTTTAATCTTGGATATAATTGTAATTTGTATTATAATATTATTTTTGTTCTAATTTTATTTTAATATTATTATCAATGTGTAACTTAACTTAATCTCAATTCTCTATTAATTTCAATTTGAATCAATCTACATCTTCATTTTATCCAAATTTTCTTTTGATTTAATTTGATTATTTTTGTGATTTAATTCTAATTTAAATTCTCGTATTCCAATTTTAGTGCTTATATTTTTCACTTTTAAACTTAACATTAAGATAATCCGTTCACCCATGCTGTATAGAATATGTACTTGCCTTTATTGCAACCTATAAACGGAAGAAGTCACTGTCTCCTGAAATACAGGTACTCTAACCTAGCTCTGGAGACAGGGTCTCAAATATTTGTAACTAAATTATGGCAATAAAATTATTATTATTAAAAAAAAAATATTATTATTATAGATAAGTACTACTAAGTTATGCGCTCCTACTAATTCTCCAACTAATTTACACGCGTTATAGAAATTACTGCAACCGGCTCCTACGGAAACTGAAAACAGCCTATGAAAAAAATCTGATCGACAAAGCAGGTAAAGACCCATAAGCCCTCTGGACAGCAATAAAAAACATAACAAACACTCAAAAATCTAAGGTTAGTCCCACTGAACTCCTTCAATTAAATAGCGACCCCAAGATGTCTGTAAATCATGTCTGCAATTTCTTCACAAGTATTGGGCAAAATTTGGCCGACAAGGTACTCGCCTCTTCAGCGCATCAAAACCTCAATTCGGTAACACCTAGTGCTAGTAATCTGGCCTCTCTTAATAAACCTGTAAACTCAATCGGTTTTATGGAAGTAGACGAGTCTGACATCGAATCCATAATATTGCAACTTCGCACCGATTGCGCCACAGGCTGGGATGGCATCTCATCAAAAATAATAAAACAATGTCGTCACATTTTAACACCCTTAATTGACCATATATGCAACCTCGCAATAAACACAGGAGTGTTTCCAGAAATGCTCAAAAAAGCAATAGTACACAATTTACAAGAGTGGGGACAGGGACTGTGTCAACAACTATCGTCCTATAGCGGTTCTAACCAGCATCTCGAAAATTCTAGAGAAAATACTGAACCGGGTACTCAAAAAATTTTTAGAGAAATATAAATTCCTAGCCGATAACCAATATAGTTTTCGCTCAGGTTACTCTACTGAAGATGTCGTACTGGACTTGACTACTGCAATTGTAAAAAACTTGGATAGTAAAAATAGATGCTTATGTATATTTCTAGATCTCTCAATAGCATTTGACACAGTCTCTATCCCCATCCTTCTGGCTAAATTGGAGAGGATAGTCGTACGGGGAAATGCTTATAACATTTTTAAAGATTACCTAGCCAATAGGAAACAACAAGTCAGAATAGAAAATATCGATAGTGAGGAAGCTACAGTGACATACGGCGTCCCGCAAGGGGGAATATCAAGTGCGACACTTTTTCAGATCTACATAAATGATCTCTGCCAAATCTCCCTTCGAAACACTAGCATCTTTACGTAAGCGGATGATACGGCAATTCTTGTCTGGGGACCAGACTGGAATACTGTTAAAGAAAGAGCTGAGTATTCTTTGTCAAAAATTATCATCTGGCTTACAGGCAACTTGCTGACGTTAAACCTCTCCAAAACATATTATGTAGCCTTCTCGATCAGAAAAACTAACTCCCCACTACAAAACTTCTCTATAACAGCCCATAATTCCCTCTCCCAAAACACCTGCACATGCCAACAAATCGATCGAGCTGAACATGTGAAGTACCTAGGAGTATACATTTACAGAGGACTGAGGTGGGAAAAGCAGATAGACACAGTCACCTCCAGAGTGAGGAGACTAATACAAACATTTAAGTTATTAAGAGACTGTGTTCCACTAGAAACACTAAAACTTATCTGCTTAACCCTATGTCAGTCCATCATCCAGTATTGCATTCCAGCTTGGGGTGGCGCCGGTAAGACGCTTATTCTACGTCTGGAAAGAGCACAAAGGGTTGTGCTCAAAACAATGACTAAAAAGCCTTATAGATACTCCACCAAAAAGCTATATGCAGACTGCAAAATGTTAACAGTTCGACAGCTCTTTGTGCTCAAGTCCACCATGAGAAGACATCGAAGTGTCCCGCGCCCCGATCCAGGCAGACGTAGCAAGATGCCTGTATGCCTACGCATTGCCTGTAAGACATCCTTTGCCAGCAGACAATTTAATACCTTAAGCATAAAAATATACCACGATATTTACAAGAAACTCAATATAGCAAGTCTAAATCGCCGAAAACTTAAAACCACTCTTACAGCCTGGCTTCTAAATATGGATTATGATAAAACTGAAGAACTTCTGACATACATCGCGTAACCCACACACACAAACTTCACCATCTACATTCCACAAATACGAGAACATACAAAATCACACACACACACATTTACACAAACACCCATACATACACACACTCACCTATACACATACCCACTCAACAACATATGGTCCACTTAAGCAATAACTTTATTTTATAATCATATACCCCTTGTGTACAGCGACAACGTTCACTTGCACGTACAAAAATTGTAATTTATAGTCACACTAGCTGACCCGACAGACGTTGTCCTGTCCCGATCTACGGGGGATGAAAAAGGGGTGAAAAAAGGGGATGAAAAATAGATGTTGGCCTATTCTCAGACCTACCCAATATGCACAAAAAATTTCATCAGAATCGGTCAAGCCGTTTCGGAGGAGTACGGGAACGAAAACTGTGACACGAGAATTTTATATATTAGATTAATACACGACTGAACACTGCCACCCAAGATACAAGCATTCGCTTAGTTTGGGAGACAGTACCAGTACCCAAAGCACAATACATTTACTTGTGTCTAATTATAAGTCACCTTGTGAACTGTATATTTGCGACAATAAATATTATTATTATTATTATTATTACCCAAAAATCCAGGTCCAGCCTACCCTACCCCACCTACTTATACTTACCTACCCTAACTACCTACCTACCTACCTTGTGTCCACTCGACACAGCAATTTGGCTCTTCGCGGTGGACAGGTACCAGGGTGACATAGATAAGTACTACTAAGTTATGCGCTCCTAGTACAAGGGTGACATACATCTAAGAAAAAATACCTATACTTAATTAATAAACTATTCCCGTCCATCCAATCAACCAAATTAGTGGGACGATCGAGCAATGTATTTGGTGGGACCAAAGGTACTAAAAAAATAATTAATAAATTATTCCCGTTCGTCCCATCAACAAAATTAGTGGGACGATTGGGAAAAATAATAACGAATTCCCGTTCATCCCACGATGGGGACGAAGTCGATGGGACGAACGGGAATACACCATCCCACCACCCTTTCTATTTTTTGTTTATTTTTTTTTATTTATATTTTAATTAAAGTTCTAGAATAAACTTACTTTCAAGGTATTTTTGTACTATGTGTTGTCATATTTTTTAACATGCGGTTTAACCTGTATTTGACCTTTGTCCGTGACTTATTTTGAGTTATAACCAAATCCCTAATAATCTACACTGATATAATAAAGCCGAAGAGTTTATTTGTTTGACCGCGTTAATCTCCAGAATGACTAATTCGATTCTGAAAATTCTTTCGTCAATTGAAAGCTCCATTATCACTGAGTGCTTAGCTAAAAATTAGGGATCTGTAAGAAAAATCACGCGAATGAAGTAGCGGGAATAGTGCTAGTACATAAATAAATGAAAAAAGGCAAATTATGCGACTCAAATAACGCGACTGATAAATTACCAAATTACGACCCCTAATAGGTAGGTTTCCAAAACTAATTGATCAGTTTTAAAGTTCACAACCACGATATTGTCAATTTCAAACAATCATCTACTAAGTCGTAGTCTAGACAACATTGAAAACCCTATTAAAATTGTATTGTGATCGAACTTTGAGCAATTAGTCTTATGAAACTTGTCTCAAAGTACTCTTGGTTGTCACAAACCCATAATGATAATTGATGTTTCGATTGTTATTATTTTGGGCCAACGCCCTGTGAATTTTAAGCATTGAAATTAGAATTTAGAAATGTTTTAACTGTATGTTAGAATAGAATAGAATAGAATGGAATAGAATAGAATAGAATGGAATGGAATGGAATGGAATAGAATGGAATGGAATGGAATGGAATGGAATGGAATGGAATAGAATAGAATAGAATAGAATAGAATATACTTTTTTAGACACTCCCGTGCCTCGGAAAGCACGTAAAGTGCGCCTGATCGCTTTCCGGTAGTGTCGGATTACCGTCCCATTGGAAAATGAGAGTTTAGGGAAGAGGCAGTGCAGAGCACACTTGTGCACTATAATATCTAGTTTGAGATTGGCTACCGAGACGAAATTTGGTTGACAGAGTTTTTTTCAGGGTAAGTTTTACCCAATTATACCTTTTTTGTTTTGTTCCGGAGCTGGAAAATCTTTGTGGAAGTCCTACATCCTGGGGCGAGCGAAGGTGTCTGTCAGAGTCTTACTCACTACAAACCCCCGGTGTTCCCCTCACACCTACGCTGGAGGTCCCGGGAACGTGCCTACGATTCTTCCGCAACCCCCGACTGGTTTTCGAAGTTTATCTTCACTGACATTGGTGAAGGAAAATATCGTGAATAAAAAACCTAAGACCCAAATTACCAAAATTATAATAAATATAATTTTGAAATCACTAATACGCGTGTGGCAAGTTTTGTGATCATTACCTTCTATATTGAATGAGAAGAGGTTTAATGCTTTACAAAGGGACAATAAATGCTCTGATATTACTATTTTATTATTACTAAAATTTTAATTTTTGTTAAGTATCTACAATATTTATAAAACCAATAGAAAAGAAAACCTAAAACTATTAATCTATAACCTAATACAATAAGGCGTCAAAAAAATCCTCCATATCGTCGTCACCTGTCATCTGGAAATAGGGCATATTTCCTGATGATGATTCCTCCTTTAATTTAAGAGACTGGCGGCAAAGCCACGTTGGACTGCAATGCTTAGTTTTATTATTAAACTAGCTGACCCAACAGACGTTGTCCTGTCAATCTTACCGTTAGCTGGACTTCCACAAATATTTCAAGACCGAAATTAGCCAAATCGGTACGGCTTTCTCGAGTTTTAGCGAGACTAACGAACAACGATCAGTTTTTATTATATAAAAGAAGATAATAATTTTAACTCGATTAAATTTAGAAGATATGATAAATAGGAGCTAATGTCTGTGTATAGTCAGATTCCCGTTTTAAAATTACTTAATTTAAAAATGTGTGCCTCTACTTAAAACAATAGAGAAGACACAGTTACTATAATCTATTTAGGTAAGCTAGAAAAGAGCACTAACCAGATTACATAGCACTTTAATTTTATCAGCTAAGTGAGTAGAGAAAGACGATTTCAACCTGTTTCAAGCATTTAAAGACAGTTACAACCCGTAACACAGGTCTTAAAAACGAATGACCAGGAAAACTAAGTTAGGATCAATTGTTCAGAATGGACTTTTGCTAAGTAACTTGATTCCCTAGGTAGAAATTCTCGTAATATTGCAATTTGCGCATGCTTTCTAGCGGATGTGTACATTCGAATGCGCTCTAATTGTTGGAACTCCCTAGTGGTTCTTGGTTCATTTCATAATAATATTTCGAGAATTTGAATTTCCATGTGTTTGTTTTAGTTTATGTTTACGTAGTTGGAACACATTTATGAATTGACTATGTTCAGCGTGCGACTTCACTCACATCGAAGTTGATAAACTGTCTTGCGTTAGTGGCTAGATCAAATCTATATGTAGACCAAGTAGCAGTTGAATAAGTCGTTTGAGTTTTTAACATGTGTCTGCATACTTGTCATATTATTTTTTTAAAGTTTGCATTACCGGTTGCACTCTTTAATAGTTCATTTCTCAGTATACTGGGGGTATTAAGGGGTTATATTACCTTAAAGTCTTTAGGAGTTTTAACCTTATGAATGCCAATCAGTTGGTAGTGTATGACAAGACAAAAATGTTGTCCAAGAAACTATACCTACCGACAGCCCGAAAGTACCTACATAAGTCATATTTTCGTTAATTATAATTATAGGTATACCTAATTAAGCAATATCAAAATCTTGTAGACAAGAGAAGAGCATCAGCATCCTAGGCTTGTGGTCAGTCTAGATTTCCGTCAAATAACTAAATATCAAAATGAATCACGGGAACTAAAAAAGACGTATTTTACGTTAGGTACTTACTAGTTTTTGAGTTACGCATATATAGCTACGTTTGTAAGGAGTGTGTATTAACGCACTGGTTAGAATATCATCTTAATAAGTTACCCCTTCTTTTCGCATAATGTTTATTTTCCTATTATGTATACATACTTTGGCATAACAATTTTGTTACATTTTTTGTATAATAATACTTTACCATGCTTATGATTAGAGAAATTACGCTTAAAAAAATTATATGCGTACCTAAATAATGTTATGCGTAAATATCATTAGGATAAACAAAAGTATGCCATGTAGTATTATGTCTAAAAATGTTATGCAAATAGATAGGGATAACCGTTACATATTATACAGATGAAAACTAATGTTCATTACTAAATCAAAATGTTGAATACCCTGTCAAAACAATCTAATGTTAGTAGATATTAACCTTCTATCTTAGATAGAACTACTTTATAATTGGACTTCTACAATAATCAAAACGAGCCAACTATTAATTAAACTATGTAGTTGCAAAAAACTAATTTAATATGACATACTATACAACAGTAATAGTTGAATATGACTACATTTCAAAATGTTATGGTTAGTATTGATTTAGAATTAATTAGCGTTAAATATTCAAATTGCACTGGACCCGTCAATGTGCCGACACTTGGGGGAGGCCTATATCCAGCAGTGGACGTCTTTCGGCTGAAATGATGATGATGATGATGAAATATTCAAAACAGAGGTGGCCCCGTGGCTAAAGTTTAAGGCTAAGGCCTCTCATGCACGAGGCTGAGGGATCGGAAAGGGGCCCAAGCTATTAAAAAAAAATAGCCAAAATGATGAAATTGAAAAATTCACATTGATACATATCAATATGACTTTTTCAATTTCATAGTTTATGTGGGACATCACTAATATCGTTGAAGGAAAACATTGTGGGGAAACCTGGGCTTATCTATACTAAGAATAATATTATAAATAGGAAAGATTTGTATTTTTGTATGTAACGAATAAACTCAAAAACTACTGGTCCGATTTCAAAATCTCTTTTACCATTAGAATGCTACAATATCCCTGAGTAACATAGGCTATATTTATCAATTGAAAAATAAGGGATCCTTGAGATAATTCACGCGGACGAAGTCGCGAGTAAAGTACTAGTAATTAACAAAGTCTGCAATCACCAATCAGCCTTGAGCCGCCGTGGTGATCAACGCTCGGGCCTGCTCTGTATGTGAAGAGACCTTTGCCCTGCAGTAGGACAGTTATAGGCTAATATTATTTATTTATTATTATTTATTTATCCAAAATCATTAAAATTAGGTACTTCGAAAATAGAGGATGCGGGTTGGTTAGTTTTGGTAAAACTAAACCCATTTCTTCGCAAGCGGCATCTATCGTTCTCAAACTGTACTTACCAGAAATACATCTGACAAAAGCAGCATTTTTGTAAAACAATGTCTACGAAACTAGCAAAGGAGACTGTTCGGTAAGTAGGTACTTCACTCAGTCACAGAGGGCGCTGTACCAAATATTCCATGAAACTAAAGATGATATTGCGTTCGTAAATTCAACATCCAAAATAAAAATACAATTTGTAAGTATGTACTACCTTTAAATAGTAGTTTTTGGAACTAACATTTTGATTGGGAGGTAATGTCACATATTTTAATAAAATTGTTGGTTTATTTTGCAGCAGTCAATTTTATTAGGTAAAGGCTCTTTTCCTGTCATGTGTATTCGTCCTCGCGCCGGTCTGGTCCACGTGCAGGCTGCCCGCATCCTATCAATTCATACATGTTTTTCCTAGAATGCGGGGAGAACGCGCGTGGATCGGCTGCATGCGTGCAGCCCGCGTGGGTTCTAACCGGATACCGGTTCTTCTGCCTTCAGTGGTGTTTATACTGCGACGCAGGTCGCACGCATGGTCATACTAGTACGCACAAGTTTAGCCACTGACGAAACGTACGACAATGCATCAGCAAACGAAATCTTTGTCCTGCGTGTAGACAGGAGTGTGCTACGAGTATCACCCGCATGCGGAACAGATCCCCGTGCGGGCGAATAACGCATGACACGAAAAGGTCCCTTACCACAAATTAACTAATAGTTCCTTTGGCCCTTAGTATACTTATTGACAAACCAAATAGAAGCTGTTTGCCGAAGGTTATTTTACAGATCAGGGTTTTGTAGGGATTTCGAACCTGGGTATAGGTTCTTCCATAGATATCCGAGGTTCTTCCTTCATCAAAAGGACAACTTCTTCTTCTATCCATACTATTTTTATAAATGTGAAAGCAAGTTTACTGGTTAGTTTGTTAGCTTTCACGGCTAAAGTACTGAACAGATTTTGATGAAAATTGGTAGGTACAGACCAAGCTTGGACCCCAAGAATTGATAGTATAGGTTACTTTTTAATCTATCTAATATCTACGATAGCCGACCTTCATGCGGACGAAGTCGCAGGAAAAATTAGTACTTAAATAACTAAAAAAATATTGACTCACAGTTTTGTCGTACTATTAAATACAATAAAATTCAGCAAAGTGTCTTGACGTGATCATGACATGCTTTAGGAGGTATAATTTAGGTACCTATAATTTGACAAGCAAAATGGTATTATAATTATCTAGGTTTATCCGCCAGGGTAACCCGTGAAATTAAGATTTTCTTATTTTTATTGCAATTTGCAGCTCGGTATCAGTTTGTAACTTCAAAAGCTATGTTGATTTTAATTATTATTTCTGTAAATTCATATTTGTTACTCCCACGCATATTTTTTTTGTTACCACAGTACTAGATACATGGCTTAAAATTGCAGAAAACGTATGAATATTTGAATTTCGTGGTGAATATTTGAATTTTGGGAATATCCTGGCGCTTTATACCAAGCAATTTTGGAGCACAATACTTTTACAACTTTTAAAAAGTATTGGGTTAGTATGGCATTTTAAACAATTATGTCGTGTTGTCAGCGCCACCTAGTAATTTATTCATGAACTTATCCCGCGGCTACCAAACCAGTGATATCAGACGAAGAGTGGAGCTGTCGTATCGAAAATGCTGCCATCTGTCTTTGGCTTATGAAACTTTTTCCGCCTTCCGGCACGCGTTACAAAGCAATGTTAATATTTATTATTTCCAAGCAAGAAAATATTCCAGGTTTTCAAAATAATAATAATAATGATGTTATGCTCTTAACAACATATTTCTTAAAAAAAATGCAGGTATAGGTGTCGAATTGAGAACCTCCTTCTTTTTTTGAAATCGGTTGAAAAAAAAGTTGAATAAATATAAATCAAGGAGAACTCGATAAATAGAAGCTACGGTATGAGGTGTGCCTGTACATATTTCTACTTCTACTATAAAAGTTAGTGGGTAGGTACAGTAGAGCATATATTTTACAGATCATCGAGCCGCTCTATTGTCTCAACCTCTCATGTTCCGAACATTGCAATGATCACAACTCTCGACGCTTTGTTACAACATTAACAAATCAGCAAGAGAATTTGTGCAACATTTCATCGGGCAGATAAACGCTGCAGAGCCGACATTTCAGTGAAGAGTACATGCAAAATGGAAAGGAATGTTACAGGTAAATGCTTAATCGCCTTGAGCATTACGTCGAACACAGCGGCGAGCATTCGCAGGAGCGTTACGTGTTCCATGTTGTCATTTGTTTCCTGAAAAAACAAATGACTGATACAAAGGTACTCACTAGAATTGATGTAACATATGAGCTCGTATCAGTACCAATCTCACGCATACATGAACAACAAGTCTTACGATGACGTCATCTGACGCTTACACGTCTGACGCTCGCAGTCTTAACTAGCCTACCGTGTAACAAGCGTGACGTTTACATATCAGTAGGCCTAGCCAAGTTACGATCGTTTCGTATCGTATCTCTTTCAACAATAATTAACTCCTCGTCGTAATTCATTTTTGATTTTCGATCACGTGATAGGTACTTATCGTTGAGATGACGTCATTTGATTAGTTTTCTATTTACGTTATCGATTGTAGATTGTCAATTTGGGTAATATGGCTAGTCCCCCAGAACGTTACACTAGGTACTTCGAAATGCTCGTGTAAATGCTCAAGTGTATATTAACCCTAAGAGAAGTACTAATGAGGTAGGTATTAATATTGTGGTGTTCTTTCTGTATATAAATAGATTTTATAAGGAAAACCCAAATCAAAGTGTTGGTGTATTTATTTCCTTATTCATGCCAGTCTGGTTCCAGTGATTGCAAAAATGGACGCAAAAATGTCTTCATACGTTATATTGTTTGTTTGTGTAACTGTTGGACTGCAAAATGTATCAGGTAAAAGTAAACATTTTTAATTTAATTTTATGGTGTCTGGAACAAATAATCCTTTTTTGAATATCGAAAAAAAGACAGAGAATGACTACGTATACTTATAGGTAATCAGTCGGTCATGAAAGTCAATTCAGTATTAAAAGTCATTACCTATAGATTTAAAAAAACTAAAAGAGATATAGGTAGGAAAGTACCTATATGAGGAAAACTAAAAAAATAAGTTTTAAAAAATAGTACCGTACCTATGGCAATAATATTTCAAAGAGTACCTACTGCAGTGTTAACCGACTTTTGCTACTCGTATAAAAAATGTATTAGGCTTTTTATTTATTTATTTATTAATACTTCAAGCACAATGTTCATTGGAAACTGACTTCCGCCCACGACTTTATCCGCGTGAAAGTCATCACTGAAATATTTTTTGTAATCAGACCAACACATACCGAGATGATCTCTTTAAAAAAAAAAACAACTTGACACGGGACCTTTAATGTGGCGACACTTGGGGGAGGCTTATGTCCAGCAGTGGATGTCTTTCAGCTGAAATGATGATGATGATGCTATTGGTTATGATAAGTTGCACGAAACCATCATTAGTTTAACGGAGACTTTTAATGGATGATGTCACTTTTATACAAAATGTAGAGATGGCATGAATTTAAAGTCTCCGTTAAATTTATATTGGTTTTGTGCAACCAGTAGATAGACTAGCATAGTTATTTAATTAAGCTTTTTGCTTTTGTTTCAGCAAACATTCCAGAAATGACACTAGTAAGTGGAAAACGTCATTTGATTTTGATTTTTAATTACTTAAACAAATCAAGCTATTTCGTGCTATTCTATCTTCTTCGGTAATCTTTAGGTGAAATGAGCTGTCGTCCAACCCGATACAAGGGATGGACAAAACATCACAATCATAATCGATAATTACAATAATAGTAATATGTTGGGACATTTCACACGCGGCCATCTGACCCACTAGGGAGACCCTGTACTATTGGTGTCAGACATCTGATTTACACAAATACTATAATTATTTCTGCTAATTTCAAAGCTTTTTTTTATTAAAAACGCGTAAATAGTCATGTTTAGACGCTTAATTATTAGCGTTGAAATAATTGAAACGAAAATAAAAAAATACATACTGAAATAAGTAACAGAAATAATTATCGATAATGCGTTCCGAGCATTATCGATATTTATTTTAATTATTTCTGTTACTTGCTTGTTTTGTCAAGCCCTAGCATCAATAGAATGACAGATTACTATACCACAGATAATATAATATTAACACTTTACCTAGAGTTCGGCGTGGGAGATCGTTAGGGCATAAGCCAAAGGTTATACGTACAAAGATTTATTGCAATAATTAATATAATAATCGCTACTATTATTGGGGGGGGGGTCCTGGGCTCGATTCCCTAGGAGTAAGACCATGAGGATTTCCACCGCGCAAGAAATTGCTGGTGACACCCCAGTATCTAGGAAAACACGTGAAGCCGTAGGTCCTGTTTACTTCGTGTTCCTGTGCCTGGGGTGTGATTCTGTAAGACCTCATTCTAAACTTCGAATCTGAATCCGCTGTGAGTTTCTTGATTGGCATTCTAATAACTCTGTTGATAATTCGAATTTACATTAGCGCCACCCTTGCGAGCGTGTCAGCGAGTTGAACTAAATTGACAGGGAGATTTTGACAGATAAAGTATAAAATGACGTAAGAAGTGGCATTCGGTAAGGTCATTTCCCCGTCACTTCGACGCTTACTTTGCACTCGAACCCGATTCAAAGTGTCAAATATATCAAGGTCAAGGATGTGAGATGCAAGTTGTTGTTTGAATTTTACAGAATCGACCTACTGATCTCTCCCCAGTTATGCCAGATTATTGTCCCATCGGACTATGAGAGTGAGGGAAGAGGGAGTAGCAAATTGAGCACTATAATATCCCCTACGTCCTGGCTCGTCTCCACTAAGATTAGTCACCGTTAACGAAATTCGGTCACAGTTATGCGGAAAATGTGTAACGTAATAACAACCTTCGTTAGTTACATATTTTGTATAAACAATAAATAAGCTTTTCGTCAAAATTGAATGTAATGTTCATAAAAAATTAGGTCTTATTACAACTGACGAAGGTTGTTATTATGTTACACATTTTTCCGCATAATTGTGACACGCGCGGTATAGTTACGTGGGTACTTTCACTTGTTTTTTTCTATTCTGTGGTGGAATCTATACTAATATTATAAAGCTGAAGAGTTTGTTTGTTTGTTTGGTTGAACGCGTTAATCTCAGGATCTACTGGTTCGAATTGAAAAATTCTTTTTGTGTTGGATAGTCAATTTATCGAGGAATGTGAAGCCGGGTAGCTAGTTAGTTATATACCTAATAATTGCCTAACCTGCCTAACTTATATTTCTTTTTCTTTTAGAGCACTGATGATGGTGATAAGAAATGCACGAGAAAATTAAGTAAGTAGAATCAATTGGTGCTTATTTTCATATAAGGGTTGTATTCAATATTTAAAATTAGAATATAAAATAGTGCGGTGCGAGTGTGTGTGGGTGCGAGTCCCAAGGTAGTCACGAGAATTGATGTGTAAACATGTAAGCTCGTATCAGTACCAGTCTCACGGACAAATGAACAACAAGTCTTACTATGATGTTATCTGACGCTTACGCGTTATGCGTCTGACTCTCAGCTAGTCCTTACTGTGTACCGAGTGCTTAAGATGTTTCCACATGAATGTATGTATTACAACAAAATATTAAAGTACCTAAGTAAAATTTTCTATGTTCATATGGCAAATACTCAAAAAGGATACTGGCCAGCCAGGATGCTATGTAAATTGCTCACATACATACTTAGGAAGTTGGTACAATGCAAACCATAAATATATGAATTATTTACGTCAGTTTTTCCCATTAGCCCATTAACGGAGTTTGTTCAAATGATTTCCTCCTTCCTATTGAGGTTATTGTGACAGATTATCCTTCATAAATTAAATCACTACTGAAGTCATGTACAGACAGTACAGTACAGTCATGTATCAGACGCCAGCACATCAAGCCATACCAAACTGTCAAATTTTCCCAATTGAACCTTATTAATTTGTAATAAAGTTGAAATTTTATCAAAGAAATTTGACAGCTTGTTGTAGCTTGACGTGCTGGCCTTAGTAAATTCTAAATGTTTCATGATTTTTTCGTATCCAAAGGATGTTAGACAGGACCCTATCACTAAAACTGGGCTGTATCTTCAGTACTGTAATGTGGGGTATACACTTGAAATTTTCAAGGAGCGTTTATTTGTTTGACTGTTGACATGACTATAGAGTCATATTGTCGTTCAACGTTCAAAAGTGCCTTATAATGGTCTAATTGAAATAAATGATTTGACTTTATTGTCATTGTTTTACTATTGTGTCGGTTAATTTGAAGCTCGTATTAATACGGCCAAAATAAAACAAAAAGGTAAAAATTAAAGGAGGTACCAATACAGGAAACGTGTATGTTAAAAATAATGAATAATAATAATTCCTTTATTGTATTAAAAAAAAGAGAGGACACCTTTACTGTATTTTTTTTCCTTTATTTTTTGCTTTCCTGTTTTGCTTTATTAATTGTAGGCAGTGTTAAATAGTGTTTGCCGCTACAGAACCATTCGTGTTCCTTTTATTATAGCTATTATATTTGTTAGCTATTTTTTCTGGCTTCAACAGTGTGGAAATCAGAAAACCACGGCAGCGGCGGCGTTACTATCGGGGTTAAAAAGTATCCTTTGTGGTGGAACCTGATAATTAAAAAAAAAATGTATCCAAGGAGTGTTTTCGAAATCCAAATTTATTCATTAAAATAAAATAATGTTGTAAAAAGATATAGATATTCGTATAACATTCATATACCAACTTAAACGACGCCGGAGATGCATTTTCTTTGCGTAATATTAAGACTATTGTTTTATCCATAATAAAGTACCTTACCCGAATACCAGGATGATACCTAACTACCATCGATTCTTATAGATATAGAGATTCTTAGAAGATTACATCAATGATAAAGATGCTTGGCTGAATGCTGGTCCTGCTCCACAGCCAGTTTAGGGAATTTCCAAATTGGAAGAAAAGGATGTTTCCTACCCCTTTTTCTATTGACATGAGTAACGAGTATCGTTATTATTATATATAGATATTTTTAAATTATTAACTTATCACACTTCATATGATAAAATAATATACATTGGAAACCTTAGTTTTGTATAATTTAGCAGCATTATTTCAATTTTGTAAATGTGAATACCATGGAGCCATGTATATTAATACCTTTATGTTTGACAAAAATTAACATGGCGGTTGGGAGTATTGTCATGCTCGCTCAAATGTCTCGCTGATGGTGGCGCGTGTGTTGGATCATTCGGCTCCCTTCAAAATGGTTGAGCTAAATGGTGCTGATTCACGCGTCATGTTCGTGAACGGGCGCTGTCAGTGGAGATTGGTCAGCTCTTATCTGCCATGAATTAGATGCCACTTTATCTTGCTTCTTTTTTGTGTTTTGTATTGTTAGATTACCTTCATCGTTTTCACATATAGAAGCAACAAGAATGTAACCAAACTTTGTAAAAACTTGATTTAAAAGAGTGTCCGTGGAGTTTCTTGCTCGTTCTTCTCCATAGAGACCTACCTACGTTTTGGAACGAGCAACTAGCTTCAACTCTCTGACTAACTGACCGACTCCTTGACAATTCAAAAGTGCCTGTAAATGGTTTAATTGAAATAAATGCTTTGACTTTGACTTTGACTTTGACTTATATATTATATACTGACCCAGGGCCTCAAGTCTGCTATTACAATAGTGTCAGAATGGTCTATCATTGATTTCATAATTGTTGATTTTGACAAGTTTGGTAATCTACTAATATAATGGCGTCATTATGACTTTCCAATGGTCAACCACTGACACACCATTGGAAGAAATGATATAGAATGGTAACCTCGTACAAAATGACAACTGAATGACTGACTTAGGCGGTAATCTGCTAAAATTTTGCCAGTTCCTTTGATCAGTGACCTACCATTAGAACCTCATTGTGCAGTCATTGCTTTTAATTCGACCGACGAATGATCGACCATTATGAATTTAGCAGATGACGAACTTTTAGCAAAATGACAATGGGATCGTGTTGGAATGACGAAATTATAAAAATAAAAATAGCAGACTTAGCCCCCAGTACTCTTTGTAGTGTCACTCCTTACGTAATAATAAAATACTTTTTGATTTTTTTTTTGCTTTTTTAGCTACCTGCAGTTTGAGTCTCGTAAGTAAATTTATTTATTCTGTTTGCTAAATATTTTTACCGCTTCTGAACGTTTTTTAATTCCCACCAATGATGACAAATTACTCGTCATCATCTCGAAAATACACAAAGCCATTTTATTATTTTATTTTTTGGTTTCCATCTTACATCAAATCAAATCTCTTTATTGCATTCATGTGTGTACATTTAGTTGTTATATGTACCTAGGTAAGTTTACCTAATTTGATTGTGCACATTAGGTAGAACCTATTCATATTTCAGCACAGTGATGACTGTCATACCTACCTAAATTGGTGGCAGTATGACAGTATGTGTAGGTACGAACAGATAAACATTATTGGACAACTGGCATGCATGGCGACGAACATGAAATATAAATGAAAAGCATGAGGTTCTTGGATGATCGCGCGGATTTAACGTAACTTATTTAAATTTAACTGGATTTAACTGATTTAAATTGTGGGTTGGCTCTTTTTGCCAATAAAAGACTTTTCGTTTCTTTTCTTTCTTTCTTTCTAAAAATAACCAAAAAGTTGTAATTACAATTCGTAAACCGTCTTACTTTCGCGCGCTCGTCTGACAGATGTCAAAAACTAAAGATTTATATTAACGTCAAAAACAAAAAAAAAATAAGTTCCTCATTTCGTTCGCCATTAGTATATATCTATATTAGAAACGCATTATATGAGAACCAATTTAAAAAATCCAAGACTTGACTAGTACCTCAATTACGTATAAGTAGTATTTTTGTGGAGAAACTTTCATTACTTTGCATTACATAATTTAAGAAAATCCTTGATCGTTGTTCGTCCTACGGAGCCCAACGAAAAACTACGTGCTGCGAAACCGAATACCCCGGTGTATATTTCCCGTCTCCACTACACCACTGACGCGGAAGACATCGTGAAGTACGTACGCCAAAGGCTGAAGTACGCGCCGAGAGTGCAGTTGCTGGAGTCGCATCGCAACGTCAACTTTAAGGCGTTTGTGGTGCGCATACCAACATGCTACCTGCATCAGGTGTTGGATGAAAGCTTTTGGCCACAGGATGTGGTATTCCGCCGCTTTCGCGGCCAAGTGCCACCGGAACGTGCAAAGACTTAGTGCAACTAAGTGATACTAACATAGTATTAAGTTTTATTTACTAACACAATTGTTATATTGTTATATGTATACTTAAGTTAAGGTATTTTTCTATGGGTCTTTGTTACCTGAAAATAAATGGTTTTATTATTATTAATGTTGCAAGATAGATTTTTTAAATTTGATCTCATTTAGGAGTAAAATAAATAAGTAAAACAAGAGCTCGTGGCTAAGTTAAAGCCGTACAGATCGAGCGTTCAAAGGTTAAGCTAGGCTAGCCGCGGTCGGTCTGTGGATTGGTGACCATCCCTTTCATACCGAGTTCCTCCGTGCCTCGGAAAGCATGTTATGCCGTTGGTCCCGGCTGTCATTCGTAGATCTTTGGCAGTCGTTATGGGTAGTCAGAAGCCATAAAGTCTGACAATCAGTTTTACTAAGTGGTATCGTGTTACCCAGTAACTGGGTTGTGGAGGTCCGATAGGCAGTCGCTCCATGTAAAACACTGGTATTCAGCTGTATCTGGTTAGACTGGAAGCCGACCCCAAAATAGTTGGGAAAAGGCTAGGTAGATGATTAGGAGTAAAATAAATAAAATGATGGGTGACGTTAGTTGGTTTGTGTCTGCCTCCTAATAGGATAAAGGTATTCATGCATGCGTCTGCGTCGACTGAGTTATTATTAAAATTTGACGAACTATGTCTTTTTCTAGGATGGAATGCCAATTATGGAGCGCGGTGAGAAAGGTGAACGTGGATTTCCTGTGAGTATTATATTAAAAAAAAAAAATCAGACCTTGATCCACAATTTATTATGTTAGTAATACAGTACTTAAAAACTATGTTAGTAACAAAAGTAATATTTTCTGTTGCACTCATCTGACACACCGGGTACATGCATATGTACATGCACTCAATGCGCCATAATGGCGCAACATGGTTTATCACTAATCACCTTCAGAATGCCGTTGACGCTTCCACGCACTCTGCGTATCATGAATGCAATCCTCTTTCGTAGGATGGTATTGAAACCATCTGTATGTGCTTCGGAAAACATCCCTGATGCACTGCAGTGGAAGCCCAACAATTCTCTAAAGGCATTATTGTACTGAACTCTGAGTGTGTTGTATGCCTTTTGCATTATATCGAACCCACAGAGTGCACTAACAAAACTAAAACAAAACGGAAAAATTAGCTTCTGCCCGCGACATCGTCTGTGCAACTAGCTTCAATTTTCTAACTAACTGACTCTTTGACACTTCAAAAGTGCCTGTAAATGGTATAATTTAAATTAATATTTTGACTTTGAATTTGATTTGAATTCGCCGATGATTCTTACAGAATTGCACTACTGATCCAAAAGGCAATAAAAAATGTGTTTATCTGAAAAAAAAAAAACATTTTTTCCAATAATATTTTAAGGTTCACACAGACTAAAGCAAACCGCGCGCTAGATTTGCTGACGCTCAAACAATAGCTATTAAGCACTAGCAAGTAACAAGGCGCAAACGAATGTGAAATTTCCTTCAGTGTGACATTTTGTTCTATAAAAAATACTAACTCACGGCGTCGTCCGCGTGGAAAACAAACACGGCCTTACTGGGCTCTGTCACAAAATCCACTGTTGTTGTTTGACATTCACCAACTTATAGACTGGCAAATTTCAGTTGAATAGGTCATTTAGTTTCGAGGTCAGTGAGTGAATAGGTATAATTATATCGAGGGTTCCAAGGCTATTTGATCTAAGCGACATTTTTTGCGATATTAAGTATAATGCATTTTTGGAATTATGCGAGCGAATTTTTGCCGATTCCAAATATGTATGTTACTCAGTATCGCAAAAAATGTCGCTTAGACCAAATAGCCTTGAAACCTTTCGCTAATGAAATGTACCTACCTATGACTGACTAGTAATTAGTGACTTAGTACTATTAAGTATTCTGTGGTGATACTTAAAACGTGAAACGAAAGCCGTGTGGTGCCGGGTGCGAAAAGCACCACCCCATTTCTACCCGTGGGTGTCGTAAAAGGCGACAGAGGGATATTGACCAGAGGATGGGTAGCAGCGTCCTTCCGAGTACCAGAACACCTACTACGATCGCCAACATGCATCGGTCAAGCATGGCGATTATGACTGAGCCCCCTTGGGGGAGACCTATGCCCGTCAGTGGGCGTCTAAAGGTTGACATGATGATGATGATGATGATACTTAAAACACATATTGTGCCAATTATTATTAAGACCACTTTTTCTACTAGGACACACATGGGAATCCACTGGTTTTAAAGATACTGAAGGTCAAAGTAGTAATTCCTTTTTTGAATTTTGTACGAATACGTATTATAAAAGTGCCATTAATAATCTTTTATTAAACAAACATAATTAGCTCATCTGATAGATACCATGTGTTTGATATTCATTGCGTATTTGTAAAGTAAAATAAATAAAATAGAACATTTTGGAGCCTAGTGGTGCCGACCGCGAATAGCACCACCCCATTTCTACCCGTGGGTGTCGTAGAAGGTGACAGAGGGATATTAACCAGAGGAGGAGTAGCAGCATCCTTCTGAGTAACATAACAACTACTGCAGCATTGACCAAGCATGGCGATCACGGCTGAACCCCCCCTTGGGGGAGAGCTATGCCCAATAGTGGGTTCCTAAAGGTTGATATGATGATGATGACGAATTATCAGTCACGCTCTGTAAATAGTTTCAAACATTGCTGATATACATACAGGTCACGTAAGGAAATGCTCCTAATGCGCGAGCTATGGAACTACAATCAAAGCAAACAGATACCTGTTTTGAGTTCGCTTTAAATGGTCAATTGACAATGCTTAATTGATCGATTGTCATTGATTACTTTAAAAAAATCATGTCAATTGCTTCATAGCTATTGGCAAGCCGCTTTTAAAGCTATTCTGCTCCTCGAGGGCATTGTCAATAGATAGATCAATTTTTATTAAGTACCTAAATGTTTACTTTATTTAACAAAACACTGAAAAATTATAATATTTTAGGGTATCCAAGGGCCCATTGGACCTCCAGGAATAAACGGCGCAAATGGAGCCCCGGGAATGAATGTGAGTACTTTCAGTCAAAATTCATAAGTTTAAATGAGTTTTTATTAGTTAAAAGTGAACTTACATATAATATTAGACACTCGTGTGTTATTGGTAACTCTTGCTGAACAACAGTTTCGTAAACTAGTACTGTTTGCGCAATGCGAGGCGAAAGGCTGTTGCACAAAGTGCCGCGGGTAAAGCAGAAATCAAAATTTTACGGCTTTTTATACCTCTGTAAAGAGTATTTTTAACGATATTAATTGTTTTACTAAGGGACCTCAAGGTCCACCAGGTGATCAAGAAAGCCTTAGTTTCTATGTTTTCCTGGAATTTTCATACCGATGTCATAATCGTTAGCAATGAGTGCCTGAAATAGATAAGTAAGTTATGCGTTATGGCGCACTTCACCAGACTTTAAACCTAGTAAAAGTCCCCGCGAATAAATTTAGATTTTTTCCGTACAGAAACGTAGTGTAGACGTCAATTTTATATTTTTACCAGATAGAAAATTACATGCAATTGGCTCTTACGGACTTAGTATAGATAATAAGTCTGAACCATCGAATAGATTGAAGTTTTTCACTTTTGGAAAGATTTGGTGGAATTGGTAAATTCGAGAAGAGAGGAAAATCATTGGTAGTTACGTACCCACATCAGAAGATATTGGAACATTATTAAGTGATTTCTATTTAGATTAGTAAATATTAATGTAATTATTAAAAACAGTATTTTTACGGAGTTCGTATTAATTTTTGTAGGTAGGTACCTACTGCTTCTTTCGAACATGACAATATTTATATTAATTAGAAGTATTTAACGTTATAAATGAATACTATTAGCGAAATATTTATCATAGGTTCAGACACCCATCGTGCCATAGTAAACTATCAAATTTTCCCAATTGAATAACCAAAAAGGAATGTTGTCCCTAGAGATAAACATAGGCTTTGCTTGCCACAATGCAAGCTCGATGTATATAAAAAAAATATTTATAATGGCTATTAAGGTCTACAATAAATTACCAAATGCCTTTAAAAAATTACCGTTGCCTATGTTTAAAAAACCATTGAACCATTGGCTTAAAGAAAAATGTTTTTACAGCCTTCATGAATTTATGTCATTTAACGATGTACAAAAGTAATGTTTTGGTAATTCTGGTTTATATGTATGTATTTTTTTTTTCTATTTTAATTGACATAATTTATTTTATTTTCTATTATTGTGACATTTTAACAATTTAAAATTTTTAATTTTAACTTGAACATTTTAATTATTAGATTAAATCAGACGTTTCTAATAATTTATTGTATTGTGACATTAAATATTTGCACACCACATATATTGGTAGAATGTAAATGGGCCACATTTATCTATGTCTAACATCATCCTTTGTACACCTACATTCTGGCAAATAAATGATTATTATTATAATATAAACCTTATTCCTTTGCAATAACATTGAAAATAAATATCAAAGCAATTTGACAGATTGTTGTAGCTTGATATACTGGTATTTTTTATTATTTTTTTAATCGATACTTGTATATAAATAAAAATGATTGATTTTTTCAGGGTATGCCTGGTTACAGGGGTCCAAAAGGAGATCGTGGTGAAAATGGTGAAATGGTAAGAAATATTATGTATCTGACAAAGGCGGTAATTTCTTACTAAGTTCTTATTTTTAGGGTTCCGTACCCAAAGTCTGGCTGTCTGTCACCAGGTTGTATGTCATGAACCGTGAGATCTAGACAGTTGAAATATTCACAGATGATGTAAACACATCATCTGTTGCCCCTATAACAACACATACTAAAAACAGAATAAAATAAATATTTAAGAAGGGCTCTCATACAACAAACGAAATGCTTGTTTTGCCATTTTTTTGCTCGATATTAAAAAAAAGGTTATAATAGTGTCTAATGTTGTATAGATAACGGTACAGAACCCTTCGTGCGCGAGTCCCATTTGACCAGTTTTTTTATATAAATTCTAACTTTCAGGGACCTTCAGGGCCACCCGGTGTTCAAGGAGATACAGGATTACCAGGTGTCGATGTAAGTCATACACAAAAATGTTATAATATGCTAGTCGTAATAAATGCGAGTATTGCATTAGCATAATTATTGTTAGTATGGATGAGAGAATGACGGGGCTACAGTAAAATGGAGATAACAAAGGAAAAAAATACAGCAAATAAATGGTGTTTAAGCACTAGTTACATATACCCATCTAACATCGACCCTAACCCTTTAATTGAGCTTAATTCTGCCAAAATGACCTAACCCACAATCTGACAATAATTCAGTTAATTACGTTAACCTAATTCAATATCTATACCAAATGTGTTATACAAGGTGGGGATGGCGATATGACAAAAAATTCAAATACTGGTAACCCAGTTCATAACAATATTTTAAATATCAAATAAGTCCTATCACAGAAAAAAAAACAATACTCAATACTTTATTGCATTCCATAATGTGTACAAACAGTTGGTATGTTAAAACATCGAATCAATTATGGACCCTGTCGGGCACAGCAAAGTTAATTTTGTAATAGGAGAGAGGATAAAGGCGCTTTTTGTTAGGAAAAAAGACAAAAATTAAATTCAAATAGTACCTATCATTAAGATAATATAATTCGCTTTTATGGTATTTATATTTTATTATAAGTATTTAAATATTTGGTTTTAAGTTATATTTTTATATTATATTCGATATTATTAACACTATAAATTATAATAACAAACTAATTAATTAAAATAAACGAAATATTTACAATTTTATTATTGAATTTAGTATTCAGTATTATTTAATTTAATTAATTTATTTTATTGTTTATTTTTATTATTTAATTTAGTTTTGTGGAATGCTATTATTTTAATTGTGCACTGTTTAACACATTAATTTGAAATGAACAAAATTTTATTGTTTTATAAATTTCACTTATAGTATTATATTCAAAGTGAAATTTAAAATGAAATGTAGTAATCAAACATACTAAAGAGCATATAAACGTAACCACAATAGAACGCCATTTGAAATATTGGTTTACTAACTTGTGACAAGAGCGGCAACTTGTGGCGTCATAATTTAATAAATTATTAATGCTCAATAAAAACAATTACACCAAATTACCAAATCCTGCCACGATTCTTATTTGTGTTATTGCACAAACTTTCTCATATTTCATATTACATCCCTAACTATTGCTGAGAATGGGTTCTAACAGCGTTAAAATCGAGTATCCAAAATCGAGAATTATTTGTCCAAATTAAAAGTATTTCGTATGAAAAATAATATAAATGTACAATCTGATGATGTTTACCCTCAATTACTTAAATAAAAGTTCATAAAGTCATTTTAATAAAATGTTTTTTTTTTAATGAATATAAGTAAGTAAAATCGCAGTAAATTTTTTATATTTATAAAATACAAAGCCAATACGTCAAATGCGGCAATAATAACAATATGTTTTTTTTAAACGCCTGTTCTAATTTTTTAGGTTGTTAGTAAAACATTGTTTCTTTTTATTACAGGGCAAGCCTGGAGTTCAGGGTGAAAAGGGAAATCCTGGTGCAGATGGGAAAATGGTAAGAATACGAGAGGAAACACCACCAAACCACTGACATACTTTTTACTATGAGCGGTTAAAACTTAATTTCTTTAATTAGAGAAAGTACGAATTTACGTGCATTTGAAGTAATTTTAATTATAGTATTATTATTTTTAATTGCTATAAATAATCACCTCTGTATGCGTGTTACCTGGACTTGTAATTAATATGGGTCTGAAATCACCAACCAATGCAAAAATGCAAGCGTGGTTATGAATAGAGGCCTTTGCCACAGTATAAGTATTAGTACTATCGTACAGTAGCGACACGCTCCGCCTCTCTCTGAAACCGTTCCTCACCTCTCCCCGCGTCGAACGACTAGCTCTGGAAATTGCGTTTTTGTTCGCGCGGCGCGTAGACACGCACACTCACGCACGTATCTGTATAGTCTATTATTTTAGTATTAGTGTAGGCAATTATATCGTTTTATTTCTATGGGGTGTCGCGGGTGCCTTTGCCCTGCAGTGGGACATTAATAGGCTAGTATTGCTAGTATAGCTGCTGTCTTATTTCCTCCCAAATATTTGACACGGCTATAAACCGTTGTGTACCGTATGGCTTTTTTTTTTGGAATGGCATGTCGCAGATTAACCTAGGGGTTGTACGCTGCTTAACCGGACTTTACCTGTGTTGCCTTAAAAGTGAATTTGAGACCTCAAGCCAGGGCAAAAAAACTTACAAACTAAGCGACTACTCGGAGCGCCCAACCCGTCATATTTCCCATACAAACGCTCGTACGCGATTACGGCGTTGTGACAAATTATTTTTGAAAATATTTTTAACACACAGGTATCTTGTGGTTTAAATCTAGGTTTGTATGAAGCCAAAAATAAACTTTTTTGGGAAATAAATTCAGTAAACCCGTCCAAAAATCATCTATTTTGCACAATTTTATTTGAATTTTTGGCCGTTCATAATGCACTCATACATTGAAAAAATAAAAAAATAGCTTCATAGAAACCTTGCACCTGTAATGGAAATTCTAAATTACAAACATTTTTACCATAAACTTGTAAGGCTTTTTCAAAAACACGTTTGTCCTGGAACAAGTTTTGTGAAATTTCCGCGCGCCAATTTTCCTGTGATGTTATCGCGTTCTCACTCACTCGTTTGATTTCGAGCTTTGCGTTGGTTGAAACAAATAAAATTTCAATCATGCTCGCGTTGAAGTTCGTTCGATGGGGATGGGCGCTTTTAACCTGTGGGGTACGAGCCTCGGCTTAGGACGTCGCTGGTGGAGAACAGCAAAGGCTGTTGACAGGCTGGATCGTATTTCTACCGTATGGTTCATAACTGTTATACTTTTATAGGGACCTAAGGGTTCAATGGGACCGCGGGGTCTGGCGGGACCTCCTGGAAGTCCTGGAATGGATGGAGCCAGCGGTTGCAGTTTACCTCCAAATAGTAAGTATCACAGTTTATGTTGTACTTCGAAAATTCAAACAATTTGTGTAACTGTTATATCGATATTTATGTTTCTGCTAAGACAGACTCGCCCCTTATGATAATCTTTCCAATTTTTTGAAATAATTGTTATGATTTTAAATATTTTATGTTCATTATTCTTAAACCTATTCTAGACATAAGTTTGATCATCTTCATCATCATTTCAACCTTTAGACGGCCACTGCTGGGCATAGGTCTTGCCAAGGGGGGATAAAAGCCGTAATCGCCATGCTTGGCCGATGCATGTTGGCAATCGCAGCAGGTGTTCGCATCCTCTGGTCAAATAGATAGTTCAATGTACAGTCAGCAAAAGAGATAGGTATGCAGGTCATCGGAAATGGTTGAAGTTTAAGTAGAAACCGAAGGATGATGATTGATAGTTAAACAAAAAGATACTTATAATTTTCAGTAACAACACTGACAGCTGATTGTTAGATCAACGCTTGTGTAGTGGTATTTACTTGAAATTATGCATGTTAATCATAATTAAATACCTGTAGGTAACAATCAAATATTTTGTGAACCTATAACTTTGATTTAGAAGAAAGAAAAAATGTTTATTGACACAGACAAAATATGTGCACACAAAAATAATAATAATAAAATAAATCTTTAAACGATTTAAAAATAAATCTACCCCCTGTGCTGTTTAAAATAGGTACTTAGAAGCACAATGCTTTGCTTGAGCATTTAATTCTTTTTTTTTTAAACGTTGTCCCACTCTAGAAATTCCTTTATCGTGGGTGTGTTAACAAATATATTTATAAACTCACACACAAACCCAGAACAACTACTTGTAGACCATACTGGACCATACAAAGATTTTGTTCTGATCCAACCAATCAGCCACTGGCAATCATGTTGTTTTGTAACATAACATCAAGTCTCTAGTGTGTCACCCTCTAACAAACCGAACATTGAGCAAGACTCTTGACGCTTTGTTACAACATGATTTTACAAACCAACGAGCATAGAATCATGGCGAGATCCATACATTCATTTGTATAGAAAAAAAAAATCATTTAGACTCATCATCATTCTCCTGGCGCATTCCCTATTTGGGGTCGGCCCTCCTGATACTTGATCGCCACTTGTTGCGATCTTGAGTCCTTGCTGGCGTTAGGCCTAGCATCGTCATGTTCTTGGAGATGGTTCTAGTCCAGGTAGTCGGCGGGCGACCTCTGCCTCTCTTGCCCTCGTCTATATTCATCACTCGTCTCGTCGTGTGGTGTTCGTCCCTACGCATTATATGACCAAATACACTCGTCATCTCGTGGCCCATAAATGTGTTTATAAAAAAAAAAGAAAGTGACAAGTGACATTAACGAATCTATCAAATTGGACAAGTGATGTGACATGTGTGTGGAAAAAAATAATCATTATTTGTGCCATTATTTCCCATAAAACGATGCAATTTCAGTGTAAGAACTGCGAAACGGTGGCTTTCAGTGTCACTGTTACTGACAGCCGCCGTTTCGTTCTGAAATAATGAGCTTCTTGTTAAACTATTCACTTTTAACATCCATTTTTATTGCGGGGTTTTAAAAATATTGTAGGTGAATGCCTGAAGATACTCTTTAGGTACCCATGAGAATAAGAATTTCAACTTCTCTGAACATCTTAATTTAGGTTAATATGGGTTAGGGGTCGGTGTAGGGGGGTAGTGTAGGGAGGGTAGGGGGTAAGGGGGTTAGGTGTACCTATCTATATATATATAGTTTGTGTTTTTGTTTGTATTGTGCTATTCGTAAGGTCGTTGCATTACATAAAAAAAGACTCAGAAAATGCTTAGATGTGTGTGAAAATAGTAATTCTGCACACCAAAAAATAAAGCAGATTCCCAGCAATTTTTGCTCTATGTTACTCAGTTAGATCCGTAGGTAATACTTATGTGTAGTTCACGCCTATGTAGTATGTCATTTTATTTTATTTTTATTTTTTTATTAAGGAAAACTAACAATAGCATACAATCTAGGTTTATAAGTGCGCCACTAACTACATTATCCACTTGTTACATTTTCGAATTAAAATTTGAAAGAGCACGAGTACAACATTACCTACTATTAATCATACAAATTAATAAAAATTTACTCTTAAAATACTAAAATGTGTACATAATGATAAGTCTAAGGATATGGTTAATTATCTAATTTCTCGATCATTTTAAGTAGAATTTTATTAGCTGAAAAAGAAAATAAATTCATGAAAAGTAATTTTAAAACCTGTAAAAACATTAGGTTATTACTTCTCAGTAATAAGTACTCTGCCTTTTGTCATTTTTTGGACGTTTTTAGGACGGAATCGAAGAAGAATACGTGTTGCGCCAACCCCAAGTAACATGGGATAAGGGCAGGAAGAAGAAGAAGAATAATTAATAGAATGTTCGAAATAATAACAATTTAATAAGTAATTTCCTTTTTTTTCTCCTTTTTTTCAGCCTGTATTTTCCCACGGCTTGGGCAAAGGCGTCTCTACTCTCTTGCTTCTTTGCTTTAAGTAATCTCTTACTCATTTAATTATTATTATTTTTGATGTAACTAATTAATGAACATCAAATTATACTTATTATTATTTTTAATAATGCTTTCGTATTATTTCGTCTTTCTTTAGCGCAGCTTTCGACACAATGTATTATTGATATGAAATAAATGACTTATGACTTAGGTACTGTAAAGGTTGTATGCATGCTGATCGAAACCATTGACTACAAACATATATTATGTTCCCTTTATTCACTCTGAATTCGTTCGAGAACCTTTTCGTATTTAGAACAAAGTCTTGTTTTATATGAAGGACTTTTTAGCCTAGCGCCTTCAGAGGCTAATGTGCTATTCTTTAATGCAGTATTAAAAGCAGATTCCCTCTTTGCTTGAGAAAACTCTCCAACCTTCTCTAACTCAGTAAATATGTATTAGAAATCGATTGGTACCGTAGGTAAGGGCTTATCAGGTTTGTGCTCTTACAGTACCTATAGGTATCCTAATGTTCACGAGTACCGAACTGGAAGTGTACCTATAATATATCTAGCGGTGTACCATTCAATCCTATTGCTTGCAAATTTTGACAAAATTCTCTTATAATCATTGTAATTTTTTAATTACAGCTGGGACGGCTGGAGATGGTTTTGATGAACGAAACGAGTACTGGGGGAAAAAGGATTCTCCTGCAGATGTCCCTTGTAAATCTGCACCTGCCACACTAGATAGCGGTGAGAAAATTGTTTTATACACGCTGAAATTTAAATGGTTGTTTTCCCGCGGCAGAAAGATTAGCCCTAAATAAAAACACGTGGGTTATTCAGTGCAAAGTAACTTATATTCCAACAGTGTCGATACAAAACGTTTATAGTTTATATACCATAGACTGGATATAGACCAAAGACCACGGTAGTAGATGTATTAAAATTTTGATACAACTCAATAATAATTACAACAAGTAGTACTGTCGATTCATGGAGTTAAACTTAAAAAATAAAAATGTTCTTTTTTTTCTAAAAATTAAAAATATATGCAACAACTCCACTTAAAACGGTCCTAAACCCGTAAAAGTGTGAAGGGGATATTGGAATAACTTTTAGGTAAGCAGGTATTGTGTTTCATTAACACAGGACCTCGAGCAGTCAGTCGTTCGCGCTGTATCACTATTGGTACGTGGTCGCTAGTTAAATAAATTCTAAATCTGCCGTTTATTAATAATTAATTTTATTTTTTTTATTATTCGATTGTACTAATACAAAATCATTTCGCTTCGGGAAAATAACCACAAAAATTTCAGCATTTTAACAGAAAATATTTATATTTTCTTAGAACATTGTACTTCTCTAATGTTAACGTGTTCAAACCGAGTTATACTGCTGGAATAACTGACTTTTAGTGATTTTTAGGGTTCCGTACCTCAAAGGAAAAAACGGAACCCTTTTAGGATCACTTCGTTGATGTCTGTCTGTCTGTCTGTCTGTCTGTCCGTCTGTCTGTCAGTCGGTCAAGACCCTTTATCTTGGGAACGCGTGGAGGTATCGAGTTGAAATTAAAACCATACACTCAAGTCTACAGCCCCTTGAAGCTGTGAAAAAGCTTCTAAGTTAAAAAAGATACAGCCTTTTATGCCGCAAAAAACGTATATTTCGACACGTTCAGTCAAATCAAAATTGATGGTACCCTATAAGTTTTGATTCTACTCAACCTAGAACTACAAAATTTTTGGCAACTAATATCGTCTTATATATTACATGTACACTGTACAGGGAAAAGTCTGTAAACTATACATTTGTAATTAAAACATAAAAAATATAGTCTTTATTTAAATCTATTTATTTATTTATAAAGTACCTACGTATAAAGCCTAAGTATACCTACTAAAGTATACCTACTAACCTAAGTATAAAGTACCTACGTAATCAATTTTCGAGGTTTGCGCGGTCATAATTGTATGGGTGACCAAATTACGGAAATTGAACGGAACCCTGGGTAGGCGAGTCCAACTCGCAGTTGTCCGGTTCTAATTTAATGCTAATAGGTTATATAATTTCATATTTGAATAAGCTTGCGTTTGGCCGCAACTCACCTCATCTTAAGTGATGATGCATCCTAAGGTGGAGCAAGCTTGCCTAAGATAAACCGGATCGTGTCTTGAAGATACCCAGATTATATTTATCAGGGAACAGAGAGGCGGGCAGTTCCACAGACTGGCAGTTCGCACAATAAATGTGGAAGCAAAACGCTTGGTTCGAGTCCGTGAAACTTCATCCGTGTAGCGGTGACGCTTTGCCGTATCTCTGCTCGTCCGTTGATGGAATAGGGATGGGGGAATTAGTTGTGATATTCCAAAGCACACTTTCCGAAATGTACACGATAAGCTGGAAATTGCTTTTTATTTATCGTGTAATAATGAAGTGTATTACATGCTTACACTAAAATAACTATAGCATTATAATGATAATTTGTTTGATATCAATAGAGTTGAGGTGGGTTGGACTATATAAGTTCTACAAATTGAGAATGATCGTAAAGTGAGATAATCCTGGGTTCACCATATGATTTTTGGGAAATTGTTGAGTTGCTTTTAAATGCAGGGCAAGATAACTCAGCAACTAATTAAAAAAGTGAATATAAAATGATTACCTTTTCAAAACTCTTATAAGATGACTGCATGCACTGCATCCACACACAAGTAATAGTAGAAGAAATAAATGAATTTTATTTATTTATTTTTATTTTTTTATTACAAATACAAAATTAACTTGTCTGTTTGTTTGTTCCTTAACATGGGAGAACCACTGAATTGAGCGTAATGATAGTACCGGATAACCGGTGATAGTGTCGGAGTAGGTAGAGCTATTTTTTGTACATGCGATACGTTGTCTTAATATGGGCACTCCTAAAATCCCGGGATCCTACTTCAGAGCATATAGGTCTCGCCCAAGCCCCAGCCGTAATCGCCATGCTTCGTCGATGAATGTTGGCGATCGCAGTGGGTGTTATGGTACTCAGAAGAACGCTGCTGCCCATCCTCTGGTCAACATCCCTCTATCGTCAAAATCAGAATCAGTCAATAGTACTTCTATACGGTTTCAATTTATTCTTACTACTTAAAAACCCATTAGTATGGTAGGTTTTTTGTGTGAACCTACTAAAACTTTTGTTATGTCATCATCATCATCATCATTTCAGCCCAAAGACGTCCACTGCTGGACATAGGCCTCCCCAAAGGGGTGGTATTGCCATAATCACCACGCTTGGCATGCGTATTGGCGATCGCAGTATGGTTGTTACAAAGGCACAGAGAACGTTGTTATGTAGTGATTCTTATAACTAGGCCGGCCCGTGTTTTTGTTTTTGTAACGAAAACGCATTTTATCGTTAATGAGGGTTTTATTTATTTATTTATTTATTATAAGCACACCAACAGCACTGTCACTTACAATTCAAATAAAAATAGCATTTAAATAACATTTCAGTAACCATGCAAATAAAATAACAGGTATGCATGACATTGACAAAATGAAAAATTTGAGACAAGAGGAAAAACTAAAAAAGTGTGTCTAGTGAGTGGACTTAAATCTAAAAGCACTACAAAAAAAAACCAAACAATTTGAGCTATATAGACGTGCATTTTTCGCACTGCTTATGTAGGGAGCGTCTGTATGAAGCGAAACTCATAGAGAATACTTTGGAAGGGTAATCAGTCAGTTTTGATGAAAGCCAGTCAAAAGTTGTCTTGCCTTAAGAGTTTTGACTGTAACATACTTTGTTTTTTTATTTTCTGCAAAAACTATTTTGTCACAGTCAATTATTAATAGCCGTTACAAACTAATTCTAACGTTCTAGAAGATCATGTTACCATACAAATTATTTGTTCCTTCGATATTTAAGATTTATGTTAGAAAGAGAATGTCCATATTAACATTAACGTTTGCGGTCATTGAACCAAAATAGCTCTATCTACTCCGATCACTGGTATACACTGAAATAGCCTTTGATATGAATATGGAAATATAGTGTGCTCCGTTTTATTTCGCAACTCCGGAATTTACAAGGACGACGTCGCGAGCAAAAAGCTAGTAAATATGCTACCAGGTCCACTGGTTGGGGGATAATTCACCTATAATTCACCTATACTGTAATTATTCACCTATACCTACCTAATATTAAAAGGCTAAGGAGTTTGTTTATTTGTTTTTAGGGTTCCGTACCTCAAAAGGAAAAAACGGAACCCTTATAGGATCACTTTGTTGTCCGTCTGTCTGTCTGTCAAGAATTTTTATCTCGGGAACGCGTGGAGGTATCGAGTCGAAATTAATAATAATAATAATAATAATAATATGTGGGGACATTTTCACACACGGCCATCTGACCCCAAACTAGGGAGACCCTGTACTATGGGTGTCAGACAGCTGATATACATACACAAATACATTTTTTTTTTTGTAAATACATACATATTTATATAAACAACACCCAGACACAAAGCAAACACAAGTGCTCATCACACCAATGTTTACCCTGGGCGGGAATCGAACCCGCAACACGCTGCGCAGCAGTCGATCGCTCAGCCACTGCGCCAACCGTGTCGTAATTAAAACCATATACTTAAGTCTACGGTCCCTTGATGCTGTAAAAAAATAACCCTCTATGTTAACGTGAAAAAAAGATACGGCCGTTTATGTCGCAAAAACGCATTTATAATATTAAGTAGATTAAAGTATGGATAGTAGGTATGGATTAGTATAGAAGTATGGATATGTACCTACTAATATGTACGGAACCCTCGGTGGGCGAGTACAGCTCGCACTTGTCCGGCTTTTTTGTTTGTTTGAACTAATTTGAAAGAATTTTGATAAGCGGACTAGTAGTTCCGGAACGCATCGAAAATCGTCATGTTCGTGAACGAACGCCGTCAGTTGAGATTGGTAATTTCTTAACTGCCATGGCATTTAACTTTTTTTTTAATTATTAAATGTTTCGGATTGCTCTTCATTGTTTTCACATAGGAAGTAACAAGAATAATGTAACCAGGATTTTGTAAAAACTTGAATAAAAAGAGTGTCCGTGGAGTTTCTTGTTTGTTCTTCTACACAGAGACCTATTCAACGTTTTGGAACGAGCTCTATATATATAATAAATGTTCTAACTTTGACCATGACCTTGACCTTGACTTTGTCTTTGACGGAGGGTAGCGCTCCTCCGGAATTCCGTTCCGATTCTGAAAATTCATTCTCTGATAGTTAGCTACGTTACTACGTTATTCCTAAGTGTTCCAGGCAATCTTATATTTAAACAAAAACTATTTTATTTAGAACTATGATCAAAATTCACGCGGAAGAAGTCACTACAAAAACCTAGTAGATTACAGGCATGGTAACGCAGTTAGTCTGTTCTGTCTCCTGCTTGATTTGGAGGGAAGTGAAAAATATGTTTTTCTTACTCCTCCGCTGTTCTTTTTACCCGACTACGGCAAAGCCAAAGGAGGGTTATGATTTTGACAGGCTATGTATGTATGTATGTATGTATGTATGTATGTATGTATGTATGTATGTATGTATGTATGTATGTATGTATGTTCATCTGTACGCTCATAGCTCCTAAACTACTTATCAGAACTGAACAAATGAGGTATCGTTAGAAGCGTCTTGATCGTCCGCAGGTTATAGGCTATATGACGTGTCACCGAATCCAATGAGGCGCCCTCTGGCGGACAAAAAAACCAAGATAAAAAAAAAATTGAGACACGCATACCGTGTTTGGTATCATTGGAAAGGGGTTCACTAGTACCATTCAAATATATAATATTGAGTTGTGACTTGTCACAAATTATTATAAAAAACTAAAGATTACCAAATATATAAAGATACGCATACCGTGTTTAGTATCATTAGAAAGGGGTTCACTAGTACCTTTTAAATATATAATACTTAGCTGTGACTCCAAAATGGTTTGAATAAAAAAAATAAGTTTAAAAACTAAAACCCGACTACAAAGTGATCTAAAAAGTACGAAACAAGAAAATATTTCACACAGAAATTAAGACATAGGTACAAACTGGTCAAGGTAAGCCGTGGTTGCATGCCATTATAATTCATGTTCATCGCACTCTTAGGGGATACAGGCATGCAACCACGGCTTACCTTGACCAGTTTGTACCTATGTCTTAATTTCTGTGTGAAATATTTTCTTGTTTCGTACTTTTCTGATTAATTTCGTTGCGGGATCCAAGATAGTTGAATCGTTTCTCTGGGACTCGTCGAGCTTCATTGCTCTGGCGCTTTTCTGGTGGTCGCCACTGTTGATTCTGGCTTACAGGAGTTACAGTGGTTAGGGACTAGTGTGGCGGGCTTGTCCCATAAAAAAAAAGGCATGGTGACGCAAATATATATCAATACAAAACCATAATTAATTTCACAAAGAATCATGGCGAAATCCATACATTCATTTGTATGTAAAACATAAATCATTTAGAGGGTTTAAAATATTTTCCAATGTGAGGAATACATTACCAGGAGTAGATTGATATACTTACCATATTTTTAAACCCCCGTATAATTAAAATATTACGAAATGAAAATAACACGTTATCGTTTCATCTCGATGCCCATTTTGTATTTATAAAAAAAAGAAAGTTACAAGCGACGTTAACGGGTCTATCAAATTGGCAGACAAGTGACGTGATAAGTGTGTGGAAAAAAATAATCATTATTTGTGATATTATTTCCCATAAAACGATGCAATTTCAGTGTAAGAACTGGGAAACGGCGTCTGTCTGTGTCACTGTTACTGTCAGTCGCCGTTTCGTTCTGAAATAATGAGATTTTTCTTAAACTATTCACTTTTTTTTTGTGCAGGGTTTTAAAAATATTGTAAATGCCTGCAGATACTCTTTAGGTACCCAAGATTATAAGAATTAGAATTTCAACTTCTCTAAATATCTTTATTTTTTGGAACAAATTCTGCCATGATTCAACAATTTTTCTTTGTATTATTTTTAATGACATTTCTTGCAGGTATTTATTATTTTGGATCAATCGAGCAACCATTAGAAGTTTACTGCAATATGACAAGCCAAGAAACCTGTATTAGGAGAAATGAAATCACTGGCGGGTTTAATTTTAACGCAAGTAAAGGAGCGTTCTGGTTGAACGAAATGAACGTGCATATGAAAGCATTGTATAGTAATGTAAGTTACATTTAGAAATGTATTCATTTTTTTTTAAACACCTTTATTTTTGAATGATTTGCTAAGTATTTGACAATTATTTAGTAACTAAAAGGTCGAAGCAAAAATGTAGTAAAAATCTCACTGAGTCGTGGCCACGGATATGGTCGTGGCAGACAGAGAAGATGGCGGGACGCCTTGGATGGCTTCCTTATGAATTGGCGAGATGAGGCACAGCATCGGGAGAAATGGAGGGAATTGGGGGAAGCCTTTGCCCAGGAGTGGGACAGTAAGTGTCAAGTGACACCGGGATGGCAGCGGTCGGTAGCGCAGCGGCCAGCAGTTTTGCTGACAAACTATTTTCATAGTATCGTTTAGAGATTTGTATGAGTCGAGCGGCAGCTTGCGGAACAGCGCGGGTCCGCGAGACGTTGACCGCCGCATAAAAGAACGGTTAGCCGCGTCGCTGCCCGCTGCTGCCATTCCGGTGTGACTCGGCCATAATGGCAAAATAATAGTAAATAACTAATATATTTTGCAAGTTCGACCACAGTAAACCATCTCAATGTGGACTGGTCTGCATGAGATATTATATATGTAGATAGTGTCCTCCCTCACTACCAAAGCCACGACACTCCATATAAACGAAACGATATAATTGCCTACACTACTACCTAAATAACAGACTGTACAAATACGTGCATGTGTGTGCGTGTCTACGCACCGCTCGATCTAAAAGCAGTTCCGAGAGCTCGTGCCACGCGAGAAAAGGTGAAGAACTGTGTTTTGGAGGGGGGCGGAGCGTGTCGCTACTGTACGGTAGTACTAATACTTATACTGTGACCAAAGTTTGATGAAATAACAATTCGGCATGACCGGAGAGTGGAGCAGCACAAACGGTTCTACGTATTTTCCAAACCGCGGGAGTATCTCATCACTAACTTCCAAATTCTGATCTGCTACTGATGAAAACACCCATAATATTTTTTCCCCACCTGGGAATCATACTCAAAACCCTACTTAGCAGTTACGCTTGCAAACAGCACAAGAAGTAGTCTAGTGACGTTGTATTAATTATCGTTATCTTTCTGTTTGGTTACAACATGGCAATACCGCCAGTCTTTTGGGTACATTATCTAAATTTTTGAATGTCGTAGATTGTTTGTGTTTTTTTTTTAATAACTGTGAGGAGATTATTTTCTTGTGTATTATATAATAAGAGTGTGTTATAAATTGTACAGACATTAATGGACATACAAATTTTGAGGAACGTAAAAAAAAATATACATTAATTTCTCATTAAGTACGTAGGTACTGGCCATCTACATCAGCACATGTAATTTAAAAAAGGAAGGATTTTAACCTACTTTTATGTCCGAGTTTAATTTGTTTTTTATTTCGGTTAGGTGTTATTTCAATTAATGCGTTTACCTATTGACAAACTCCTAATTTCTGGCACAAAATTAATGTGAAGAATTGTAAAGCACGACTAAGCTGCTAGGATTTGTTGATGAATGGATTATCAACCGCAGCTACCGCAGACTTGCCAATTTTGTCACATGAAAATTTGGTTCGAGAAATCTTTTTAATTGATTATTTTTTTTGTTTAAGATAACAGCAGAATACATGGAATGGTTGCGCGCTCGAGCGACCAACGTTCGTGAAACTCTTAAATACAACTGCCTTGACTCAGTACCGTATCCTAAAGATAATGTGTCTTTATCAGTGAAATTGTGGGCTTGGAATGATGTACTGATTGGATTATACCCGACTGCCGAAACTCCCATCTTTTATACCGTACCGGAAGCTACCGATCATTGTACGGTAAGATATTTTGAATGTTCAAGGGCTAGATTTTAAGTCTAATTTCTAAAAAAAATTGCAGTTTCCTTTTAGATATTTATTTATTTAAATACTAGCTTTTGCCTGTAACTTCGTCTGCGTAGATAATAAATTAGCAAACATTTGAAATGATCCTTAGAGGAACACAAAAAACAGGATAATTATCATTAATTTAGATCAATATCTATATTATTACAGGCTTCTGCCTGCGACTTCGTGCGTGTGAGCTTTTTTTATTAACCCCCGACGTAAAAACGACGGGGTGTTATAAGTTTGACGTGTCTGTGTGTGTGTGTGTGTGTGTGTGTGTGTGTGTGTGTGTGTCTGTCTGTGGCATCGTAGCTCCCGAACGGATGAACCGATTTTGTTTTTGTTTTTTTTATTTGATAGGTGAATTAGTCGGGAGTGTTCTTAGCTATGTTTGATGAAAATCGATCCAAGATGGCCGCCGCTACAAAATAGCTAATCACATATTTTTTCACAACTCCATCAATATGGGTATCAAATGAAAGGGCTTCACTTGTAGAATACTTTACACTATGATAAATTTCAAAGCCAAGATGACCGGCACCACAAAATGGCGAATTACATTTTTTTTTTTTCACGACTCCCTCAGTATGTATATCAAATGAAAGGGCTTGACTAGTACAATAATGCATACTGTATTGAAAGGGAATGAGGAATATTAATTAACTAACGAAATGAAAACTAAAAACTTGAAAATTAATTTTATAAACTCTAAGGGCCAAAGCACCGGTTCCCTGCTATTTAAACATAATGTAGACTGGGTACGATTGTGCCAGAGTACGGTTGTGCCAATTGGACGTAGTTACGCAAAAAGAATCCAATCCACACTTTTTCCAAAATTGAATTATATAAATACCAAACGCATTCTCAGGGCTCATTGCTGGCTCTTTGCTCACCACCCACGTAATTATAAGTCCTGGATTCCTCATTATTTTTACATTCTTAGAAATAACAAGGTATGAATTGAATAAGCCACATTGGCCCAAATTTGTACCGACAACCTTATCCATAAAAAAGTATTTTCACAAAAAAGAAAATTAAATTAAAAATTTAAAAAACCCCCAACGCAAAACATAAGAGATATTATTTAAAAAGTAAAAAATAATATCTTTTGTTGAGCCATCAAATGTTTGTTCGTTGAAATGGCGCTATAATGTTGCGGCGGGGTACCGCGTAAGTCAAATCTCATTGCAAATCCCTGAGTTCGCTATTTTACCTATTGCTATTGTTATTTTAGCTATTGCTGACTTAGCGGTACCCCGCCGCGACATTATAGCGCCATTTCAACGAACAAACATTTGATGGCTCAACAAAAGATATTATTTTTTACTTTTTAAATAATATCTCTTATGTTTTGCGTTGGGGGTTTTTTAAATTTTTAATTTAATTTTTATTTGAAAGTTTTTAAATGTAATTTAGTCTGGTTTTGAGAAGTTGTAGATACGTCTAAAGTATTAAATATGTACAAAGCTTAAAAATAAATTAAAAAATATATTTATATTATGTACAATGGAGGGCTCACAGGGCATCAAAAAAATCATCCGCATCGCTCACAATGGGACAAGTGCCCAGAAGGCTAGCAGCATTACCACGTTGAATGGCAATGCAAGTTCTTTGGCCTAAGAAAAGGCCAGCCCTCTGGTCACGTGAAGAGTCGACCAGCCGCTTAGAAATGTCTCTAAAAACAAGGTGAGCACTCGGACCCCATGGCCCTAGTGTTTCAACCCCAAGCGGCTCAAACATATAACTTCCAAGAAGGTTGTTATATATACGCCGTTTGAGGTTTTCGGCACCTGCAGCAGCCGCCCCAGCACAACACGACGTGCTAGGAAGATGGGATGGCGCAAGGGTGTCGACACAAGTTGCATCCCACACCAAAGGTCTACCCAACTTCCACGGCATTATGGTCATTCCATCTGGTAGATTTGTATACATTTGAATTAGACTAATAAAAAGATTTCATAAACTGTAGTTGTATTAAAATTTTATAGCAAAACCTATTTGTTCAGAGAAACCACAGCCTAACCTTTGTAGCTAGTTAATCAATGTCACGTTTATTATACGACAATCAAGAAGGTTATGAGCTAAAATTACGAGTTTCAGGTTCAACTGCCATCTTGTCAATTCTGTTTTATGTGTACTTGTCTGTCATAATGGATGTAGACATGTTATTTATGAATTCGTGGAGTAGGTTAGTTTACGTACTTAATTGCTTATTCTTAGATATATGTCGATTTGAATAATTGGTTTTTGGTGATTGGTTTATTTAAATTTAGAAATAGAATGCAATTGAGCATTTTTAATACAATATTTTTTATAGGAAATCGGCCAATTGAGTTAACCTTGTGTACTATGGGTACAGTTTTAAACCATAGTTAGATTAAAATCAATACACCAAAGCCTTGACTGAGTATAAAAAAACGTCCCAATACCAATTAAAACGTATCAAAAAAGCCCTTAAAATAAATCAGATATTACAAATTCGCTACTCCACCAAAATAAGTGCCAAGATTAGTAAAAAAAGAGAAAACATTATTAAAATTAAAACATTTTCACGTTACCCAAAATGAGCCCACTTCCTGTCACAAAGGTATTATCCCCTGAAAAAAATGTTTGAACATAATCCGACGAAATCTTCTCTAACGGTGTGAAGATACCTCAAAGTCCCGATTCCTCTATAAAAAAGGTCAACTGTAATGAAATCGTTTTGAAAAAAGAACGTGTTTGTTTTTCTGGACGATTATGTTTCGTTGGTAGGTACTCATTAGCCAATAATTGTAGATATTATCCGCACAATTTATTAAAATAGATAATAATTTGAATAACCGTCAACAAAGAAGTTTAACATTCCTTTTTTTACACGCGCAATTAAATGTGCGAGTCATCATCATCATATTTCAGTCAAAAGACGTCCACTGCTGGACATAGGTCTCCCATAATCGCCACGCTTGGCAGGCGGGTTGCTGTTACAAAGGCACAGAGAACGCTGCTGCCCATTCTCTGGTGAGTCCCTTAGTCGCCTCTTACGACACCCACGGGAAGATATGGGATGGTGCAATTCTTTACGTCCGATACCATACGGTAATGTGCGAGTAAGAGAGAATAATTTATTAGCACCGCCATTTTAGATTCGTTTCAATTGAAAACCCGGGATAAAAGTTTGTGAAGTTCGTTGTATAACAATGTTTATTTCTTTGCATAATATGTAAAAAAGAAACATCTAGAAAAACTTACCAGAAAATTCCGCCAAAATGCTCCACTTACCGAAGGCTAATATAAACGGTTGTCACTACACAAATGTTCCACTGGCACTAGTTGTCGTACTGGTATTTTCTTGTAGGGAGGACGGTGCACAAAATCACAAAAACCAATACAAATTTTTGAAAAATGTTTAGAGAGCGCGTGGGCGCCTTCGTCGCGGCGCAGTATTAGGAATTATTAGTATCTTGAAAAAACAAGCGCAACGCTAGTGTGCTATAGTGGCGGCCAATCAGGGGGCCAAGTCTGCTATTTTTATAATTTCGTCATGCCAACACGATCCCATTGTCATTTTGCTAAAAGTTCGTAATCTGCTAAATCCATAATGGTCGATCATTGTTCGGTCAATGGTCTCGTGATAGAATTGTGTTATAATGGCATTGTCAACAAATTTGAACATTTATTCATGCCAGATTTCATTTAAATATATTTTTACATATTGTTTATAAGTGTTATAAGCAATCTGAAGTAGTAATAAGTTCGTAAACTAAGTCAGTCATTAATTTGTCATTATGTACGAAATTACCATTCTAAAAAAATTCTTTCAATGGCGTGTCAGTGGTTGACCATTGGAAAGTCATAATGACGCCATTATATTAGTAGATTACCAAACTTGTCAAAATCAACAATTAGAAAATCAATGACAGACTGTTCTGACACTATTGTAATAGCAGACTTGAGGCCCAGATTGCAGAAATAAATGTTCTTTGAAGGAATGGCTGCGGTGTATATGAGTCAAAACACCTTCCTGTTACACATTGTCAGAAAATAAGGTGTTATGTTTTGGAAAATAAGTATGAAACAATCTGAAATAAATTGTAATGAAATTATAAAAAAAAACACTAATTGGAACAATAAGGAACAAATACTATGCTAATCACGTTTATTTATGAAAAAATGTATTAATGTTAGTTACAGTCAATGGCAATCATGACTGACGATCGATGTATGCACCCATTTGGTTTCTAACGACGTAAGTGATGCAAAGACTGTACATTAAAACAACTAAACTTCTGAAAAAAAATTGGAACCTTGTTATTTTATATTGTTGTAGTGAATCTAAACAATATCTATACTACTTAATATTATTAAGAGGTGTAGCTTTTTTTTCTGTAAGAGGTAATTTCTAGAAGTCCTGGTCAGGTGACAAAAAATCTTTCACTGATTTACTCAGATTATGAAACAAAAGGCAGATAGATCGCGCGGAATACTGAGAGTGAAGCCAAAATAGCAAATACAAATTCAAAAGCGAATACCTATAACTCGCTCCGTGCTGTACTGACACGAGTCAGTATAGCACAAAACGGCGCATCGTTAAAAAAAAAAACAAATAAAAATACAAATAAAAAATCAAAAATTAAATTAAAAATTTAAAAAACCCCCAACGCAAAACATAAGAGATATTATTTAAAAAGTAAAAAATAATATCTTTTGTTGAGCCATCAAATGTTTGTTCGTTGAAATGGCGCTATAATGTTGCGGCGGGGTACCGCGTAAGTCAAATCTCATTGCAAATCCCTGAGTTCGCTATTTTACCTATTGCTATTGTTATTTTAGCTATTGCTGACTTAGCGGTACCCCGCCGCGACATTATAGCGCCATTTCAACGAACAAACATTTGATGGCTCAACAAAAGATATTATTTTTTACTTTTTAAATAATATCTCTTATGTTTTGCGTTGGGGGTTTTTTAAATTTTTAATTTAATTTTTTGTGAATGCAGGCGAAGTTGCAGTTTAAAAGAAGCCTATGTCCTACCCCAGGGTTCAAGTTGTCCTCATACCAAATTTTATCAAAATTGGTTCAACCGTTTCATCGTGCAAGCATAACAGATAGAGTTACTTTCGCATAATATTAAAATAAAAAAATAAACTATGGATGTGTGCCAAGTCAGTGTCAGCTAATTCTGTTCAGCCATTTGCGTGAAAGCAAACATCCATCCATCCTCACAACCTTTTGCATTCATAATATTAGTAGGATAAGATGTGCAAGTGTCCAAAACTCGGTTGCCCATGAAATTGTACACTTTCCATAATATCGCTTACAACTGAATGCAATCAGAACACGCTTTTATTTATAATAGTAATCACTGATGTAAATACATTAAGTATCTAGTTTTACAAAAAATATGGTTAAACACCAACAAACTTCCCCGTGAAAAAAAAAAGCATACCAAACCCTCTGCTTCCGGCCGGCATGGGCAGTTGGATAGAAAAGGGCCAAAGGAGAGATAAAAATGGCATATGAACCAATAGCGATACTTTGCACAGGGGTGTGATTCTGTAAGACCTCATTCTAAACTTCGAATCTGAATCCGCTGTGAGTTTCTTGATTGGCATTCTAAAAACTCGGTTGATAATTCGAATATACACTAGCGCCACCCTTGAGAGCGTGTCAGCGAGTTGAACTAAATTGACAGGGAGATTTTGACAGATAAAGTATGAGATGACGTAAGAAGTGGCATTCTGTAAGGTAATTTCCCCGTCACTTCGACGCTCACTTCGCACTCGAACCCGATTCAAAGTGTCAAATATATCAAGGTCATTTTGAACCTTATGAGAAGTGGGAGTGAATAGCGATGTGAGATGCGAGTTGTTGTTTGAATTTTACAGAATCGACCTACAGTGAGTGGCATCAAAATCTGACCTGGGTTTTATATTTGTGTCTCTGACTGTATCATCACAAAATATGGATGCTGATAAGCAATAGTGTGTCAACCCACAAAAAGTAACATTTGGATATTTTGATGTATTCTACATACATATATTATATACATTTTAGACGACATGGTTGGCGCAGTGGCTCAGCGACCGACTGCTGCGCAGCGTGTTGCGGGTTCGATTCCCGCCCAGGATAAACATTGGTGTGATGAGCACTTGTGTTTGCCTTGTGTCTGGATGTTGTTTATCTATGTATGTATTTACAAAAAAAAACATGTATTTGTGTATGTATATCAGCTGTCTGAAACCCATAGTACAGGATCTCCCTAGTTTGGGGTCAGATGGCCGTGTGTGAAAATGTCCCCAATTATTAAAAAAAAAAAAAAAAACATCATAATATCCAAATTTTACTTTTTGTGGGTTGACACACTATTGCTTATCAGCATCCATATAAAGTTTAGATACAGTCTGTGACACAAATATGAAACCCAGGTCAGATTTTGATGCCAATCACTTTGCATGCACAGTATCGCTATTGGTTCATATGCCATTTTTACGCCGCAGCCATACGTACTTTGAGGTATCATCATCATCTTCCTACTTTAATCCCATGTTACTAGGGGTCGACGCAACGACGTTTTCTCCTTCCATCCCGTCTTGTCACCCGCCATGAAATTACTGACTCCCTTGTCTTTCATAATTATTATTCTAATTTTATAATACTTTATTAAGCAATGTGTTTAGATAGACAAACTAACTTGGCACTTCAAAAGTTTTTAATACTGTTTTTCCAGTATTTTCTTTTTTTATATCTTGCTCAAATTATGAAACAAAAGGCAGATAGACCGCGCGGAACACTGAGAGTGAAGCCAATAATGCAAATACAAATTCAAAAGCGAATACCTACAATCTCGTGATTGTATTCGCTATACTGACTCGTGTCAGTACAGCACGAAGCGCGTTGTAGGTATTCGCTTTTGAATTTATATTTGCTTTTTTGGCTTCACTTTATTGTTTCGCGCGATCTATCTGCCTTTTGTTTTTTATTAATCTAAGATGTAAGGTTACAGCCTGTAACAAAAAAGAAACATCAATAACAGTAACAGGATTATTTTTAATCTACAAAAGTTGTACAGGAACAAGCGAGCATTATCTCTGATACCTACTTTTTCATATTTTTTTCTAGGAAAATAACTAATATAATTTACGTTTCAGGCAGGAAGTACTAAATGGGAAAGTACTATTATAGAACTACAAAGTTCCAACGTATACAGATTGCCAATAGTTGATATGTGGATCGGAGACGTACGTAATGATGCTCAGAAGATGACCGTAGAAAGTGTTGAGTTGTGTTTTCGATAATTTTTATTATGGATGGGGGGATGTGCGACTTAACTGACGACTTATCTGTAAATATTCCAATATAAAAACATCCTCGGATGAAACGCCATCCTTTTCAAAATGTAAGGTGACGACTCCTCCGCAAAATATATCATGTAGGGCAGCCCGCCAAATTTATATTTTCGTACGTTTTTTTGCAATTTGTAGCTCAGTAAGTATCAGGTTATATTATATTATTGGAAAAAAAAATATTGGCGCATGTAACACGTATGCATTTACAAAATTATGATAAATAAAATCATAAACATAACTCTCCAAGTAAGAAAAGCTCGTAAATGCTCGTAAATGGGCTGAAAATTGCAAAATAAAACGTAAGGATATTTTAATTTCGCGGGCTACCCTAGCACCTTTTCATTAATATTATTATTTCTATTAATCAACTACTACTTATTTCAGCAATATTGTAATAATTATTCTCTTAATGCTTTTTCTTTCTTTCTCTATTTCTTATCTATACTTACTAATATTATAAAGCTGAAGAGTTTGTTTGTTTATTTGGTTGGTTGGTTAAACGCGCTAATTTCAGTATGTACTGGTTCGAATTGAAAAAATATTTTTGTGTTGGATAGTCTTTTTATTGAGGAAGCCTATAGGCCCATGCGAAGCCGGGCTCTGTCGCTAGTCTGTTAAATATACTAACTTGTTTGACTTTCGTATTTTAATTTAGACTAGCTTATGCTCGCGACTTTGTTCTCGTGGAAGTCGTAAACAATCACTACTTGAGTACTCAATAGCAATTATAAATTCTAACACGTAATCACGTTGTCCCATACAAACTTTGCCCCCGTTTTTCACCCCTTTAGGAGTACAATTTCGGAAAATCCTTTCTTATCGGATGCCTACGTTATACGAAAAACACACCCTCCAAGTTTCAGGTCTCTACGATCAGTGGTTTAGGCTGTGCGTTGATCCGTCAGTCAGTCATTCAGGACAAAGCATTTTATATAATATATAGAAGACTAGTCTATACCTGCGAATTCGTCCACGAGAATGTCGTTTTTCTGCAGGGTTTTTTTTATTACTATCCTCGGAACTCTCATTCTGTTTCTAAAATAAAAGTAGCCTATATCACTTGCTTATAACATCAGGTATCTGCTTGTAAAGGTCCCGTCAGAATCGGACCAGCCAAAGGAACAAAAAGCCAGACACAATTTTTTTATAAATTTATAATCAGCATTTAGTTAAAAGTTGCTATTTTGACATTTATTTATTGGTTTGTATAGATATAGATTTGTATAGAGATATACCAGTAATCACAAGTTCAGATCATCCAACATTTGTCTGAAAAATAAGTCTATTTGACATATTTATTATTTAAATTGAATTAAACAACATTTTATTATTTGACGATACATTAGATATCTTTGCGACTGCTGAGCTGAGATTCTTGAAAACTGCTACTCGTTATCTGGAGTTCAGTACTGCCTCTAGTTCAATCTGTTTTGACAAATGTTAAGTCTTATTCTGTTTGATTTTATGTAAATGTTTACTTTTGTTTTACTTTAGTATAATTTTATTTTATATAATTTTATTGTTTATTTTTTATTGATAATTTCATTATAATTATAATTTCAATGATAATTTCTATCTATTTCATTTTGTAAAAAAAATACAGATTTTTGTGTATAATTTTTAATGATTATGTTCATTTTTACAGTGTTTGTGTGGTCTTTGACTGCTAATTCAAGTTGTTTACAATAAATAAATATTTTCCATACAAAAACTGTCAAACTACCATATTTATTCCTCCGTTAAGACCTTATGTGACACAAAATAAACATACTGCTGACAGCGCCATAAGTAAAGTCGGTTGAATAGGTTACTATTCTATCTCAATATGGAAATTGATTGCTTAAAAGCGACACCTATACAGCTAGATTGTTACCTAGTACGCAGTTAGATAATGAACTACAAGTTGCAGATATTTTACTCTTTTGTGTGTATTCGAAACTCGCATAACAGTACGATATTACGATTCTATATCATTTCTTTCAATGGCGTGTCAGTGGTTGACCAATGGAAAGTCATAATGACGCCATTATATTATTAGATTACCAAACTTGTCAAAATCAATAATTACGAAATCATTGATAGACCATTCTGACACTATTGTAATAGCAGACTTGAGGCTCTGTACGGCTTTTACTTAGCCACGAGCACCTCCGCTTCGCTAGTAAAGTGCATTACGTTAAAAAATTAAACAAAGCAACAGACAACTTAACGGGCTACCTCGAGAAAGGGTGCGTAAATAAGCGAAAAATGGCAACAATTTTCTACCGTCTAGAACATTAATTATTCATCTTGGCTAAAATTTATTAGTACAAAAGAATGCCTCATGAAAGTAGCGATGAGCGTACGATATTCATTTGTTTTCATTAGCGGACTCGCGGTGCTACCACGAACATAATACGAAGAACTCACTCGAATTATTGCACACTAGCTTTTTCCTACTAGACTTGAAAGTTAAGTCAAAGTCCTAAATTATCCCCACAGGAACATATAGATGGGATAAAAATTATCCTGTGTTAATTTAAGTCAAAGTCTTAAATTATCCCCACGGGAACATATAGATGGGATAAAAATTATCCTGTGTCAAGTTAAGTCAAAGTCTTAAATTATCCCCACTTGAACATATAGAAGGAATAAAATTTATCCTGTGTTAAGTTAAGACAAAGTCTTAAATTATCCCCACGAAAACCTAAAGAATAAAAATTATCCTGTGTTAAGTCATAGTCTTAAATTATCCCCACGGGAACATATAGATGGGATAAAAATTATCCTGTGTTAAGTCATAGTCGTAAATTACCCCACGGGAACATATAGAAGGAATAAAAATTATCCTGTGTTAAGTTAATCAAAGTCTTAAATTATCCCCACGGGAACATATATTATAAGGAATAAAAATTATCCTGTGTTAAGTTAAGTCAAAGTCTTAAATTATCCCCACGGGAACAAATAGAAGAAATAAAAATTATCCTGTGTTAAGTTAAGTCAAAGTCTTAAATTATCCCCACGGGAACATATAGAAGGAATTTAAATTGTCCTGTGTTAAGGCAGATCAATAGAGAGGCGCTCGTGGCTAAGTAAGTCAAGGTTAAGGTAATATCACATTACACCAACTCAACGTCGACTGCACTCCGATTAAACTCACAGTAAGGCATTGAAATGTAAGCTTTATGTCGTGTAACATACAAGTGAATTTTTAAACACATAAGTTGAAAGATTCCGACGCGTAGTCCACGCGTTGTTTACCTAATTGATGTGTTGAAAATTTCATTTATATGTAACACAAAATAAAGCTTACATTTCAATGTCATACTGTGAGTAGAGTTGGAGTGGAGTCGACCTTTAAGCTACGCTTACACCGGTCGGTCTCTGGATGTTTGACCATACATTGCAAACCGAGTTTCCTTCGTGACTCTGAAAGCACGTAAAGCCGTTGGTCCCGGCTGTCATTTGTAAATCTTTGGCAGTTCATATGGTTAGTCCGAAGCCAGAAAGTCTGACAACCAGTCTTACCAAGGGTCATCTTGTTACCTAGTAGCTGGGTTGCGGAGGTACGATAGGCAGTCGCTCCAAGTAAAACACTGGTAATCAGCTGCATCCGCTTAGACTGGAAGTCAATAACAACAGTTAGGCAAGACGTCCATTGCTGGACATAGGCCTGCCCCAAAGGAGGGGTTTTGCCATAATCGCCATGCTTGGCAGGCGAGTTGGCGATCGCAGTATGGTTGTTACAAAGGCACAGAGAACGCTGCTGCCCATTCTCTGGTGAGTCCCTTAGTCGCCTCTTACGACACGCACGGGAAGATATGGGATGGTGCCATTCTTTACGTCCGACATCATACGGACCGGATCAGTATGTATATATGTGACAATTTCAACTAATTCCCTTCAGTCGTGGAATATTTACAAACATCCTGGATGGATCCATTCATCCTCACACACTTTCGCGTTTATAATAGTAGTGTGAAAAAAATTGTAGAGATTATTCCCACAGAAATCCTATACACCGCTGTCTGGTGCGGTGGAAAGACGTCTGGATATCTTTCGATGTCGCAAATATATGGACAAAACCTGAGAAATCCGAAAATAGATGCTAGCATTTTGGAATCATAAAAGTCAGTGTAACTTAAATAAATATCTGCGTGAATACGAAACAGATGAAGAAGGCTAAGATAGAGAGAAAACACGAGGAAAGGATTTAAGATAAGTCCCCACTTTAATATTGTGAAGCAAGCCCAAAATATCAAGCAGTATATACTTACAATAAATTACCGCTACACTTAAAATATCTGATTTACACATCTGCATTTAAAACAAATCTTCGGGTATTCCTGCTAAGTAAGTGTCTTTACTCCATTGACGATTTGTAGACATTGTTTTGATTTTATTTTATTTATTCTACCCGGACGATGTTAAATGTATTTATGACAATGGTTTTTTCTTTAATTTAATAACTTGACATTGAATTTATTAGCCATTATTTATTATTATTAGTATTTTTTTTGTAATGTAATTGTATTATATTTTAATACTGTGCTTCCTAAAAACATTTCAAACACAACGTAAATTGTTTATGAATTAATAAATAAAATTAATAAACTTATCAAGTGAATTCGCATCCACATGCTTCAAAAGCGGGATCATCAGAGCAAAAAATAATAATAACAATAATAAGCCTATAATTGTCCCACTGCTGAGCAAAGGCCTCTTCTGATACAGAGAATGCACGTGATATTCTCAACCAAAAAAAAAAAAACAAAAACTCACAATGCTAGCTCACAAATCTCTCGACATTCTCTTTAGGACTCGATAAAAACTGAAAACAGGTTTCGTGGTTCCACTGAGCTGTTGTGCAGGCGAGATTAATAGCTTATTACTCCTTTGTTTACTGGCAGTCATTATTCAATTAAATATCACGGCCAACCGTAAGCCATTGTGTTTACCCGCCAATATCATAACCGTTTCACGTCCCCGTTTATTATTAAATTGAAAGTTTGATTCAAAGGTAAAGGGATTTATGTAAATGTGAAGACGATTTTGAGTAATGGACATGTCACGGTTAGAAAGAAAGAAAGAAAGAAAGAAAAACCTTTTATTCTCGCGAAAAGCGACGCACATATTAGGTACATAGGTACACATAGTTACAAAAAATCTAAAAACAGAAACAAGTGGATACTAAAAAAATTAAAAATAAAATGTCCGTGTCGGTAATAGTGCATCACTCCCCGCGCGAAACGGCCAACGCTCAGCTTAGATGCCTTGGTCCGCGCAGGAAGGTACGAACCACGGCGCTGGTTTTCAGCGCAAGCCGGTATGTCGCTGTCTCGGAACAATAAGCAAAACAACAACATATTATTCCGAAGCACTGAACAATAAATTTTACATTATAAAAACTATCGACACAACAAAAAGGACGCTGTTTCGGCACGCTGTTTCACACGCTGTTTCTTAAAACCCGAAGTGCGGACGCATCTAGTTCTAGCTGCTAGCATGAATGCTAAACCTAGTTCTAATTAAAGATTAATTGGATACAACTTAGTTTAACCGCATGTGGCCGGCTGCACCTAGTTATAGAAGGCCAAAACTAGGTGTAGTCGTACTTCGGGTATTAGCCGTATCAGATATAAAAAGACAATTGACGAAGCTGGAAGTTCCATTAATTTCTCACTAGGCGACTCCTAGGCTTCCAAGTATTTTCTGTTTTAAGTGATTTCTAAACTGGTTTATTGCGTCAGGTTACCGCTTCATATTTAGGCATGATTAACGCACTTTAACTCAACTTTATACTACTTTTGGTTTGGTTTGTCCGTATGGTGTCGGACGTAAAGTATAGCACCATCCCATATCTTCCCGTGGGTGTCGTAAGAGGCGACTAAGGGACTCACCAAAGAATGGGCAGCAGCGTTCTCTGTGCTTTTGTAACAACCATACTGCGATCGCCAACCCGCCTGCCAAGCGTGGCGATTATGGCAAAACCCCCCATTTCTTGGGGGAGGCCTGTGTCCAGCAGTGGACGTCTTTAGGCTGAAATGATGATGATACTACGTTTATAAGTAAGGGTATAAATAAAAAGATAAGTTAACATTTTTGTATATCGTGAAATAACGGAACTAAATACTCTAAAAACTCTTACTCTAAAAAGCGGAAATTCATCGCCAACCGCGTCCCCGACAGAGGTGAACTTAGTTGGTGAGGAGCAGAGCTGTTTTTTTGATCGTAAACCATCTCCACGGATGTAAATCACCAAGATCATCTCTGTTAGAACGCGGTTGGCTAACGTGTAGCATTCGCTTTCACTATCATTATCATCATTTCAGCCGAAAGACGTCCACTGCTGGACATAAGCCTCCCCCAAGTGTCGCCACATCCGCTTTAAGTTGAATTAAAAAAAATATGCAAGAATGTCAGGCAGCCGTTCATCAACACCACACAATTCCTTACCACTGCAACACCTGAAAGCTACAATCAACAGTGACGACCACCAGAAAAACGGCGAAGGAATGAAGCTCGACAAGTCCCAGCGAAACGATTCAACGGTTCTGGATCCCACAACGAAATTAATCTGGAAAGTACAAACGGTTATCACTTTACAAGACGACAATGTAATAGTCAAGTGCAGTCCCAAAACGATCCCTCGGGCACAAAGCATTACAAATTGTATAATTCATTGCCACAACAGCTCGTCCCTTCTTCAACTGAAGAAATATTGCAACAATTTGTCACTGGTCGCACACGAACCCTTATTATTCATATTTTTACCGCTACAAATACCTGTAATTTAAGATTGTTTTTGTTCAAAGAAATTAAGGTGTGAGCATTTGTACTGGAAGTTAGTAGGGGTCGTGTTACCCAGTAACTGGGTTGTGGAGGTCCGACAGGCAGTCGCTCCATGTAAAACACTGGTATTCATCCGGATAGACTGGAAACTGACCACAACATACTTGGGAAAAAGCTAGGCAGATGATGATTTGCACTGGGAGCTAGTCTATTGACTTTAAGAAAATAGAGAGCCACTGACAATGACATGACTAAGGTAGTCGAAAATGCCTCCATTTACCAAAATTTTTGGCAACATTTTGACATTGACTGTCGCTGAGATGAGATGTCGAAAATGTCGCCAGATTAAATGACCATGTCCAGTACTAGGTATATAATAATAATAATGGTCTATCTAAGATGTAACACAAACATAAAAAAAATGTGATATAAAACTAAACTTTTATAATACTATTCAAGAACATGTTGCAAACGTTTTTGGCCAATTCTAGTGAAATGGCCTTCAGATCGCAAATTATATCGCAAATACCAATCACTGTTCTGTTACACTAATGACTCACTGCTTCATGATGATGCTGCTACTTCTGATGACAGCGATATTTGAAATAAAGACGAAGGAAAAAAGGTATTTAAAAAGGTATTTTGTCTATATGTCTATTCAATCTCCCCCAGAGATCGCCAACCAAACCGGTCTTGAGCAGACCACATCCATCTGCAGCCAGCCACCTTCTTCAAATCATTGGTCCATCATGCCGCAGGGCGTCCTACACTACGCTTGTCCAAACGCAGTCTCCAATCTAAAGCGTGTCTGCTATATCTACCGTCTGTCCGTCTTCAGACGTGGTCGGCCCACCTCCACTTCAGCGTGCTTATTCGACGAGGAAAGTCGGTGACTTTAGTTGTTTGGCGAATGACTTCATTACGAGTTCTATCCACCAGAGAATTCACGAGCATCGCTTTCTCCATTGCACATGGAGCAACCATGAATTTTGTGGACCAGACCAATGGTAAGTGTCCACGTTTCGGCTCCGTAAGTCATTACGAGTAGGACGCACTGGTTAAAGATCCTGGTCTTAGGGGATTGTGGGATGGACGATTTAAATATATGACGTAGCTTCCCGCCTATGTAAATACAAATTGCAAAATCTTAATTCTAAGCAGGAAAATGCATTGTAACCCACAGCAAAATTTTGTTGGGCCACAAACAGCCTCCATTAGAGGAGACATCACGACAACATGTTGCTACCTGTCCAGCGTGATATATCGCGACCCGCGCTTAATTGCTTGTCTTTTTGTAGTACATTGTGTATTCTGCCATCTTCATAATGTTGGACCAGATTGTGGACTTTTTACTGAAAAATACAAGGCAATATAATATGTAAAAAGTTTAAAAAAATAACATAAAAGCCGCACTCTAATACCGCAGTTTACAGTTTTTTAATGTTGATCTGAATTGAAAGTCCGGCTTCCACCAAAACGGCTTCTGCTATTGTCACGTATCACATCTCTTTGCTTAATTTCAATGTAATATAGTATCCTGTTGATTGTTCACGATATATTATCTTCGCTTCTTTACGCTTTGGTAGAAACCAGACTTAAATCAGATCAATTGTCCATGTCTAGTACTAGGTCACCCTAAAATATTGATAATTATCTCCAACACAGGCATAAAAACAAAATGAAGTAAAACTAAACTTTTAAAGCTATAAAAGTTTAGTTTTATTACATAGGTTTTTATTACTACCTACATTAAAAAGCGTAGGTATTATTTATAGTAATGTGCATAGAAAATAAGCTGTGCCAAAATTATGTAAACGTTTTATTGAGACCAATATAAATCCTGAGTTATTATCGCAAAATAAACTATTCATTTCGAGTACTACCTATACGACTACCTACCAACTACACTGACATCCAGAAAAGAACAGAGCTAAACAAATACACCCTGACACCCGAGCATCGTGTATGCAACATTAATAAAAAAGTAAAGTATGTTCTTGAATAGCTATTCAAAAACATACCTACTTTACTTTTTTTTGTACTCATCTTAGACCGAAAATATATTTTTTTTAAAGGACCTAGGTATACGGTAGAGATACCACAATCCTTATTAAAAAAAAAAAACTACAAAAGATCTGAAAGCTTTGCTTATACTGCATCAACACCCCATATTTAGGGTTGCGCCCGTGTGGAATTGAATCAGACCACACTTGGTCGTTAGCACGGCGGTTTAATGACTCAAATAGACCGATGACGTAATGATCAATAGGTACTACTGATTTGGCCCAGTACGATTTAAGCGCAGGTGACCTTTACATGTGGAGCAGTAACCAACGAAGTGATGATAAAGGTCATTCGTTGGCATCGGTTTAAACAGTTTTTTTTTAGAACTAGGTCATCTGCCTAGCCTTTTCCCAACTATGATGAGGTCACCTTCAAGTCTAACCGAATGCAGCTGAATACCAGTGTTTTAAATGGAGCGACTGCCTATCTGACCTCCACAGTTACTGGGTAACACGATACCCCTAGGTAAGACTGATTGTCAGACTTTCTGGCTTCTGACTACCCATAACGACTGCCAAAGACCTATGAATGACAGCCGCGACCAACGGTTACGTGCTTTCCGAGGCACGGAGGGAACTCGGTATGAAATGGATGGACACCCATCCACAGACAAACCGCGGCAAGCGTAGCTTAACCTTTGATTGATCTGTTCGGCTTTTACTTAGCCACGAGCTCAGCGAGAACTAGGTAATGGCTTTATTTAGATAGTTATGTATCATCATCATCAGCCAAAAGACGTCCACTGTTGAACGCCACAACGAGCGGCAACCTGCCGCTTGCATCCACCGGTTACCCGCGACCTTGATAATGTCGTCGGCCCGGTGTAAGTAGGTATGTACAATATTTATTCAATATTTAAGAAAGAAACCTATTAAACTAAAAAACTAATACAAAAAGGCATTAAAAAATTCTCTACATCGCCGTTATCAAGAAATTTGACTGGCGGCATTGCAATGTTGGATGGCAATGCTTAACCTTCTGACTTAGGTAAAAACCAGCTCTTGAGTCCAGGGTAGAGTCAGCCAACCGTTTGGACATTTCCTTACCTCCTTCTCGTCCTCCTTTCCTTTCCTTTCTTTCCTTAAAAAGGTGATGAGCACTCGGACCCCACTACCCGAGGGTTAAATTAAGTTCACTATTTTTAAAATTGTAGGTAATTGATGGAACTGCTGTAACAATTCCAACTTACTACAAATAATTCAAAATGGTACCTACATTCTGTACAAATCCAGAAAGATTGTGCTATTCTGTAAGTAACAATACCCAAAGCTTGACGCTGCGGTCAGCAGGAGCGAGTTACATTTTCGTATTCATTTATCTCTGCTTACGTAGCGCTAGGGCCACATAAATTAACGGGATTTGATCAAACTGCTCAAAGTTGAATAATTTGACACTTTTCACACATAATATTTAGGTCGGTCAATAGTACAGACATGAAACGAATCGCTACTTTTGGCGCGCTTCTACAGAGTCGTGATGTTTTCAGCCCACAGCGAACAGGACATTCAGAATCTAGTGTCTGATCGCATCGGAGCTAAGACGTCCCGAAACTGTACTCGATTCGTTCTGTTTAAGTGTTACTAAGTATGTCTATTTTAATTTGAGTCTGAGTTTATTTTAAATAAACGCCGTGTATTGTACCCGTGTGTTACCATTGCACGAAACCCAACTTCTGCCCACACGATGACCAAATCTAACGGACTAAATCTTGACGATCCGACATATATGAAAACCGATGTTCGCCAATCAAGAACAGTCGCTGAGCTCGACGTCTATTTCACGAGTGACACGAATGTCGAGTTCGCAGTCGAGCACAACCACGAATGGTAATGTTAGAGAATACCATAGCGGGTATAAGCAAGTATATATGCGGTGGATGCTTATCAACTTTTACCACATATATGATTGTTGACTGAAATTATTTTTCTTTGCGGCCAATTAAGAAACAGGTCGCGTTTCGATGTCCCTTCCACTATGAATAATATATTCAACCCTAGATTTATATTTACCAACTGCGTATAGCCGACACGCCAGAATACTCAAACGCCATTTACTTTATAAGGATTTTACAGTATTTTTTCAAAAACATTTGAATGAGTTTTAGAAAAGAAACTTATACTTAGTTTTTGTTGCGTTTGAGTAATCGTTGAATATTATTACTTTTCATTATTTTGAATATTAATAGATTTTCTATAGACAAAATATACCTACTATAATTTATAGAAACTCGTTCACATTGTTATTCATATTGTTGTCAATGGCTGGCAGCGCTGCCACTTGTTCTCGGCGATGTCCCGAAAAATAATTTCTAAATTGATAAAAATTACGCCAAAAAACGTCATGCCCAATACCAGTATTTTTAATCCAATTTCTGGCATTATTTCCAAACGACATCATATTTTACACCCTCGTGAAGTCAGAGGATTAACCTACTCTTCAAGTCAACGGAACTTCAAAAATTAAAAAAAGGACTTAGGCAGGGGTCCGCGATAAAATTAATAGGCATCGGCATACCCTTGGCCCTTATTTATAAAAGCGGAAAAACGGTCCAAAACTTTATTGATAATATGCCCGAAGAGTTTCAGAACTTGGCAAATACTTTTTTTATTCTTCCATAATATTATTGAAAATCCACCAACGTCATGTTCGACCTAGAAATTAATATAAATCTTACGTTCAACTATTATTTTTTATTTATTATTAACATCAAAAACATATAACTATTAAACAAAAAAAAAAAATTAAAAAAAAAACTATTATGTATTAGGTGATAGAAAACGGTGTTGCTTGTCCTTTTAAAATTCTAATTGAAATATTAAGGCGCTAACAAGCGACTTTTACAGATTTCAAACTGACAATCACGTCAAAATGTGTAGTGTAAATGATTAGAAAAAAATATATGTTAAACTAGAACATTCTCTTAATCATTTAGTATGTGAATATTTTTTATTAAGTTCATATTAAATAGTTTGTACGGGAATGAACTAAAAACACTATTTTGTGGATGAATAAAACTCTGAAGTCTGCCAATGAATTGTTCTATTTTAATGATTTTTTACAAGAAGCTTGTGTCATGTCAGGTTAATTTCAGAAGAAAAAAAATATAAAAATACTAGTAGCAAAAAGGATTTACTACCTCAAACATACCGCCCACCAAGGACCCTTGTCCTTAAAAATAACCGCCCACCGTGGCAGACATAATGAGAATACCAACAACAAGAATACAAAATTTGCCTTGGTGGGAAATTTCTAGACATATAAATAATAGTTAAGTAAGCAATTACCCTTTCAGGAACTGGCACTATACATAGTAATATAAGCTTATAATCTGACAAAACTATTCTAATCCAACTAAACAACTTAATTACATTTTTCAATGCGTAACAGGCAGAACGCACAATTTCGAAGTGGGTCTTTTTAAAAAGGAATTTTTACATTTCAATGTAACCACTCGGGTAAGATTATCAGTGCCTGGGTGTTTTTCAACAACCTTACCAAGAAGCCAACTCGCGGGAGGTAAGTCGTCTTCCTTTACCAAAACAACATCTCCTACTTGGGGTTCAGGTATCTTACTAGTCCATTTATACCTATGGAGGAACTGTGTCAAGTATTCATTAGCCCACCTACGCCAAAAGTTTTGCAACATACCTTGCACTAAATGCCATCTTTTTAGGCTACTTATAGGACTTGCATGATAATTTATATCAGGCACAGTAAGAATTGGCTCTCCTATTAAAAAATGACCAGGAGTCAGCGTTGTGCACTCATTTGGATCTGTGCCATATGCGACTGACAGCGGCCTGGAGTTCAAACACGCCTCAATCTGTGTCAAGAGAGTGGTCATCTCTTCAAAGATGAGTGTAGAATTACCTATGACCCTTTTTAAATGATATTTGGTGGATTTTACTCCTGCTTCCCACAATCCACCGAAATTCGGAGCGTGTGCAGGAATAAAATGCCACGTTGTACCGACGAGAGCTAAGCTCTGCGCGATTTCCTCAATCAGGTTGGACTCTTGCACGATCAGCAATTCTCTTAACTCCTTGGATGCTCCAATGAAATTGGTGCCATTATCGCTCCATAAATCCGTACAATGACCTCTACGCGATACAAATCGTCTGTACGCTGCTAAAAAACCTTGGGAAGTTAAATCACTAACCATCTCCAAATGTATAGCTCGTGTTGCCATACATATAAATAAACATATGTAGCCTTTACAAGACCGATGTCCTCGTCCTTTTGACGTTCTAACATTTATCGGGCCTGCGTAATCGACTCCACTGTGTAAGAACGCTCTGGAAGGGGTTCCGCGAACTGATGGCAGAGAACCCATTATTTGCGTCTTCACAGTGGCACTATTTTTTACACAAGGAACACATCGACGGACATGATGTGTTACTAATTTTTTAACGCCAATGATCCAGTACGCTGACCGTATGTACGTTAGCATGAGTTGTGGTACCCCATGTAAAGTTATAATATGAGCATCTCTGATGATTAATTGTGAGAAATGGGATCGATGGGGTAATACAATTGGATGTTTTGTTTTTTCTTCTAGTTGAGCCTTTTGAAGCCTTCCACCAACTCTAATTATACCTTTCTCGTCTATATACGGGTTAAGTGTTCTTATCTTACTTCTTTTTGTCTTAACCTCGCCTTGCTGTTTTAATGCTGTGATCTCTTCTTCAAACTCTTGTCTTTGGCATTGCCGAATGCAGCAATTCAAAGCCTCATCGATCTCCCATTTACGTAAGTGTTTAGCCCGATCGGTATCTGTTTTATAATTTAAAAATCGTCTACAATATGCCTCAATACGTAACAACTTAGAGAGAGAAGAATATCTGTCCCATATGAAATTGTTGACAGATGAACAATGTGTTATTATTGACCTTTCTAAATCGACTTCTAATGACCTTGGCCTCGGATAATTTATATCCGTTTCCTGTAAAATCTCTGGACCTCGTAGCCACAGATTATTATCTATAAGTTCTACAGGTCGTATTCCTCTGGACGCACAATCGGCAGGGTTCTGATTTGAAGGTATGTGTGCCCATTGATATGCGTCTAACGTTGTAAGAATTTCCGAAACTCTATTAGCTACAAAAGTTTTCCAATGACTTGGATGTTTATTCAACCACGCGAGTACGACCGTCGAATCTGTCCATGCCCGCAATTTAGTTTTGGGGATATTTAAATTTAAACTTCTGCCATCTCAACTAGCAAACGTGTCACCAATACTGCACCACACAATTCTAGACGCGGTATGCTTATTTGTTTAATAGGTGCGACTCGTGTTTTAGCCGCAACTAGTGAAACGTGAACGTTACCAGTGACATCAACTCTACGTATATAGACTGCTGCCGAATATGCAACCTTGGAAGCATCGGAAAAGCCGTGTAAGTCTACTGTGACGTCACTTGCCCTTGTTCCTAGCCATCTAGGAATTTTGAACTCCGTAAGTTGTGACAGCTCACTAAAGTAAGTATTCCATTCATCTAATAATTGTACTGGAATTTGTTCATCCCAGCTTATTCCCGCTAACCACAGCTTTTGGATAAATACTTTTGCTGTAATCAACGCCGGTGCCAGCCAACCTAATGGATCAAACAACCGTGATATATTAGAAATAACTGTTCTTTTTGTTTCAGGTCCTGCGGTCTTTGAAAGCTTCACAGAGTATTGGAAGATATCATCTCTACGGTTCCAGGTGAGTCCTAAAACCTTCACTATAGAGTCTAGTTTAATTTCCAAATTTTGTTCTAACTCTTGTTCCCTTACTATATCTTGTTCTTTATTTTGTAAATTAATTTCTTTTATTATCCTTTCAACATTACTGGTCCATTTTTGCAATTTAAACCCACCTTTGCTAAGTAAAATATTAATTTCTTTAAATAATTGAATGCCTTCTTCTACCGTTTCGCAGCCACTCATAAGGTCATCCATATAAAAGTCTTCAAGAACCTTTTTTGCAGCTTCTGGAAATGTATCTTTTTCATCAAGTGCTACCTGCTGAAGTGCCTTGACTGCTAAATATGGGGCTGAAGCTGTTCCAAATGTTACAGTGAGTAGCTGGAATTCCTGCACTGTATCTTCAGGATTATCTCTCCACAATATTCGCTGAAACACTGCATCATCATCATGGACTCGCACTTGGCGATACATTTTTATAATATCAGCCACTAAGCAAATAGGATGTACTCTCCATCGTATAATTAGATGTCGTAATTCAGGTTGTAATGATGGACCAATCAGTAATGTGTCGTTTAAGGATACGCCATTTACACCCTTACACGACGCATCAAAAACGACTCTCACTTTTGTGGTGGTCTTGTCTTCTCGTATGACCGCATGATGGGGAAGATAAACAGCTTCAGACTGCTTATCGTCATTTTCTGGAACAGGAATCATGTGACCTAACTGTAAGTATTCTTTTATAACATCTGTATATCTTATTTTCATTTCCATATTTTTATTTAACTTTCTTTCTAACGACTTTAATCTATTTTCAGCTAACCCACGAAATCTACCATATTTACATGCAGGATCAGCGTCGCGAAAAGGTAATCGGACCACGTAACGTCCATCAGGTGCTCTACGCGTTGTACTATTAAAATATTCTTCACATTTCTGTTGTTCTTCTGTTAACATTTTCTGTGAAATTGAAGAATGATCTGACTCCAATTCCCAAAACCTTTTCAGAACTTCGTCCTCATTTACGGTAGCATTCAAAACTACAAGCTTCGTTTCTGTGTTATCACTTTGTTTATTATACACCAATCCAGACAGTATCCAGCCGAGAGAAGTGCATTGAGCTACTGGAGTACCGGTAGGTCCTTTCAAAAGTCCTTGTTGTATGATCTGACAATAAATTTCAGCACCTAATAAAATATTAATTTGATTAGGCCTATTGTACTGGGGATCAGCTAATGTAATCGTATGTAACTCCAACTCTTGCAACTCACTTATTTTCATAACTGGGAGAAGAGTGGTTATTGATTTCAGTACATATGCTCTGACTACAATTTCAAAAGACGGGTCAACTCTCGATTGAATTTTCAAAGAGACGACTGATTTAGAAGTGATGGTGCTATCTCCACCGACACCTGAAATAATACCATTTACGTGAACCTTTTTTAGGCCCAACATTTGTACTGTTGCCTCTGTTATAAAAGAAGCCTGTGAGCCTTGATCGATCAAGGCTCTGATGACCTGTTTGCCTCCGAATTTCGACTCAGCATTGATTAGCGCGGTGGCTAACAATACTTGACTACTATTTCCTGACGAAAAACATGAGACAATAGGTGAACTTTCATTTGATGACGATCCCGCCGCCACTGGTGAATGCGGGTTGACCTTTGTGACCTGATCATTGCTTTGTTGTGCAACGGTAGTTGCTGAGCTGTTGTTTGGGTGAAGAAGTGAGTGATGACGACGATTACAAAGACGACAATTAATAGAATTTTGGCATTGTTTTACCGAATGATTGCTACCTAAGCAGTTAAAACAAATGCGATTTTTCATAACAAAGTCATGCCTTTTATCAAAATCAATTTTTGCAAACTTTTTACAAAAGCATAATTTGTGAGTTTCTGAACAATATTCACATGCAATAGCTTGATTTGAAATATGAAAAATCTTTGGTTTATTGAAGTGACCTCTGTTTTGTGAAGTAGTTGGCTGAATTAAAGAATTTGATTTAGGTTCAATAAACTCTAATGCACGAAAACGACTTTCTAGGAATTTCGAAAACAAATTAAAACTTGGCAACTCATTCGAGTTATCATTTGTGACATGTAATTCCCATTGCTTCCTCGTATCTGGATCTAATTTATAAGTAACAATGTGAATAATAATAATGTCCCATGAGCTCACATCAATTTCCAAATTTTTTAATGCATATAAACACTCCGTTGTAGTGTCCAGCAACTCTTTTAATGCTGTAGCTGACTCGACATTAGAATTACGTTGACTAAATAGTCTTTTCAGAATACAATTTGACAAATATCGCTTGTTATTATATCTGGATTCTAACTGTGACCAACACTGATTATAATTAGCTGCTGCTATAGGTACAAACCTTATCAATTGTTCTGCTTCTCCTGTAAGATGAGCTTTTAAATAATGTAATTTTTGTACTGAATCTAAAGATTGGTTACTGTGCACCAGAGAAATAAATAAGTCGCGAAAGGATGTCCATTCCGAATATTTTCCAGAGAAAATCGGAATAGATATTTTTGGTAATCTAACAGAAGAACCAGACGACATACGTACAGAAACGTCTTGGGTACTCTTAGAAGCTGATGTATCATTGACTGGAGCGGGATATTTACATAAAGCGATCTTTAGTTCCGACTTATAACCAATATAAATTTCCTCTGTCGCCTCATAAATATCACTCACAATACATTCTAAGGATTTTATTGTTGCACTATCTAATTCTAATATTTCGTAGTGATTTTTAGAAAATGCTTGCCAATCTCGTTCCAACTTCTCTAATCTTGCATCAATGTACTGATAAGAGAAACGATCCTTAGGCGTCTTCTTAAAATTAGATCTCGACTTTTCCATAATGGTCTTTAAATTTATTTGCAAATTGCCGTATTTTTCCATTTTTGAACTATTTCTTCAATGATTATAGCATAAAATGTACTCACAGTTATCTTGTCACTCACACACAATATTCCACCTGTTCTTCGGCCACGTCACGCTGCACGCCACCACTGACGTCACGCACGATACGCTGCTGACGACGGCGTTGCCCTGGTTGACAGTACTTCCACTCAGGGTTGGCTGATGACGTCACGCTCCTGGCGCCACCTGATATTATCTCCCTTCTTGGGGGAATCCCTTCCAACACCTGAGTTGCGATCCACAACCCCTTTTTCCCTATCAACTGCCGCGGTGTACTAAGCTAGAAAAACTTCGCCGCAACAGTACTCCCTAGCTAGTTCGAATATATAATTCGACTCGACGGACCAAAATGTACGGGAATGAACTAAAAACACTATTTTGTGGATGAATAAAACTCTGAAGTCTGCCAATGAATTGTTCTATTTTAATGATTTTTTACAAGAAGCTTGTGTCATGTCAGGTTAATTTCAGAAGAAAAAAAATATAAAAATACTAGTAGCAAAAAGGATTTACTACCTCAAACATAGTTTAATTACATAACTCGTGAATTTGTGTGTGACTCGGACATAACATTGATAATCACACAAAATCTATCAGGTATATTTAAACGAAACTTTCACTATCTTACAGACAATTTTATTATCTATCTTTTAGTATACGCTTTTTTTAATTAAAGAATACGATCTTTTATTTAATTTTTTCGACTAAACTTTGAGAGTAATGGACGCAGCGCATACGATTTTCTGGTCGGTCAAGGTCGACGGCGTAAATAGTCGCCTTAAAACCAAATATTAAATACTACTTAGTACTTTGCCCGCGACTTCGTCCGCGTGAATTTTCTCAAGGATCACTAATTTTTAAATTGATAAATATTGTTGTGTTGTTTTTTTAATACAGTAATAGTACAAGTGTTTTTTTTTAATCGGACCAGTAGTGTTTTTTTGTTACAAACATAAAAAAATACAAATCTTTCCACTTTATAATATCAACTAGCTTTTGCCCGCGGCTTCGCTCGCGTAGAATTTGGTCAGCCACATTAAGTTACGCGACATTTTTTTTTAATACTTTTTTTTTTATTGTACCTTCACATCGTACATCCCAGATTTCTAATTTCAAAATTAGTTTCCATACAATCTTTGAACTCCTATACCTAATATTTAGAAGGAATCCCTTGAGGGTAGAATTTTTTGAATTCCTTTCTAAAGTCCTGTGACAGACAGTTGTTTAGACAGTCAGACAGAAAGTGTGGGCTTAGGAATTAGACTCCCGTTCACGCCCTTTAGGATTCGCCGAAATTCTTTTTTTTTTATCATTTGATAGGCATACGTTTGACCACTATCTCACCTGATGGGAAGCGATGATGCGGTCTAAGATGGAGCACGCTTGCCTAGAAGTAATCTATACACTCTTGACTTAAAGACTCCCGGGTTGTAGCTATCAGGAAACACAGACTCAGGCAGGGAATTCCATTCCTGTTGCTGTCTTCTTAACTGACAAAAGGATTTAAATCGGTGGTGATGACGAAATTCACTTCACCTTAATTCACCGAGTGAGATTTATATAATATAACTGGCTGATGCCCGCGATATCGTCCGCGTGTTTCTCGGTTATCAGCGGGGTTTTAATTTGTATGCGCGGATCCCTTTTTTTGTTTCTAATGTAATAGCAGCCTAGCCTAAATTACTCCGTATAACATCAGCTATCTGCCAGTGAAAGTTCCGTCAAAGTCGGTCCAGCCATTTCAGAGATTACCGTATGCTTTCATAGGCATTTAGTATAAAACTATTATTTTGCCGTTACAAACTGACACTTCAATTTTATTTATTTGTATACATAACAGTGCTAACTCCTGCAAAAAGAAACGAGGTCTAGTCCAGCTATTTTATTTAGCACCGGTATATTTTACTTCAGTACGTAGGCCTCTAGAGGCTTATCAACCCAACCAACTCATAAAAACTGCGGGATAGGGAAAGTTTTTGTTTGCGTGAGAGCTATACCAGCATGCCACAGTTTCTCTCTAATGGGGGTACACGTAGATTAACAATGTACTACAATTTTATCCTAATAATAATACTAGCCTATTAATGTCTTACTGCAAGCTAGAAGCCTCCTCTCATGCAGAGAAGGAGCACCACCATTGCTCGAGGCGGATGGATGAGTACAAACTTATATCCATTATAAGTTCAAGTTTCTTTGTGATGTTTTCATCCATCGGTGTCACTAATGTCCAAGATAAACTTAGAAAGTACCTAATTGAAAAACCACATTGGTACTTGTCCGTAACCTAGTCAGTCTAGTAATGATACTAGTCTGTTGTAACAGGTACGATTTTTTCTATACTATTAGTACTTAGTAGAGCTGTGAAAAATCTTGTCTGGGAAAATGCTGTCATACATGAGTACTAATTAATTACAGGAACATGAGACGTTTCAACTTTGTGTTTCGCATAGTAACGTATTTGCGATGCCTCTGTTAATCCAGGAGTTCATAGGAACAGCAACCAATAATTCTGTATCTTGGACGCTATTAACTTTTCTGATCCACACTGTGGTTTCGTGACACGACTGAGTGTTTGTTGTCTCGAACTCTCGAGTGATGTAACATTTTAGACACCTTTAATTTTTTAAATCCTGTTTTGTAATAGCCGCAAGGTTTTTGAGTTACCTGGCTTGTGTTGGTAACAATAATTTTGTTTTTTTTTTTGCTTGTAAAATGATGCAATTTTTTGACAAAATGTGTCTGTGCACTAACAATTAAAGTACTATTATAACCGCAATTATAGCATATAAATGTTTTAACTTTGACTGTACTGGCAGGCTAGAAAATAATGTATTATTTTATTACACCGTTATTAGTGTGATTTAATGTTGTCTGTTATCTTATTCTTTTCTATTTAATAATTCCTCATTCCCTTCTATCATAAATGACCCGTGATTCGCCCAAATCTCCGAGTTGGCCACAAATCTTATCAGCCGTCCCCAAACATTCAAGTTCCAACATTACTACACTGCTTTACAATAATCTCTGTCCACGTACCTACATATTACGGCGGAACATAATACATAATTCTGAAAGTACCCATACACACGGGAATACTAAAGTTGAGTGCGACAGGACGGTCGGCACTGCCCGTGCGATGAATAATTTAGACGAGACGAGCTATGTAGGAGGCGAAATATTGAAAGGCGAGTCTCTCACAGGATGGGAGGCTTTGAACGAAGGCCCTATTGATGCCTGAGAATGTTGAATGAATCAATCTGGAGTGCTGCGATGGATAAGAATGATAATTATCGTGGTGTATATGAATATTGATTATGTTTTATTAAATTGGCAAAGAGAAGAAGTGAGATTTTCACGAACGTAGGAAACATTTGTTAGAAAACTCATTACAGTCGCAGTTGATGCAAATTATGTAAGTATTTCGCGCATTGACACCATTGTTGAAAAAAAATCACAATGCCTTAATAGGGAAAATGCTACAGATGTTGAAATTGAAAACGCTACTGATAAGTCGCCGGGTAAAAAATCTATTATTTATTTATTTATTTAGGGACAACAAACAGACGTGTAATAATAAGTTTACATAAGTTAGAACTTAATAAAAGAACTTAACTTAATCTTTTGTCCCGTACAAAAGTGCAAAAGGTATTCGTGGCTGGGACCTGCAAAATTAACAGATTGTCCTGACAGATAGTCTTGACAGTTTATCCTGACAGATTGTCTTGGCAGATTATCTGGCGCACCCTGGGTAGTCGGCCTCGATACCATCATTGCTGACTAACTAATCTTTTCATACGTAAGAGTGATTAACTGCTCGTGCCGACTAGAGAATAGACGAAGAAAGGCACTAAATATGGCTCCATATTTAGTGCCACTAAATATGGAGCTGCTCATTTAATATATAAAAATCTCGTGTCATGGTGTTTTTTATCGAACTCCTCGGAAACGGCTTGACAATTTTTTTATGAATTTTTTTGTGTAATATTATGTTTGTGTATGGAGTTTCTTGCTCATTCTTCTCCATACACCTTTTGGAATGGCCAATAAGAATATTTTTTTACTCATTTGACGTTAAAAAGTGCCTTACAATGGTCTAATGGAAATAAATGGTTTGACTTTTGACTTTGACTTTTATATTTGGTAGGTCTGAGAATAACGACCTGTTCTCAGACTTACTAAAATGCTTTTTTTATTGATATGGCAAAACAACGTTTGCCTGTTCAACTAGTATTTTTTATAATAAGTAAAGAAAAATGTCATCGTTTCGGGGTTAAGAGCGTTGTATTTAACCCATGATATAAGTTTTTACCATACAGTTTGTACCCAAGAAAATATTAAGTTCCTTTTACAAAAACAAACTCTAGAGCAGGCTATCAGGATGCAAGAAACGCAACTTGGCACTCGTATGATCGTGATTATTTCAAAATTATTACCATAACATGATATTTTCGTACTCGTTCATGGAAACGATAACTGTTATAATAGTACGTGGAACAGCTTATTGATCCAAGTATTGGAGACTTTAATGATATAGGAGTAGCATTCTTTGTTATGTACTGTTGGGGTACGCAGCCACTTTTTTATTGCGACTGAATAGGGACGTATTTTGTGTGCGAGTGTTTTTTAGGGTTCCGTATCGAAAGGGTAAAAACGGGACCCTATTATTAAGACTCCACAGTCCGTCTGTCTGGCTGTCTGTCACCAGACTGTATCTCATGAACCGTGATAGCTAGACAGTTAAAATTTTCACAGATGAGGAATTTCTGTTGCCGTTGTAACAACAAATACCTAAATATTTAAAGGGGGCTCCCATACAACAATAAGAGAGTATTATTATAATTTTTTTTTAATATCGAGCAAAAAAAAACGGCAAAAAATCAACTGGTATAGATAATGTTACGGAACCCTTCGTTCGCGAGTCCGACTCGTACTTGGCCAGTTTTTTTAATGGGTTTGAGTGGCATAAAAGTAAGCAGCACACCTGATGGTCACCACCACATATTCTCTGCAACACAAGGGGGAAAATTCTAATAACTTTAAGAAACGTTCCAACATTCCAACTCTGTCTCTATTTTAGCTACATTTTTGAACAAGATTTTGACATTCATTTTAAGATAAGATTCGATTGCGACTTCAGATTCGAACGTTTTTAATTAGTAGAATATATATATTTTTTTACTATTAAATAGGCTTGCGTTTGACCGCAATTCATCAGATCGTAAGTGATAATGTGGCCTAAGTTGGAACACGCTTGCCTAAGATGAACCGGTTCACTCGTGCCTTGAAGATACCCAGATTATACTTATCACCATACCATATAAACCATACACCACCACCAAAAAAAAAACTTGAAATAAATACTTCAACCTTCTTTTACTTCAATACTTCTACTTCTTTAAATTATTTATATACCATATAAATAATTCAAAATATGCATTAGGTCAATTGAACCTACGGGATCAGTTCGAAAGGGGTCAGTTGACTAAAGAGTCATAATAACATTGCGTTGCCCACCTAGACAGAATGTAAGTTATTGTCACATGTATTCAATTACATTAAAATACATAGGTACCGTTCTGGTAGCATCAGAATTAGGTACTCTCCCAAACAAACACTTTTTTACAAAGAGGTTCCATAACGTAATGGTTTACATTCGTTTTATTCGCTTTGTATGATAATTTCACGGTTTTAAGATACAGCCCTATGACAGATAAACATACAGTCGGGCGCGGCTCAGTTATTATAAGGTCCTGTTCCCACCTTTAGGCTACGGATCCCTAAAAGGTACTCTTATACTTTTCTATAAATGAAACGAGTCATCATCATCATTTCAGCCGAAAGACGTCCACTGCTGGACAAAGGCCTCCCCAAGGGGGTTTGCCATAATCGCCACGCTTGGTAGACGGGTTGGCGATCGCAGTATGGTTGTTACAAAGGCACAGAGAACGCTGCTGCCCATTCTCTGGTAAGTCCCTTAGTCGCCTCTTACGACACCCACGGGAAGATATGGGATGGTGCTATTCTTTACGTCCGACACCACACGGACGATGAAACGAGTATACAATGTGTATAAATTATATACTCGTTTCATTTATAGAAAACTTGAAAACCTCTGTATTTATATGTGTATCTCCTATAAAAATCGGACTATTTATTTCGCATGAACATTCACTGAACAAACAAACCACTGCATGTCAATTTGAACAAAGCGAGTGGAACGAAGCTGAATCCAATGACTAACAAAGACAAAAGCAAGTACTTAAGCAAGTCCCAGGAAATTAAACTTTACATGTGAACGGGTCTCAATGTTAATGTCGCTACCTATGGATTTTAATTCTACTTGAATAGTTGGTTACATTTTAGTTAGAGGAGTTTTTATTAAATAGGTAGGTACTAACTTTTGCCCGCGACTTCGGTCACGTAGAAGTCAATTATAAATCAGGTCAGATTATGAAACAAAAGGCAGATAAACCTCGCGGAACACTGAGAGTGAAAAAAAAGGCAAACACAAATTCAGAAGCGAATACCTACAATCTCGTGATTTTATTCGTTTTTTATTTGTATTTTTATTTGTTTTTTTTTAACGATGCGCCGTTTTGTGCTATACTGACTCGTGTCAGTACAGCACGGAGCGAGTTATAGGTATTCGCTTATGAATTTGTATTTGCTATTTTGGTTTCACTCTCAGTGTTCCGCGCGATCTATCTGCCTTTTGTTTCATAATCTGAGTAAATCAGTGAAAGATTTTTTGTCACCTGACCAGGACTTCTAGAAATTACCTCTTACAGACAAAAAAGCTACACCTCTTAATAATATTAAGTAGTATAGAAATTATTTAGATTCACTACAACAATATAAAATAACAAGGATCCAATTTTTTTTCAGAAGTTTAGTTATTTGAATGTACAGTTTTTGCATCACTTACGTCGTTAGAAACCAAATGGGTGCATACATCGATCGTCAGTCATGATTGCCACTGACTGTAACTAACATTAATAAATTTTTTCATAAATAAAGGTGATTAGCATAGTATTTGTTCCTTATTGTTCCAATTAGTGTTTTCTTTTATAATTTCATTACAATTTATTTCAGATTGTTTCATACTTATTTTCCAAAACATAACACCTTCTTTTCTGACAATGTGTAACAGGAAGGTGTTTTGTCTCATATAAACCGCAGCCATTCCTTCAAAGAACATTTATTTCTGCAATCTGATTGGCCGCCACTATAGCACACTAGCGTTGCGCTTGTTTTTTCAAGATACTAATAATTCCTAATACTGCGCCGCGACGAAGGCGCGCCCTCTAAACATTTTTCAAAAATTTGTATTGTTTTTTGTGATTTTGTGCACCGTCCTCCCTACTAGAAAATACCAGTACGACAACTAGTGCCAGTGGAACATTTGTGTAGTGACCGTTTATATTAGCCTTCGGTAAGTGGAGCATTTTGGCGGAAGATTCTGGTAAGTTTTTCTAGATGTTTCTTTTTTACATATTATGCAAAGAAATAAACATTGTTATACAACGAACTTCACAAACTTTTATCCCGGGTTTTCAATAGAAACGAATCTAAAATGGCGATGCTAATAAATTATTCTCTCTTACTCGCACATTACCGTATGGTATCGGACGTAAAGAATAGCACCATCCCATATCTTCCTGTGGGTGTCGTAAGAGGCGACTAAGGGACTCACCAGAGAATGGGCAGCAGCGTTCTCTGTGCCTTTGTAACAGCCACACTGGGATCGCCAACCCGCCTGCCAAGCGTGGCGATTATGGGAGACCTATGTCCAGCAGTGGACGTCTTTTGACTGAAATATGATGATGATGACTCGCACATTTAATTGCACGTGTAAAAAAGGAATGTTAAACTTCTTTGTTGATGGTTATTTAAATTATTATCTATTTTAATTGTGCTGATAATATCTACTATTATTGGCTAATGAGTACCTACCAACGAAACATAATCTTCCAGAAAAACAAACACGTTCTTTTTTCAAAACGATTTCATTACAGTTGACCTTTTTTATAGAGGAATCGGGACTTTGAGGTATCTTCACACCGTTAAAGAAGATTTCGTCGGATTATGTTCAAACATTTTTTTCAGGGGATAATACCTTCGTGACAGGAAGTGGGCTCATTTTGGGTAACGTGAAAATGTTTTAATTTTAATAATGTTTTCTCTTTTTTTCCTAATCTTGGCACTTATTTTGGTGGAGTAGCGAATTTGTAATATCTGATTTATTTTAAGGGCTTTTTTGATACGTTTTAATTGGTATTGGGACGTTTTTTTTATACTCAGTCAAGGCTTTGGTGTATTGATTTTAATCTAACTATGGTTTAAAACTGTACCGGCCATTTGAGTTAACCTTGTGTACTATGGGTACACAAGGTTAACTCAAATGGCCGATTTCCTATAAAAATATTGTATTAAAAATGCTCAATTGCATTCTATTTCTAAATTTAAATAAACCAATCACCAAAAACCAATTATTCAAATCGACATATCATATCATATATCTAAGAATAAGCAATTAAGTACGTAAACTAACCTACTCCACGAATTCATAAATAACATGTCTACATCCATTATGACAGACAAGTACACATAAAACAGAATTGACAAGATGGCAGTTGAACCTGAAACTCGTAATTTTAGCTCATAACCTTCTTGATTGCCGTATAATAAACGTGACATTGATTAACTAGCTACAAAGGTTAGGCTGTGGTTTCTCTGAACAAATAGGTTTTGCTATAAAATTTTAATACAACTACAGTTTATGATATCTTTTTATTAGTCTAATTCAAATGTACACAAATCTACCAGATGGAATGACCATAATGCCGTGGAAGTTGGGTAGACCTTTGGTGTGGGATGCAACTTGTGTCGACACCCTTGCGCCATCCCATCTTCCTAGCACGTCGTGTTGTGCTGGGGCGGCTCCTGCAGGTGCGGAAACCTCAAACGGCGTAAATATAACAACCTTCTTGGAAGTTATATGTTTGAGCCGTTTGGGGTTGAAACACTAGGGCCTTGGGGTCCGAGTGCTCACCTTGTTTTTAGAGACATTTCTAAGCGGCTGGTCGACTCTTCACGTGACCAGAGGGCTGGCCTTTTCTTGGGCCAAAGAACTAGCATTGCCATTCAACATGGTAATGCTGCTAGCCTTCTGGGTACTCCATGGCACATTCATTATGGGTAAAAAGAATCCAGAAAGTCTGATACACAGTCTCACTAGTGGTTATTGTGTTACCTAGGGTTAATGAATGGCGCTGACATGTGAGATTTTTATCAAACCCCTTCAGCTAATGCTAACTCGTATGATTTGATGGGTAGCATAATCAATATTTACACGTATTAATCAGGATGAGTATGTGTTAATTCTCGGGTACAACTGGGGGAGCGATTTAAAAAGAAATATTTTAATACGACTAAAATGCTCAGTGACTCTCCTAGCAGTAGGTAACTACTTAATGGTTAGCACCTTTCAAATTCTACTGTGGCAGTCATTTATTTAATAATACATGAAAGTATTAGTAAATGTTCACACGTAATAAAACTTAGTACATGGAACGCCAATTTACAATATTGTCGACATTAATCATAATCAAGAAGGAAGTCGAAATAGGGTTGTCGCGTTATAAATTTACGTTTTAATATTCATATTTTCTTTTCTTATACAAGACCCCTTGCGAATGCCAATAAGTTTAGTGTGCGTTATTTTACTGATCTTAATTTTATTTAGACATATATTTATTTTTGGTTTATGACTATTGTAATTTGATGTAAGTATCAACCCCATATTAATAAAAACAGAAATACCCTCACCAATAAGTGCCATTGATAAAAACTATTGCATTAAATATTAACCCTATAAACATAATTACTTACCTGTTTAAATAATACAAGCCTATTATTGTTCCACTGTCGGGGCAGAGACCGTTTCTCAAATAGAGATGGTGCATTGATCACCACCTACGTAATTATAATTCCTCATGGTGTTTACATTCTTAGAAAGTACATATGAATTGAATAAGCCACATTGACCCAGATTTGCACCGACAACCTCATCTATAAAAAAAGTTTTTTCAAAAAAAAAGAAAACCGCCTTCAAAAACTAAAAAGTAATAAATAACTTTAGCACAGAACACACATTACTTTACTTTCGGAAATCGGTGGCAATACATAACAACAAATACAAAGCCACCGCCACCGACTTCCGAAAGTAAAGTAATGTGTATTACTTTTTAGATTTTGAAGGCGGTTTTCTTTCTTTTTTTTGAAAAAACTTTTTATTTTTCGCTTTTTAGTGTTGCCCTAACATCCAAATTTATTAAGAAATGGCGACACACTTAAAAGAGATTGTAACTCCTACCAAGATTGAAGAAACTAAAACGTCGCCTAAGTAATTTATTTGGCAGTTTGTTGATTTTCTCAAAAAGGGCTGTATCAATGTTGATAAAATTTATATGGGATCATTTCGGAATAAACCCCTTTCGAACAAAAGAATTTTGCAAATCCGTCTATATATGACAGAGTTATGCCCGAAAATACATAAACAAAAAAAAAATATAAACATTCGAATTGATAACCTCCTCCTTTTTAAAGTCGTTTAAAAAGCGAGCACCTTAACCATCACAACATTACTTAAAAACTCAAAATATAAGTTCCTGTATAAATATTTTCCTCCATGTGAACGCTACAGAGAGATAACAGAAACACTTTGTACTGCATGTCTTCATTAGTAGGATTGGTTTAATTTCAAAATGTTTCTGACATATTTCCGCGGAAAGTACTAAACACAATAAACGGAGCACAGAATGTGACATGCTCCAAGCATTTTATGCTCTTCTGCCTACAGTTTTAGATTCGTTTTTCATTAAGAAGAAGCTAGAACTCATCGCCAGATGGTAATACTTGAACGTCAGAACCGCAGGCAGACAGTAAGTAAATTATAACACTATGATTTTTTACATCATTATCATTAATTCAATGTAGCATGTTGTTGACACGTCGCACAAGAAGTCATCGCTAAGCTTTCTTGACCACCTTTTGTTTTATTTTTTATTTTGCTAGGTACATCTTCACAAAATTACATCATATGAACACTATTTCCTCGTCTCTATATTCATATCAATTTCAATCCCTGGATTCTGTTCTTTTATGTTACTAAAAAATGCCCGTACTTTGGTAAATCTTAGGTTTTACTGGTAAGTCTCAGGATTAACCGTAGTTTGGGCTTTTGCATATATGTATATTTAAGGAAAACATTATTTCTGACTAAACACGAATTATAGAAAACTATTTGATCTATCAGCCTGTTTGAGAGGTAGGTAGTTTATAGGCTGAAGACGTCAACAAAGTACGGATTTATGACAGCGCTGAATTTAGGAAATCTATCTGCGGCTCATAGCTCGAGCCGTGTGGTGTCGGCCGCGAATAGCACCACCCCATTTCTACCCGTGGCGACAGAGGTATATTGACCAGAGGATGGGTTGCTACCCATCCGTCCTTCTGAATACTACAACACCTGCTGCGATCGCCAACATGCATCGGCCAAGCATGGCGATTACGGCTGAAACCCCCCTTGGGGGATACCTATGCTCAGCAGTGAACGACTAAAGGTTGACATAATGATGATGATGACGACTTGTAGACGAAGATGTAAATAAACATTGGTTATTCGGACAAACAATGCATCGTTTAAAAACTGCCGAACTTGGCTAAGGCTAGATTTGGGGTTGATTGGGTGACACTTCCCGTGACCAAAGATCAGGTTTATATCTTGGTCAGAGATTAAACGTTAAACCCAATGTGGCAATGCCGTCAGTCTCTTGGGCTTAATTCCAGCTGACGGCGATGCGGAGGAATTTTTTGACGCCTTATTATATTACCTACTTCAAGAGTTAAAAGTTTTATCTTATTTATGCATGTAAATATTGTGCATAAATTTAGTTTTAGATTTTATTAAAATGTAATACTATTAATCTTTATTGATTTCCTTCAGCAGTCGTGTGACCCTTGAAAGTTATTGACAACCCTACAAATGCATTTCCGTTCACCAACAATCGCCATTGTGAAAGTCTTGGCCGTCGTTCGCTTGGTGGCTCACAAGTATCAATCAATCTGTTGATACGACGTTCACTATGACGAAAATTTGTTGTTCGCTTCCGGTTTGGCCCATTATTATTTTGTCGCCCCCTATCATTTACGTTTTAATGGGGTTTTTTAAGACTACCATTTTTTATCGTTGTGTTTTTTTCTTTCATAGGCGTTTTTGTAGCTTTTGTAGGTAGGTACTCTTAGAATACTGCTAATTTTAAATACTTTGATTTTTGAAATATAGACCTTATGGTCATTCGATAACTTTAGTTCACTCAAAATTTTTGTTGAAAACTAAGTACAGCATAAAAAAAATCTCCTCCAGAGTCTTCCACTCTTCCCAAACCGTTGCGTTCTCTGATTAAAAAAAAATAAGATTAAATAAAATGTTTTGTGTACAAAAAACAAATTGTATGAGTAGATCTGTAATCGTAAGTTAAGAGAAATAGATTTTCCTGCTGAATTAAGAGACTGTGCTGATAAAAATTGTAGGGACACTAGTCATAAGAAAGTGATTGATAGATTGTATAGTGATATATCATTAACTCCATGACTGAGGCTGCTATTCAGAGTAGCAACTGTAAAGAGGTTCGAAGGGGTGGACATATTGCTGGCTGGAACAGGTATGTTAGGGACTCTCACAGGGAGGCTCGGCTTCACTTTGTGAGGTGGCGTGAATGTGGGAAACCAGAGTCTGGCCCTATGTGGGAGGCAATGTCGGAGAGTAGGAAAATATTTAAGAAAAATCTGAAATGCCTCCAAAACAATCGCGAACAGGTCCGAATGGACATTCTAGCGACGCACCATGACAATAAGTCTTTCAGGCAATTCTGGAAGCAGACCAACAAATTAAATCCTAGGCCGAGTCTCCCAGTGAGTGTACAGGGCAAAGTGGAAGCAGTGGACATCGCCAACTTATTCAGGGAGCATTTTCGGACAGAGCAACGAGTACTAGTGCCGATGGAAACGCTCCAGGCTACAGGTCCTCCACGTGACGAGCCCGTCAGAATATCTGCAAAGGACGTGTCGCGGGTTTTACATAACATGTGTAAGGCTAAGTCTCCTGGACACGACGGACTAAGCGTGGAGCATCTGAAGCATGGAGGTCCTCACATGTGTAGGGTGTTGGCGATGCTTTACACTTTTTGTCTACGTCATGCGTATTTGCCTGATGATATTATGAAGGCGGTTGTAGTACCGATTGTGAAAAATAAAATAAGGGATGTCAGTGACAAACACAATTACAGGCCTATTACATTGGCTACTATAGCTGCCAAGGTACTTGACGGTGTGCTGAATGGTCATCTTTCTCAGTCTGTGGAACTCGAAGACGCCCAATTTGGGTTTAGGCCTGGCCTTTCTACAGAGAGTGACATATTAGTCCTGAAGCACACTGTCAGGTACTACACTGACCGTAAGACGCCAGTATATGCTGCCTTTTTGGACCTCTCAAAGGCTTGAGATGATCATGTAAATTATCACAGGTTGTGGGAGAAACTTGAGGAGAACAAGGTGCCTGAGGGTGTTACTAACATATTTAAATATTGGTACCACCATCAGACAAACTATTTTAAGTGGGCAGGTTCCTTTTCAGATGCTTATCAGTTGGAGTGTGGGGTCAGGCAGGGGGGATTAAGCTCCCCTACGCTCTTTAACATGTACGTTAGGGAGCTAGTCCGCGAGCTTAACGGCACCAGGGTAGGCTGTTCTATAGAAAGTCAGATTGTGAACAACATTAGCTACGCTGACGACATGGTGCTGTTGAGCCCGTCGATCAGCGCCCTGAGGAGACTGCTGGGCATCTGTGACGAATATGCCAGGACGCACGGATTCACATATAATGTTAAGAAGAGCGAACTACTGGTGTTCCGGGCGGGGCGCATAACGCCTTCATGCGTACCGCCCGTGACACTGGGTGGGGTGGAGCTCAATAGGGTTAGCCAGTTCATGTACCTTGGCCATGTGGTAAACGAGGACCTGGCTGATGATCAGGACGTCGAAAGGGAACGCAGGGGGATGGCGGTTCAGTGTAACATGCTGGCCCGCAGGTTTTCAAGGTGTAGTAAGGAGGTAAAAAAGACATTGTTTAGGGCCTACTGCCAATCCTACTATACCTGTAGTCTGTGGGTCAGATACACACAGCGAGCCGTCAGCGCCCTGAGGGTCCAATACAACAATGCGTTCAGGTTGCTGATGGGACTGCCTCGCTATTGCAGCGCCTCAGCGATGTTTGCTGACGAACAAGTGGATGGTTTCCATGCCATAATCCGTAAGCGAGCGGCATCGCTGATGCGCAGGGTGAGGGACAGTTACAACAGCTACCTGAGGGTGATTGCTGGGAGCGTAGAAAGTCCTCTATGGAGGTAATGGATACACATCCATATTAAATAGTTCCTCATGTAAATTGTACCTACTAACATTTATTATTAAGTTTCTTCTATGTATTTACTAACAATATATGGACACATGTGTCTGAAATAAAGAAATTAAAAAAAATCGATCAAATATTATGGTATTAGTTTGTTAATTGAGATTTCTAAACTCTTTGTCTTTACTCAAACAATCCTTGACTAAGTCTTCAAAGCCTCCAAGACACCTTATAGGTGCTCCGAACAAAAGGTGAGAGATGCTTTGCGTTAACGCTCATCTGCCCTCTTTATAAACAAAAGGTCCATCAAAGCTTAGTTACCCATGAATAAACGTTTCAGTGTGCCTATTGACGCGTCATGTTTGTACTCGTAAAAGGGGTAAGTAGAGGTCTACTAATACCTACGTGTACAGTTCTAGCTCCTTCGCACTTCAGCCGAAAGACGTCCAGTGCTGGACATAGGCCTCCCCCAAAGGGGGGGTTTTTGGCTGGCGGGTTGGTGATCGCAGAGAACGCTGCTGCCCATTCTCTGGTGAGTCCCTTAGTCGCCTCTTACGACACCCACGGATAGATTTGGGATGGTGCCATTGTTTACGTCCGACACCATACGGGCAGCTCCGTTCATTCGCCCATTCTAGCTCCTATCTTGATGGAAAACATTATATTTTAAAATAAATCTACCATTATCTCGATACCCACGTCATTTCTATCTTAGGGTTAATTCTATTAACTAGTAAGAACGCTCGCATTCTAACTCAGTCTCACGGTGAGGAGACTTTAAATTGATGCTGTCACTTTCGTTTTGATACAAAATATAAAGGATGGCACAAATTTAAAGTCTCCGTTAAGAGCGCATATTCGATTCGTGACGAAAACTTCATGGTTTTGCGTTTTGCCTAGAGCAATATCGTAATTATGTGAGCAGATTATTTAAAGACAATTTACAGTTTTAGAAAGATTAAGTCTTGATTTAGACAGCTACAGAGTAAAAGTATAATTTTTAATTATGGTTTTTTAAAGCGAAGACAATACTTTAGTTATTCTTGACAAATCTTGAGTTAACTTTCAGGACGAATACAACCATTACAATATGCCAAAATATTTTGTTTTATGCGTTTTTCCAACAGTACATACAGTCATAAAGACAGCTACAGAGCCAAAATTACGAAAATATTACTATAAATTAAAAAACAATGTTGAAAAAGTAGAAAATCGGTTTTCTTTGACAATTTTTTTTCACCAGTATTTGATTAAAACATAACTGATATATTTATTTTATGAAAGTGAATGTTATGCTTAATATACAGAATATTTTTCAGTCCGTTATACGTGCTCATTTATTTTAGTAAATTATTTTAAAAAGCACTGTAAAAAATCGCGCGCTATCGTTTGCCGATCAATTTCAATGATTCGTGCTTATTTCGTGCATATTTTTTTTCTGATGCACACAAACAGACCATTGTATTGTACTAGTGTGTGTCAATGCTGCTACGCCGTTCTAGCAATCGTTTAGATTTTGAGTTGCGCTAAATCGAATACGCGCCCTTAAACTAATGTTGGTTTCGTGTAACTCAATGTCAATCTGTCAAAAATGCCTCTATTTTGAATTCACTTTTCACAAGATTTAACATTAATTTTGTCTCCAGGTCTGATAAAAAAATCAAAGTTCTACTTGATACCAATAGCGGTTTCGATCGAGACAGATATTGATGTATCACAATGCATAAACGCATTTCGGTCGCCGATAAATCAAAAATATGATGCATTGCTCGGCATCTCGCTAAATTGAATACTCTATTATTTTAAAGCTTCTTATGTTAAAGTTTCTTGTGTATAAGATTCTTATGTTTAAGCTTTTTATGTTAAATCGTCTTATGTTAAAGCTTCTCATGTTAAAGCTTCTGTATATTGAAGCTTCTTATGTTGAAGCTTCTTATTTTAAAGCTTCTAATTCTACTGTTTCTTATTTAAAAGCTTCGATACGACAATCCATGAAGTAAATATTTACTACGTGCGAAGATCACATGAACTCAAAAACTTAGTTGTAAGTACTAACTAACTTAGGTAACTAACTACTAACTTAGGTATACTTATTTTATATATCTACGCAACTAATTTCACTATATATTACTACATAATAATATAATTTATGTGGTAAGAAGTTAGGTTATGAATTGCTGTGTGTGGCTAAAAATGGGAGTACCTATTTGACAGGTAGGTGTGCCACATTTATAGGGGACACGGACTTCGTCAAATTCTTAGACCAGCTCCCACACATTTTTGCTGATTGTCCTTCAACTATAAACATAAAACTTATGACACATATTATGTTTGACGACTTAATGAAATAATACTCTCATTATACTCAACGCTAAATAATCTGTTGAAGCACGCTTCATTTATTATGGGATAAAACACTATTTACGGTGTGGTAATGCCCTAGTAAATTATTCTCACACGTTATTCACAGTATATGGCTACAAAATTTCATTATAATTACCCGTTTTAAGGATTAATGTGCTTTTGGTGTACTTATACCGCTACTCGTTGGTTTTAATGACTGTTAAGCTAAGAAGGAAGAAAATGAGGAGACATTGTTTTAAAAGTTACGCTAAAAATAACACAAAAAATAACGCTTCTACTGTTCTTATTTTGGCAAAATCCCCCTTTAAAAATCAAAATCTAATCTATTTTATTTAAATAATATTATTTTGGTACAATTTTTTGTTTGTAGGAGATCTGAAAGTACTGATCCGATTACAAATCTTGATATAAAACTGCATGATTTCCAATTCGCACAATGTCCAACGGTCGCAGTGTCCAGTTCGCAGAATGTCCAGTTCGCAGAATGTGCAGTTAGCAGAATGTTCAGTTAGCAGAGTATTCAATATTCATCATAACGTTGTCACTTGAATTTCTGCAAGAGCGAGAGCAGCGAGCAGATCCTAAACAGTTCTTAAAGGTGAACGCACATATATACACTGGTACACTATAATAACTCCTGGGTAGGTACTTGGGTAGTGCCTCCACTGAGGCTGCTGCGTAGCCGTGACCTAAATTCGGTTAGGAGAATAAATTGTTAGAATAAGAACCTAACTTATACGTAGATTTCAGCAAGGCACTGTCATGCTCACTTAAATATCTCGCTGACGGTGGCGCGTGTGTTGGATCATTCTTCCTTCAAAATGGTCGAGTTGAATGGTGCTGATCCATGCGTCATGTTTGTGAACGGGCGCTGTCAGTAGAGATTCATCAACTCTTAACTGCCATGGCTTTTATCTTTATTATTTTTTTATGTTTTGTATTGTTCTTTACCTGCATTGTTTTCACATATAGAAGCAACAAGGAAAATGTAACCAATATTTTGAAAAAACTTGAGTGTCCGTGGAGTTTCTTGCTCGTTCTTCTCCATAGAGACCTACCTACGTTTTGGAACGAGCAACTAGCTTCAACATTCAAAAGTGCCTGTAAATGGTTTAATTGAAATAAATGCTTTGACTTTGACTTTGACTATTAGTAATCTAAGAAGTTTAAAAAGCAGGAAAATATTACCTACAACTTATCATAATCTGCCTACCCTTTCCCCAACTATGTTGGCGTTGGCTTCCAGTCAGACAGCTGTATTCCAGGGCTTTACATGGAGCCTGTCTGACCTCCACATACCACGCTTTTTTTTTAATTTTGAAAGAATACTACTTTTATTTAATTTTTTCGACTACATTTTGAAAGTTTTGGACGCAGACTGCGTCCGTTCTGCATCAGTTTTTCGTCCAAAACTCTCAAAATAAAAAAAGGCGTATATTAAAAGATAGATAATAAAATTGTCTGTAAGATAGTGTAAGTTTCGGATAATTATACCTGGTAGATTTTGTGTGATTGTCAATGTTTTGTCCGCGTCAGACACAACTTCACGAGTTAATTATACTATTTAATATGAACTTAATCAAAAATATTCACTTTCTATATGATTAAGAGAATGTTCTAGTTTAACATATATTTTTTTCAAATCATTTACACTGCATATTTTGACGTGATTGTCAGTTTAAAATCTGTAAAAGTCGTTTAATAGCCCCTTAATATCAGCAAACAACTGTTGTAAAGATCTACGTATGACAGCCGGGACCAACGGCTTTACGTGCTTTCCGAGGCATGGGGTTCACGGAATGAAATGGGTGGTAACCCACCCAAGCATAGCTTTACCTTGACTCGTCGATCCGTATGGACTTTTAATAAATTTAAATACATAATGGATATTTCCAATATAATAATCGTTCCAATTTAAATTACGTTTACTCCGAGCACACATGCCTCTGGCTTTTTCATATTTCATCAACATTTCCACAGAACTCCAAAAACTCATCAAGGAATTTTTCACACAGCCTAGCTTGTCATATTCACACAACAAAATCCCGGAGGCTACATATCGTATAATTACTAAGCCGACAAAATTAAAACATGCCCGTACAACGTACCACGCGTCATGCTATCTCAAGGAACAAGAATTCTCCATCTAAAAGTATTTGGAACAAAAGCAATGTGTGAACACGTTTATGGAGCGCCCGCATTCCGAACTTTTTCCCTCATATCACACTGGGGGCTGGTATTCTGTAAAGTTAATAAATGTAAGCGAATTAGTGTGTGATGCGATGCCAAATTGATGTGGGTTATGCAGGTATATAAAAACAGGACTTAAGGTGCGGGTTCACTCACGTAGCTTTAAGATAAGGAGTGGTCTAGAAAGTTAACGTCTTGGTAATGAAATAAATTCACAGCTCCTCTTTCCGTGTATTTCTCCAGTGACACATCTTTCAGATTTTACGTTATGCCATGAAAATGTCTTGCGTACTGAAAACCCAATATGTAAGCACTTTAAACTACATAATGAAAGCATATTTTATTAATGCGCTCATCAGCACCCTTTTTAACCCCCGACGAAAAAGAGGGGTGTTATAAGTTTGACGTGTCTGTGTGTCTGTGTGTCTGTGTGTCTGTCTGTGGCACTGTAGCTCTTTAACGGGTGAACCGATTTGAATGCGGTTTTTTTTATTTGAAAGTAGATTCTCTAGCGATGGTTCTTAGACATGTTTCATCAAAATCGGTTCAGCAGTTTTAAAGTTATCAGCTCTTTTGTTTGCTGCGGTAGGGATCTTAGACGCATACCGGATGTTTACTTTGCTTTCAAACATATTATTATAGGTGACCACACTGACCACACAAAACCAAACTAAATTACATTTAAAAAATTTAAAATAAAAATTAAATTTAAAATTTAAAAAAACCCCCAACGCAAAACATAAAAGCGATTATGTAAAAAGTAAAAAATAATACTTTTGTTGAGCCATCAAATGTTTGTTCGTTGAAATGGCGCTATAATGTCGCGGCGGGGTACCGCTAAGTTTAAAGCAATAACTAAATATCTAAAGTAGCGAACTGATGGTAACTAGATTTGCAACAAGATTAACAACTAGATTAGCAACAAAAATTTGATAATATCGAAGCAAATTGGTCGGAAATGCTGGTAAATTAATAGACAGTGAATGAAATTGAGGGACTGACTTACTTAAGCGGTACCCCGCCGCGACATTATAGCGCCATTTCAACGAACAAACATTTGATGGCTCAACAAAAGTATTATTTTTTACTTTTTACATAATCGCTTTTATGTTTTGCGTTGGGGGTTTTTTTAAATTTTTTGATACTAGTAGCATAAAATGGAAGATTAAATGAATCTCTAAAAATCATAACTAAGAAACCAGTTCGACTAACAATAATACGTTACAAATCAAGAACAATTATGAAGATTTCATGACTTCTCAACTCTAGATTGGATTCTCTAAACTTCACCCAGATTATTAAAAGTCTTATTCTAGTTTGCTTTTTAGTACTTAATTCAGGGGCTCTTTACCTTGAGTAGACAATTAAAGACTCACTTAAGCTTTGCTGTGCCGTTAAGTGATACTACAAACTTACCTCGTATCGAGTGTTTGGTGTCTTGGAGACCCGTTCTAATGAGACTGAAGCTGAGCTATCTATCTTAAACTGTTAATAGGGAAACCTATTAACAGTTTAAGATAAATAGCTCAGTAAGCGGTTGTTCACACGGACATTTTTTTTACCGCGCACTGGATTTTCAACTGATGGAGTTGAACCGAGCGTTAAACATCCAGTGAGTGGTAGTAAATCGCGCTTTTAAACGTGGAAGTTTGAACCACGCACTGGATTTTCAACGGTCACAGTTGAGCCGAGCGTTGAAAACCCATTGCGCGTTATCTTTGCTTTTCCAATGCGGATTTTTATACAGTGCACTTTATTTTCAACTGACGTCCTTGATTCGAGCGTTGAAAATCCAGTGCGTGGTAATTTAACCGTGCACTGGATTTTCAACTATCGGCGTTAGTCTTGTTCCCAATATAGAAAATCTAATGCGAGGTAAAAATCGCCACGTTAAAAATGCATCCGTGTGAACAAGCGCTTATTTATACCTTTCAGGTTTCTCACCGTTTTATGTTTTCCAATGAATAGAAATGTCGATAGCAGTAAACTAAACTAAACTTTCTTTTCTGTACCTACGATCCAATTTACTAAGGCTTTGTAAAAAAGCTAAGGGTTTTAGTAGAATCGAAGCCTATCTTCGTTAACTTGAAGTATTTCGCTTACTCGTATGTTAAACTCTGATGTTTAGAGGGAAGTCTGCTTTGTGCACCATACAATTACGGAACTTGATTAAACAAGGTAACTTTTTTATCCATTGCGTATCTTTCAGGGGATGAAAGTACTCATGAATACGATCATCATTTATTTTGAGACTAACTCTGAAATTATCATCTGCCTCGCCTGTTCCCATCTATGTTGGGGTCGGTTTCCAGTCTAACTGGACCTAGCTGAATACCAGTGTTCTACATGGAGCGACTGCCTACCTGACCTCCACAACCCAGCTACTGGGCAACCCAGTACCCCTTGGTAAGACTGGTTGCCAGATTTTCTTGCTTCTGACTAACCTGTGGCTGTGGCTAAGTAAAAGCTGTTCGGATTGATCTATCATGGGTAGGTTACGTTTGTCGAGGTCGCTAAGTGGAAGGGTGACCATTCATTTCATACTGAGACCCCTCTGTGCCTCGGAAAGCACGTAAAGCCGTTGATCCCGGCCACTAAGTACGTAAGGCTGTGGCGCGCCCGAGCAGAGAGACCACTCAGAACAAACCGCTTTTTTACTCACGCACACATTGATATTACGTTTATAGGCAATCTCAAGCAGTTTCAAGCAGACATAAGTCTCGACTGTCACGTTTTGTCTAAATGAATAAATGAGAGACATTGACATTAAATGACGAACAGAAAAATTGTCTTAAAAAAATGCAGAGTTCCAACCAGCGTCAATAAAATTTCATATTGTCACAATTAAAACCTACAGAGTCAATACAGTAGCAACCCTAGTGACTCTGGCAAGTTTAGGTAATTATTTTTGAAGATGAAGGGAGCGGTCCTTCTGTACCCTTTATATTTTGTGTCCCGGCTGTCATTCGTAGATGACAGTAGTTATGCGTAGTCAGAAGCCAGAAAGTGTGACAACCGGTCTAACCAAGGGGTATCGTATTACCCAGTACAGGGTTGTGGGGGTCAGATAGGCAAACACTCCATGTAAAACCCTGGTATTCAGCTTCATGAGGTTAGACTGGAAGCCGACCCCAACATAATTGGGAAAAGGCTAGAATGATGATTTAATTTGAAAATTACACGATATTTAGAAGTTCATTTGAAATTCTACTTCAGATCTACCAACTATTTAGTTAGGTAATTTAATTCAAGAATTTTAGTATGATGATAATCTACAGTTCATGACTCAGAAAAGAATCATGGCAAGATCCATATTATAGGAACATTCATTTATATGAAAAAAAAAAAATTAATTTAGAGGGTTTAAAATATGGTCCAATGTGGAGAATATATTACCAGGAGTAGATTGATATACTAACCATATTTTTAAACCTCCGCAAAATTAAAATATTTAAAAATTAAAATAACACTTTTGCGTTTTATCGTCGCCCATTTTGTGTTTATAAAAAAAAGAAAGTGACAAGTGACATTAACGGATCTATTAAATAGGCAGACAAGTGATGTGAATTGTGGTTTTATAATGGCGAAGTTGAAAAAGTACATAAAACCATAAAACGGCTGTCAGTGTCAATGTTATTATCAGCTACCGTTTGTTTCTGAAATAATAAGCTTTTCGTTAAAGTTTTCACTTTTAACATCCATTTTTTTTGCGGGGTTTTGAAAATATTTTAAATGCCTGAAGATACTCTTTAGGTACCCAAGAGTATAAAAATTTGTAATTCAACTTCTCTAAACATGTTTATTTTTTTCGTACATATCCTGCCATGATATTATTTTAACTCTTCTTTGTATACATTATACTAGAAATATGTAAATACGCTCACAAACATCAAGACTTTTACACTAAACGAGAAGACATACAAACACGATACACACTCCGTTACAAAACACTACTCAACCTATTAACATCCCGCTTAAAAATACATTTAACAAGCCCTCTGGTTATGTCAATAAAAATATACAATAATGTTGGCCTTGTCAATTAGAGAAGAAAAAAAAACTCCATCTATTCACAAACAAATTAAAAAAGCTATTACTGAGCAAATGTTATTACAGTGTTAATGATTTTCTGAATGAAAAATCCTTAAAATTAGAAGTATAAAATAAACAAAAATGTGTTTAAGATAAGTTAGATTATAAGATTTTTGAACGATTAGTCCTCGTCTCCACATATCTTTCTTTTGCTGTGCCCGACAGAGTCCATGATTTTTTCTTTTGGCAAATGTTTACCATCTAAGCCTACATTGTGGAATGCAATAAAGAACTGAGTATGAAGTATTGTTCCGTAACCATACATTTTTAATCTGTGCGCACTGTGCTTGTGAACGAAGAAATCGAGTCGAATCCAAGATGGCAGCAATTCAGGTTGCCTAAGTGTGCGCTCCCGGTTTAAAATCCTTGGATGAGGGTTAATCGTCGCTAAACGGCTTCTATCTGGACTGAGTGTGATCCCTGAACGCTCATATAGTGCAGTACAGACTTTGGTGCGCCAATTTGTGAGCAAATAATCGGACCGGCCGGTCACACCACGCCACCACGTGCCTCACATCGTCAGCACAGGATTCCCTCAAGAAGCCACAGGAGGCTAGCAGGTGAGTGACGCATTTTATTCTTGGACGGTCTAACGATCTCCCCGCGAGCAAGCACAGTTAATCATTATTCAACTAAAATACGTATCGAAAACTGTGCTTGCACCCAATGTACCGCATCGGCTTGGTACAAGTATTTTAAAAATTAATGCCTAACAGTGCTACTCAAGTTGGTAGAAAAAAATATATCTGTCCATTGACATTCTTAGGAAACAGTTCTGGAAATAATTCACCCGGAAAATTAGAATTAGAATCGGTTACCATCCAGTAGTTGTATTTCATTTTGGAGTTCCGGCCTTTGTTTAATGAGCCAAATAAAATTCTGACAAGGAAGTTTTTTTCTTGTTTACCTTTACCAGCCAATGTCTTTGGCTGTGTTGCTAATAAAAAGGTTTTATTTGATTTTGACGTGCTTACAATTTATGTGTTTCGGAGCTATTCAGGGGGCCTAGCCAAGATACAAACGTTTCGTATCGAATCTCTTTCTACAATATTAACGCCTCTTCGCAATCCATTTTTGATTTTCGATCTCGTGACTTATCGTTGAGATCACGTCATTCCCTTACATTTGATTAGTTTTCTTTAGCGTTATCGATTGTAGATTGTCAATTTGGCTAAGCCGGCTGTTCTTTGAAGGATTCTTTTTTTAAAATCTAGTTCTGGTACTTTTCTATGGGTGAATCTTGGTGAAAGGTAAAGTTCCGGATTCGAAAACCTGTTACAAAAAGTAAAATAATTTAACTACTCGCAGCTTTCGCCCACGACTTCGTTCACGCCAAAGTTGATGTATTATCCCACAGGAACTTAAAATATGTAATAATATGTTAAGCTAGATCAATATCTATATTTAATATGGCCAGGCCGTTTTATATTAATATAAAATAAAAATGAGTGTAAAACTTCAGTTAGTATCCGTTCAGCTTTTAAGGAGTGAAAGAATGATAAACATCCATTTATCTATTATCACAACCTCCGCGTTTTTGTTTCTCGTTTTTTATTTATTTACAAAAAATTAAATTACATTGTGGTTCATGAATATTTACAATTACAAATGAATAAAACATCTGCCGAAGCCTGTATTTCAGCAATCAGCGCCAATCTTCTAGATCTTCATCCAAATAATAGTAGTAAGAAGTAGCATTTTACCTTTTTTAACCTTACTGTAAATAGGTAAAGGATAAGGGGGGCGGTAAAGGGTATAATAATAGGGTTATCCTACTTTATATGATAAATGCAAAAGTTTGTGAGGATGTTTGAATGTGTGTTACTCGTTTAAGCTTAAACATCAGAAAGGAATTAACTGTGGCACACAATCTAGCTTTTTTTTACTAGCCGTTACTGTCCCACTCCTGGGCAAAAGCCTCCCGTGTTTTTGTGCACAGTTTTTGTGTACAGTTTTTGTGCGCAGTTTTTGTGCTCTCGTGGGATAATGTAGGACTTCAGCTTAACTATAAAATGTACACAGACGAAGTCGCGGGCAGTCTGAGCCCTTAGCTTTAAAATAGCTCCTAATTAATGGAGACCCGATCCAGCCTGTCCCTTTGCTGCCCTCTCTCAGTGGCGACCTAAGCCGAGGCTCGTACCCCACAGGGGGTGCTCTTAGCGTAGTCACTTAGTTATAAGTTTTTGCCCTGGCTGGAGGCCCTAAAAGTCACTTTTTAAGGCACCACAGGATTGTCCGGTTAAGCAGTAACCAACCCTCAGGTTGAACTGCGAGATGCCATACAGAAAAAGAAAAGTCGCGGGCAGTAACTAGTAATACGTATATAACACCATTCTTCATGGTTCTACATCCACAGAAAGAAAAATAAGGTGGCCCATTTTAGTATTTCACTTACAAAATCTACCTACATAATTATGTAGATTTTATGCAACATCACTTCCACATCTAATATTATTCACCTTAAAATATATTACCACCTTGTCCCAGTTAGGTAACACGTCCGTACACGTATGTTGATGACGTCATAACATCAGATTGAACCCTCACAGTGCAGAATAATGTCAATGACGTATTAATTCTATATAACACGAGATTGTATGCTAAACGGATTGAAACACAATATGAAGATGGAACTTGAATGCTCTCGAACAATGATCGAGTAGTTCGCACACAACTAATACCTACTCTAATCGATTGATATCGAGTGGTATGCAAAGCTGAGATTATTGTTAGTAACTTGTATCTCTATGCTAATGAAATCCCTGGGGGGAATTGTTGTGTATTTTGCTGCTTATGAAATGAAATTAAATGAAATTTATTTATTACCAAATAAATATATAAAAACACGTAGAAAAAAATAATATTAAATAAATAATAATTACAATTCCAATTATGGCGAATTAAGTAATCGGCGTATGGTAGGACTGCCACCTTTGATGAAGAGGGCTGTTGTCCCAGTCCCGCACCGCGGCCACCAAGGAGTTACTGCACAGGCGTCTACACAGTCGAGCTGTGGGCTAACTACACTACGGCTACTATTAGCGACATGCGAGTGCAGTACGTAGACGCGTGGCGCGCCATGTTCCGACTGCCGCGTTGGTGCAGCGCGAGCGCCATGTTCTGTGAGGGCCGCGCGCCCGGCTAGCCAGCGCTCTTGAGGAATCGCTCGGCCGCTGCACGCTCCGCCATACATAGCTCCACGGACACTCTTTTAAATCAAAGTTCTACCAAATACTGATAACATTATTCTTGTTGCTTCTGTTCAACCATCGATTTACGTCTCTTCTAATATTTCAAGGCAATATCAATAGCTACTGGTCCGATTTCAAAAAATCTGATAAAAAGTTACTTTGTCGAATGCTATCAGCTACTCGTATGTTTTAACTAATGAAGAGCTGCGATTTCACAGCGTCGCTACAGCGGCTAAACCGCCTCGCTAGCATGTTGCCACGCACCGAGATGCCTCGTCTCTGCCTATCTATATCAGCGTGATCGGACAGGTCAGCTGTTATTACGTGACCTAAGTATTTCACACTGTCGACCTTTAACAGCGCAGTGCCGTAGAGTTGAAGAGGCGGCAGTTCCGACCAGCTTTTAGGGTATTCAAAGACCATGTACACTGACTTGTCTGGGTTGTATGTCATATTATGTGCTTATGTGGCTTATGTGGATCATCATCTGCCTAGACTTGATCAACTATGTTGGGGTCGGCTTCGAGTCTAACCGAATGCAGCTGAATGCCACTTTTTTACCTGGAGCGACTGCCTATCTGATCTCCACAACCTAGTTTATCTTTTTCATATTATAATAGGCTTGCATTGCGTTCTGGGTACCACGATACCCCTTGGCAAGACTGGTTGTCAGATTTCCTAGCTTCTGACTAGCCACATTTCGACCAATGCTTTATCCTACCTTTGACCTCTACCAGAAATGTGAGGTCCTTACCGTTCGACAATTGTTCATACTCAGCACGATTTTACAACAACACACTAACACTCCAATTGCACGTCAGCCGATAATACCCAGAAGAAGATACAGGGTATGTACTGTACCTCATCCATATTTTAGTTTCACAAAAAGATTCTTTTTCTATCAAGGACCATTTCTATATAATAGAATAAACGCAATAATCCCACTGCAAACATGCTGTAAGCTAACATGTAAAAAGCGGATTACGGAGTTTCTTTCTTCCAAAAATTATGAAGATACCGAATCCCTTCTTACAACTATGAAGTAACCTATAAAATATACACACACACTCACATACACACACACATACGCGCACGCGCACTCACACACACAAACACGATCATGCGCGCGCACTCACACACACAAACACGATCATGCGCGCGCACTCACACTTTCTTGTATTGAACTTTTATTATTTTATTTTACTTTAAACTATATTTTGTTAAAAATTAACAGTCTAAGCAATACTTTTGTCCTATTTTCGGGAAAAGAGGGCTGATTGTCCTTAATACAGGTTACTAAGTAACCTAGCTAGGACATCAGATCGTAAAATTGTAATGTTACTTATTCATCTCAGATGTAAACTATTCCTAAGTTGTCATCCTACTTTGTAACAGACTGTACCACTTTATGAAATAAATTATTATTATTATTATAATGACTGTCAAAGATCTACGAATGACAAAGTCAAAGTCAAAGGCAAAGCATTTATTTCAATTATAGCTTTGACTTTGACTTTGAATTGCCTGTAAATGGACAGGCACTTTTGAATTGTCAAGGAGTCGGTCAGTTAGTCAGAAAGTTGAAGCTAGTTGCTCGTTCCAAAACGTAGGTAGGTCTCTATGGAGAAGAACGAGCAAGAAACTCCACGGACACTCTTTTAAAATCAGGTTTTTACAAAATACTGCTTACATTATTCTTGTTGCTTCTATAATATGTGAAAACAATGAAGGTAATCTAGAAATACAAAATATAAAAAATAATCAAGATAAGAACCATGGCAGTTAAGAGTTGACCAATCTCTACTGACAGCGCCCGTTCACGAACATGACGCGTAAATCAGCACCAGTCAGCTCAACAATTTTGGAGGGAGCTGAATGATCCAACACACGCGCCACCATCAGCGAGACATTTGAGTGAGCATGACAATTCTCTCAACCGCCATGCTCATTTATGTCAAACACATAATAATTTACTTAATATATGGCTCCATGGTACTCATATTTACAAAATTGAAATAATACTGCAGAATTATACAAAACTAAGCAGACAGACAGCAAGACAGCCGGGACCAACGGCTTTGCGTGCTTTCCGTGGCATGGTGGGATTTCGGTATGAAATGGGTGGTCACCCATCCGCAGAGCTTAACCATGAGCAGTAGCTTAACCGCCATGACCGGTCGGCTTACTATCCCCTAACCTCCTGCTACTTTTGTGCTTATACTGTCTATGTGAATTTGAGAGATTATCAAAGGAAATAATTCTAATTGACCTTCAGAAGGTCAAAATCGAATCGCAATCTCTTCTCGACGACAATAATTAATGTAAAAAAAAGAACAAAAATTTAGGTAAATTAGAGGTATTTTGATAGATTCAGACTAAGATTACAATGTGAATGTTCTAAAAAGTGTGAGAATTAACCTGTTCGCAAATAACCCAGAAACATAGCCATGGTTCTACCAAAATAACATGATACTTGAAAGCAGGACAGGATCTAACTTAGAAGAGATAAAACCCTTTTCTATAGCAACCAAAAAAAAGTGTACAATTCTCACAAGGAACTTTAAAAACCACGTTTACCAAAGGCCTGAGTAGTGTCCATTGGTTCCGGAGATTTTGTTAATAGACTGTGCACCTACAAAATTGCTAAACATAATACCTAGTTATTATTTATTTTCCAACCAGAAAGGCCGAGATGACATAAAAAAGTCGTTTGTTACACTGAATGCAAAAGAAAAAATCGTCGTAAATGCTTCTACAAAAATTAAATTTTTCATTCTTACTCAACACCCTTTTAGCTTCATTTTTAATCGCGAAAGAAGGGGACATAATTCATTTTGCCAGCTAACGAACAAATTAATTTATACTCATCCCTTTAAATCTCCTATTTGTCAAGTTAATTCTTACTAAAGGGTTGTATTTAAAACAAGCAATCTGCCATTTATATTTGGAGTAAAAGTAGAAGATGAACGTCGTTTGAAGACTGTATTTATTTAACTTTTTATTGTCCTTCAAACAAATTTTGGGAAAGGCAACTAAATATCCATAGCTTACTATTCAGCTATTCAGGTACAACTCGAATTTTAATACCAATTACAAATGTAGACCACTATACATATTTTATTTCTCACACTTACAATCACCCTTTTATTTCAATGATAGTAAGAGTGAGTACATAATGTACCATCAAGACTTAACCTAACCCAGAAAAACTTAACTTTTCTTCAATTATTTGGTGATAGTAAAGTTAATGACAGAATTTAACGTAGGTAAGATAATTATACTCGTTCAACTTTTAAATGGGAAAACCGGTTTCCCACACATTGTTTATATTTTGAAGACTTTTCTTATATCAATGGGTATGTAATACCTATTATTTCGTGACGGCCTAATGGTTGAGGCGCCCGCCTGGTGAATGAGGTTGTGGATTCGAAACCGGGCAAGTACCAATGTGCCTTATTTAATTCATATGCACTTTCTAAAATCTTGAACATCATTGACATCGGTGAAGGAAAACATCGTGAGGAAATCTGGACTTATAATTGATATACTTAAGTCAAAAACGCCAACCTGCCTTGAGCGCTCGTGGTGATCAATGCTCGTGCCTTCTCTTTATCAGAAGAGGCGTTTGCCCTGCAGTGGGACAATTATAGGCGGTATTATTATTTATAATACCTATTATGTTTATCGTATAAAACTAAAAACGGGTATGGGTGCCAAAGTACCAACGAGAATTGACGTGTCAACATGTGAACTCGTATCAGTACCAGTCTCACGCACACACATCAACAATAAGTCTTACGGTGACGACATCTGACGCTTACGTCCCAACCGTGTACCGAGCGCTAAGGTGTTTACACGTACTTAAAAAAAAAAACTTTTGCGGTCGGGGGACCCCCGTAAGGAGCAAAGTTCCTTACATACCTACGTGTCTGATTAAAAAAAAAAACTACTCGCCTGCTCTTGTGCTCATTTTCAGATCATCAGACTCGATACACGCACACATACACAGACGCATTTCGTTACGTGACGATTTCTACTAATTCGCACTACCCGTAAGCCGCGTTATGGAACATCGTTCCAAAAAGAATATTTGTACTTACGTACTAGTACTCGTACTTCGTACTCGGTCCTCAGTTCCAAAGAACACAGTGTCTTCACATTACACACCATTCTTCACTCTCACAGTTCTCTTACAATTTACTTATTTACCTAACTGAATACCCAAGTAGGGGATGAAACAGATACTAGGTGTTAGTAGAATACACTCGAGGTACTACCCGTCAACTAACGACTCTAGTAATGCAGGTGTATACCTCACTTGAACCTCGTCCATTAGACACGTACGTGTAGGATGACCACGATTGTTTAGTCCTAAAATATCCTAAGAAAAATTATGTTCTTAAGGTTCGCTTGGTTATCTTTTAACTTCAGATTTGTTACTAAATCTGGCTAATCACGTATAATATTTTATAATGTAATCTTGTGTTTACAACTAGCTTTGAGTTAAATTGTCGGTGCTAGTGAGCCCCTAAGAAGAAAACCGTCATAATAAAATTTGAAAACAATAATGCGCAAAGTTACAGATTTACTTTTTTATTTTGATAATGGCTAAGAATTGTGTTTGGCTTGGGGATGTGAATATTTCATAATTAATTATTTAAAACTAGCCTATAATTGTCCCACTGCAGTACTGTTTCATAAACAACAACAAAAGCAATATAAAATAGAATTTGTTCAAATACTTTGGCCTGCAAATCCCAAAACTGGTGCCCTGAAATGGCGAGACGGGGTTGCGGTAGACCACGAAAGAGATTGTGGGACGACTTGGATGGTTTCTTTAAGGATTGGCAAGACATAGCGAAAAGTCGAGGCCGATGTAAGGAATGGAGGGACGCCTTTGCCCTGTAGTGGGACAGTACGGAATAAATATAATAATAATAAGAATAATTGTATATATGTATATCGATATATTCCGATATATTAGTATTGTCCCCTGACATGGCTGTTAGTGCAGCGGACTAAGTCCCTGCTTACTATTTTCTACTAGTTTATGTCTCATGTATGGATCGAAGTTATTTGAATAAATAAATTTAAATATTATTATTTTTTATCATTATTAAATAATTTAAATCTCCAGCTTGATGTTCAAATTTTGAACGCACAAAAGTGTTACTCTCACATCAACAATAACGTTAATGGCTTTCAAAATTTCTATTAATATGTAGATCGCGCATAATTATGTGCTGCGGGCTGAGCTTTTGCATTTAAAATTATAATTGGCTGCATCAGTGTTATAATGTGAGGCATATTTTGCCAAAAAACCTTTTAACAAATAATTGGTTATGAAACTTTACACATTTCTTATAATGAGATTTAGTTCAAAATAATCTTTCAGCCTCATTGCTGGACTTTTCCAATTGGTCGGAACGGAGCTGAGCTCAAATCTCAAAATACTCTCATCCATTCCTCCTTAACATAAAATACTTTGTTATCTAGCAAGGAGAACAGGGCTTCACACAATAATTTGTTTCTATTATGTCGATACTTTCTAAGCATTTCATGTTCTAGAAATAACCCTGTTTTATCAATAAACTATTGGCTTATGTTTAACGAACCTCCAGATCGACTAAATGATCACCAATAATAGTAAATAAAATAAAACCAAAAATAGTAAATGGTCACCAAAATGGTGTTTCCTAAAGTATTGTAGAAATGTATGAGTTTGACTGTAAAAAGCGATTTGATTCTGGTGTAGGGGGTCACAGTTCTAACCTAACCTAACCATGTCGGATCCGACCCAGGGGGGTCAAAAAGATTTTGGTTACTTTGCACACTAAGATTTGGTGACCATTTAGTACATTTGGCATAATTTAGTATATTTTTTTGGTAAGGGAGCTTAAGATCCTATAAAGTATTTTTTGGTGCTCATTATATTTATACCCTAAACTATTATTATTTATTTACAGTGTATGTATGTACCTACGGACAGCGGAATTTTCTTTTATACAAACCTTCTTCTGGCAATAGGTAAAGAACTAAAAAAAAAAACAATTTGGTCCCGCCGTTCGTAAGTTATGCGCTTACATACATTTCGGCGATTCATTTTTATATATTTTTTTAAATAATCTATATTATAATATTATATCGATTATTTTATGTGAAAGAATCTTTTTTTTTGGTCGGAGCAACCGACCAACAATTTACTTAGGTAGTAGGTATTTGTGTATCTTTTTTTACTTCCAAATAAGATTTTTACTGGGAACGGTTTTGTGACATTCCAATCAGGAATGTCCTGATATTTGTTGAGAATGTGGTTAGCATTTATAATGTGATAATAGGCAATAAAGCTAAGTGTTCTAGAAAAGTAAGAAGCACTCAAGGCTCTTAAGTAAAACGCTGTTTTCACTAGTTTGAATTGTTTTACAGTTTTTGTTAATTACGTTTCTTTATGTTTTTAACTTTGTACTTAAGGTTTGTAAGTTAGAAGTTGTTCTTTACTTGAAAAACTAGTATTGTTTAATTTAACTAGCTTAGATGTTTCTGTTGGATGTTTCTAGTCAGAAAGTTGAAGCTTTTACGCAAATTAAAAGTCTCATGTCGTCTCGAAGCTTCAAGAGTTTTGGGATGTTGTTACCACTATAACACGCATTGCCATAATTGACAATAAAATTATTTAATTAGAGAATAAAAAAAATGTAAAGTATCAAATAATAAAGTGTAGGTTCTTCGACAAAAATATTCAGACGACATAATATTATAATTCTTTAGAAATAATAGCTCGAAAATAAACTATAGTGTGCTTAAACAATATCCAGTAAACAATAACTATATGTTATCACCATGTAGAACATGTTAACTTATGTAAATGGCTTGAAAACTTATCACATAGCGTGTTGCTTAATCAGCGACCGGTCAGGCATGGTAGTGAATACTGGAAAATTCTGATAACATTACTGTTTAGCACCCCTGACCGCGATATGTGACACGAACCGCAAATGTATCCCACCACACAGCCACAAAGTACGTAAGGCTTCGTCGAGCCCGAGCAGAGAGACAGCTCAGAACAAACCGCCATTTTTACCACGCACACATTGACATTAGGTACGTTTATAGGCATTCTCAAGCAGACTTCAGACTCGACTGTCACGTGTTGTCTAAATGAATAAATAAGAGACATAGACATTTCACGACGATCGAAAAAAATTTGTTATATAAAATTGCAAAGAGTTCCAACCAGTGTCAATAAAATTTTATATTGTCACAAATAAAACCTACAGAGTCAATACAGTAGCAGCCCTATAAGTGAGTTTGGCAAGTTTAGGTAATTATTTTTGAAAATGGCGGGACCGGACTTTCTGTAACCTCTTTATTTTGTGATTCAGCACACTAATTAATAATCAACAAAGACCTGACTTCACGCCATATTCCCGGAAGGGTTATTTAAAGGTGTTTAGTGAACCCACACTTCATCAGCTATGTTTATTTAATAAGGTTTGCCAAAAGCTTTTGTATACCTACCTACATTAGATCTTAGGAATGATTCATCATCATCATTTCAATCAGTCTCGGATGGATACATTGCAGTCAATCACAAGCCAACTATCATGTTTAGAAATAAAATAACCTTATATTATTGTCAAAATTTGAGCCCGGCCCAGGTTTATGTTAATTTTTCAACAAAAAATATTTTTTATTTCGCATGTTTTTTTTACTGCTGCCGTCAATGTCTTTTTATGTACGTTGATTGTTATTATTGTCCTCTTTTAATGTTATTTATGTCATTCTAGCTCCGTTTAAATATATCTCATTGAGCGAAATGTGTAGTAAATTTATTTTGAGTAAATAGAACTATTGACTCTAAGGAGTAAAATAAATAAAATGTCAGGTAAAATATTATGTTAATGTCCCATGTAGAGAGCGAGTCAATGCCATCTCAACGACCACCACTGACATAAAATTTTCAATAGGTATATTCTTCTTCAGATTGAGACAGATTAAAATATGAATGTTCCTAAAAGTTACTAGAATTGTCTCCCTGCCACAAAGTTAAAAGTTCTTAGAAAACTCTTTATTTTAACACCTAAGAAGAAAAGAAAAAAGTCGTAAAAGGTCTCAAGCAAGGGGTCCATTGCATAATTTACCATGAAACGCACCTTAAAGTTACAGCGGAACCCCTTCATCATACATAATAGACAACATGGGCTTACCCTGTTCACCCTTCAGTATCCGCGGTAAATCATGTGTAAACTGCGGTAAATACTTAGTTTAGACACTCGATGTTCAAAACTTCATTAATCTTAGACATGCAGTTTGTATAGGTCCGCTTTGAAGATCTGAGTTTCGGACGTTACCATCATGGCATAGAGTGAGAATGTACAGAAGCGCAACCCGATCTGAACGCATTGTGCAATGCTTACTGAGTCGGAACGCAAGGAAATTTTATTCAGGAATTTTTGATGCGTGTGGTGCTCGTTGTGTCCTGCGATCAAAAATTGCCAATTTGACAATCCATTTTTGAAATACGAAGATAGAAAGTAAAGGCGTCAACCTCAAAATTAGACAAAGACAGGAGGATGATGATAACTCTGTTTCGATGATGGTAAGCGTGGGTGTCGTATTAGGGTGGCAGAGAATAGACAGTAGTTACGTATGTCGTAGCGAGCGATAATTTAACGATAAAGAGGATTCAATTTGATTATTGTAGTACAGAAAAAATGGTAAACGCCGTGACGTCAGTTATCAGTTGAAATGGCGGCACGTAGACAGAGTCGTGTTGGAGAGTGGAGACCGTGCCAAGCTCACTTTTGCTCGAGACACCAAGCAGGACACTCATCTAGTACGAAACTGTCCGTTTACCTATTTGAATTGTACTGTATGATCACATTTAATATAGTAAGGTTACTTAGTATACTGCATTGAATATTGTTATTCTACAATGAACCCGATGCCACCGCACCCAAACGATGTCGGCGCTCCCGTTTAACCATCGCTGACGCCGATATATATTAAAAAAAAAAAACAATAAGTTTCAAGGGTAGTAACATTTACAAACATATTTATACTTACTTAAAGTTATATATAACCAGACCCGGAATATCTACCTATAGGCCATGCGTCACATAAACGAAGACGACGAGATGGATTTTCCTATTAATTGGTATATTTTTGTGCCAATTAATGACATGACATGACATGACATGTCGTAATTTAAATAATGAAATGATTTAGTCTAGCGTCTGTGATATAATTTTTATTGTGTAATTATCCCATCTATTTATTGTGATTATAATTAAATTCTAACTTTTATAATTTATAATTTGTATGTGAAGTGATAATGTTGTAATGAATTATTATTTATTGTCTATGGAACAAGATTAGCGTCTGTCATATAATTTTTATCGTGTAATTATCCCATCTATTTATTGTGATTATAATTAAATTCTAACTTTTGTAATTTATTATTTGTATGTGACAAATATGATGACAAATAGCACACATCACAGGATCAGAGTGGCGGGTGGGGAGGTAGAATACGTCGATGGGTATCTCTATCTTGGCCAAATAGTCTCTTTCCAGGCAAGACAAAACAAAGAAGTGGCAAGACGCACCGAAAACGCCTGGAAGAGCTATTGGGCCATGAAGGACCTCATGAAGGGCAATCTTCCATTGTCCCTTAAGAGAAGACTCTTCGACGTGTGTATTCTTCCTATCCTCACATATGGTTCTCAAACATGGTCTTTGACAAACCAGCAGATGTCCACGCTCGCGGTTTGCCAGAGAGCTATGGAACGGAGTATTCGGGGCATAAAACTTCAAGACCGGGTTAGGAATACTACCATCCGTTCCACACAAAAATAACTGATGTCATTAGGAAAGCTGTCACGCTTAGGTGGAATTGGGCTGGACACATCTGCCGCATGTCGGACGATCATTGGGCCAAACGCGTGACCCAATGGGTCCCTGTAAAGGGACCCATTGGGCGCTTGCCATGTAAATGGCAAGCGACATCGCGGCAGGCCCAGGCGGAGGTGGCGGGATGATCTAGACTTTTTTGACAAAGACTGGTCTGAAATAGCCCTTGACAGAGAGAAATGGAAGGAGAGTAGAGAGGCCTTTGCCCTGCAGTAGGAAAACACAGGCTGAATAATAATAATATTAATAAAAGTGATAATGTTGTAATGAATTATTATTATTATTTATTGTCTATGGAACCAGTTTTCTGAAATAAATGAATTATTATTATTATATATTAATTTCAGGACACGCACGAAAAGTACCTACGTATCATTCACTTCTAAAAATTTTTCTTACTCTATGGGCACGGTCAGACAAAAGCGTTTTCTTGTACGCCACAATTTGCGGTCACAGCCAGCGACTGTTCAGAACTAAACCGCTTAGACGTCAGTTTCACCCACATCATGGCAGTGTAAACAATTCGGAAAGTGAATCCTTCAGTCCTTTTGTACGGTCCGATAGACACGGTCCGTCGCCTTCATAAATTATTATCGGTTGGTTCAATTCTTAAGCGGTTAGAGGAGATTTTTTTAATAATCCTATACACCAATATCCGTTGTGGGTCCGCAACTGGGCACGAGCAAGTGCTAATGTGACATTTAAACTACATACGTACTTTCTCTTAAACGTTACTGTTATCGGTGAAAGAAAACATCATGAGGAAACCTGGACAACTCTAAAATCGCCAATCCTTGCGTAAGCGTGGTGATCAATGCTCGTGCCTTATCTGCATGACAAGAGGTCTTTGCCCTGCAGAGAGAGAATAATAGACTGGAATTATTATTATTATATATACTCGATTCATTATAACAAAAAATAAAATTATCACTTAATGTTAGAATGTTATAATTAAGCTTCGTTACTTCAGGATAAATGCAAAGCAATATTTGCCATTTACAATTAAAAATAACAATTAAATATCATTAAATTGCAGTTAGCCTGTGGGGTGTCCAGGCCAGAATAGCACCCACCCATTTCATCCCGAGGGTGTTGTAGAAGGCGACTAAGGGAAAAATCTGGAAGTCGGGTAGCAGCGGTTCCATGTACTGAACAACCTCACTGCGAACCCTCGAGACGCCTGCTATGCGTGGATTATGGCAACCCCCGTCCTCCCCACGTGGGAGAGACCGTTGTCCAACAGTGGACGTCTTCCGGCTGGTGATGATGATGATGATGATGAAATTACAGTAAATTCAACAATATAACCGAATAAATATCGGTATTTTTCTTTGTCTAATGCTATAGGAAATGGAGTATAAGTTCGTTAACACAGCAATGTGGTGTCCTGTGTTTGTTAGTTTACTTCAAGGTCAGTTGCAAAGTAAAGCGGCCCTTATATTTTATCTTCCGTAAGTTTTTAACTTGTAATGAAGACGTTCCACGAATTTTATGCTCCAAATTCAATAATGGACTGAAAGGAGATTTTTTAAATTAAATCATGTTGCCCAAAGGGATACGTCATAGGCGTCTGAATATTAAGTTACTTTTATTTACAGATTACTCTTGTTTTTGCTTAATAATAATCCAAACTTTTTACTTTTTATATTATAAATGAGAAAGTAACTCTGTCTGTTATGCTTTCATGAGAAAACGGCTGAACGGATTTAACTGAAATTTGGTATGAAGATAGCTTGACAAGAACCCTGGGGAAGGATATGGGCTACTTTTTATTCCGCAACTTCGTCTGCATCGCATGACGAAGTCGCTGTCAGAAGCTAGTAATATAATAAATACCGTTCTACGGCTCGTCAGTGTTTGCTAGAGACTGCAATGAATCAAGACGAGGTTGTTAAATTTGAAAATGTATTATTTACAATGCTTACTTTGTTATCGCTTAAGTTCTTTAGCTATATTTATGCTCACGCGAAAGAAATCTTTCAGAGTTGCGACTTCTTCTCTTTTTTATTTGTCTAGCCTTTACTCAACTATGTAGGGGTCGGTTTCCAGCCTAACCAGATGCATTTTACATGGAGCGACTGCTTCTATGTTATTCTGTAAGAACTCACTCCAGTTCTCACTTCTGATTCCGCGGTGAAAACGGTTTTAGGTACTCTGTAACTCGATGAAAACTACACTAGCGCCACTAAGTGAGAATATAGGTGAAGCGAACCATTATTTCTTTACTATTTTAGCGAATACCAAATACTTTTTACTTCAGATAAGTGAAATCGGAAAAGAGATAGGATTCGAATTCGCAAGTGAATTCTTACAGAATTGCACTTCTTGTCTGACCCGTTTCAACTACCCTGGCCCTTGCATCCACAACTGGTTAAAGATTAATGCTGCTGATTTTAATCCTTGATAGGGAAATCTGCCGTGTTTTCCGCTTATTTCCCAGCAGCCCATTGACTTCTGTCTAGTACGGTCAAAATCAGTGACACTTTATCCATACTAATATTATAAATGCGAAAGTAACTCTGTCTGTTACGCTTTCACGATGAAACGGCTGAACCGATTTTGATGAAATTTGGTATGACAATAGCTTGAACCCCGGGGAAGGACATAGGCTACTTTTTAATCCGCGACTTCGCCTGTATCCACGATAACCGACATTCACGCGGACGAAGTCGCGGGCAAAAGCTAGTTTCCAATAAATGTTTGCTAATTTATTGAAAGATGTTTACTCAGTCAAGCGAGTACTACTGTCAAATCCACGGAACAGATAAGTATTTATCTATTCCGTGAAATCAGTCTAAGCACGAATGTCCTGCTTTTCAATTTTGAATTCTTCGGCTATTTCATTCAACAACTTCGATACCAACTGTACCACGCAGATCAAGCTGCGGTATTGAAACTAATTCTTAGTGCTATCTTCGTTTATGCAGTCACCAAGTGAGAATCAATGACCTCCTGTTAACCCATCACACGGATGTAAACCACCGATGCGTAGGCTTAATTCGAGGCGAAAAGCTTCTTGAATCACCGCGGCAGGTTGATACATTTTTAGATCTTAAAGAAACCCTTTATATAACCCTACAAAAAGGTGCAATTTTAAATACATGTAGCAAATCATCAATCATCATCAATCATCAGCAAATTCATACAGACAGAAGAAAGTGAAAATAGGTCCTCATAACAACACACTATGAACATACATTTTACACGTAAATGCGGCCAAAACCAGTCAAATAGTTAAATAACATACCTGAAAATAACAATAATAATACCAGCCTATTATTATCCTCTTCACTGATGTCAGTGATACCCAAGATAAACTTAGAAAGTACATATGAATTGGAAAAGTGATATTGGTACAGAAGCCAACACATCAAGCAATATACATATACAGCAATCTAGCAAATTTCTTTGATAGATTTTCAACTTTACTACAAAAAATTATGTTCATATTCAATTGAGAATTTTTTATAGTTTGGTATGGCAGATGTGCTGGCGACTGTACATGCCCTGTATCGAACCTACTATAATACATGAGAGGTGTCTGTCTTAATCACTGGGCCTTCACGTCATTCATTCATGTAGGTCTTTGCTTAGATAAGAAAATTTAAAAATACTTAAATATTTAATCGTTATCTTCTTCATATTTCACTATTTGACTTGTCTAATGAATTCAGCGGTAACGCAACCTAGATCCAAATGTTTCATAGTCACCAAATCGAAGTTTCGGGTCGTTCAGAAGATTCATTACCATAATAACTTGCTACAGCAGACTTAGTATTGAATTACCACTAAACTTGAAATACATTGAGATGGGTGTTCGCGTGGATCTGTGAAGGTTTATCCCTCTATTGTATTCGTGTATTACCTTCTATAAATGGGTATATGCATGGGTTGTTTTCGGATAAAACGGAGCTGTTATTATAGTAGTACGTTTGTATTGTGCCCCAAAAGGCTAGAGGTTGTATTGTATCTACAAATTCACAGTTAAAATTATAGTACAACTAAATTTTACTAAAAGGTAAGAAATTCATCAAGGCGTGTGATGACAGCTGCGAAAAACACCACCTCATTTCTGGGGGGTGTCGTAGATGGCAACAAAGGAATATTGATCAGAGGATGGGCAGCAGCGTCCTTCTGAGTACCATAACACTTACTGCGATCGCCAATATGCATCAGCCAATCATGGTGATTACGGCTGAACCCTTGGGGGAAATCTTTGCCCAGCAGTATCAGCAGTAGGCGTCTAAAGGTTGACATGATGAAAAGACTCATCTCTTACAATAAATTCAAAGTTTGACCTGAGATTCGAACACAGGGATATATTTACTTTAGAAACGAAATTACGTATATTATTTACTGTTCTGGTATTATCATGTAACCAATGAAAAGTTGACACCTACTCATAATTTTCACCATCAGTCCATAAGAGGTCATAGCAGAACATAAACCTCTCTAATCGCACGCCATTAAATATATACCAATCACGAATATTTGAAACAGTTGCGAATCGGGATCTTTTGTTTACTCTTTAAAGGCCTGGCCACACTGAAGCGGACCACTTGCGGGCGCGATATTACTGTAGTACAGTCACTACAGTAATGGTAATAATAAATTGGTACGATACGGTACAGTATCGCGCCAATTTATCTGCTTCTGTGTGGTCGAGCTTTGACTCTATTCACGGCTAGGTTCTTGGAGCAGTAGGGTGTTCTACAAAACGTTTGTCGATCCTCAAACTAGCCTTTTTAACCGACTTTAAATAGGAGGAAGTTCTCAATTCGATTGGTATTTTTTTAAATTCACATTATCACTGCAAATGTGCGATATTTTTCAGTCTGATATTGGAAATCATATTTTTTTCATTGCTTGTTTCAGGTATTATCTTCTACATTTTACTTATTGTTTTTTTTTTGTTGATTGATTTATAATCATCATCATCATGTCAACCTTTAGACGCCCACTGCTGGGCATAGGTCTCCCTCAAGGGAGGGTTCATTTTTAATAGTACAATTTAAATCTATAGTACTCTCTTGAGAAACTCGTGGCTATGCAAAAGCTGTACGGAACGATCGTTCATAGAAAAGACCCCTCCGTGCCTTGGAAAGCACGTAAAGCCCTTGGGTCCGGCTGCCATTCCTAGTTATTTGACAGTGGTTATGGGTAGTCAGAAGCCCGAAAGCAAGGGGTCACAGAACAGGTTTTTGACAAATATTAGTTCAGTTCATCATCATTTTCTGCCTAGCTTTTTCCCAATTATTTTGGGGTCGGCTTCTAGTCTAACCGATGCTGAATACCAGAGTTTTACATGAAACTACTGCCTGTCTAACCTCCACAACCCAGTTACCTACTGGGCAATATGATAGGATATATATAATAGGGCTGGTTTCAAGACTTTCTGGGTTCCGACTACCCATAACCACGGAGTATCGTGTTACTGAGTACTAAGTCCCGCAACGCGATCCAGGTTATGGAGGCCAGACTGGCTATCGTTCCATGGTATCCAGCTGCATCTGCAGTAGCTGCAGTAGGTAGCTATGTTTATCTCGGCGTCAGTATCATCTCTAGTAGGAACAGCTACACATGCAAGAAATCTCAATAATCTCTGAAGATATTCGGTATACTTCATCTACCCCGCTTACGCTAACAAATAATGGATCCGCTCCCTCGTTCCCTCGCTTCCATTATGCATAAACCTTAAGTCCGTAGTTCCTCAAAATGTTGTTCAAATGTCCAGTATAATTATATGCAAAGTTTAAAGTCTATGTGCTAGCCAAAGGTTCTGTTTCGCCGCCAGCGTTTTGTTAGAAAGCCCGTTCATAGTTGGATGAATATTACATAACTTACTTAGGTTTACTTAATTATAAACCAGTTTTGGGACTAGTGATTGTTACTGTAAAGCAAATATGTTTGTATATTGTTCAGAATATGTTTCAGTTTATTTTTATGAATAAGTTTTAACAGCGAGGTTTTTGTCTCTTTTTTGGACACAACGAATGTTTTGATCGTGTTGAGCATTTTTGTACTGACCATATTTTTTTATATATCAATGTTGGTCCCAAAATAAATGTGGTTTGTGTTTTTGAGTTCTTCAGGGACTGAAAGATGCGTGCAGTGAGTTCAAAGTCAGTTTTTATAATATTATCGCCAACTACGAACACATACATGACAAGGTGATTTCCTGACTAATGGCGAAATACTCTAATGCCACTCAATTATAAGATGCTGTAAAGTGTCGTGCTATAACCTATCACTTTATGTCAAAGTAACTGTGACATTACGAACCTTAACGGCATCTTCAAATTAAGTAGCGTTTGAGTATTTTAGACTCAGTGTCGAAAGCCTCCTAAAGGTGTGCAATTTTTCCCGGTCCACTGCCTTCGTCAGCCACCACCTTCTTCAGGTCTTCGTTCCATCAAACTGGACAGCACGCTGCGCCTATCGATGCCCAACTAAGTAAATCTAAATTTTTGTACAGTTTTTTTTAAGTAGTCCAAAGATTCTTAATCGTGCTCACTGGAATTTGCTCACACGGGAATTCGTGAGTGTGTAGATCTTTTAGTTTGGACATCTACATTGTATCTCTTAAAAACCCAATCTACAAATACAAAATTCAGAACTTCTAGAAATAAGTCTAAAAACTTTTTAAACTTACTCTTAAACTAAACCCGTTTCACATTCTTATCTGACAGTTTTCTATGTAGGTAGGTACTACAAAATTCTCCAAGAAATATTCATTTAGATTTTGGTTGAGAAGGACTTAAAATCGTGAAGTTAAAGTTTGATCTCACGATTTCTACGTGACTTGGGTGATAATTTTGTTCCTTTTTGACCTTACTTTACAATTTGTATGTCACTCTTTGGGTTGCACGATCGTCACCCCTGTGTCCTTGGAGGAATCCTTTGAAGGGATGCCCAGAGGCTTTCCCATTTCAAAGATGAGTGTAAATACTGGGTTGTTGTTATGTGGAAATTGGACTTTATTATGTATTCTTCATGGTGGAATTTTGCACAGTCGCTATAGAAAAATCTTTGATAGGTTTTTGCTTAATAAATATAATAATACTAGTCTATTATATATACTCCATTGCAGGGCAAAGGCTTCTTCTCATACAGAGAAGGCACGAGCATTGATCACCACGCTCGTTTAAGGCGGATTGACGATTTTGAACTTACATATATTGTAAGTATAGATTTTATCACGATGTTTTCCTTCACCAATGTCAATGATGTACAGTCGAACAAGCTAATTGGTTTACAGGCAAAAATATTCATCGCTCTACTATTTTAACAATTTTGTTTTTTTTTGTCTTTAGTACGTAGGTATGTACCATGGATACCTACGTGCGCAAGATAAGAAAATGGAATAAAATAAAATATTGTGAGTGTAGTAGAAAGATGAATATTTTTGCCTGTAAACCAATTAGCTTATTCGACTGTACTAGATAAACTTAGAAACTACATATGAAAATGAAAAGTCACATTACTAACAAATTAATAAAGCCCCGTTGCGAAAGCACAACCTCATGCATGCAACTTATTTTGCGAAAAAAAAACAAGAAACATAGTCAGGTCGGCGGCACATTCGGCATTTTTATTACAACCTTTCCAATCAACCAATCCGACTTAGTGTATCAACCAATCCGACTGAGTATTTGAGTCGGATTGGTTCATTGGAAAGGTTGTATTAAAAATGCCGAATGTGCCAACCCGACTATGTTTCCTGTCAAAACCTATGATTAAATCTCAATGTTTATTTAATCATAGGTTTTGATTGATTTAGAAACACTAATTAATTCGAAAATCGATCTCGTCGTTTACGTTTAAGTGCCTCTCCAATTTTAAACACATTAAGGATTCATAGTAGGGTTTTGATCTTATTCTTAACGTTTCGATGTATTATGTGTGTGTTATGTATTTGTATGATTGTTAGTGTATCACTCCATACAAACGAAACGATTTAATTACCTACACTACAACCAAAATACCTCTGTACAAATACGTGCGTGTGTGTGCGTGTCTACACGCTGCGAGTCTCGCCTTAAACTAAAAGCAGTTTCGAGAGCAGGTTCGACGCGGGTAGAGGTGAGGAACAGTGTTTCGGAGGGAGGCGGGGTGTGTCGCTACTTTACTTTAGTACTATACTTATATTGTGATATAAGCGTGAGTGTGTATGTATGTGTTGTGTTTGGTCTTGTCAGATTCCTTGTTTGACCCAGTATTCAGCCACGGCATCGCCATCCGCTGATGCAGTCAGCGCTGTTCACTTATACTCCAAAAAAAAGGTTTTTGATAAAGAAAACACTTTACAGTAACACTGATATTTTATTCCACAATTTCTGTTCAATATGGTACAAAGTTTTGGTTAGGTACCTATCACTATCTGATATTCCAAATGACTTTGCACAAACAAACAAATATTAGGAATTTTGACGTGTTGCACGTGGTACCTGAAACAATAATTGAGGTAATAAGAAATTACATTAGTTCATCTAAATCAAAATGAATATTAGTAAGTGGTATAGTTCGATTCAAACTTAATGGCGGCTCGGAACACGAGGCGAGTGGTTGCGCAGTAACATTTTCACGTGTCGGCGCAGCCTGTAGCTCACTTCACAGCCGCCATTAAGTTTGAATCGAACTATTACATTGTTTGTAAGGACTGATTCGATTACAAAAAACGTTTTACCGATTGAACTTGAACGCTATATTATTTCCCACGGAACAGATAAATTATCTGTTCCGTGTTATTTCAGAATGTCATAGGAGTGTTTTACTGATATACATTGAATATATATGTAGGATAGGGTTCGAATGAAAGATACTTCTTGATTATTACTTCTTTAATAATAATTATTCACCTTTTTTATAAAAATCGTGTGTGAGCTCTTCGTAAGCGTCTTTGGCTCCATCTTTGTAAATTGTGTTCACCATTCATCCTTCACTCTTACCTTACTTCCCTTTCACTCAATACTTCGTTCATAAATCATTATGTTCGGAAACACTTACTTAACATGGAATAAACAAAATTATAATCCTACAACCCGGCCGTCCTGCCAATCAGTCTGGCCTCAGACTGAATCTACTTTAAATTAGGTATACAAAAAATAGTAACCAACAACCAAACTAGGTCCTTATTTGCTTAATCCTTAAGCAAAGTTTTTAATCTAGAGTACTAAACTTAACAACAAAATAGTAGGAACTTCTTTTACACTTTAATGGTATGAGACACATAGTATACAGTACACAGGCAATACTCATAAGAAAACTATTTATTACACAAAGAAACAAATCTTTATCAACTAACAAATAAAACAGCATTAAGCTAACAGCTGCCTGATATAAAAGAAAATAATAAAGGTTGTACACATCAGTAAGTTAGACATAGACCAGTTATTCATCTTGTATTGTTATTATGCAGATACCATGATACCTTATCTGTTTTTTATTTTTCACAAGTGAAATTAATATTAAATACAAAGGTACAGTTGAGCTAAGGCCATCTCTTCATATAGTCCACACCTGATGTGGTTCTTATAGGCCCCTCTTTACCTCTGTCTATTTTCTCTACTTCATATCTGTCCTTTCCTAACTCTTTGGTGACTTTATAGGGTCCATAAAATTTTGGTTTTAATTTCAAGGCGTTCCCGAATTGCGTCCTTTGTATAGCAACTAGATCACCTTCTTTGTACTTTTCTCCTTCTTTACGTTTTTTATTGAAAGTTCTTCGGTTCTCTTCCTGTATTTTTAATATTTGTTCCTTAGCTTCTCTTCTTGATTCGTCTCTTTTATGCATGAACTCTATTCTGTTTTCTTCTTCTAAGTATTCTAATATCTTCATATCTTCTTTCATTCTTAGTTTAACACCAGTTAATAATTCACAAGGTGTGGTATTGATAGATCGTTGGTATATGCTGTTTATGACTCTTTGAAGCTTACTGACATACTTTTACCAATGACCAGGCTCTTCTATGCACATCTTTGTTAAGGTAGAAATGATAATGCGATTCATTCTTTCTACTTGCCCATTTCCCCGAGGTATCCCAGTGGTGATCGTGATGTGTTCAATTTCTTCCACTTCACAATATTCCCGAAACTCACCTGATGTAAACGCTGTTCCACGATCAGTGATTATTCTCCTCGGGTTTCCATAATCTTTCTGATGCCACTTCAACCTCTCAACAGTTTCTTTTGAAGTTACTGTCTTGACAGGATAGATCCAGACAAACTTAGTATACCCGTCTATTACAGTTAGAATATAATTATACATTTTTTTTGTAGCATCCAATGGTCCTAAGTGGTCGCAGTGTAGAGTATCTAAAGGTAGCTCTCCTTTGTCTATTGGGTTTAAGAACCCTTCTTTCTTTCCCGATTTTTTGTTGGCCAATAAACATGGTACACACATAGAAATGACCTTGTCAATTTTATCATCTAACTTTGTGATGAAATAATCTTTTTCTAGAATATCCTTAATTTTCTTCTTTCCGAAATGCCCTATTCCATGAGCTCTCTTAATCATTTCCAAATCCATAACTTCAGGTATCACTAACTTCTTTTGTGCACCTTTATAGATAACACTGTTGTCTAAAAAATAATCTTCATATTCACTTTCCTTAAGAATTTCTCTCATGATCTTCAACCCATCATCGTCTTCTTGTGCCTTCTTTATCCTAGCATGTAGTTCAACATTAACAAAGCATATATTTCTACTTAGAGCATCAACATGTTGCATTTTATTCCCCGTTCTATGCTCTATGGAATAATCAAAATCCTGCAGATACAGTATCCATCTGGCTACTTTTGCAGGGACATCTTTCTTATTAAAGGTTTTTTGCAATGCTTCACAATCAGTAACTATCTTAAAATGTTTTCCCATTAGATATCTTCGGAATTTCTTCACTCCCTCAATTACTGCCAAGGCTTCTAGCTCATAACTGCTACACTTTTGTTGTGTATCTGTAGTTTTCCTACTCATGTAGTGGATTGGATGCAAATCACCATCCTTAGGATCTTTCTGCATTAAAATAGCTGCATAGCCATGTTTGGAGGCATCCGTATGTAATTCAGTTGCCATTTGTACATCAAATATCTTAAGAACAGGTTCACAACATAATTTTGATTTTAATTCTTCAAAAGCTTGTATATGTACACTTCCAAAACAAAACTCATTCTTCTTTAATAAGTCTGTCAATGGTTTTGCAATTAATGCATAATTCTGAATAAACTTTCTGAAGTAGGAAGTCAGCCCTACAAAGCTGTGTACTTCTTTTAAACTTTTAGGTAATGGAAATGTCATAACTGCCTTAGTTTTTTCTGAGGATGGTTTCACTGTTCCATTGGCAATAATGTACCCCAAGTATTCAACAGATCTTTGGAGTATCTGTGACTTCTTCCAATTTATTTCAAGTCCGTATTCTGCTGCTATTTTCAACACACTTTTTAATTTAGCAATGCCATCTTCTTCGTCTTCTGAGAGGATTATTAAATCATCGATGAATATCAAAACAACTCCATTTCTGATCAAATCTGCGAATATGATATTAATGTATCGTGTAAAATACTTCGGACAAATGGAAAGACCAAAAGGTGCTCTTAGAAATTCATACTGGCCTTCTGGGTTACTCGTCACAAATGCCGTATACTTTACAGACTCTTCTTCTATTGGTAGATGAAAAAAGCCATTTTTCAAGTCAAGAGTACTGAACACCCTCACCTTGCACAGTTTGTCTATATGATCTTCAATCACAGGCAGTGGATATTCATCCTTTACCATTTTCTGATTAATCTTTCTGTAGTCCACACACACTCGGGTACTACCATCCTTTTTCTTGACTAAAACCAGAGGACTTGCATACTCAGAATAACTTGAACGAATAATACCCTTGGATAACCAATCTTCAATTTGATGTTTAACCACTTCTTCCTCTAATAATGCTAGTCTTCTGGGTCTTTGTGTAACCGGTATGTCATCCTTTAATATTATCTTTAACTTGATAGGTGCATCTTTAGTCTTCAATGGTTTGTAGTTATCTATAATTTCTTGTAGAGTTGAATTTTGATCATCATAACTAGAAAACATGCAAATAACATTCTGATATGAACTATCGTAGGATTGAGGCCTTATCTCAACTGAACCCTTATCAATAACTGTTATGGTGTTTACCAAAAACGGCTGACCTAAAATTACCTCATATGGTATCACGTTAGCAGGCACAATATAGAAACAAATATTGTAATTATGATTATCAATAACTAAATCTGTGTCGAACTTACCAATTGAAAGCACCTTACAAGAACCCAAGCCAGTCAGTAACATCTTCTCGGATTTGTATACACAATCCAACTTTGAGAATAACTCAACCGTAATTAAATTTAAATCACTACCCGTGTCAATCAAACAATTTATAGTATAGTCACGTATTTTAACACTTTTTACACTCTTATTTATTATCGGATCACTTTTGTTTACGTTTAGTATGTTTTGACGTTGATGACAGATGTCACTCTCACCGCCTGAGTGAATGAACTGCTGTGACTTGAACTGACAGACCGAACCGACGTTTGATTTCGGCTCACTCACTCGCTCCTCCGGACATTCGCCATTATTCGCGTTCGCAGCGCCCCCTGACGATTGATTTTGATATTGAACGAACATCGACCGCCGATCCGACTTTGTTGCGCCGCCATGATTGCTGGATGTTTTTTTAGATTCTTTTTCTTTATCTGTCGATATGCCTGCCGCCTTGCATTCCGGACCGATATGCCCAAATTCATTGCATCTAAAGCATTTGACGCCTTTGGGACAGACACTCGAAACATGCCCTTTTTCACCACACTTGTAACAGCGATGAAGATTGTCTGATTTTGATTCGGATTCTCTTTGCGGCTTCGTTTTTGTCGGTTTATCACGCTGTCTCATAGAATCTGATTTCTTAGTTTTTTGTTTAAAGGCTTCGTACAGAACTAGTTTTTCTTTCAACACTGGATAAGATGTGACCCCGTAGAATAGCAACTTATTTGACTCATAGTCCGAAATACCGTCTATTATATACTGGATCGCCACATAATCTGGGAACTTCGCACGCTTACCCAGCTCCTTCATAACGAGCATGTATTGATAAAATGTCTCGTTTGCCTGCTTCTTCCGTGTGCTCATCATCTCATGCATTTGTTTGCTATTCACAGTCTCAGGGAATTCTTTGAGTAGCGCCGCCTTGAGGTCATCGTACGTTCTGAACGCCCTTTCAGTCTTCAGCCATAGTTCTGCCGTGCCGGCTAAACTACGTCGAGCTATGATTAATTTTTGTTGCGGACTCCACCCGAATATCTCCGCATTGTCCTCTAAATCCTGAGTCCACTTATTTGAGGAATACGTCATATCATCTCCTGTGAACTTGGGTATGCAATCAAGGACCTTAAATAGGCCTTCGTCGCTCTTTTTGGTACTGTCGTCAGCCATCATTTTCCGCCTTCGTTATGAAACGACCAATTTTTATATTTTTATTGAGGTTATGCACGAGTACCGGTGCACGCGCCCACGCGGTGTCTTCTTTTGCAAAAACGTAAAAATAAACTTCGTAATCACTCGAACCCTCTATCCCGGACGAGAATTTGTAGGATAGGGTTCGAATGAAAGATACTTCTTGATTATTACTTCTTTAATAATAATTATTCACCTTTTTTATAAAAATCGTGTGTGAGCTCTTCGTAAGCGTCTTTGGCTCCATCTTTGTAAATTGTGTTCACCATTCATCCTTCACGCTTACCTTACTTCCCTTTCACTCAATACTTCGTTCATAAATCATTATGTTCGAAAACACTTACTTAACATGGAATAAACAAAATTATAATCCTACATATATATTACGACGAAGTCGCAGGCAAAAGCCAGTTTTTAATTTTGATGTCTATTTTAGGTTTCTAGTTAATACCTATGTATTGAGCTGTATGTATTTATTGGAACGATGTACTAAACTTACTTGGAATGGTGCTATTCGGTGTAAAATATTAAAATATTAATATTAATTTGATCATAATATATTAGTGGTGGTGGTTAGGTATTTCGTTGTCTTTACGTGCATCTTATTCCCAAACTCATCTGCTATTCACTTTCACTCGTATTCATTAGGTTTTTTATCTTTCCTAGATGGTTAGAAGATAATAATAATTATAATATTGGTTACATGCAATATTTTTATTGTCATGATACTGTCATTTCAATACTTTCTTAACCAGGCATTTCTTAACCCTATGAAGTGTACTCATACTAAATCCATTGACAACCATTTAGAAAACACTAATACGAATTCTGGCCGCTAGTACATAGAGTTAGCTAGTACAGTACCTAGCATAGAGTAAAATTTTAATTTCATGTTAAATTCAAAATTAAAAAAATTGAAGAAAAGCCTTGTCAACCTGATTGAAGAAAAAGCGTTTTACTAGATTGTGTTCCTGGATTTGAGCGTGTGAGCTGATCGATTTCTTACGCTGAAGATTACTACAGAGTTGTCCTCTATTTTACTCTCCAAACTAAACAGTGTACGGTGCACAGGTTATTTTGTGCCCAAATCGAGTGGTGCTAAACCCATCTAAAATCTTTCTCCAGACCAACGTTCCTGCATCCTAGGACACCTGCAAGGCCTGCCGAATTGAAGCCAGAGTCAACGGCCTGAACTGTCCTGGAACGCCAGCGACCCACACCCTGTCTTCACCTTCCTGTCTGATTTTCCTGTCTATATCTCCTGTCGTCATCTCAAGAGTCTCCATCGTCGACCCGACTACATCATTCATTGCTCCACTTACTACCTACACCTATCTACACATTCTGTTCAATCTTTATCCATTATTCATCATCAATAATATTACATCTTTTATATCATAATTTATTGTAAATACACAATTATACCTTAATCACATCTTTTATTTTAATCTGTCGCTTCACGACAACGACTATGTAATCGAAATTGATTTTACAGTTATCATCTGCCTAACCTTTTCCCAACTACGTTGGGGTCGGCCTCTAGTCTAACTGGATGCAGCTGAATACCAGTGGTTCACATAGAGCGACCCCCTATCAGACCTCCACAACCCAGTTGCTGGATAACATGATACCACTTGGTAAGACTGGTTGTCAGATTTTTGTAGCTTTTGACTACCTACGACCGTCGAAGATCTACGCATGACCAACGGTATGAAATGGATAGCCACCCATCGTCGGACAGACCGCGGCAAGCCTACTTTAACCTTAATGACCAGTTGATATGTACAGTTTCTACTGCCACGAGCACCTCAAACTGATTTTATAGTATAGAACAAATATTACTTTTATAAGTTTACCAGCTTCTGCCCGCGATTTCACTTGCATTGGACTTGATATTTTTTTTCCCACGAAAACACAATAACAAAGTAAAAATTATTTTGTGTGTTAAGCTAGATCTATGTCTATACATGTGTGACCAAATTTCAGCTAATTCATGATTGAGTAACAAACTTTCAAACGTACTAACTTTCACATTAATAATATTAATTATTAATAGTTTACACTCGATTATGAAGACAATGTTTCCACTAATTCGGTGTCTCGCAATCAAAATTGTAATTTACCAGCTCTTAACACCGTCACCATTTCTAAATTCATCAGTTTTGTTGCAGGGTTGTCCCCAATTCATTTTGCAATCATTACCCTATATCCCTTTAATCCTATCCCATTTACCCGTAACTAAGAGGATTTGCCTATCTAAGCGTTGGGATTGTGACGAGTGCTTAGTTTTGGCTGTATTAATTAATAAGCTCACCTACCCATTAAATTGATTTTATCAATGGTGGGTGAGCCACACATTATCTCGGAGTGGTTCAATTTCGGTCTCTGAGTGTTTAAATTACAGTCTCTGAGTGTTTAAAGAGGTATGTAATCCGTTGTTTCGATCGTTATAATCCTTCAAAGGGGTCATTGTACTCATCAGTATCATCAATTCAGCCGATAGACGTCCACTGCTGGACGTTGGCCTCCCCAAGAGGGGGTTTTGCCATAATCGCCACGCTTGGCAGGCGGATTGGCGATCGCAGTATGGTTATTACAAAGGCACAGAGAACGCTACTGCCCATTCTCTGGTAAGTCCCTTAGTCGCCTCTTACGACATTCACGAGAAGATATGGATGGGGCTATTCTTTACGTCCGACACAACACGACCAATCATCATCTTATCAGTATGGGGCCAATCAATATATAATTTTACTACAGGGCCAATACCGACATGGTGAAAAAATTTTTGCTGATCCATACATTTATTCGCATAACTCAACATAATGCATAGATCAGCGGATAGCGATAGATTTGCGGTCTATATACCAATACAGGTATAGATATAAGTTTAAATTACTGTAGGCAAGTAACCTACCTACACTAATCTGGCAGTGATGTGGCACTTGTCGTCTGAGTAACTGAATAGAAACAACAAGAATAATGTAACTAATATTTTGTAGAACCTTGATTTAAAAGAGTGTCCGTGAAGTTTCTTGCTCGTTCTTCTCCATAGAGAACCTACGTTTTGGAACGAGCAACTAGCTTCAACTTTCTGACTAGCTGATCGACATCTTGACAATTTAAAAATGCTTGTAAAGGGTTTAATTGAAATAAATGCTTTGACTTTGACTTTGAATAAGAAGGCAACCGTGACATGTTTAAGAAATACAAACTGATAATAATGATAAAATCAAAATAAAAATCCAAACTGGTAAGCTTAATTTGGTCTATAAAATTCTCTTGTTGGTCTGCAGAGTAAATTCACATTCACGTCTTGATTGTTACGAGAACTAAAGCACAATGGATCTGATTTGAATTGGACTGAAAAGCTATGCCGTTTGGAGACGGATTACATGAAGCTTTGGCTGGTGGTCATCAGTATTAGAGGTTTTAGTGAAATAGGTTTTAAATGTAGAAAGGTAGTTAACGAGTTTCGGTCGGATCGGGACGATGATATGATTTACATTTAATAATAGCAGTAGATTCGATAATGTACTTATAAATTTAATTATTGGAATAGGTAGTTATAGGACACGGATAAAAACGAAGAACCAATAAACGTCTAAAGAAATGATTACCCAGTAGATATTTTTTTCAAAACTGTTTCTTGAAAACAGAAAATATTTCTTTCTGCGGCTTCAGCTTTTGTAGTAAATTTAATTAGCCCGCGAAGGTATGTAGTTTGGACAGCCAAAGTCAAAGTCAAATCATTTATTTCAATTAGACCATTATAAGGCACTTTTAAACGTCAAATGAGAAAAAAAAATGATTCTAGGTAGGCCCTAAATTAGATTAAATTATCGCTAAGTCCCGCTAGCATCAGCCCGAGCCTATTATTCATACTTCTATACCGTACTATAAATGTGAAAGTAACTCTGCCTGTTACCCTATCACGACGAAAGGGTCGAACTAATTCCGAACTGAAAATATATATTATATCCTCTTATCTGTATCGAAATCGCCAGGAGATTCGCGTCAATTATTTAACTATTGTGTCTGCTAATTAGACAGTTGTGCTCATATATATATATTTATAGCTTGAACCCCGGGATAGAACATAGGCTACTTTTAATAAGCGACATTTTTTTTTAGCGAAGTTTGCATCCGCTATAACCGACAACATTCACGCGGTCGAAGTCTTGGACAAAAGCTAGTGTATGCCATATTTGCATTTTAACCAAGCGATAGTATCTACCTCTGAGTTAAGTTTTTGGCAGAAGCGGGCTTTTGTACAATCAAGAGGTAAAGTTATTTTGTTTGTAAGAATTAATCTATAGAAGTAGGTCCAATATTTTATAAATTTCCCTTCTAGCGAATATCAACTTACATAGTTTCAAAAATGTTGTAACTAAAACTGATTTCAGGCTACGCATAAACAGTTCCTCAAACAACAGTTAAAAAGTTGTTAAAAGTGTCCTAAATTGTTACTTACTCCGGACACTTTACTGCTGTTAAATAATTTCAAGGCAGTATTTCAACGAACATTAAATTTCCCCTTACATAAATTATTTATTTAGCAAAAGTTTAATTGGGTACCACCAGTGCTGAATTTTCGAAAATGATTAATATAGAACTAGTTACCCATCCACACGAACGTACCAGAACTCTCCAAGTAAATGTAGAACCTGATGCAACAAAAACACCTCCTTGGATAGACGTTCAGTTTCCCAAAGGAAAACTGAAGTGTCTTCGAAGTTTGGACTAGAAACTTGCTAACTAACTTAATAATAAGTGAACACTAAGGAACTGTACACGAAGTCGAAGGAATAATACTGTACCGAATTCTGAGGTGTAAATATGGAACAACTGTCATAAAACAATCGATAGCGTTGCGTAATAAGGCTTATTGCTCATTGGCCAGTTCTCCACCTCTTTACACAGTCGTGCCTTTATCAACACACGATTACTTAATTCTTCTTTTGTTGACATAAATAATCATTCTCCTATCCATATCCTAATTTATTTATTTGGGGTTGGCGCAACATATTTTCTCCGTCCATACATTTCTTTTTGCGTTCATCATAGTAGCTCGCGAAGGGATTTCCTCAAACCATTTCATCAAAGTCAAAGTCAAAGTCAAATCATTTATTTCAATTAGACCATTAAAAGGCACTTTTGAACGTCATATTGTAAAATTTGAATCTAGTTGCCCATTCCAAATGGTAGCTTCGTATGGAGAAGAATGGGCAAGAAACTCCATACATACTCTTTTAAAAAAGGGTGTTTACATCTTTTACACAGTCCATCCATCATTTCAGTCTTAGCCAACTTTTTTGGTCCAATCTATAGCAGAATTATAAGCCAGAACTGAGTCCCCAGTGTGTCGTACTCTAAAGTTGCTCAACGCCCTCCTAACGGCCAATCCTGAATATGATGTGTTTGCGGATGAATGGAATAAAATTATGCGTGTATGTCTGGCGTTCTGTGAGAGAAAGTATGCGAGGGTGTCCGCTGTTGTTAGTCTTTAATTAATTTTACGATGAATTTTACAATATTGTATATAAAACCTTTTTTGTTTCCAAGTTAATTAATGTAATTGGTATTGTACTGTTTTAATTAACTATAAATAATAAATAAATAAATAAAAATAAATAAATAAATATAAAGCTGAAAAGTTCGTATTTTTCACACTTTCCTCCGGAACTTCTAATTCGATTCTGATAATTCTTTCACCAATACGAAGTTACGCAATTTTCGAGTGCTATATGTTATATTTTTCCGTAAGACAATTTAAAACTAGTGCAAGAATAAAATACAAACCTTTATCTATAGAATTTGGCATAGTTATACTATGCATTTCGGAGTCTCTTAGAAATATGTAGTTAGCTTTAAATCCTGTAGCATCCAGTCTGTCGTTGGACTTGAAAGTGATTCTTAGAAAATTCTTCTCTGACGTCACTTGGAGTTCTTTTAGTTGACCACAGTGCCTGTGACTCTGTGATTCTATCATTTGACTGTAAAACTGGACGTAATCGCTGGCTGATACGGCTTCGCACCTGTGATAAAATTTTCAATTATTTTTCTATTATAAACAGCTGCTTAGGTTTTGACAGCCTGACCCAGAATATCTGTAGACCATATCTGTAGACCATACAAATACTTTGTGTTGTGCGGGATCAAACTCGAGACACGCAGTACAACAGCCAGTCTCTCAGTCACTGAGCCGTGTCATAGTCTTAATTAAAATATAATATTTTAATTAAGTATAGTTAAGCACTGGAATATATTTCAATGGTAAACGCTTTTACACTCCTGTTTTTCAATTTAAAATTTGATAACTATTTGTAAACGATTGATGAAAATTTGAGTAAATTCAATTTCACGTCCAACCTAGATCACGATGGATTAGGCATATTTCATCACTGATCTGTACCCTACATGAAGCCAATCGTTACTTGAAATACCCTTATCAAGTACCTATCGCTCCCAGCGAGGAAACCTACTTTACATAAGACTTTTCTAAAACCTAATAGTATTCAAATGAATTACTTACGGGACCACACCTTCGACGTCGAAATAAGTGAAATGTAAATGTACTCTCTCGTTTTCGTTGCCGTAGAAGAAGTAATTGCACTCTGTGTCTCTTGGATAGAGACCAGGGTGGTTTGGTGACGTCACAACCCCCCTCCCCCTCTCACTGCTATTAAATACGAAGGCACATGGAAATTCTAAAAGTTGACTCCCCGTTGCGATCCCGTAATCTGAAAGTCAAAAACTTTTTACTTTTGTATTTTTGGTGTCCGGGGGTTTTTGTGTAGGTAATGAAGGCTTTCCGGAATTGAGATACTTTTGGAAATTAATTTATGATTTGTATCGTTATTTGAAATGATCATAAAGTTTGATCTGTGCTGAAAATAGCAAAAAACGTAAGATTCGGTGGATTTAGGAAGGAAAACATCAAATATAGAATGACTTTTAAGTGAAAAATTGTTTTCACTTAAAAGTCATTCTATATTTGATTTTTTACGTTACGTACGTACGTTACGTTTTTTGCTATTTTCAGCTCAGTATCCTAGGTTTTATGGTATTAAATATTATTTTCGGGAGTAACAAATATGCATTTACAGAATTATAATAATTAAGATCATCAACATAGCTTTCCAAGTTAACATAACATGTAAATGTGCCTATTTAATTACCCTGGAGCATCCCCCATAACCTTTGTTTTTACAAAAAACAAAAGCGCATCGTAACCTTGTTTGAAATGCGAACATTGAGAAAAATGTGAGGAATTACGCGCGGACGGTATCAGGAATGATGAGGTAGGAATACGCGGTGCTCAGAATTCCAATGCGCAAATGACAAAAGGTTTTCAAATAGCTGTATATTTTAAAGTGTGATAAAAAAGTAGTAAGTATATCAATAATATGGACAATAGATACGTGGTGTAAACGGACGCAGAACAAAGCCGTTAAATCTGCGTCATACTATCTATTAAGCAATAGAAACATTAAAGTAAAAATTTTACGTCTTCGGGTTCGTAGTCGCCACTCGAGAATCTTTCTTACTCATCGGTTATCAGTTGTGGGATGTAGCCTGCCAATTGCCACTACAGCATAGGCATAACTTTGGCAGAAAGCATGTTCTGGAGAACATGTAACATTTGGCTTTTTATATGCCTTTCTACATCCCTTAAATACCTGAGGGCTTAGTTTTTAAAGTTAACTCAATAAACTCACACATAAATAAAGGGATAAGCTAAGCAATCTATTTTACGTATTATCAAAAAAAAATTATAACTTATTGTTATGGACGATACCTTTTCTAATTCGTTACAAATAAAAAATAAATGCCAATAGGAAAAGGCAGGAAAAACACGAGTCTAAAGAAATAACCATTGATATCAATCAATCACAATAAACCAAGAGCATGGCCGCACATACGAAATTAAGATAAAACAAAAGACGCAAGTATACCTTCAACAAAGGAGTATGATATCTTAAACCCCCTGCTATGTCTCGATGAGTATATTCCACGGAACTCGATAGATAACTTGGGTCCATTCGACATTATTGGCTTCGGTATATCGTTGCCGCAAAATGATGCCATCTTCTCGAGACGACCGTCTACATACAAAAATATGTCGAGAGAATCCATACTCTCGCAACTGAAAGAAAGTAAATTTGCTTATTCGATATCGGTTTGAGCGTTTTGTTTTCGTGTCCATTTTGTTTTGTCAATGTAATAATATTATTTTGTGTTGCTGTTGTATTTTGAAAAATATTTTAGAGTAGACACATTTATAATGGAAGATGCGCTACGCATTGTCGTTGGTTGCGTAACGCTAGAACAGTGATACAGATAATAAAACATCCAATCTGACACTTATAACTGATGATGCATTATTACACATACAATTCTTACATTTACAATTCTTGTAAATGCAAATTGTAAAAATTGTTTTGTTAAAGAGTTTGTATGGAGTTTCTTGCCCATTCTTCTCCATACGAAACTAACATTTGAAATGGGCAACTAGATTCAAATTTTACAATATGACGTTCAAAAGTGCCTTTAATGGTCTAATTGAAATAAATGATTTGACTTTGACTTTACGTCGAGCATACTAATTAGGAAACGTCAGACGCATCTTCCGTCAGATGTGCATCCACCCTAAAGAATCTTTTTAACAACTGTATAAAGCATCGAGCACCTACATGTACTCGATGGTGCAAGGATTAAATTGTGTGTAATAAAAATGCACGTCAAATGATCGTCACATAAATTCTGTTTCTTATGTTTTTTCGTTTGATTGAAACGTCTGATGAAAACGTCAATTTTATTTAATTATACAAGATACGTGAGCCCTTTGTTCTAAGTATTGCTTCTTTTAAGTTTTAAATCAATACTAAAACACTCAAATATAAATTCACAAAAATGACATAATGTTATATCCTATAGCAATTAAACAATAAACTAAAAGAAAGTGGCGTCAAAAATGTCCTCCACATTACTGAAAACTGGTAATTTACCTAAGAGACTGGCAGTATTGTGCCTCTGGCCAAGGTAGAAGCTCTTAGGCCCAGCTCTTAGGTCACGGGAAATGTCAACTAACCATTTGAATATTTCTTTAAAAAGGAGTTGGACACTCGGACCCCCGACCCAAAGGTTTCAACCCCGAAAAGAAAATGTAGTTGCCTGCGTAGGTTATTAAAATGAATACCTAGTTCAGAAGTGATATAAAACATTTTTCAAAATCTTACTCTATAATATTCTCCGTTATTCGTTGCAAGCTGAAGTCTTCAAACACCAGCCTGACTCTTTCCCTCCCTCGGGCAAGAAAGTCGTAATGACATTGCGTTTTTTGCGGGTAAGGGGCCGGGTAAAGAAGCGAAGTCAATTTACCGGTCTTGCTTTTATCACTGCTGAATATTTGATGGCAGGATGACGCTGAAATGGAGGTGTCACATCACTAATGGTATGCGTACCTTACGTACATTAGTTCTCAACATGAAATGGAGTGATGTTACAATTGTAGAACATGATGTGTGCGATGCTTTACACGGTACTTACATTTTGAATTTATTTAATTGTATAATAATTTATGCTATCAAAATTAAATGAAGAGTTGCTTTGATCATAAATTCTCATAATAATTTAAAATATTAAAGAAATAACCTATTTTTTTTTCTTCTCACGTTATAGTTTTGAAGTTTATTAATTAATATTAATTAATACACGTCGTCATAATCTACGAGACGTCGCAGGTTGATGGGGCATTTTGTCTCAGCCAGTCTGCATTTCATTGCTGGCCACCAGGCATTATCGAAGGCTCCCTGTATGTCCAATGATATGACGACGTGTTTTATAAGTAAATGTATTAGCATTTACTTAGTAATTTTAAGTACATTGGAGAAAATAAGTTTAAAGAGAAAATTCTATTCTATAAAGGCTTCTAAATAGCGTTTCATCTTGAAATCCCAAGGAATTCTTATCCTCTTGTCTGCTACATAAAGTAACTCTTATATTTCCGCCTTAGTATTCATAAATTCTCAAGCAATTTGGCACGATTCTATGAACCAAACATATTTCAGATAAGCTCAATAGAAGATTTAGACTTTACCTTTTGAAAGTCATTGGCACGAGTAGAGCTGTAGATGTTGAAGTCTTTATGTCATTAATTAAGGGTAATTTAACGTAGAATTGACATTTGGCTTTCTGATAAGGAAATTCAAACATTTTACCAAAATAAAGTAAACAGATATCTTTTGAAGGAAGTAGGTACATACTAAATAGTTAAAGATGTTGCCATTTCTCTTCTCGATTTATTTAAATACAATTAATATACTATTAATTAACAAAAATCTATTAAATGTTAGACAGCATAATATATTATTATCTACTTTGCCTTTTCCTAACTACGTCAGAGTTAGCTTCCAGTATAAATGGATGTAGCTATACTTCATCAGACAAAAAACAGCCAAACCATGATAGATATTAGGTTCTATTTTTGAAATATCTTATGTTGATAGCAAATAGTTTACATTGCTTTGTATTTGTTGTAAAGGCTCCTCTTTACAATGGACCATGATGGCTTATCAAATGATCGTCTACCATCGCCGCCATGATAGGCCAACGCTCTACATAAACGTGATACTTCATTTACTGACTGTCTACTGTTATCACAGAGTATTTTTCTATACTGAGTAATCAGCGATTATGTGAACGCGCACGCAATCATGGGCCATCATTTCTTTGATGTACCGACACAACGGCGATTGCGCACGATTATACCCAATGATGGCAGACATTATTTTATGCCCTCTACACTAACGCCCAAAGTCGCCCATCATGGTCCATTGTGAAGAGGAGCCTTAAAATAACTGAGCGTATAATATGCTAACATTAAAATAACGATAGAATTATGTTTCAATTAATCTGTTGACCGTTACGTCAAAAAAATAAAAATGTGCCCTCGGCGCGTAGCTACAAATGACTACTCTATGGAATATTAGGTATTAGAAGTCTGTCATGTAGTCGTGACCGTGGCGTGCTGGGCATCTTTTGGTTTGTCAACTATGCATCACTGTGGCGGTCAAAAGGTTAATCGAGTACCTACCAGCTATTTTGTGTCTTTATTTTAGCTAGCTTTTGCCTGCGACTTCGTTCGCGTGATTGTCGGTTATCGCGGATTCAGATGAAGTTGCGAATTTAAACGTAACTTATGTCCTTCCCTAGGGTTCAAGCTATCTCCATGCCAAGTTTCATCAAAATCGGTTCAGCCGTTTCATCGTCAAAGTGTAACAGACAGAGTAGCTTTCGCATTTATAATTTTAAAGTATGGAAGTATGGATAATGTTCACATAAATATGTTAAAACCTTAGTCTAGTCGTAGCTTTAGCATTTTTATTAAAATCTTCCTCAAGCTGAGACAAAATTTGAAAGAACCGTCTACAAAGCATCTCACACAAAGATGGCCCTCCTAATAATATATGAGGTGATTTTGTTTACATAAACGCAAACTCTCTGTTTTTAAATGGCGACCTTATTCGAAGTACTTACTGGCGGCGCTTACTGCCGGCCCTAAGCCGGATATTGCCTCCGCTGTACTTGATTTCTTATTAATATCTCCATCTGGTGAGAAAGAGAAGATTATTGTGGTTCACTGTGTCTATTCAATTTTATGAAGTTTAAAATGAAATATAATAAACTGCTGATGTTTTTAATAAATAATTTTACATTAAGTAAATAAGGAAGGAAATCGTTATATTTGTAAAGTAGACCAAGGTATTTGGTTCACAGGCAAAAATATTCATCTTTCTACTACATTAACAATATTTTATTTCATTTTTTATCTCGAGCACGGAGGTATCCCTGGTAACCTGGTAATATTGTAAGTGTAGTATGAATATTTTTGCCTGTAAACCAAATAACTTGTTCGACCGTTCTTTTTAATATTTGCTTTAACATTTTCACTTATAAACATTTAAACACTAAGTACTTCTCTGAGTGATAAAAAGCCTTTGTCCTTCAGTAGGACAATACTTATTAGGCTAGTATTATTAATTTTGCGTTTGGTAGGAAATTGTTGCCAGTCATAATACCTACTTTTAATCAAGTAAATAAAATAGAAACAAGAAGAATTATAATTACTTTCGATTATTGACAGAACGAGTATGTTTAGTAATATACTTCATTCGGTTCAATGATGACTACTTAAAATTATTTGAAATTATCATCATCGTCGACAATTGAATGTGATAAAACGACAGAAGCAAAGACTAATTCAGTCATGGTTACTAAAATCCTATAAATACAGCTCATTTTTTGGAGTCTAGAAACATTATATCAATGACTCCATTTTGATCCATATTAACATCAGCAAATGACTCAATTTATTATTACATGCTTACTAAACCTGCGTTTGGGTCGTCCTCCATTTGGAACTGATATCTTGCTTTGAATCCTTGGCCCGGTATGTTGGAGTTGGCCGTAAATTGTACTAATAAATCTGGTCCTTTTGATAGTATCTCATAGCCTGAAGATAAAATGATATATTTTAATTTTTACTTTCGTTAGGGAACTTGCATTTCATTGCTTAAGTAATAAAAAGCAAAATTCAATATCATATCATTATCATCATATCAGCTTGTCCACTGCTGAACGTAGGTCTCCCCCAGAAATCGCTAACCAACCCAGCCAGCCACCTTCAATGTACCTAATACTAATTAGTGCGGTTTAGTGAACCACAAATATCAATATATTACAAATGTTCTCTTTATATTTACACACCCATTTGCACCTCCTCACACACACTCCTACACACACTACTGCACACTGAGCTATGCTTAGATGATCATCATCATCATCATCATGTCAACCTTTAGACACCTACTGCTGGGCATAGGTCTCAAGGTGCCAAGGTTTTGGTACTCAGAAGGACGCTGCTGCCCATCCTCTGGTCAATATTCCTCAGTCGCCTTCTACCACACCCATGAGTAGAAGTGGGGTGGTGCTATTTGCGGCCATGGCTGTATTATTGTATAGCTATTCCATTGTAAATCCGTAATTCGCTGTAAGACTAGTTTTATATTAAGATTGCCAAAGAGCTGTGGATTTTGTGAACAATATATCATCATCTTCCTGCCCTTCAGGGTCGGCGCAATATGTCTTCTTCTTCCATTCCGTCCTGTCAACTGTCATGAAATCTCTTCTTCTCTTAAATATTCTGACTTTCTGACTCCCTTCCCTTTCACATCATTCTTTGTGAATAAATACCTCTAATATCGACATAACGTTCACCTTTATCAAGCATCAAGATAAAATATACAGTTAACGCATCTCCACACAAGAGCGATATTATCCCCGGAGCGACATAATATTTATCCATAGACCAATTTTTATTTCTATTTTGCCTGAGACTTTATCGCTCCAGTAATAATACCGATCGTGCGGGGACAGCTTTAAGAAATCAAGATCCATTCACAGAAATACAAATACGTACCAACGACTTCGTTACAAAGCATCGCAAGAACCGGCGCCGCCGAAGTCCGGCCATCGAACACTTTTATTATGTCAGCACGATTGAGGCAACTGAAAAGTGGGAAAGTTATAACACCGAAAGGCAAAGGACGTATTACCAGAGAATAGAACTTCTAAATACCTCTCGTCGCCTTTCTGAAGGAACGACTCTTCGAAAACTAACTTGATCCGCTCGTTGTGCCTAAAACAGTAAGAATACCGACTTTTATGGGGACTTTATCGAGAACGCGCTCCATACAGAAATAGTCTTCATTCACTTTGGTCAAGAAGTTTTTTTTTACGGAGGAGCTCGTGGCTAATTAAAAGCTGTACGGATCTATAAGTCAAGGTTAAGCTACGCTTGTCGCGGTCGGTCTGTGGATGGGTGTCCTTCCATTTCATACCGAGTTCCCTCCGTGCCACAGAAAGCTCGTAAAACTCTTGGCCCCGACCATAGATATCGAAGTCCTGGCAGTCATTCGTATATCTTAGGAAGTCGTCAACTATGACAATCAGTCTTACCCAGGGGAATTGTCGTACCCAGTAAATGGTGGGAGGTCAAATAAGTAACCTGCATCTGCATCTGTATGCAGATAAGACTGGAAACCGATCCCAAAATAGTTGGGAAAAGGCTAGGCAGATGATGAAGTTTTTTTTTTCGCTGACCTGTCATGTGGAACTCCCCGATAGTGGAGGTAGTTGCAGTTCTACGCAAAATTTCAGTTGTTTTTGTATAGCTAATAATACCAGATATTAAGACGGTGAATTGTTACCTAACACTATGGAACTACTCTGAAATAAAAGTAACCTAAAAAGCTCAATGAAAATTTGTAAATATGGTAATTTTGTACTAATATCTAGGCTTTTGTAGTACTTCAATCTCTGTCGAGTTTTTTAACTTACGCATCATTTAAAAATTATGGACCAATCACATGCGATGTCAATATTAATGACCTCGTCATATTTACAAAACATCGAACATCTAAGCACTTATTGACCAAAATTGGACTTGATATTTTTGTATGGAGAGCGCTGTCGATAGTCCTCAAGTCAAGTCCCTCAAGTCCTCATAAAGTACTTAGAAATGTTAAAAGCGGAATTAGATTTTTGAAAGCACTTGACTTGTGACTTAATAATTACGACTTTGAAGGAAAGTTCTGCAAACTGTAAGTTCTTTGTAAATGGAGAAGTTTATTTGAGCAGATTAATTGAGCAGTTTATTTACGGAAGATATTCAACGATTTGGCTTTTCGAAGCATCCTTGAAGTACTTAAACTTGTTGCCAGAAGTGTTCATTTAAAAATGTATAATGTTTATTTAAAGTTTAGCGCGAATTGGGACTGCAATGTGGAAACCAGAATATATTGCACTTGCTTCAAGTAAAGATAAAATCAGACAACGTTTTGCTGAAAACAATGTTGGACGATATAAATCTTTCAACTCGGTAAACTTAACACTCACCTGGCGCTGAAGTGATAAGTACACCTCACATTGCTGGGATAACTCGATGGATATCTGGGGCTATACAACCTTCCGTGTGCGGGTCTGTTCGGTTGTGAGTAGAAGACGTAATCACACCACGTCTCAGCGACTCGTACACCGTCAGTCTCGAAATTTCCTAGAAAACGAGATACAAGTTTTATAGATTGGAAAACTTCAGTAATCGATTGCATGGAACTCGATCTGTTACGTGAGTGAAATGTTTGTTTATTACGTGCTTTGTGTAGGGTTAAGTTTTTTGTAATAATCTGAAGTCAGACTATGAGATTTGCTTTCGAGAAGTTCCTTGTACTGTTGTATGTACTTTATGAGTGACACTTTTTTCACGTGGGTTACGTTTAACATTCCACACAAACAGCATTTTTTGGCGAAAAACATTAAAGTCGTTTCCCTGCAATAGCTTTTGGTAAATGTTTGATGAACAGTATGGGTAGTTATCCGCTGTGTGATGTGTCTTTTTACATCCCGTATAAATAGTTCAGCGTTTTAATAGAATAAGTAATACTAAACTTTTAATACAATGATTGTCAAAAAATGTATTACAATATATATATATATTATAACGGCACGTGAAGACTTTAGTCGATTTATCGTAACATTTACTTGAAATTTGTGATCGATTATTTTTACTCTGTGGAAAATTATTTCGAGTTATGTTTAATTTAGAGCCTGTAAAACCGAATAGGGCTGTGAATGTCATGGCAGCGGAGGCGATCACTTTTTGGTGCGGTCGTCCCGTGTTGCACACCCAAAAATCCATTGGCTCTAATTTAAAGTTGAACAATTATTGTGACTTGATTTAATCGGTTCTAATCATTGTAATCCCTGCTTTTTATAATGAAGTTTTGTTACAATATTTTTAATTATAATGAAGTTTTGTTACAATATTTTTAAGTCAACTACTTGAGTTATTTTGAGAGTATTATTTTCTGAACATCTGCACGTATTCGCCCGCGATGTAGAACCAAGAGATAACGAATCAGCAGCGACACGTGGTGTCTCAGCCGATCGAACATTCCGTCATATAAACCTGCCCTGGTATCTCTTCACCACCTTTAGTTAAATGGTAGGTAGTAAGGCCACACCTACGATACTCCATACAAACAAAACGATTTAATTACCTATACTACTACCAAAATAACAGACAGTACAAATACGTGCGTGTCACGATCTGTATGAAAACCAAGCGTACCATTTTTTGGACGTCACAATGTAATACGAATGTTTTGTTTTTCCTAATTTTTTTTAATTAATTACGCATAATATTAATCACAAAATGACTTACCGATGGAAAGAAACGTTTACTTTATTTTTTTACTTACGATTTTTTATCGTAAGTTAGGCACGACAATAGGCACGCGAAGTAGTTTGCTCTGGCGTTATCTAGGTCTATCTATATCTGTGCTATATCTGTGGGTAGTACTAATATTTATACTGTGCTAAGGCATTACGTCCGCCCTTGTACCGTTCGTTGCATAAAGATTAAATAAATAATTAAATAAAGTCCCAGCAATAAAACAAATAATTCAAGCTACAGTAATAAAGCCATTGACATTTTTCACAAATAAACCCTTTAAATCTTTGTCCATTAATTTGCCTAACACCAACATCACTCAAGTTATTGTGGGTTTAACGGAATTAATTGATATATTTAAGGTAACCAAACCAGACACTGATTCGATTAGACAGAGATAGACAATCAAGGACGAGAGAGATGGACTATAATAAGAATTAATGATCACAGAGTAAAAACTTTATGGATCAAATAAACGAAGTTGGGAATAAAATGAGACGTTTATTAACGAATATTTTTGTTCTGTAACAAAGCATAAAGTTTTAAGTGATTTAATTGTTTGATTCATTATTGACTCGAGTGTTTCTCGACTTGTTTTATACTTGCCATTTGGTTTGAGAGGAAAGATATTAATTTAATGGAATGTGAAGACTGAACTTATCCTCTCATTATTTAGAAGTAGGAAGGCTATTAATTGTATGTTAAATACCTACAATGTTAAACAATAACAAAAGTACCAAATTCTATTTCAATCAAAAATCGTTCTCCGATATATAAATCTTGTTATTTATATATATATAAAATAAAATAATATATTAACACATTATGCAGCAAAAGGTACACATCACGGACTTAATACCTTAGGCAATCGCTACTAGTCAAGCAAAGGCTCGCTTCGCTACTAGTAAAAATTCAAATAATCCCTATTTTTGCAGTAAAACTTCTTTACGCACGTTTGACTTGGGGAGTAAGCTGGTGAATACGTGATGACAGCGTTAGGAAAAGGGTGATTTGGGCGAGGCGAACGAAAGTTGAGAGTGAGATATAAGTTAGTGAAGATAGAAAAAGAGAGAGTTACGTTTCGTATATTAATGTAGGGGCAAGAGAGAGACGTGCGAGCATACATTTTCTTTTCCTCTTTCTCTCATAGCCAGTTGCAAACGGATACATACATACATATAGATGGAGCTAAAGAAGTTTTACTTCAGTCGTGTGGTCTAAAGCACAGTCATATTTTTTTAAGTAAAACTTCTTTACGCAGCTTGACTTGGGGAGTAAGCTGGTGAATGCGTGACGAGAGCGTTAGGAAAAGTGTGATCGGGCGAGGCGAACGGAAGTTGAGAGGGAGATATAAGTTAGTGAATATAGAAAGGGAGAGAGTTACGTTTCGTATATTAATGTAGGGGCAAGAGAGAGGTGCGAGCATACATTTCCATCTCTCTTTTTCTTTTTCGATGGAGCTAAAAAAGTTTTACTTCAGTCGTGTGGTCTAAAGGAAACCGCCTTTTTTTTGATAATGCAGTATAGCACTCATGTATAATGTAGCTTCCTATTATTGGCGAAAGATTTTTTGAAACCGGATAAATAGTTTCGGAGGTTACCTACTTAAAAACTAACAAACATTTATAATATTACCTCTTTATAATATTAGTATAGATAATGTCCCACAGAACACAAAAATCTGTCTGCTTTAACAAATATGTACTATGACAAACATATAGTATGAACAACTTACTTCTATCTATAAACCTGTAGTTCCCAACGAAACCAGTAGCATTTGTTGCTTTGGTTCCTGTATGCAGTTCAAGGACCATCAATGGCCCATGGGAATACAGGGCTGGTGGAGCATCTGCTCGACTGCCACATAGCACCCTGGACCAAGCAGAGTATTCATTGACGCCGGGTGGACCAGGGCCGTGGACCCCTCCTTCGGAGTAAACCTTCAGGTAGTCGCTTCGGATGCATCTGTGGGAAGAAAATAATTTTCAGTAAATTATCATTTGGCCGTATGGTGCCGGCCGCGAATAGCAATGGGTGTCGTGGAAGGCGACAGAGGAATATTGACAAGAGGATGGGCAGCAGCGTCCTTCTGAGTACCAAAACACCTACTGCGATCGCCAACATGCATCGGCCAAGCATGGCGATTACGGCTGAACCCCCCTTTGGGGGCCTATGCCCAGCAGTGGGCGTCTAAAGGTTGACATGATGATGATGATCATTTTTCAGGCACATGAGTGTTATATTCACGAGGGAAATAAATTCGGCACAATATACTAGCTTTTGCCCGCGACTTCGTCTGCGTGAATGTAGGTTATCGCGGATGCAGACGAAGTCGCGGATTAAAAAGTAGGCTATGTTCTGCCCCAGAGCACAGAATACTTAATAGTACTACGTACAGAAGGGACACTCCCTTCCCCGCGCTACATCAGATACCGCACCCTCACCCCGCACTAGGAGGGGCTAACCGCCGACTCTTTAGCCAGGGCGCTCAAAATCGTAAGAACTGCAGCGCTGTAGGTACTGCTGACACAAACACACAATTTTGCGATTTATTTTGTTTTAAGTTTTATTTATTAGTTTTAATCTCGATGATTCATTTATTTTCCAAGTTTTCGTCGTTTTATAATAATACAATTAAAACTTCCGTAATAATAACGTATCAACATTACCAGCTATTAATATTGCTCTCTCTCTTTATTGTCTTAGTTATGTACTTATGTCCCTTTCTTTCACGTTCTATTCATTCTTTGAATTGAAAAGTAGTAGCCTACGCACTGACCTTGTCGCGTCGCCCCATTGTAATTATTATTATTGTAATATTTTAATTAATTCTTAATTTTATTTTTAATACTTTTGAACTTAACATGTATGGACATGGACAGGTTCCGAAATAAATGAAAAAAAAAAATTGCGTTGCCGCGTAATGGTACGGGGCGATCGTGAATTCCATATTTTGTAATTAGGTAGGTAGGTACCTTAATTTACCATTATTGATGAATAAATAAACCTCTTTACATAATAAATATTATAATATTACGTATAAGTCATTACAAATCCGAGTATTAAAAATCAAATATCACATAATAAGGACACTTCATAATAATGCTCGAAACGTTCGGGTAGTTCCGTCGTCGTTCGGTTCACCCGACGCAAAGCGCTGCACTTTACGCGCCATTTTGTACGCCACGACATCCAACTGATTCAACCCTACTAAAATTCACGCACACATTTGCACGTGTACAGACGTCATTTGGTTTTGTAGTAGTAATAGGTAATTATTTTGCAAGTTTTGTATGAAGTGTCCGAGGTGTGCCCAGAGTTCAACCTATCTTTATGCCAAATTCCGTTTAGCCGTTTCGTCGTGAAAATGTAATAGACAGAGTTACTTTCACATATAACATTAGTATGGATATGGGTTACAATACAAGCCATCGACTTCGTCTATGCAGAATTGCAGACTTCAAAAGTCAAAGGCCTGAATATTCCCACGGGAACAAAAAAAAATTGATAAAAATTATCCTTTATGCTATATTAGATAATAATCTATATCTATGTTTGCCAAATTTCAGCTAATGCTTTTCAGCCATTTACCTCAACGATTGTCGGGCGAAAACTGATGAAGGTCAAACCTCCACTACTTATGAACCTATGCGGTATCATCGACACTCGAGAAGTTAAACAAACATCCATCCATCCACACAAACCTTCTCGAATATTATAGAAGTAGGATTAGGATAGGAAAAGCCAAAATAGAATAAAACAGTTGACTCAGATAACAAAGCCATGTAACTACAACGAAATTTGTAAGGAGTAATAAAATCAAAATATATAAAAGCGATCGGACACTCATCCACTCACTGACTAAACATGAGATCTCGAAAATCACTTGACCTATGAAGCTGAAATACTCTCCTACTCCTACATATTATAATATTTTGGAGCCGTCAGCTGAGAACGGGTTTTGCGACGAGGCCGAATTAAGAGGGTGTTCGACTTTTACGCGGACGAAATCTCTTCACCACCCTTGGTTGACTGGTAGAGAAGGCTTACTCAAGATTCGGACGCAATATATTCGGACAGTGTCTGAAACGATATTTTTTTTGATTGATGATTCGGACACCGATAAACAAGCTGCTTTGCACAGTCAGATCAAAACCTTCCAACGAACGAAACCCGTTTTTCGCCCAGCCTAGTTGTAAAAACACAGTTTTTAACTGGATTTTCTCGTTAGACGTTTTTTATCTGACTGTACAAACCAGCTTTTATAATGGTGTTCAAATTATCAGTCAAATATCGTTTCGGACAATGTGTCCGAATATATTGTGTCCACATCTTCAGTAAGCCGTAGAGAATGCCTAAGCCATAATATCATCACGGGCAGTAGCTAGTATACCATGTAATTTATATTTTATACGCATCAATACCCATAACATTATAAAATTTATCCTACTATCCATACTTCCGATGATAACTGTGTGTGCGTTCCATTTTCAATACGAAACTGAACCTATTTCGAAATAAAATTTGGTATGAAGATAGCTTGAACCCTTGGGAAGGATAATTATAGAATACTAGCTTTTGCCCGCGGCTTCGCCCGCGTAAAAAGAACGATTATCCCAAGGGAACATATTACCGGGATAAAAAGTATCCTATATGTTAATCCAGGAAATGGTTTATCTATGTGCCAATTTTTATGCAAATCTGTTCAATGGTTTGCGCGTGATGAGTAACAAACATCCAAACATCTTCACAAACTTTCGCATTTATAATATTATTACTAGCTTCTGCCCGCGGCTTCGCCCGCGTAAAAAATAACGATTATCCCAAGGGAACACATTATCGGGATAAAAAGCATCCTATGTGTTAATCCAGGAAATGGTCTACCTGTGTGCTAATTTTCATGCAAATCTATTCAACCGTTTACGCGTGATTGAGTAACAAACATCCAAACATCTTCACAAACTTTCACATTTATAATATTATATATTGATATATATTATATATAGTAGGATATTTTTGAATCGGCGATTCGGCACTTGCTATAGTTGGTCTCGCGAACCAAGTCGCGGGTAACAGCTAGTACGCGAAGTAATGATGGACCGATGAATTTAGCACACATATGGATACAGAAGAAAATTATAATCTTTTTTCAGTGTTCCCGTAGAATAATACATATATTACATACTAGCACTTTGCTCGCGACTTCGTCCGCGTGAATTTTCTCAAGGATCCCTAATTTTTACACGCTTTTTATTAGCTTCACCTGTATGTTTGTTTGTAACCGACTTCTTTGGGCGCGATTTTGACCCACTTTAACCGGCCAGATTTCGTTCAAACTTTGTAGATTTATCGAGGACCGATGACAATACACTAATTTGATAAAATTATTCCATTTTTCAAACTAAAAAGTAAAAAATAAATAATAGTTTAAAAAAACTAAAAACACGCTTTTTATAGAAAACCAAACTAAAAAATAGAAAATAAATTTAAATTACAACACTTTTCTTAATTTAAATTTATTAAAATTTATTTTCTATTTTTTAGTTTGGTTTTCTATAATAAGCGTGTTTTTTGTTTTTTTAAACTATTATTTATTTAAATTGATAAATATAGCCTATGTTACTCAAAGATAATGAAGCATTCTAATAGTGAAAGAATTTTTGAAATAGGATCAGTAGGTAGTTTTTGAGTTTGTTCGTTACATACAAAAGTACAAATCTTTTCTCTTTATAATATTAGTATAGATGTCAACTTTGACGCGGATGAATTAATTGAAAGAAGCTAGTAAAAAAACATAATTATTTGTTTAACTTCCACTGTTGAGAAAAGTAATAATTCTATTTGAACTGTTCCCCCGCAATTGTAATCAAGTTCTCAAAGACTAATTGTTCAAAGAGAATTCATACATTAAGAAACAGTAATAAAGGGATTCATTAATTAAAACCCTTGGGCAAATGCAGGTCAAGTGGAAAACTACAGACAAATGATACACATTAGTAGGAATGCCTCCAGCAGTAATGTTAAGGTTACACTGAAGGATAAACAACTAGTTTCGCTTATTGTGGCAGTTAGTTCGACTTTACTCAAGGTCTGTTTCACTTCACCATTTTGCAATAAGTTACAATTCTATTCATTTTAGAAAATAGTCGTACTTTTGTTCACTATCGTTGGGTTCCGAACGAGAACCTGCAGACGCTGTAAGGAGGCTGATGAAACGCCGCTTCATCTACTGGGGGAATGCGACAATAAGCGAAACCATCGAACCATCTGGGCAAACACCTACTAAGCCCGGATGAAATAGAGATTGCCCCAAAGCAGATCCTGCAGTTTATCACAGCTGCAGGGTTTGGTGGCGATTTCTAACCAACACAAGCGGCGATCACAATAGATCAATCCTGGTCGCAGTGATACCATAGCCGCATTATAATAATAATAAAAAAATGGTTCTGAACCTAAATTTGGTGCACAATATTTTACACACTACTATGTTCAGACGCCAGCACATCAATCTTTCTCAAGCTGTCAATTTTTTTCAATTGAACATGAACTTTACTGGTTTGTAATAAACGTGTAAAAGGAACACAGAATTTGACAGATTTGGGTAGCTTGGTATGTTAGATTCTGTCTGTGTTTTCGCACCAAAAATAAAAGACTTTCTGAAGAAGTTTCTCAGAAATAATTTACTCGAGATTAATTAGTTTGATGGGCAATATACATAGTTAACAGCTACGTGGTAAGTGTCTTTTTACATTGTATAAAGTAGATAATACTTTGTTAAAAATATCTTATTCACGATACAATTTCATGTCATTAATCAAACCACAATTTGCTAAAATCCTAATCGAAGAGTGCGAAGTTTAAATTTCAAAGTGTCGGAAAATCGACACTCTCAAACCCTTTTAAAGCTAGGTAGACATCTGCGGTCACTGTCGCCGTAAGCCTAATATAATCCGGTGGTAAGTACTCCCACTACACTTAGATAGAGGGTGTCCTATTTTTAGTCCAGGATCACACGGGTAAAGCTCACAAATTGTGTTACAATATCCACTAGATTTTGCAGTCACTAAGTACGGGTCAAATGTCATTATTTCAGAGAGGTTGTGCAACTTTTAACATAAAACTTACACTAATACACTATGACCGGACACTTTTAGACACTAAAGCGTTTAGTACTTGGTGAAACATCCTTAACTCCTGTACAATGTACAGAGTTAGCTAGCTCGTGACTGCGACTTCTTATGGCCTTTATGCTAGTAGTTAAGGTATCTGTACCGTCAGCACACTCCATGCAAAACTAGACTGGCCTTATTTTGTTCATCATCATCTGCCTTGCCTTTTCTCAACTATGTTATGGTCAAGTTCCAGTTTAATCGGATGCATCTGAATATCAATGTTTTACATGGAGCACCTGCCTACCTGACCTCCACAACCCAGTTACTGGGTAACACGATACCCCTTGGTAAGACTAGTTGTCAGACTTTCTGGCTTCTGACTACCTATAACGACTGTCATAAATCTATGAATGACAGCCGAGACCAACGGTTTTACGTGCTTTCCGAGGCACGGAGTGGTCTCAGTGTGAAATGGATGATCAAATCACCCATTTAAGGACCTATCGCGACAAGCGTAGAACCATGACCGAGCCCCACCCTAGCCATATTTTTTTCAATTGATCATTAATTTTGATTGAATTTTGTAGATAGGTTAAGGGTACTGATCGATATTAATGCTTGTAGTTTGTTAGTTTGCCGTCAATTTCGAAATGATGCTGATTTTAAAAAACGAGATTTATAAACATTATTATTTTGAAATAAAGTTATTCGACGAAAAAATAATTCATCACAAGCATACATTTTAGTGCCTATAACATACCTACAAAATTGCATCAATTAAAATTATGTTTTTACCAAAATACACAATACTTAAAACTTGCGCCATCAAAGAAACTAAAGGAAAATGGTGGCCAAACAAGAGATTATCATGCCCTTTCACTCACACAGTATAGCGAGCGAGTGAGAATATTTGATAAGCGTCTCCATTAAATACGTCTTTAATTGATTATTTCTCATATTCTACCAAGTCTATATCAGCAAAAGGTGAATGTGTCAATTATGATAATATTTGTTAATTTTACTTCGAAGGGTAGCAAAATGATTTTTGACATCAAAATGTCGTTGAACGCAGAGTTCCAAGTTGTTTTCAATTTGTTTGGGGCAATAGTTTTAATGAATTTAGTTTTGGATGCCCTGTCCGTTCGTACCTATTTCATATTTTGCGCCACGTTTTACTATTTGTTTCGATCCATTAGAGACCTTCTAATTGTTTAGCAATTAAATGTAAACCCTTGTGATTGTTGTTGATTGGGGTAGATTGTAAACACGGGATATCTCCAGGGATAAACAAAATTAGTTACCTCTGCTATATCTACTTATTTACTCTGAAGAGTACAGAATACTTCGATGCTATTATCTTAACAAAATGAATATCTATAGGATAATAAATACTGGTGATGTTAGTAATAATGTCAATAGGTTATTTTTTATTTAAATATGAGGAATGTTACTCTAACTTTATGCATGCTATCCATTTTCGAGCTTTTAAATACTCGTCTGATATTTGAACGATGTAAACAATCTTTACAATATTTTATAGATTTCCTATATATATGTATAACAATAAATAATGAAGCAGTCACAATATTAATTAACATGCGTTAAGGGCTATGTTACTAAAAAAAAAATAGCGTATTTTGAACTGTGGTACTTAAAATACGATCTAAATTGTGTTATAAGTACCAGTATTCTAACAAAAGACAGCGATAATGCAGTTTAATGGTCACAAAAAAGAACACACAAAAAGAAAAAAAAATCGAAACAGAAAATAAACAGAGGGAAAAACTTAAGTGTATGAATAAATGTTTACAATGGTGACAATTCTGTTGCGCGTGAGCTAAACTTATTTTAAGCTATTTTTATCTCTTTCTCTCTAATAAAACAAGAATGAGACAGGTATTAATAAGAGCTATCAATTTAAGGTTCATACATGCAATCAAATTATAGTTGTCATGTCAGAACGTATTGATTAAAAACAGGGCGAAGTTCAGAAAAAAACTAATTTGACATCTCTAACTTAGTTTTTTTCTGTCGCCGTCCTTTTCTTCAGCTGCCTGGTAGTAAGAGATGCAATAAATTGTCTATTTTTAGTTTAATTTGTGAATTTGGCGCCAATGTGTATCTGCAATGTGAATAAATTAAAATAGAATTGAAAAGGAGATTTTGTATGAGTTTGAGTGAGTGACTATGTAGGTACCAGCTAGGTAGGGCTATACCTAAGTAGGTACCAACTATTCAGGTTTGGTAACGCCAACCATTGTTTACATTTCTTAAGCATCAAATAAATGTTTCTGACCTAAAACTGTTCATGAATAACGAAAAATAATCTCTAAATAGAAAAATTTAAGGCATGATATTATAAAAACAAAGCCGTCACCCGAGCCCCAGGCACTTGCGTGCCGCCATTTTTTTTAATTAGCGAAAAAATTCAAATCGAAAATTCAATTTGCGGTTTTATTCCGTATCTGTTTACAACACTTTTATAACGTTGAATAAATCAACACGTAATGGCGTGACAAGCGTACATTGCCGAATTAAAGTGGATATGTTAATCTCTGGAAAATATTGGAAAATGATGATTTATTACATGCTACGACGCTAAAGCACTATAACAATGTACCTCGCTAACCCGCAACGGTTTCTTACAGGTAGCAGAGCATAATTTAATATAATTTTTTTTAAGGATATTATTTTAACTCTTGAAACATCTATTACCTTAAATTATAATGGTAAAAATCTTATGAAAATCCGTTCAGTAGTTATCGAGTTTATTACACTCAGACAAACAAACGCGGCGGAGAGACTTTGTTTTATAATACGTAGTGTTGCATTGCATATTAGTTTTTCATTCACGTTTTATAAAATGGTCGCACCTAGCTCCAGATAAACTACAGTTAGAAACAATGTAGACGACATCAATGGTAATATTTTTGTAAAATGATTAATAATTATAATACCAGTCCATTTTGTCTCTTCCAGCGTGTATTTTATTTTAAAAGGCTGTTATCCTGGCACTTTGTTAAACACATAAAGCAACAACACAAACAAGGGGACACATATTTGCTAGTTTAAGAATGTTAGCTGAACGTAAAATAAATATACCTCTCATCTAGGGTTGCCAACCCTACTATATAATATAGTATCCTACAATATTAGACGCCCGACTACTATATTTTTGAAAAAAAGATATAGAAGGCGAAACTACTATATTTAAAAGGCATCAAACTCTTAGCAATAATATTCGTTTCAAAATGTGTAAGCGTAAAACAAAACGTCAATACCTATTTTTAACGATTCTGGAATGTCAAGTTGACAGATGTGTTCAATAACGCACAAAATATTTTTCAAAAAAATAAAGTACTAACCAAATTTTTGGAACCTACTTTATTTTTTTCATCTTTTCGTTATCTACTATATTTTTATGGGCAAAAATTTTAGAACTACTATATTTGACCGTCAAAGAGTTGGCAACCCTACTCTCATCATCTGCCTAGCCTTTTCAAAACTATGTTGGGGTCGTCTATCTGTCTACTGTTTTGCTTGTTGTTACTGGGTAACACGATACCCACGATATCGTGTTACCCAGTAACTGAGTTGTGGAGGTCCGATAGGCAGTCGCTCTGTGTAAAACATTGGTATTTAGGTCCGGTTAGACTGGAAGCTAACCCTAACATAGAAAGTTGAGAAAAGGCTAGGCGACGATGATGATGATTAATAACTTAAATTCTATAAAAATAATCGCAAATAATTGTTAGAAACATTTATTTTTCGGTAAATACAACGTTTTCCCGGAAACATTTCAAGGGTCGAACCAGAGGTGCGATCAAAAGCAAACCGACCAAGTTGAAGTTAATTTGAGGCCCACATTCGGACGTAAAACAACAGAACAGTGCCGTGTTGTGTATGTACAACACGCGGTTTAATCTCATAACATGACGGGCACAAATGAGTTTCTTTTTGTCCCTTTCGGTTCAGTATTCAATTATAACGGTTAGTATGACGCTGTGTGACGTCAGTTATCTGTTCTTATCATCGTGAATATGTGATTTTGTTTAGGTTGTCAGATTGTATATGTAAACATAAAATTAAGGGCTTGTTTTACCACCGTCTTAAATAAATAAATTAGATTATTAAATAAATAAATACATTTGTAATTTGTAAGGAAATTAACGCGGACGGAGTCACAAAAGTTCGAAGATTTTTTTTCTAACTAGCATTTTGCCAGCGACTTCGTCCTTGTTGATTGTCTTACAAGAAAATAAATCTGGTAAATAGTGTCTATTAGACACTATTCACCAGATTTTTTTTCCAACTAGCATTTTGCCAGCGACTTCGTCCTTGTTTATTGTCTTACAAGAAAATAAATCTGGTAAATAGTGTCTATTAGACACTATTCACCAGATTTTTTTTCCAACTAGCATTTTGCCAGCGACTTCGTCCTTGTTGATTGTCTTACCAGAAAATAAATCTGGTAAATAGTGTCTATTAGACACTATTCACCAGATTTTTTTTCCAACTAGCATTTTGCCAGCGACTTCGTCCTTGTTGATTGTCTTACCAGAAAATAAATCTGGTAAATAGTGTCTATTAGACACTATTCACCAGATTTTTTTTCCAACTAGCATTTTGCCAGCGACTTCGTCCTTGTTGATTGTCTTACCAGAAAATAAATCTGGTAAATAGTGTCTATTAGACACTATTCACCAGATTTTTTTTCCAACTAGCATTTTGTCAGCGACTTCGTCCTTGTTGATTGTCTTACCAGAAAATAAATCTGGTAAATAGTGTCTATTAGACACTATTCACCAGATTTTTTTTCCAACTAGCATTTTGTCAGCGACTTCGTCCTTGTTGATTGTCTTACCAGAAAATAAATCTGGTAAATAGTGTCTATTAGACACTATTCACCAGATTTTTTTTCCAACTAGTATTTTGCCAGCGACTTCGTCCTTGTTGATTGTCTTACCAGAAAATAAATCTGGTAAATAGTGTCTATTAGACACTATTAGACACTATTCACCAGATTTTTTTTCCAACTAGCATTTTGCCAGCGACTTCGTCCTTGTTGATTGTCTTACCAGAAAATAAATCTGGTAAATAGTGTCTATTAGACACTATTCACCAGATTTTTTTTCCAACTAGCATTTTGCCAGCGACTTCGTCCGCGTTGATTGTCTTACAAGAATATAAATCTGGTAAATAGTGTCTATTAGACACTATTCACCAGATTTTTTTTCCAACTAGCATTTTGCCAGCGACTTCGTCCGCGTTGATTGTCTTACAAGAATATAAATCTGGTAAATAGTGTCTATCAGACACTATTCACCAGATTTTTTTTCTAACTAGCATTTTGCCAGCGACTTCGTCCTTGTTGATTGTCTTACCAGAAAATAAATCTGGTAAATAGTGTCTATTAGACACTATTCACCAGATTTTTTTTCCAACTAGCATTTTGCCAGCGACTTCGTCCTTGTTGATTGTCTTACCAGAAAATAAATCTGGTAAATAGTGTCTATTAGACACTATTCACCAGATTTTTTTTCCAACTAGCATTTTGCCAGCGACTTCGTCCTTGTTGATTGTCTTACCAGAAAATAAATCTGGTAAATAGTGTCTATTAGACACTATTCACCAGATTTTTTTTCCAACTAGCATTTTGCCAGCGACTTCGTCCTTGTTGATTGTCTTACCAGAAAATAAATCTGGTAAATAGTGTCTATTAGACACTATTCACCAGATTTTTTTTCCAACTAGTATTTTGCCAGCGACTTCGTCTGCGTTAATTTCCTTACACATTACAAATGTATTTATTTATTTAATAATATAATTTATATATTTAAATGTATTGATAAAGTAGCTTCCTACCTACCATTAAATAATTTTTAAATTCGGTTAAGTTTTTTTTTAGCTCATTCATAAAAACAAACATACAATTTTGTTATCAGTCATCATGTCAACCTTTAGACGCCCACTGCTCGGTGTTCCCCGGTGGGCTCAGGGCTCAGCTGTAATCGCCATGCTTGGCTGTTGCATGTAAGTGATCGCAGTAGGTGTTATGGTAATCAGAAGGACGCTGCTATGGGTCTGGTATGGCCTCTGGTCAATATCCCTCTGCCGCCTTCTACGACACCCATGGATAGAAATGGGGTAGTGCTTCACGGCCTGGCTTACAATTTTGTTACTTTTTATAAGTAATATTAGTTTAGATTTGTATGAAATTAACTGTGAAGCAATTCAATCAAAATTTATTCGAAAGTGTTGAAACAGGACATTAGCGTTTTAAAATATTTTAAACTCCATGAACTTCACACAAAATAATTGTCATAATAAAAAAAACGTACATTGTAACTTTTCGACTACATTTTTAGATACTCTTTTATCTTTCAGTAAGTACAAGCAAAGTGGGTACTAACATCTTCTCTATGAAAATCAAGAGGTAAACTTTTATACAGCGCCACTTTTCATATAAACTTGACAGTGACAAAGTTACTGTGAACAAATCATTATACTTTACGACTGAAATTTACATTGAGAACGCTCGCGGGAGCAAGTAATCTGAACTGTGATTGTCGGTTTTCATGTTCGACTGTGACATACGGATGCACAGGTATAAAAATGTTTATAGTGACGATCAAGTAAGGAGAACGTTTGAAAGATTACTAAGCATTTTATTTTTGTTGTTACTCTTTATGTAAGCATAAAACGTGTTCTTTACAACATGAGCTAAAAATATACCAGACATCTGATGGTTCAAAAGTTACGATAAAACTTCTGATTAAAAAAGAATAAAGAAGAAGAAGAAAAATAATGGGACTTAGGGTGACACTTAGATAGAAAATTAACCAATAGAGACCCCTTGTGATTATTGAGCGGAACAGGGACCAGGGACCTTATAATAATAGGTTAATTTTCCTGCGCTCCGCATCTTTCCGCCTTAGTGGAGCGTCGCGATAGAACTGGCAACACTTCCACGAAGGTAATAAGTATAAAATCAAAGCAATTAATTTATTTTTATTTTTGAAGTTTATACTGTCACCTATTTGGTTGTTATTTGTAGATTTTTGGCAGTCGTTACGGGTAGTCAGAAGCTAGCGAAAGTCTGACAACCAGTCTTAACAAGGGGTATCGTGTTACCCAGTAACTGGGTTGTGGAGGTCCGATAGGCAGTCGCTCTATGTAAAACACTGGTATTCAGCTGCATCCGGTTAGACTGGAAGCCGACCCCAATATAGTTGGGAAAAGGCTAGGCAGACGATGATGATACTGTCACCTATTCAATGAAAACTGTACTATATTATAAATTATATTATTATACTTCTATACATAGTATAAATCAAATCCGTCTCCCGCCCTCTGTACGCTTAGAAATTTTAAATTACGCAACGGATTTTAATACGATTTCCATCAATGGAAAGTGATTGAAGAGAAAGGTTTCACCGTGAAAGTAAGTTTGTTTGTTATGTTTACACGACTGATCTAGGTACAGCAGTGCAATTCTGTAAAAAATCACCCGCGAATTTGAATCCTATCTCATTTCCGATTTTTCTTACTGAAGTGAAAAGTATTTGGTAATTACTAAAATAGTAACGTAATATTAGTTCACTTCACCTATGTTGCCACTCAGTGGCGCTAGCGTAGTTTTTTATCGAGTTACAGAATACCTAAAACCGTTTTCACCGCGGAATCAGAAGTGAGAACTGGAGCGAGTTCTTACACAATAACATAGCTGGACCGGTATCAATGAAATTTTGTACAATCTAAGCTTGAAACCCAAAAAAGAGCATGCTACTTTTTAAATTCGAGATCTCGTTTGCACCCGCCGTAACTGATATTCACGCGGACGAAGTCGCGGGCAAAAGCCAGTAACGTTATAAAAGCAGTAGAAGTAGTTGATAATAGACCAAAAGAAAACGGTTGAATGAAGAAGAAAACGAAATTGGAAGGCGATATGACGAGCTTAATGGCGTAAGGGATTCTTTGTTCAGCCTTGTCCAAATTCCACTCCAACGAGGGTGAGAGAGCGGAAACGTAATCATTTTCCGTCAGATTATATCCTAATACCCCGCAAGATATAAAATGGGAAAATTAAAAGGAGCTAAAAAGAAAATTCGAGGTTTATAAGCACAAACATTAAATAAGTGTAGACGAGAAATACGAACGCTTTTGATTTGAGAAGACACTGCGATACACAAATAATTTTATGGGAACAGTAGGCTTAGCACGGGTGGCAGCGTAATCATATTCAATTAGAGTCGATTTTCAAATATCAAATACGACTATTCTATATTTACCATTTTGGTTTAATTTTATACGGCAAGCCTAATTAGTATCTATCACCTATTGATATTAATAAAAGCCATTTTAAGCTAATTAAATATTATGTGTGAAATGGGTATTTCCCAGATTTTTAACGGGTATTTTTACAAATTTGAAAATCGAATGATCGAATACCGAAAGAGTCATGGCGAGATCCATACATTCATTTGTATGAAAAAAATAATATTTAGAGGGGTTAACCCTTTCCCAGTCCCATGAACCACATACGGTACAGGTTGATTGTTTAACTATTGTGTCTGTTAATTAGACAGTGAAAGTGTTAAAATATTTTCCAATGTAAAGAATACATTACCAGGAGTAGATTGACACACCTACCATATTTTTAAACCCCCGCATAATTAAAATATTACGAAATGAAAATAACACTTTTTCGTTTCATCTCGATACTCATTTTGTGTTTATAAAAAAAAAATACAAGCGACGTTAACGGATCTATCAAATTGGCAGACAAGTGATGTGACAAAAAATAATCATTATTTTGTGATATTATTTCCCATAAACGATGCAATTTCAGTGTAAGAACTGCGAAACTGCGGCTGTCAGTGTCACTATTACGTGTCGTACGCAGTACGTCGTCATCGCCGTTTCGTTCTGAAATAATGAGATTTTCGTTAAACTATACACTTTTTTGCGGGGTTTAAAAAATATTGTAAATGCCTGTAGATACACAAGAGTATAAGAATGAGAATTTCAACTTCTCTAAACATCCTTATTTTTTTTGTACAAATCCTACCACGATTCTTTTAATGAATGAAAGAATCCTAGAAGTGGTATGGAAATTACAGGAATGTTTAGGGTTAGATAACCTGGTAAAGATACTCTGTTACAATATTGGTCGAATATAATATTCCCTAAGGATTGACAGCTTACCTCAACTAAATTCACCGAGGGATATATTATATAGTCTATGTTGTAACACATACTATATTTACTTTTTATAAGCATGCAATCATTTTTCATAATTGCTGTTGACATGTAATAATACTTGTTTTTATAGATTCATGGAATCTTTTATAATTTAAATGGGCCTTTAAAGGTACTTACATTATATTCCATCGAGCATAAAGACTGTGTGTCTGCTAATTAATTATAGTTCCCTTTTTATAAATCTGGAAAATAAATAATGTTTTGTTATGACATGTTTGTCAATGACAGTTGTCAATCTTGACAATTGTCAGTAATTCTTTTAATTAGTTTACGGCTTATATAACTTAAAACCTTCAAACTGATGTCGAATATATGTGTGTATTGCTGTATTTTATACTAAACAGCTGGACACCCGCTAATGTATCTGGTGTTCTTAAAAATCCTATACGCACTAATCGAATAAAAATAACTGGCAGTCTACAATAATTGAGCCTGGCCGGCATTATAATACCCCGCTATATGACCATACGGGCGTTCTAGAAATAAAATTCATACTTGGAAAATAATATGAATTTCGGAAGAGCCGACAGGACAGGAAAGAAACTTGTCAAATGGGGCAGTCTAGATCTCGCTGTCGCTTAAGTAATACGCTGATTTACTTAAAGTCTACCGATCCACAACCAAAAGTCGGTAACGGTCCTGAGTCGTGCCGTCGTGCTGTCGCGTGCCTGCTGCTCCCAGGGCGGGTCTTACTGTTAAGATCCCCGGGGACTTCCGTCCCAAAGCTAGGAGCCGACCGCGGCAGTCTTATCTTTGGCCGATCCTGTTTGCCGGCCAGGCTGTGGAGCCTGGAAATCTCTGCCTAACTTAGTGCGTCTAGGTTAGTGTTTTTTATATCTCTGTTTTTATACTCATCGCATTCTTGTGAGAGCTATTAAATTTTAACGTACAATTCTACATAGCTTTTTATTTCATAAAGTAGTAGAATTGTTACATTTGGCGCCCAATCGTGAAATCAAAGCTAGCTCTATCATTCTCTTCAAAATTCTAATCTTACTAATTCATTAGTATAACTGGCAGTCTACAATAATTGAGTCTGGCCGGTATTATAATACCCCGCTATATGACCATACGGGCGTTCTAGAAATAAAATTCATACTTGGAAAATAATATGAATTTCGGAAGAGCCGACAGGAAAGAAACCTGTCAAATTGGTCAGTCTAGATCTCGCTGTCGCTTAAGTAACACGCTGATTTACTTAAAGTCTACCGGTCCACAACCAAAAGTCGGTAACGGTCCTGAGTCGTGCCGTCGTGCTGTCGCGTCTCTGCTGCTCCCAGGGCGGGTCTTACTGTTAAGATACCCGGTTACTTCCGTCCCAAAGCTAGGAGCCTGGAAATCTCTGCCTAACTTAGTGCGTCTAGGTTAGTGTTTTTTATATCTCTGTTTTTATACTCATCGCATTCTTGTGAGAGCTATTAAATTTTAACGTACAATTCTACATAGTTTTTTATTTCATAAAGTAGTAGAATTGTTACAATTAACAGAAAAGCACTGCTATAGGAAATTATGATAACGACGATAGCAAGTAAACCATAATAATTTTATGTTGTAAAGATATTTACTTAGATGAATTATTAGCAATAATTAAGGATAAGCTTGTCAAACTTACAAGGAATGTGTCTCGTAAATTAACTCATTACGCGTACATGTTAACACGTATCTTAAGAATAATGTCAGGGCTTTGCCAAGTCTTTAATATTATGCAGTAGGTAGGTAATTATTTACTGCTGAAATATTCAGGACATAATCTTACGTATTTTCTTTATTAAAATTTTAAATATCCGTGAAAGTTTACAGAAAGAACTGCGAGAAAAACTTACTCGATATAGTTTTACATCATCTGCCTAGCCTTTTCCCAACTACCTATATATTGGGGTCGGCTTCCAGTCTAACCGGATGCAGCTGAATACCAGTGATTTAGATGGAGCGATCTAACCTCCACAACCCAGTTACTGGGTAACACGATACCCACTAGTAAGACTGGTTGTCAGACTTTCTGGCTTCTGATTACCAATAACGATTGTCAAATATCAACGAATGAGAGCCTGGACTTGTAGCTTTACGTGTTTTCCAAGCCACGGAGAGAACTCGGTATGAAAAGGATGGTCACCAATCCACAGACCGACCGTGGCTAGCGTAGCTTAACTTGTGACCGATCAATCTGTACGGCTTTAACTAAGCCGCGAGCTCCTTACTCGATACCTACATATTATAGTAAACAATATTTAAATTATATCTCATTACTATTCCGGTTTGGGCAGTGAAAAGTCTCATCCCAAGAGGGACCCGGGTACTCGTATTGATGTGAAAATGGAATCAACAATAAAAATGGGTCAATTCACTTTATTATTTTGGCAACACCACTCCAGTGTGATAATTTGCTGGCTTCGAAAATTTTATTAACATGACTTTTAAGTTACACGAATACAATAATAAAGACTGATAATTCCACGACCAATCCATCAGGGTCATTATTATGAACAAATTATATTAAGAGACAAACTCTCAAACTTTATGTGAAGAAAAAGTTAGCTGTTACCTGTGTTTTGATAGTGTTGTAGTGCGTTTTTGTAGGGTAGGTAAATAGCTGTTTTTACTTTATATTTCAAAGTTGGTCTCTTATAAGTTGATAGCAGCGGACCATGAAATATGGACCTGTTCTGAAATTAATGTTTATTACTACTATTTATTATTAAGCGCACGTGGTGATCAATGCTCGTGCCTTCTCTTTATGAGAAGAGGCCTGTGGCCTGCAGTGGGACAGTATAATAGGCTGGTATTATTATCATTATAATAAAACGTGTTTATGTTCCTGAGTAATTACACCACCTGAAAGGTTGGTAGTGTATTAAAAGTCATACTTATGCGATATGTAATTTTTCATTTTAGCTTAATAACGGAATGTTTGTGCCGTGATAAAAACATTGATGATTCGATTTTGAACCAATCAATGCCTGTAGTCAACAGTTCAAATTAGCACATTTTTGTTGTCAAGCAAGACTCTATAAAACATTTCACATTATTGCTGTTCAACAAATTATTCTGCCAACACTTAACAGCCTGACATGACTACGCGGCATTCAACATAACCATTTTCTGGCATTGAACCGGTCATATAAGCATTGTATGTGAAATACGCACAACTGTTCTATTCTATTCAGCACATTATGCACTAGCCCCGTTATTTTATGTCATTGCACAATGAAAGATACAATGCTCATTGTTCATGGTCGCCTTTGATAGTAATTTATACTTAGTACCAACCTCATACCGACAACTGGTTATTGTTTATTGCTTATAACAGCACGGCTCCAACATTATAATTTGCTAATCAAGTTAGAGTGTTAAGTAATGTGTGATAAAATATGTTTTATATGTTATAAGTAATGTGTGTTAAAATATGTTTAACAAGACAAAAGAGTTGACGGCTCGCGGGCGGCACACTCGCAGCTAAATGTTGGACTTTTCATGGCGATTCTGGCCGGGCCGTTCTCATGTCGTAGTGGTGCTGTAAAAGTGTGTGATGACCATAAGTCAACAGAAGTATAAATACTTTGTACGATATCCGATAGTAGTAGATAGTAGTCCGCGACATGTTCGTGAACGGGCGCTGTCAGTAGAGATTGGTCAACTCTTAACTGCCATGGCTTTTTTCTTTATCATGATTCTTTTTTTAAATGCATTGCATTGGTCTGTACCTGCATTGTTTTCACATATAGAAGCAACGTGAATAATGCAATCAGTATTTTGTAAAAACTTGATTTAAAATTCTCTCTTATTAAAGTTTTAAGTTTCTTACTAGTTCTTCTCCATAGAGACCTACGCTACATTTTGGAACGAGCAACAAGCTTTATTTTTCTGACTAACTAACTGACTCTTTGACTATTCAAAAGTGCCTGTAAATGGTTTAATTGAAATAAATGCTTTGGCTTTGACTTAGACTTAGAATTTCTCTATGAATCTTTCGTCTGTGGTCTAGGTCTAGGTTTTACTACTGTCTAAAGATAAAGGATTAAAGCTTAGAATTTCAAAGCTTCAATTTATTACAAGGTCTTCGTTCTAATTTTCTACCGACTTCAAAAAAGAAGGAGTTTCGCAATTAGACACGAATATATTTTTACTTTTAGGAGGCCGTCTTTTTTGTAATAAAAAGAATCATCGGACTACACTGAAATAAACTATGCGTGGTCACGCATAAATATTTGTCAGTGTAGTCAGATTTCGATAATTCTTTTTTTAATTGATAGTGTATACCTCAAAGTGGGTCCCATATAAATTAAAGAAAATATTCCACGCTTAAGGGTAGAAAATTAAGGGATGATTGAAATTTTTGAGTGTCACCGTTTCTAAATTAACGCGAATTAATACGCGCTCTTAAGAAGAGCGCGTATTCGATTCGTGACGAAAACTTCATGTTTTTGCGTTCTGCCCAGAGCAATATCGTAATTATGTGAGCAGATTATTTAAAGACAATTTACAGTTTTAGAAAGATTAAGTCTTGATTTAGACAGCTACAGAGTAAAAGTATAATTTTTAATTATGGTTTTTATAGCGAAGACAATTATTTTAATATCGTTTTACGAAAATAGACGTCAGAGTTAACTTTCAGGACGAATACAACCATTACAATATGCCAAAATATTTTGTTTTATGCGTTTTTCCAACAGTATGTACAGTCTTAAAGTGTACTACATAGCCAAAATTACGAAAATATTACTATTATGTATTAAAAAACAATGTTGAAAAAGTAGAAAATCGGTTCACTTTGACAATTTTTTTTTCACCAGTATTTGAATAAAAACATAACTGATGTATTTATTTTATGAAAGAAAATGTTATGCTTAATATACAGAATATTTTTCAGTCCGTTATACGAGCTCATTTATTTTAGACAATTATTTTAAAAAGCACTGTAAAACATCGCGCGCTGTCGTTTGCCGATCAATTTCAATGATTCGTGCTTATTTCATGCATATTTTTTTTTCTGATGCACACAAACAGACTATTGTATTGTACTAGTGTGTGTCAATGCTGCTACGCCGTTCTAGCAATCGTTTAGATTTTGAGTTGCGCTAAATCGAATACGCGCCCTTAATTAAAGATTTGATAAACGACAGGAAGTCTGGAGTCCTAAAAAGCCAAGGTTGTTAGGTAAACAATGTCGAATAGACCATGCCATAATTACACACGTCTTACAAATGTATGTCCCGACCCAAACCCGACTGACCATGCATGATGATTTGTAGTTGTATAAACTCCAACAAAACAGGAAACCCGTCTACAACATGAAGTATTTATTATGTTCCACACACATGTTCCTACCAACATCACATAACTTCGTAGTCAGTAACAATAAAGCTAGAGACCGGGTTTTATGAAGGTAAACACTGGTACCCATCTTGTTCAGTTGCAGCTTCCTGCAAATTTACGAGATCGTATGTCATATCGATAGTCGGTTCCAGTTTCTGTATTCCAAAGCCCTCGATATACATACAGTATTTACTATCATAGTTGTTACCTATATTGTTACTGGGTGAGTATAAGTAATTGAGGTTCAGATTACTAGCTACAAGCGTTGATTCCTCACAGATAGTTGCTTCACTGATTGGGAGGTGGGATTATGTATTGGTGATTATGTGTCAACACAAATCGTCAACGCTTTGTTGAGTGTAAAGATATTTGCGTACGTCGAAAAAGCTATCTTTCTATTACACTCACAATATTTTTTGTATCTCGAGAACATAGGTAAAGGTGCTCGAGATAAAAAAAATGAAAATGAAATATTGTGAGTGCAATAGAAAGATGAATATTTATGCCTGTAAACCAAATAGCATGTTCGACCGTAATTCATCATCATTTCAGCCCAAAGATGTCCACTGCTGGACATAGACCTCCCCCAAGACGGGGGGGGGGAGGTTGCCATAATCGCCACGCTTGGCAGGCGGATTGGCGATCGCAGTATGGTTGGTGGTTGTTCCAAAGGCACAGAGAACGCTGCTGCCCATTCTCTGGTAAGTCCCTTAGTCGCCGCTTACGACACCCACGGGAATATATGGGATGGTGCTATTCTTTACATCCAACACCACACGGACAACCGAACTTCATCATTAATCTATACTAATATTATAAAGCTGAAGAGTTTGTTTGTTTGTTTGGTTGAACGCGCTAATCTCAGGATCTACTGGTTCGAATTGAAAAAATATTTTTGTGTTAGATAGTCCATTTATCGAGGAAGGCTATAGGCCCATGCGAAGCCGGGCCGGGTTGCTAGTCAATTAATATAATGATGATTTCAATGCTTTTATCTGTCCTTTATAATGTCTTCGAGTACCGGTAAACTACATTCTAAAAAGTTAAATGATTACCTCTGAGAAATGTTTTTTTGGCAATATAGATAGCCGACTTGCTTTTAGTAATACCATAGACAGCAAAAACATTTCTCAGTGGCAATAATTTAGAATGTAGACAATGTTGAGCATGTAGGCAATGTTACAGCATTTAACGCTACTCATTATACTTCCGTCCGTCTTTCAAAGGATGACTGATCAATAATCTTGTGTCTTTCAATTTAGGTTCTACTTTCAATAACCAAGCCAGGAAGAAATAATTTTCAGCTATAAAAGCAATCCTACCACATAAATAATAATATATATTATGTAATCACATCACATCAAAACAGAACGAAGATAAATAGTTTCTGTACTTAGTTGTGGCTCCTGAGGAAAGTTTCCTGATATAAGCCATATTATTGATTTCTTTTGCTCGTTTCTGGGTATTGGCAAAAGTTGGTAGTATCAAAACTAGTTGACGGAATCAAATAAGAAACCACATGTCATTATACCCTTTTGACCGCCATGTCAAAAAAAGCTTTTTAACATAAAAGACAACCGCCTTCAAAATCTAAAAAGGGAAATAAATAACTTTAGCACAGAACACACATGACTTTAGTTTCGAAAATCGGTGGCAATACAAAACATCAAACAGAACAAGGCCCCCGACTATGCATTCTATGACAGATGCTATTGTCATACTTGAAAATCAATGGGGCAATGACGTTTTCACTGCTAATATGAGTATGTCCATTGATTAACGGAGTCTCCTATCCTATTGTTGAACGCGTTGTGATTGGTTGTTGATAATTTAGTCAACCGGTGAAAGCTCAGTCGCATTTGACAATTGGACACATACATTCAAAGAGTACAATATATATACAGCATACATTTTTCGTTTGAAGAACCGGCGGCGGCGATTAGGTCCAGATTAGGATCCAGTCCAGTGTTAGTCTACATTATATTATCGTCTATATTATTCCAGTCATGCAAAAGAAATGAAAAAATTTAAATAAATTTAAATTACCTATTTTGTTATATTTTTTATATGCACCTGCCGTGTTATCTCTTCACCACCCTGGGTTGACTGGTAGAGAATGCCTAAGGCATTAAGTCCGCCTTTGTACCTTTGTGCATGAAGTGTAAATAAATAAATAAAAAAGCTTTTTTACAAAAAAGACGACCGCCTTCAAATCTAAACAGTGTTAAATAACTTTAGCACAGAACACACATGATTTTTATTTTCCGCTTTTTAGTACCTTCTTATCATCCAAATCCATTAAGAAACGGAGAAACTAAAACGTCGTCTATGTATAATTTTTTAGAGCTTTTGTTGATTTTTTTAAAAAGCGCTGAATCAATTTCGATAAAATTTATATGGGACCCTATCCATTAAAAATGGTTTACCAAAATCGATTTACATTTGCCGGAGAAACCGCGTAGGAAAAAAAAACATCATACAATCGAATTGAGAACCTCTTTCTATTTTGAAGTCTGTTGAAAACGGATGTGGGTGAGAAACCATTGGTACACTGGAATTAAAAAGAAGACCATCAATCCAATCATTGGATTATATTCCAAAGCATTTCAGTGCCGGTTTGCTTTAATCCACTAGCGCTGAACTGGAATGCTACTGGTATAATGTGAACCAGGCAATAAGCAAAAAAAAATACAGGAAGTTTAATAAAAAATGCACACTCCAAGTACCAATCTAATATAAAAGTACCACTCAAGTGGTCCGCTTGATTTGTACTACTTTGTATTTACCTCTTCAGTCCTAACTAGAGTTCCTTACTCATTTCCTCTCAGGCAATTCCCTAAGAGTTTTCAGAGGGAGATAAAAAGTTGGTCGTTGTGTACCTACGCAATTATCAGATCTCGGGGTCCATTGTCAAGTCTGTTACATAAGAGCCCTCTAGGAATCTAATAATACGAAAGTTTCTCCGGAAGACTGTTGAAGAGTACTTTTGTTTATTCTATCAATATTTATTAACGAGAAGTCTCGTCGTTCTTGTGTTTTCAAGTTTTTTTTTATCTTGGTTTGAATTGCGGTGAGAAGGAATTTGTTCTTAAAAGTTGAGAGCAAGGTAGATGAATACTGATTATAATGTTCCTGAAAACGATGGAGATTCTAATTTTATCTTATTTATGACGTAAAATGTGACTTTGGTAGCTGAATAATGCGGAAACTGGGAACCAACCAAATTAAAACCAGCTTGCACCACAAACCACTAGATACATTTATTACTAACCGTGTTTAAATCATTACTCTGTCTCAGCCATACATACACACACACACACACACAAATTTTACATACCAAAAGAGCATGCATACCTACATCTTAAATGTACCACAATTGGGAAAATACACTGGCCCCTGTAACACACATTACTACCAAGCTAAGGAGGAGTCAGGGTTTCAAACGAGTAAGGTAATACCTGTATTTTATATCAATAAAAGATAAACGTATTGATGACTTTTGGTGCAAGCATGCCTAAGCTGCATTTCCACCAGTGATGTGTGAAAATGCATTACGCGGTATATGTGTGCAAATGACTAATGACATCGCTCCATTTCCATAACAAGAGCTTAGCTAGCTCGATAATCGGTTAGTTTCACACACATCCCTTGCCACACATTTCCATACGTCTATCATAAAAATGCAGCCTAAATCATGGCGATTAATTAACTTTCAATAAATAACGATTCAGATCTACATATAAACGGTGAATAGACCAACGTTACTGCAGAGTACTCATTTCCAAAATCATAGTTAAATTTAAACTTAGGGGATATATTTAGAACTAAATATTAATTTACAAGCTAAATTACTGTTTGTTAATGGCACAGTTGATTGCATCCAATAATGAGACCCGAGGTCAATGTCAGTATAATACAGCGATATATATATAGGTAGATACGGTACGGTTGGGTTATCAACAAAAGTTGGTTGACACTTGCATTATCCATACTAATATTATAAATGCGAAAGTGAATTCGTTTCTTCGAGACGCTTTCACGGCTAAATTAGAGAACAGATTTTGATAAAATTTGGTACAGACTAAGGGCGATCTCAAATTATCCGATTATGCAAATGTCGCATAGTGTCCCGCGACAGTAGGCATTATAAATAAAAGTCGCGCGACTGCACCGCTGCAGTCGCGCTACGGCCGCGCGACTGTTCATTGATCGACCAGTGATTGTGCGCACATAGTTTTATGCTTAAGAATTAATCGATGAGGTTGAAAGATGTCCAGCGATATAAAATTCGAAGTTCAACAAGTACACAATAAGACCGATAAGAAAAACGCTTGAGAAAAAACCGGACAAGTGCGAGTCGGACTCGCCCACCGAGGGTTCCGTACATATTTGTAGGTACATATCCATACTTCTATACTAATCCATACTTTAATCTACTTAATATTATAAATGCGTTTTTTTGCGACATAAACGGCCGTATCTTTTTTTCACGTTTACATAGAGGGTTGATTTTTTTACAGCATTAAGGGACCGTAGACTTGGTATATGGTTTTAATTTCAACTCGGTACCTCCACGCGTTCCCAAGATAAAGGGTCTTGACAGACAGACAGACAGACGAACATCAAAGTGATCCTATAAGGGTTCCGTTTTTTCCTATTGAGGTACGGAACCCTAAAAATATGCAATTTTATTAAGAATTTCTCGAACAATACTCCAAGTGAAAAAGAAATGAAGCATGTATAATAATATGTTAACCCAACTACTTTGTATTTTTGTTCTTGTTTGGGAAGTAAATTTAATTCTGTATTATTTTTTTTACTCTAGCCTTTTACTTTATAATATTAAATTTCATTGTTCAAATTCCCTTTTTGTATTAATAGTAACCCTCAGAGCAGTGTTTCTTCATCAAAATCCATCGTGAAACTAAGGGCTGGCTGTTTCAAATAGTCGGTTAACGTTACATACGGACGGTTAAAAAGTTACTATGACGTGCGATGTTTAACGTACGTTAAATGTAACGGGTTGTTTCATGACATGAAAATCCGTCAGTTAAAGTTTTTCAAAAAGAGATTCCATAATATTTTGATGTTTGACAACACAAAATTACGATGACTGGTCGGTTATGGTAATAGTAACTTTTTGACGTATGATTTTGTGAAACAACCCATTTTTTGATTGACGATAGTTAGCGCCATTTTTGACTACTACCGGTCAGTAATGGTTAGTTGAAGCAACCTGCCCTAAATATACAACACTATGATGCTCGAACCTAGCGACAGCAGTGCGACTGCAGCGCTTCTGACGCGCGACACTAAGGCGCCCTAAGATTAAACCCTAAGAAAGGATATAGGGTACTTTTTAATCCGTGACTTTACCTACATCCGCGCTTATTGACGCGGATAAACTTGAAGAGTTCGGTTTTAGATTTTTTGTTCGAAGGCATAAACTCCGGAACTACCTACTGGTCTGACTTTGAAAAGTGCTTCGCTAATAGAAAGCTACGTTATCCTTCAGTGCTATATAATAATAATAATAATATGTGGGGACATTTTCACACACGGCCATCTGACCCCAAACTAGGGAGACCCTGTACTATGAGTGTCAGACAGCTGATATACATACACAAATACATTTTTTTTTTGTAAATACATACATATATAGATAAACAACACCCAGACACAAGGCAAACACAAGTGCTCATCACACAAATGTTTACCCTGGGCGGGAATCGAACCCGCAACACGCTGCGCAGCAGTCGATCGCTCAGCCACTGCGCCAACCGGGTCGTCGTCGTATATGTATTCTTTATCCTTTATCTAATCTAAACAAATAAATAAAATTGAAGTGTCTGTTTGTATTGTCAAAATAACATCTTTTTACTAAATGCATATGAAAGTAAGTACGGTACGTATCCCAATTATTTTTTTTTAAATTTTAAGTAAGAAAAATGTATAAGTATCTAAATGGACTCAAACAAAGCAATGTATCGACATTGCTTTTCAGCAGCTCGCATATCCCAGTTGCGGTCTGTGTCTGTAGCGTCAGCTAAATGTCATCCCGCCAGGGTCACCGTAACTACTCTGAATGATCCGTCTGTGAAGACCGTGCCTGAAGTGGCATCGAAACAGACTGATGGTGATGGTTTTGTGACGGTGCAAAGGAGGAAGCGCCGTCTGAGAACCTCCAAGACGCCGGTGTACATCTCCCGCCTCCACTACACCACTACGGCGGAGGATATCGTCGTGTACGTGCGCCGAAAGACCAACTACACGCCGAGAGTGTAGCTGTTGGACTCGCATCGCAACGTCAACTTCAGGGCGTTTGTGGTGCTAACCGCACCGTGTCATCTAACGTGTTATCTGCAGCTCGTCATGGTGGAGGACTTTTGGCCGAAGGGTGTGGTGGTCCGTCGCTTCCGCGGACAAGTGCGACACGATCGCACAGTGAAGTGAAGTAACTAACATAGGCATAAGATACTATACCTACTAACAAGTAATGTAATTTAGTTATGTATGTTAGTCTATAAGGTTATATATTGTATGGGATTTTGTTACCTGAATTAAATGATTATTATTATTATTATTATATAGGTAAACGTCTAACGGTGCTTACCATAATATATTGTATAACAACTGTTTCAATTATTACCTGAGTACAGAAAAGGAAAGGTAATGATGTAGCTTTTGTATATTTAACGATAAAAAAAAAAACAGAAATTAATACTTGAAGGTACGAAAATACAATTAATTTTGACGCATTTCTAATCAAAGTCAGTGTAATTAATTCTACATCAAATATACATTTGTAAAGGCTTGTAGTAGGAATTCCGGGAAGGTTATAAAGGAGAGGGTTTTCAATTAAACACATTTCAACCTTTTGTTGGTATTATTATTTTAGGTGCCTTTATGTTGCTTACTTTGATCCTTTCAATTTTAGTCAAAAACTTGATTATCTGATTCATGTTTAAAAAAAAGGCAGTTTTTGATAGCTCTAAAACTTAATATATGAAAGTATAATCTATGTATGTATTAAAACCGACACCATAAGCTGAAAAACATAATTAAAACAGTGACTAAAAATAACAACGCGATTCTCTTAAAATAAAATTAACAGAAGGCAATTTCACTAAGACCCAACCCGCTTACAGTGGTAATGCATGGACAATTTAATCCGAATATAACACTAAATTAAATGCAGATAAAAAGGAAGTTTTTATAACATTGCGAGGAACGTTTCCGGAGATCTACAAAACAATAAAAATAGATCTCGACTAATGCTCGTTGCACTCCGTCTATATTTCGTTGCAGTGACTGTGTTTCGAAACAATTGGTGTATTCTGTAAAAAAAACCCTTTGTGAATTTCGGTGTAGTGAGCTTGAGGTGAGTTAGTAATCCCTAAATTAGCTGAAACAGATTTTAACAGAATAGCTTCTTCTCCTTCTTAGCGTGTCGATGGCAAATATATTGTGTTTAGCTTAGTATTCAACTACGGACACGTTATTCGCAGACGCATTTTTTACCGACTTAAAAAAAAAGGAGCATACGGGGCGAGACATACGGGTCGAACTGAGAACTCAATTCAACCCGTATGTTTGTATGTGTTTATGTTTGTCCGCGATTATCTCCCGTTTGGTTGTCCCATTTTGATGCGGTTTTCAGAAAAGGGTTTGATACATTCTGGAGAAGGTTTTAGTATACAACAAACAGAAATTTATTTAGCGTTTTTTGAAATAAACAACAGAAACCGAGAAGACGTTTCCGTTTCTTCCATCTTTACATCTTTGGAGTTTTTTTTTTTTTTTTTACTATTAAATAGTCGTTTGACCGCAATTTACCTGATCGTAAGTGACAATGCGGCCTAAGTTGGAACACGCTTGCCTAAGATGAACCGGTTCACTCGTGCCTTGAAGATACCCAGATTACCTATACTTATCAGGGAACAGAGAGGCGGGCAAGGAATTCCACAGTCTGGCAGTTCGCACAATAAATGTGGAGTCAAAGCGCTTGGATCGAGACCATGGAACTTCAACCATATAGCGGTGACGCTTCGCCGTATCTCTGCTCGTCCGATGATGGAACGGGGATGGGGGAATTAAATTAGTACTTTCAATCTCTGTTTTAACTGTGTTGCCCTTTCTTAATGGATTTAGGTGATAAGGAGGCACAAAAAGTGATAAATAACTTTAGCACAGAATGCTAAATTTATTTATCACTTTTTTTAGTTTTTGAAGGCAATTCTCCTTTTTCAAAAAAGTTTTTATTATGTCCTTAGGTGTGTAGGTAACAGGGCATGCGGTGCAAGATAAAAGGTGAGGCATTGGCTGGTCTATAAGCCATATGGACACTAAAGATCGGAGAAATCTGACAACCCCCACCTGTGGAGTTTTTTTTGCTGCAACTGACTTGGGTGCGGAGTCTATTTAAAGTTTTCCAGTTCGGCCACGGTAACGCGTGCCCAGGTGCCAATCTCTTTAATGGCTCAATAAAATTCTTAAGAATAGCACTACATCATTAGAATTCTACATTATCCCCGAGTAACACAGGCTATATTTTGAAAAAAAAAATAGGGATCTTTAAGCTAGTTACAAGTATCAATATGACTAGGTTGTAAAAATAATAGTTTAAAAAAACTAAAAACACGCTTTTTATAGAAAACCAAACTAAAAAATAGAAAATAAATTTTAATAAATTATTTTATTTAAAAAAAAGCGTGGGGTGCTTTTTAAGATATTATCAAAATGATAATCACTCTACTCATATCTGTCAATAAAATATTTATAACTATTGACACCATGCACCCCACGCTTTTTTTTAAATAAAATAATTTATTAAAATTTATTTTCTATTTTTTAGTTTGGTTTTCTATAAAAAGCGTGTTTTTAGTTTTATTAAACTATTATTTATTTTTTACTTTTTAGTTTGGTTATATCTATATCTATAAATATTATATACATTTATTCTACCAGGGGCGCTTGTGCAGTACCTTCCTAGTATATAATAGCTGTTTTTTCGGCAACTAATTTTGAACGACTTATGTTTTTTTTTTTGTTTTTTTTTTATAATTTTATCAAATTAGTGTATTGTCATCGGTCCTCGATAAATCTACAAAGTTTGAACGAAATCTGGCCGTTTAAAGTGGGTCAAAATCGCGCCCAAAGAAGTCGGTTACAAACAAACATACAGGTGAAGCTAATAAAAAGCTGGTAAAAAAGGAAAAATGTTTTGCCAGCTCACGTATTTATTCGTTTATGTATTTAAGGAATACAAAACAGAAAACAGACAATAAATAGCATAGGCAACACTGAGTATTCAAACATATTTCGATATTGTAAGAAATTATCTATACAAGAACTATGTCAATTTCATTGTATGTAATCTGTAATATCTGAGATAATCCATAGTGATATTATAAAAGCAAAAGTAACACTGTCTGTACGACAAAACGGCTGAACTGATTTTGAGAAAATTTGGCATGAAGGTAGCTCAAACCTTGGGAAAGGACGTAGTCTACTTTTTAATCTGCGACTTTGCAATAACCGACATTCACGCGGACGAAGTCGCGGGCAAAAGCTCGTCTGGTTATAAGCGCCCAAGCTTACGAACTTTTCGCACACCATTTTATCTATTCCAGATAACAATACTCATTAATGAACTGAACGATATTAGGAAAGCAATGAGAAAACAAAAAATCGAATTATAGTCCATTCAGCGGGCGAAGCGACTGTAAATACCTATTCAAAAGACGTTAAACCGACAAAAATAAAAGTTAATGGTAAACCTAAATAGCTTCCTTCTTAGCAGTTAAAAGTAAGAGATCAGTGAATGGATATTTGTTTGGTTTAAGACTTAAGATTAAAAGAACGTAATGAAAAAACTGATTAAAAATAATAAAAATAAGTTTTTTAGTAAAAGTAATGCTATAAAATTTTTTATACCCGCTTGATTATAAAGTACCTACCACAAATAGGTAAGTAAATGAAAACAACATAACATTATTTCAAATGTAACAGCTCGCATTTTAGGACCCATTAAATAATCTATAGGTACTATCCTACTAATATTATAAAGCTAAAGAGTTTGTTTGTTTGTTTGGTTGAACGCGTTAATCTCAGGATCTACTGGTTCGAATTGAAAAATTATTTTTGTGTTGGATAGTCCATTTATCGAGGAAGGCTATAGGTTCAAGCGAAGCCGAGTCGGGTTGCTAGTGTTAAATGTAATCCGTGGTGTTTGGCAACTAGGCCTCCCCTAATCGTAAACATCCTTTTGTGCGTATTGGCCTCTTTTCTGTCTCTGTTCTGTCTCCAGCTTGATTTGGAGTGAAGTGGCAAATATGTTTTTCTTACTCCTCCGCTGTTCTTTTCTGATTATTTTCGTTGCGGGATTCAAGACAGTTTAATGTTTCTCCGGGACTCGTCGAGCTTCATTGCCTCGACGCTTTTCTGGTGGTCGCCATTGCTGATTCTGGCTTTCAGAAGTTGCAGTGGTTTGGGAATTGTGTGGCTACAATAATGTTTTTTTTTTTATTTTTAATGGGACACCATTAAAAATTAAATAATTTCAAATAAGAAAAAGACCGATTTTGTAAGTGACACCATTACCCAATAATTCCAAAACAACTACTCTCAGCAAAACATTTCATTTTAACAATAGCTGGATTAATGTAAAATTATTTTTTTCATACAAATCTTTGGGGGAGCTCATAAAAACTATGTCACTTGATTGATGCTGCCGACTACCCAATTACAACTACAAGAGAAAAAGAAAATTCAGTTCCTTCCATTTCTCTAAAATCAATGACCTCAAGACTTTGTTAAAACAGTTGACAATCAGGATCCAATATTATAACACGTTAGTTATCACTACTCGAAGAAAAACACTTTAATTTAACAGCAGCTGGATTAATGTAAAATTAAATTTTAGCTAATGTCATACAAATCTTTGGGGGAGCTCATAAAAACTATGTCATTTGATTGATGCTGCCGACTACCCAATTACAACTACAAGAGAAAAAGAAAATTCAGTTCCTTCCATTTCTCTAAAATCAATGACCTCAAGACTTTGTTAAAACAGTTGACAGGATCCAATATTTTAACACGTTAGTTATCACTAGCTTTAGATCCCTACTTTTTAAAATAAAATATAGCTTATAGCACTCTGGGATAACAAAGTTTCCTGATAGCGAAATAATTCGTTTACTGAACATTTGGACACAATATATTCGGAGTGTACAAAACGATATTTTTTTAGACTTATGAATATCGGACACCAATTAAAAAGCGGTCTCGTACAATCAGATAAAAACTTCCAACGAACGAAATCCGTCTTCCGCCAAGCCTATAGTTGTGAAAAAACAGTTTTTTACCGAATTTTATGATTAGTTTTTTTTTTATCTGGCTGTACGAAACAGCTTTTGGACCTATTTATTGGTGTCCGAATCATCAGTCAAAAAAATATAGTTTCGGATACTGTGTCCGAATATATTGTGTCAGAATATTCAATAAGCTTATGAGTTTATAGAATCGGATAAGTAGTTACGGAGATTAGCCAGAACAAATACAAACTCAACTTTAATTTAGAATATGTAGTGATAATAAATCAGATTACAACAATCACATTACAAACAGAACTATTCTGAACAACATTAGTAGGTACACAAACTTTAATTCATCTCGCTTACACAATCATGTCGTGAAATATGACGGTATGTTAGTCAAATTACAGCCGCAGGTGTATTCTGTTACTGACGATGATTGATGATGTTCGCATGACGGATGACGCGTATCGCTTACAAATTATTCACGCTAACTGTACGCCTGATGCTTCGTGAAAAGAATATGATATCAAATAAATTGGCAGAATGTGGCAAGGTTTAGTATGTGTATGAGGAAATCTTTATAATAGGACGTGTCTTTAATTAATTATAATGATGAAACTGAGAGCAACAGTATCTTACTAATTCTAATATTTAATGTGTAGGTAATATGAGTAATAATTATTAAAAAAGATTTCTACTCTTGATGGGTTTTTGAGAAGAATAAATGGAATAATATGTGTATAGGAAAAAAAACTAATGTTAAAATAAAAATATTATACGCTGTGGCTCTCGGGGTCTGCCGCGGTAAAGCTATTACGCGGCATAGCATTTTTGACTTTGACATTTGACTTTGACTTTTTACTTTGTCAAGTCAAAGTCAAAAGTCAAAGCTCAACGTCAAAGTCAAAGTCAAAAGTCAAAGTCAAAGGTCAAAGGTCAAAGTCAAAAGTCAAAGTCAAAAGTCAATGTAAAAAGTCAAAAGTTTTTATTATTTTCATTACGGAATTTCTTGATTCAGTCGCCGCGCTCAAAGCCCGCGATACAAGCTATGCAATAGCTTAAATATTTTCTCCTGTGTTATTCTTGTGTTATGAACTCACATACACGAACAAGCAGACCTGCAAAAACTAGGAATCTCTCACTCACTGCGCAACCCGTTTCGACAAATTTAGACAGTTTTATCACTTTCGCAGCTGCATTTTGGATATCGACGTGACTCATGGGCATTCCGCCAGATTACATGAGCATATGCGAGGGTAGAAACTTTTAAACTGCGAGTATGTATTTCCTTGTTGTGGAATCTTTGTCTTTTTACCCGATTACGACAAAGCCACAAAAACGGTTTATGATTTTACTAGCATACGCCTACGACTTCGTTCGCGTCAAAGAAGGTATTATTATACCACGAGAACAATGAAACAGGATAAAAATGCTATAGATCAATATCTATATGACATGTGTGCTAAGTTTCAGCTAATTCCGTTAAAGCATAAAAGGGTTATACACTTCCATCCATACATCCAAACATCCATTATTCATCCATCCATACATCCATACATACGTCCATCCATACATCCACCCATACACATTCATACATACATTCATCCATACATCCGTTTATGCATACATCCATACATTCATCCATCCAATCATCCATCATCCATCTTCCGTCCACATATACATCCATCCATACATCCATCCATATATCCATCTATACATTTATCCATCCAAACATACATCCATCAAACCAACAATACATCCATCCTCGCAAACTTTATGCATTCGCGTAGTAGAATATGAATACAAATTCCCTTGATATTACACGAAGACACTCCCACACATTGTAATCCCAATACATTAATTGCTACATCTGGACCAACTCATAACAACTTGAACATCATACGGATCGCGCCGTTAAAACCACAAAAACTTATTCCATTCACGCTTTAATTATTCATTTATTATTCAACAGAACCCGCATAAAATGAAACGAGAAACAAAAAGGCGTTTTTGTTTCGCGTATCGTTTTAAAACTGTGAAATTATTGTTCGGAATACGGACTCTGACCACGGCTTTGCTTGCTTCCCTGGGCCGTAACGTGTTGTCTTTTATTTATTTTCCATTTCGACTAGATAAAAGCCGTTTCCCAATGTTATAGCATTAGGAAAAGCTTCCTTTAAAGTCCAAATTGGCACTGAAATGTGTTTGTGTGAAGTTTCGAATTTGTTTAAGTGAGAAATTGGTTTGCTTATGTGTGAGTTTAGTGATAACATTCAGTTCGTCTAGAAAATACAATGCAAGTTTTAGAAAAGGAAGAAAGAAAGTTGGGTTAATGATTGTAATGGATCTAGACATCCATTATCCCTTTTTATATCTACTTTTATAAGGTAGCCGTGGGAGAAGCTTACATTAACCAGAAGGTAATTATTGTACACAGTACCTAAATAGGTAACTGTAGCAGCAAGACGAACAAGAATGAACTATCTAGATGTAGGTTTGAACTGCTAAATCGGTTTACCACGATGTTTTTACTCACCATCATCATCATTTCAACCGAAAGACGTTCACTGTTGGACATAGGCCTCCCCAAGGGGGGGTTTTGCCATAATCGCCACGCTTGGCAGGCGGATTGGCGATCGCAGTATGGTTGTTACAAATGCACAGAGAACGCTGCTGCCCATTCTCTGGTACGTCCCTTAGTCGCCTCTTACGACACCCACGGGAAGATATGGGACGTTTTTACTGTTAAACTATTAATAACTTAGTAGATAATGCGGTACTTTGATCCTTGGAAATTCATGTTAAACTTTATAATACCATGTAAAGACAGACTACTGCAAATGTAGGTCTGGAATCAATCGTGTGATATCAATTTACTACACACACACGGAAACAATACCTAACCCTATTACCTATGTTTTCCAGATGATACAAATCTCCAATTAAAGTAATCTATAAAAGTAGATAATGTATGACCCTGCTGCTGCAGCAACCAAAACAAATTTAAAAATGGCTTCGTGATTCTCAGAATAATAATCAATTCTTTATTTTGGTATCTCTGCGTTATGGCATTGACCTAAAATAAAAGACAGTCCAGGTGTCAGTCACTAATATTCGAAATTCAAAAATTCAATCAGTTCGATCAATTCTTTTTCCCAGCACTATTGAACGGTGCCGAACAATGCACCACATAGCAAAGAAAAAAAATGTGCGTTGTAAAACAGAACTTGCGACTGACAGCAGAATGGGTATGCACTTTCGCTTTATGGAACGGGCTTTTGACAGCATGCAGTAGCATTTGTGGTTTCGCCTTTTCAAACGTAGTTTTTGTTTTACACGTTTATAGGGCGTTCATTGGTGCTTCTATTTTGTAGTGTAAATAAAGCATTACTTGCATCGGGTTTCATTCTTAATGAAAATGACAATTTTGAACAGCTCAAGTGGATAAAATTGAAACGTTTCACTTTCTTGACTTAAGTTAAAAAACTATCAAACTCAAGAATAATTTAGTCGATTTTAGTTTGTACGTCATCTACCATTAGACATATAACAATATTTATTTAAATTTTTATTTGCTCTGCGGCACGATGGACGATTTAAAGAAGGTGGCTGGCAGGGGCAGGCGGGTGGCTGGATGGATGCCGGCTGCCCAAGACTGGGTTGGTGGGCGATCTCTGGCCTACGTTCAACAGTAGACGGCACGGCAATAGATTGATATGATGATGATAATGATTTAAATTTTGATGCATGTAACACGGTACCACATTCAAATTAGCATCGTCATTTTTCTTAAACGAAAGCATGATCTGAAATTATTTAAGAATAATCCAGCTGACAGATCTGTAAGCACTATCTAGTTTCAAATTATCGCCAAAACTTAATACGAAGTAATCACCCACGTACATTCACTACCCCACATAATAAATTCACTTGAACAACTCTCACACCAATATATCAAACAGCACCACGTAAAGGCGAGCACACAAAAGCGTCAAATGTAGGTACCTACCTACACAGCGTCGTTTGTTAGTTCCACGCGATTAGTCGTACGACGTAGCGACAGTCGCGTCACCACCGTCACGTGATCTATGAATGCACAGTCGCGCACTTTGATGTGGTAATATATGGACAGAATAATTTAGAAGCGAGGTATTTGTCTTAAGTAATGTCTACAGAATAGATAAAGAGGATTTGATCTTGCAGAATGCTGCCAAAACGGAGAAAACTTATTTACTTATGTGAAAAGCAAGTTTTATTGTCCAACAATCAAAAATATCCCTTGAGACTTCAAAATCATTTTCAATGGAAACAAGAAGACTAGCAGCGAAATTTGAAGTTTTTTATTTACAAAGGTTATACAATATTTGTCTCGTAATTATAACAATACGAGCCTATTATTGTCCCACTGCTGGGCAAAAGCCTGTACTCATACAGAGAAAGCGCAAGCATTGATACAGATTTGCCGATTGCCGATTTCCATAGCTAAATTAGCTATGGGAATCGGCAATCTTACTCCAAACGAAGTTTTACATACTTCCGATATTATTTATTTATTTATTTATTTATACTTCATGCACAAAGGTACAAAGGCGGACTTTTAGGCATATCAATCAATACACACACACATCGGCCAGAGTGGATTGGCGATTAAGTCCATTAAGAATAAATTCAGAAAGGACATTTGACTTGACATCTCTTGTAACATCTGTCAAACCTGACCAATTTATACAGTGAACTCAGTCAATATATAATTATGTCGCACATACGACTCAGTGTGGCTTCGAAATCTAAAATATAACATTATTTTCTACTTCTACTTAACCTATTCTTTATTTACGTTGTCTTCTAGACTACATATTTGTGCCTATGTATATTCTTTGTGTAAAAACTTTTAATTGGCCTTAATATTGTTACTCACTCTTACACAATCTTATTTTTGTACCTTGCTGTAAGGTTTCTAATAAAAATCTATAATAGAACAAAATTAACAAAATTTAATACCTATCTACATTTCAATTCGACGACACGTTTGGCGCAGTGGCTAAGCGATCGACTGCTGCGCAGCGTGTTGCGGGTTTGATTCCCGCCCAGGATAAATATTTGTGTGATGAGCACTTGTGTTTGCCTTGTGTCTGGGTGTTGTTTATCTATGTATGTATTTATAATATATTTGTGTACCCATAGTACAGGGTCTCCCTAGTTTGGGGTCAGATGGTCATGTGTGAAATGTCCCCACATATTATTATTATTATTACTATTATTATTAATTTACATGTCAAGTTTTTTTTTTAATAATCCAATACTTGTGTAAATGATGTTACGAGCAAGAATTGGCCCCATCGCTCGCGACTAAAGGCCAACATAAATGTGTTGTAAAAAATATCTTCGTACCCTAACTCCCACGAGATGCGTCCCAAAATACCCAACCGATTTGGATTCGTGATTGATTAATTTTAAGGGTAGACGATACAACATACATTCCGTGTCTAAAATTATTTATTTTGGTGAGAACTAAGTAAGTAGTATTTTTGTAATGTCACGGCACGTGTCAGAGAAATTAGACCTACTTACATCTATATAAATTACTATAAAAATAATTTATAGTGATAGGTAAATTTAGATGAAATCCGATCCAGCCTGTCCCTTTGCTGTCCTCTCCCAGCGACGCCCTAAGCCGAGGCTCGTACCCCACAGGGGGTGCCCTTAGCGTGTAGTCGCTTAGTTTGTAAGCTATTTTGCCCTGGCTGGAGGCCCTAAAAATAATATTTTTTAAGGCACCACAGGAAAGTCCGGTTAAGCAGCCGACAACCTCCTAGGTTGACCTGCGAGATGCCAATCCGAAAAAAAAATAAAAAAAAAATAGGTAAATTTGATGGTTTTTTTTTAACCTTACAAGTACATACTTTATTTGCAACCTAATTAACGTTATACCTATATAAAAGTTATAAAGATCATATTATGTACAATATCAATAAAAGGAAGGGGAACTCATCAGGCATCAAAAACCTTGTCCACATCGCTGTCACGACGCAAAAACGGTGGCAGTATTATCACGTTGTATAGCAACACTGATTCTTTGGACTAAGAATAGACCAGCCTTCATGTCACATGTTTATTAGTTTATTGTTTTGTTTGTTGGAGGTAATACTTGTAATACTTGTGCGATTATAAAAAAAGTATTTCATTGATCAGTACCAACACTATTGCAGAGTGCCATTAGGCTATGTCTTATGGTATAAATCACTGGTTTCACAACTAGTAAATAATAACTTATAAAAAAAAACCATTGTCCTACGGACGCATTAGCGGGTTACCTGCGATATAATTTGTATTTTGAGCAAAATAAAGTATTCATTAATAAACAAAAATATTTATTGATTTAACTACTCTATTTTTATTTTAATAATCTGTTAGTTACAATTCTAACAAATCTTATTAAAAATAATTTTAATATGCTTACCGAAAAATTTAAAGCGATAATTTTAATTTAATTGCTGACATTAGATAAGAGTCTATTGTCATAATAAAGTCAAAGTCAAAGCATTTATTTCAATTAAACCATTTACAGGTACTTTTGAATTGTCAAGGAGTGGGTCAGTTAGTCAGAGAGTTGAAGCTAGTTGCTCGTTCCAAAACGTAGGTAGATCTCTATGGAGAAGAACGAGCAAGAAACTCCACTGACACTCTTTTAAATCTAGTTTTTTTAAAAGTCTGGTTACATGATTTTTGTTGCTTCTATATGTGAAAACTATAATGGCAATCTAACAATACAAAACACAAAAAAGAATCAAGATAAAGTCCATGGCAGATAAGAGCTGACCAATCTCTACTGACAGCGCCCGTTCACGAACATGACGCGTGAATCAGCACCATTCAGCTCAACCATTTTGAAGGGAGCCGAATGATCCAACACACGCGTCATCATCAGCGAGACATTTGAGCGAGCATGACAATACTCCCAACCGCCATGTTAATATCCTAAAATACTTATCAACGAAATCTAATAAAACATTAAAACAAGACTAACACTAGAACGTAGGTACTTCCATAGTAATTCAATTAGGAATTACGACTAGTCGACTCCTTCGGGCCTCGTAGATTGTGTAGTTGTACTTGCCATGCCAACATCAGTCAAGACTACATTACTAATACAAGTCTCATATCTTAAACCTACAAGACATACGTATACAAGATGAAAATTTGCGAAAATAATATCATAGTAAGAACCTTTATAGCTAATGAAAACCTTGAGAAAGGAATTGGTCAGGAATAATGTTTCGAAAGATAAAGTTCTACAAATAATAGCAATTTAAACCTTAATGGCATGGTCCTAAGCGAATTCGTCAAAATTATTCAGAAAGAAAGAGGGTTGGATTTGGCAATCCCGGTATTATTCGCTTAAGCAGGTCTGGAACGGCTCCGATCTAACGTAAATCCATCTTTTCAGAAATATATGTACGGCCTCGTATATTTCGCTCACTAGGTGTAAAGCTCTAAAGGCTACCGTTTCGAGGTTTTGAAATATCGTAATAGCATATTGACATTCTGCAAAATGCTGGTCTGAATTATCTACGGTTTATCCGCAGATTAGACTCAAATTTAAAATAAACAAAGAATCATGTAAAGCAAGTTCACCTAAATTTACCGAGGGAGGTTTACAACCATTATTGAACTTTACACTCTACGTGTAATAAATAATAGAATAGGATAGTTTATTTATCTCTCTTAAAATTACAAATTTCTCTAAGTCTATATTCAAAATATGTCTAGGAGTTTACGTTGACGACTATATTATATGTATGTATAAACTGTGTCACTGTCGTCAGCGACACATAGCACACATATATATCAAAAATAGATTCATTGCAAACAATAATTGTCTGTGATATATATATGTGTAATGAAACAAATTACATAAAATAAAATTTACTGGGAAAACAAAATATTTAGAATAAGTACGTTACCTCAAAGATGAGTGTAGAATGTGTGTGTAGTGTGATGAGGCATGAGGGTGAGTAATGTGTATGAGGATGTGCATGTAAACAAACGCAGCTATGGTATTCTGTAAGAACTCACTTCAGTTCTCACTTCTGATTCCGCCGTGAAGATTGTTGAAGTATTCTGCAATTCGATAAAAACTACGCTAGCGCTACTGAGTAACAACATAGGTGAAGCGAACTGTTATTACGTTACTATTTTAGTGAATACCAAATACTTTTCACTTCAGGGAAGAGAAATCGGAAATGAGATAGGATTCGAATTCGCGGGTGAATTCTTACAGAATTGCACTGCTGGTTAATAAAACATTTTTTCTTAAATCAAAGATCAATATGGAAACAGTGGGTATTCATAAGTAGAAACAAAATTTGTTGCATAGCAAATCATCTCTATATACTTTATAGCAAACGAATAAAACAAAAGAGCAGTAAATCTTTCAACTGATGACAAACAAAGTTGTGAAAATACTTATTCTTTTCAAAAAAAAAAACTTCGCCTGACAGAAGCAACGATAGTTTATTAAAGTAAAAAGTTTCTGCAAAAAATACGGCAGACTTCGCGGAAACGCGAAACAATTTCGCTGCGCTGTTTGTTTTTTTTTCTTCGTCCGTTGAGTTTTGACGACTCATACACGTTCATTTTCTGCATGGTAAGGAACAAGAATTGTTCGGATACTAATAATAATAATTTTTTGATCTTATAAAGTCCCACTGCAGGACGTAGATATCCCTTACTCCTTTCTAACCCTCTCTACTGTTTAGAGCTATACCCTGTTCACAATGAGATTAGACATTTACACAAAACTTTTTTACAGTCCGTTCAACCGATTTTGACTTATATTGCGTTGGTAGCATGACAAATGGCAACTGCAGTAAACAGTTGTTATTGTAACCACTTTTTTGCCTCTAATGTCATCCTTAAACCTACGGAATAGAAGTCAAAATCGGTAGAAGGGACTGTAAAAAAGGTTTGTGTTTATGTCTAATCTTATTGTGAACAGGGTCTAGTATGTACCAATTTCTCCTATAAGCGTCAAGCTCAACTCGCCGTCTTCGTCTGGTATTAATTTTATAACTTTTTTTTTACAAATATCGAGAAATATAAAGCTTGGCATCACTTAGGTAACTTGCCTAATTACATAAAATCACATTCACAGAAACATTTAAACTTCGAACAAATACGCTTGCCAATAATGACATGCTATTTGAAAACAGCGCCCTAGAATTTTCCCAGACCATCCAATCGAAAGTCTTAAAACGATAAAAAAACAGTAACTCTTGTTAACATAAATCTGTTAAAAATGCCATACTTCAGCCGAAGAATATCTCCTTGTCGCTTGCACGTTGAACATTTTCCACTTACTTCCACGTGAGAGCCTTGTATGAAATGGCTAACAATAGTAGAGAGACAGGGACAAACGATGGTCAAACAAAAGATAGTTAGTAAGTACTATAGTACCGCAAACTGCTAATCGGAAAAAATCTCCGGTTAGTAAACTTTTATAAATGCTGTGATGATGTAAAAATCTACCCATTAATTCCCTTCAAGTTTTTCTACAAGTCAATTTTTCCGCATTCTATTTTTTTTTAATTATGAAATTTATCCTGTTACAGGCATAACGTGGCTTGCTATTACCGAAATAAATTCAGTTTTACCATTAAGTGCAAACAAAAAGCAAATTCTTCAGTTTTATAACAGTAAAGTATGGATAAGAAAGATAATTTAAATAATAAAGTAAAAAAAAATACGATGTGTACCTACCTATACGGGCTTTAATTAACAGCGTTCCTTTGTTTTATATTCACTGCACACTTTAGTAGCTAAAACAAATGAAAGAAAAATTAAAAGAAAATAAACTAAAATAATATAATACGTAGGTACGAAACCAGTACAATATACTAACTGGGTTTTAATGTTATGCGAAAGACACATCCAATTAATGCAATTTCTGCTACTGAAAGAAAAATAACTTTCTAACTGAAAACTACAATAAACATATTCTTTTAACACCAAACCACATTGAATAACATTTCATCTTTTAGTCAACTGGCAGGAAGCCACGTATTCAGACAGAGAAAAAACAATGCGCAAAAATAAAAAAAAAGAATATTCTCATAAACTTCGAATTAAACGTGAGAAATATAGGTACTTCAAACGAGTTATTCACGAGAATTGCTAGTAAAAACTCACCCAACACTGTATATGTAGGGAACATTAATTTCGTCGTAATTGGTCCAGGATGCGAAGTGAATAGAGCAATTTCGAGATGAGATTTTTTGTTCTCGATGTATCTATTGTGAGATGAGATTAAAATAACGCCATCAGGAGTATTTAACCGTACAATTTTTTCTTTCGCCATTTCTCCGTTTGCAATTACATTGATTGCCCAGCTTTTAGATATTGGTTCATTATCGGAATTAGGAGTTGGATTCAGAATTCGTTTACGGAAATGGAAATTTGTTAGCATTTTTATTTACCGTACAGAGGCTTGTATTTGGGATAAGTGATTACCTTGTTCGTTTATTAATGTCGGTACTTGTAAGCTCGTACCTTTTAGATTTGCTCTTCATGGATGAACTCTATTGGAATACAAATATACCTTACTTCGTGATGATTGAAGTGATGCTTGGAAAACTTTAGATAGGCACATCATCAATATTGTTAGGTTTACATTGCTACTATCTCGTAAATATTTTTGGTACTTAAAACCAGTCAATCTTTCTTTAAAAAATCTTCCACTTCTATTTACTTAACGTATTCGATGTAAGAAGTTCGACGTTTGAACATTTATCTTCTACAGAGATCGACGTAAAACACGAACAATAATAAACTCGGTCGTATAATTTGAAAGTCGCGTATTCAGGGATTCCTTACACTTAAATGAGCATTATTGCGCTCCCAAACTGCTGTCTTCAAACGTTTACATCGGCAACTTTATTGCTACAAATGTGACGAAAATGTAAATGCGTCCTTACGTTCATTTCTTAGGACTCACAGGCTGGTTATTGTCAAGTTAAAGTTTATAAGCAGTAATATTCCGCGTTTGCGCCCTTTTCATTTGGTTAATGATGCAGGCCATTTTCATGATGATCTGGTAATGACATGCTTACAGTATATTAGTTTCGTGACATACAACGCTAAAGAGTCAATTGGGGTAATTAATTACTTTGATGTATAATAATAATAATAATAACATGGGCCTGATGTAGACTTTTTGGCGTCCGTATCCTGGCTGCGTTTTGGTGACCTCTTTGGGGAAACCGAAGGTTTTGTCTTTGCGATTATGGACGAAGTTATGATGACGAACAACTACCGGAGGTATATTGTGAAGGACGGCACGGTTGACATTTGTCGGGCATGCCACCGACCGGGAGAATCAATCCGACACATTATCTCTGGGTGCTCTCGTCTGGCTAACGGAGACTACCTGCATAGACACAACCTTGTAGCTAGGATTATCCACCAGCAACTTGCTTTTAAATATAGGCTTGTGGAGTCGGAAGTACCGTACTACAGGTATGTGCCCGACCCAGTTCTTGAAAATGGCAATATCACGTTGTATTGGGATCGATCTATCATCACTGACAGGACTATTGTTGCAAAATAAGCCTGACGTGGTGGTGATAGATCGATTAGAGCGTCGTGCAATGATTGTTGACATAGTGGTTGTTGACTATTGTGTATTACCCATATTTGCAAAATAAAAGTCTATTCTATTCTATTCTATTCTGAGAAAGACAAACAAATCAAGTATCTTGACTTGGCTCGCGAGGTTGTCGACATGTGGGATGTGAATACAGCAGTCATTGTGCCGATAGTCGTTACGGCTAATGGAATAATTTCCGAGAGCCTCGTCCAACATCTGAAGAGGCTCTCGTTGGGCAGCTGGATCAAAGGTTCGATGCAGAAAGCGGTACTCCTGGACACGGCGCGTATTGTTAGGAGATTCCTCTCTCAGGAGCCCTGACCACCGGTAGCTTGGACCCTATTCCCGATACCGGTGGGCTACTATTTTTTATATTTTTAAATGTTTTATATATTTTTTTCAATATTTAAAAATATAAAACAATAGGTACATAAAATGAATAAATGAGTAAAATAATAATAATATGTGGGGACATTTTCACACACGGCCATCTGACCCCAAACTAGGGAGACCCTGTACTATGTATGTAGATGATATATTATAAAAGAAGTCTATCATCAAAACAGACTTAATAAATACTATGACTATGTATTTTTTTTTGTGTAATCTATCGACTTCAAAAAGAAGGAGGTTCTCAACTCGTCATGTTGTTGATTTTTTTTTGTATATTTGTTACACGATTTCTCCGGCAAATGTAAAGCGATTTTAAAAATTCTTTTTTTATGAATAGGTTATGCCTCAACGGTGGTCCCATATAAATTTTATTGACATTGATTCAGGACTTTTTTTAAATATCGACAGAAAGCAAAAAAATATACATGGATGATGTTGTAATGTCTCTCCAACCTTGTACTTTCAATCTCTGTTTTGACTGTGTTGCCGTTTCTTTATGGATTGGATGATAAAGAAGTACTAAAAAGCGAAAAATAAAAAAAAGACAACCGCCTTCAAAAACTTAAAAGTGAAAAATAACTTTAGCACAGAACACACATTGACTTTAGTTTCGAAATTCAGTGGCTTTGTTCTGTTTGTTGTTTTGTATTGCCACCGACTTCCGAAAGTAAAGTCAATGTGTGTTCTGTGCTAAAGTTATTTTTCACTTTTTAGTTTTTGAAGGCGGTTGTCTTTTTTGTAAAAAGCTTTTTATGTTCCGCTTTTTAGTACCTCCTTCTCATCCAAATCTATTAAGGAGAGATTGAAAGTTAACTACTACAAAGATTGATGAAACTAAAACGTCGTCTATGTAAAATTTTTGGGTATTTGTTCATTTTTCAAAAAGTGCTGAATTAATTTCAATAAAATTTATATGGGACCACCCCTAAAGCATATCCTCTATTCATAAAAAAAAAAGATTTTTCAAAATCGGTTTACATTTGCCGGAGAAATCGCGTAACAAATCGCGCACATGCTTAATGCAAATTTAAGACTTATACGGTTTTCTCATAAATGCCATTGTCAGAACTGGACCAAATTAAATGGGACCACACGGGAAGCACTAGCTTTCAAATAAAAAAAGAATCATCAAAATCGGTTTATCCAGTCCAAAGAAATCAAGTAACAAATATAAACAAAAAAAAAAATATTGACGAATTGATAACCTCCCCTTTTTTTGAAGTCGGTTGAAAAACACACATGACTTTAGTTATGGAACTCGGTGGCGTGGCAATACAAAACATCAAACAGAACAAAGCCACCGACTTCCGAAACTAAAGTCATGTGTGTTATGTGCTAAAGATATTTATAACTTTTTAGATTTTGAAGGCGGTTGTCTTTTTTGTAAAAAAGCTTTTTTAATTTATAGTGACAAACGAACAGCAATAATGAAAATATTACTAAGAAGAGAATGAATAATTTACGATAATAATTGTTTTGGTAGCACAACTTTCGAGTGAGAATGTGTACCTAAAGTTTGTAGTTATTACAATGTCTGTATATAGTTACAAGAAATCATGAAATGTTCTGTTACTAAGTATACTAACCAAACAAAGAAAACTGAAATATCATGATAATACCACAGATCTAGATTCCAATTTATGCTGGCCTCTCCTAAGTCTAACCACAAATTGGTTTCGGTAGCCAGCCCTAAAACGGACTTTAGATTACCACGAAATGGAAAATTTAAAATTCAACGTTCATTTATTCGCAAATTGAAGTGAAATATTGTGTTCAAAACATTGTTGGAGTTGTAACATTCGACCAACGGAAACGTGTGACTGTAATGGTCTTCAAATCAATTCCAACAATTGATTCGTTGATACAAATTTGCCTTTTTATGGATGGATGGATCAAAACAGAAGCGTAACTGCCCCATAAATATATTAAGTTATGTGCTTTGTATCTATAATGGCAATTTTTGTTTACAGTATCACATCACAAATTGAATCAACTTTTTTATGGTATTTTGTTTTACTTTGTTATCAATTGAACTGGTTGTTAGGTGCATGAAATCGTTGATTTTTTCATTGTTCATTTAAATATCTGCAAAAATAGTAGTTTGAAATTTTGGTTAAAAATTTAATTAGTTCATCAATCTATCCTCACTAACTGCCACATTTTTAATATTAGTAGAAAGTACGATAATAAAATGGTTTTAATACGTCAGCTCACTTGTATCAAACCTTATTTAGTTAAACAAATAGAAAGAAAGAAAGAAAGAAAAAGAATTTATTCGCCCCCCCCCAGGACAAAAACCACACCAAAATAACATTAAAAAAAAAACAAGAAAACGAAAATTTGTCCTGTATGAGGCCAAAAGGCTCCTATCTCAGCATGGTGCTGTAACAATAAAAATACGGTTCTAGACTTACTCAAGGTGTCCTTTATAGATATCGAAGTCAGTGAAGACGAGCTCGACAATCTCGTGGGGTGCCGCGACGAAGGTGTAGAGGAGGCAGTCGATACGTGGCGGGTAAGGGCGCGGGTAGTCGGGACTGCTGAACGTGCCACGCTCCTTGCCGTACGTTGACGTGTAGCGGATGCACGTACAACCTGGTAAATAAAATAAATTAACAAGAGACGTACTAAAACAAAATAATTAGGTATTTCAGACAATATAATTCTAGAACAACCTGATTCTATTAATCTTTCTTAACGACAAAAATTCTGAGGGCAAAACCGTTTTTAAAGACAGTTGTACAACATTGTGCACAAGTAAAACAAGAACTCTTTTTCATCGCAACACTCATTTATCATCTTTGCTGCAATTATTGAATTTTTTTGTAGTTGAGCCCATAATGTTTCACAACTGGACAAAGACTTCCCCCAAGTCCTTTTAGGAACTCTCTTCTCGTTTTTATTTTACTTTTTTTTTTCGATCAGTACCTTTTCTGAATTCTATGTTGAATCGAAGATAAGAGTCTGTTCAATGACCTTATTTCCCTCAAATAGGAACTTATTTGCCGTTTGGGCGGCTTTACGAGGTAATCTATTTTCTTGATCATTCCAATAACTTTGCCTATCAAAGTCAGGGTGTAGAAGATGTTCATTATAATAAATCATAAGATTCTTGGTAAATTCTGCCTAAAAATATATTCAATGATCTTTGTTGAAAAATAAAATCATGATATAATCATTGTGGATTCAAATTTGAGTAAGCAACATATTAAAAACATTACCCCAGTTTATTTAGGGTAAATTACACACAATGGGGATAAACCAAAAGGTGATTTCGAGGAAGAAAAAAACACATATCCCAAAAATATGAATCCATTGTCCTAAACATGTGACATTCGCCACCTCGAAATAAAAACAAAAAACACAAAAGCCCTCATTGTACAGCATAATTACCTTTCAACGATATAATAAAAGCTATAACGACAATGCTTAATGAAACAGAGGGAACAAATAAACCGTAAAAAAAGAGGTGACGAATATAGCACGCGATTCAGGGCTTTAGCAATGATGAATATTTTATGTAAAAATTCTCTGGCGCCGACTTACGAGTTCCCCGTAATCTTCAACGGTGTCAAATGAGATATTCAAGACGTTATTTTGAGTAAAATTGAAGATAAACTTGCGTTACACCGAATTTATTTGCGGTATAATTTTTGGAGAAAACATCTCGCTGTTCTCTGACGCCCTACCTAGCATAATAGTCTGAGAGCAAATGATAATTCTGAATATTATATCAGGATGATCCGGTACTTGAGATTTTTCTTCGATGTTTTTTCGCGAAGCTCTTTTGGCAAAAAGGTTGTTTATTGCTAACGACGAAACGGAAAAGTGTTTCAGAAGACAAATTATCGTCGTTATACACAGCATGTTAATTCTCAACGTTTAAGCCCGTAATAGACATTAAGTAAGCCGTCGATTAACCCATTTGCATTATAAATGAACACAACTAAATCCAATTATATTTCAATAATCTAACGCAGGAATAATCCACCAAAATCAATGTAGCCATGCGCACGTAATCGCTTTAGTACGAACACGTTGACATTGTGTGGCGCTTACATACACCCGTTGCCGCGGGCAAGAGCTGTTAAGTAACATAAAGCTTTTACGAGTATTTTCCTTTAACTACGAGTGATATGACTACAGTGACACCCCTCGTAGCTACAGCTGGAATTAACGTGTTGCGGTTAAAGGTCTCACACAACTGGAATTTATTATAACAGTGCTACTCTGTAAAAAAATCACTCGGTGAATTTTGGTGAAATGGACTTAAGGTACGCTGTTATCCTACCTAATGCTAGGGGAATTAGGTGAAATGACAACACACATCACAGTCTCTTCACCTCAATTTACCATAATCATCATCATCATCTTCCTGAACTTATCCTATAGTACTTGGAGTCGGCGCAACATTTTTCTTCCATTCCGTCTTGTCAGCCGTCATGAAATCACTGTCTCCCTTCTCTATGATATCATTCTTTACACCGTCTTTTCTTCAGCCTTTCTCTTCTTCTTCACCCATTCACATTTATATTCATAACTCTTTTGGTCACATGGGATTAAGTAGATTTCTACATAATACAGGCAGGATTTATTTGTATCTTAAAAAGCACAGCTAGTGTGAAAAACTTGTCTATAATTGGTTTCCGTGAATGTGATGCAGAAAAACTAAAATAATGCGAGGACGAGAAACGTATTGATTGTGTACCCATTATACATACGTACATTGTTGATCGAAACTAAATCTTTTATTACATTATTCCGCTGAATGTATTGTACGTATTTCGGATGCAGCAATTTCTGCGTGAGCATTTTTGATTTGCATTTTAATTTAATTGCTTGTTTAGTGCAGGAACAAAGTGGAAATACATTTTAAATTATAAAATCCGTTAGTATGTTAGTTGTTAGTCCATATCATAGATATCCGAGTCTACATTCATTTACAATTAACTTCTATTATTTTTACTGCCGTTAATCTAAAAACATCATTAATTTAAATAATTATTCATTTTCATTAATGAGCTTTTTCTTAAAACTTACAGCAAGGTACAAACGTGAGATTGTGAGTAACAAGATTAAGGCTAATTAAAAGTTTTGACAGGATAGAGAATACCTACCTACAATCTACATATTATAATTTGGTAATTAACATACGCATGTTTGAAAGGATAGGTAAAGTAGTGGTGTAAAATTATGTTACGTTTTCGAAAAAGATGAAACAGCAGCTATCATCATTAAATAGTACACCTCAACAATAGTAAATCCTTATCAATAGTGATCAATACAATCAGAATTCTCTCTTCCTCTTGTCATATTTGCGATACATCGTATTGAAAGATTCCTACGAGACTTTTATGTCAGCAATAAAAGAGTTCACATTGATGAGAGTATAATCCAGACAAAATTGGATCGTAAAATCTTGTTTGACATCACAAAAATTGAAGGAGCAGTTTGAAATAATGAATGTTTGATGTTTTGTACTAAGATTATGTTCTTTGATGTTAACTTCAATCATTGATGTGATGTATAAAATTTATTGGCGGGCTTCGAAAGTGGCTTTTGTAGATACCTATTTAGTTAAGGCATCCTCCACCTCTCATGTATGAAGTTGTGGGCTTGCAACCGGGCACGAACAATAATCAATGTGACTTTTCTCATTTCATCTGGATTCATAATTTAATACATATAAGTCCGAAATCAGCTATCCACCTTGAGCAAGCATGGTGATTCTATGTATTTGAAGAGGCCTTTGCTCTGCAGTGGGACAATTATAGGTAGGTAATATTATTTATATATTATTATTATGTTCAAGTTCATTTCATTGTTCAAGTTCATTGTTATTATGTCCAATTATTATTGGAAGTTTAAAAAATCCCGCTTTATTCTTTCAAAATTTATTTGCTGTTTATAGAACAATCGTGGACCCTGCTGACCAGTAGGGTCCACGATTGTTCTATCAGAAATGTTGACTTACCACCTAAGCATGTTTCTTGTAGAATTCAATAAATGATTGAGTATCGAGTATTCTACGATGCTTGATTTCACCAAGGGAAAAGTCTGACGCAAAAGCTGCTCAATAGAAAATCGATAAAACGTAAATCCGGTTCGTTACCGCTCTCGGTCTGACACGACGCGTATAAACCTCCAAATAAATACTACTTGGGACACCAAGTTGTGTGGCCGAATTTAGTTTTGACTCGATATCCGTGGTTTTGACAGACTGAGCATTGAGCTCATTGCGGTGTCTTAAATCTATTACAATAAAGCTGATTTTACCTCCTCAATGAACTCACCATACCTCTTTATGCATCCGAGTATTATTTTGGACGTTTAATAAACCATGTATTCCAAATAAACGCTAATCGATCGAAACTAGAAATTTTTCACTATATAGCACATCGTGCAAGAACTAAATAACCTTTTTTTGTTGAGTATATGATACTAGTAAGTAGTCTAGACCAAAAAGACACTAATCAATACCGATTAAATAAAAATTGATTAAAAAGATACAGATTAACACTAAAATGCTCATTAAAAAATCAATATTTAACGGTAAAAATATAATGACCTCGCCGTTCTTTTAATCAAATTGTATTTTGTATCTTTTAAAGATATTTCAATGCCTTATGCTGTAATAATATTAGTTCCAAGTAAAGATCAAATTCTTAATTAAAAAAGATTTTCTTTTTAATGGCAAATTAAGCATTTTCAACTAAGATTAAATTAGTGTGATTATCTTTTTCAAATATTTTGCTGAGAAATGAGAAGGGAAACTTTGGAATGCTACTATCTTGATAACAATAGGTACCTACTGTATTACTACATTAATTGTAGCATTAGACAAAAAGCAAAAACATGAAATAACATAATATTACTAGGTTATATTGTTGAATTTGTTGTTTTTTTTTAATGTAAATTGTTCACATTGCTTCGGCTTTATTTATCGTTATTGGTGTTTATTACATGCTAGCGCTGAAAAAATAATAATATAATAAATAATGAATGGTTTTTCTATAGATGAAGAACCGTTAATAGTTATTCAATAATTCGATTGAGAGTGATTCAAATCATCCAATAATTTTCTAATTTGCAAACTTGTCTAAGTTACGTAAATAGTTGTATCACATATATGTTGAAAGTTCTCCATGTTCTCCTGACATGAGCATGCAATCGTTTATCTATTACAATCATCATAATTATTATTATAATGTTTACTAAGAAAAGATATAAGTAATTAATTGAATTAATTGGCGCCAGTGACAGAAAAGTTGAAAAGGAATCGTTTGACTTGGTATAGAGACGTAAAGAGGAGGCATGAAACGCATGTGATTATAAGAGTTCAAATATGTTTTAATTATTTAATTTTGTAATTTTCTGCGCATAAGGTAGTACATGCTGTGCTTTTCTGTAAGTAATGTGGCGCTTAGGCTTAAGTTTGCAATGTACAAATACAATGTACTGAGTGTACTCATTGTTGAAAAGTCTAAAATAAATAAATAAATAAATATGAATGTACTCGTAGGTAGAGTGATAGGTAGAGGAAGGTCAAAGAAAAGATGTAGAATGTATTGTAAGGTTGTACAGTGTGAAAAATGATATGAAAGAGAAGGTCGATAGCAAGGAGGTTGACAGTACGGAAAGGAAGAAGAAAACATAAGACAAGGGCAGGACAATAATGATATTGAATTGAGATGTCATTCATCTAAAAGGCGACCCTTTGACCTTGACTGTTTAATTTAACGACATCATTAACCTATCCTCGGCTTTTATTCCAAATTAATAACGAATACCAAAGAAAAATCTTAATCCGGCGCCAATGGATGGACATTTTGAAAGCCCTGAGATTAAGGTTTATGACATTCAAAGAAGCGAAAATCTCCTTTATTATGCCACAAAAGTTACAAATTACGGTCGCAGTAAACAAAATGATAATAAGCTAACAAAGTAGGAGTACTTTTATACTTACTTGGATTTATAGCGTGCCCTTCGTCGACTGTGTGAAGAGATAAGTGGAGTAGAAGGATAAGCGCCGTTGACGTCTGAAATATAAAATACTGGTTTTGAAAAGGATCAAGATGTTGTTTATTGTAATATACAGGTCCTTGAAATTTGGATTTTAATATACATGTTTTTTATTGCTTTTGGAGAGACTTTTAAGTATAAGCCGTACAGATTGACCGGTCATGGTTAAGATACGCTTTCCCCGGTCGGTTCATGGATGGGTGACCATTTATTGAAATATAACGGCTTTAAGTGGTTTCCGAGACCCCTCCGTGTCTCGGAAACCACTTAAAGCCGTTGGTCCCGGCTGTCATTCGTAAATATTTGTCAATCGTTGGAAGCCAGAAAGCCTGACAACAAGTCTTACAAAGGGGTGTTACCCAATTACTATGTTGTGGAAGTCAGATAGGCAGTAGCTCTATGTAAAACACTGGTATTCAGCTGTATTCGGTTAGACTGGATGCCAACCGCAACATAGTTGGGAAAACTCTAGGCAGATGATACTTTTGGAGACCAATACAGCAATGTTAGTGCAGTGGCTGATAGATTAGCTGCTGCGGTACGTTTCACGGTTTCGGTTCTCTCATCGAACAAAAAGATATATAAGGTGTTAAAAAATTTACTTTACAAACGTGTATTTACTCAGTATCGAAAAACGAATATAATATAGCAGAAAAAAAAATGTCTGTTAATTTTTCACATATATTTAACAAAATTGCTTCTATATGTAAAAAATTAACATAGCTCAATTTTTTTTCAACATATTCGGTTTTTGATACTGAGCAAGTACACGAAATTTGTAAAGTTAGGTAGTTGTTCTGGGTCTGGTTGTTCGTATATGTGAGTTGAGTTTATACGTACGTTTGTAAACACACCCACGGCACTGAAAAAAAATCTAGTGAGGGCCAACTTAGGATTAAAAAACAAACTTTTGCGAAGTTTCGGCGGGGCTATTTAACGACTTTTACAAATTTTAAACTGACAACCACGTCAAAATGTGCAGTGTAAATGATTTGAAATAAATATATGTTTAACTAGAACATTCTCTTAATCATTTAGTAAGTAAATATTTTTAATTATATTCATATTATATAGTTTAATTAACACGTGAAGTTGTGTCTGACGCGGAAAAAACATTGACAATCACACAAAATCTACCAGGTATAATTAAACGAAACTTACACCATCCTACAGACAATTTTATTATCTATCTTTTAGTATACGCCTTTTTTTTAAACTAAACTTTGAGAGTTTTGGACGCAGAACTGATGCAGAACGGACGCAGTTTGCGTCCAAAACTCTCAAAATTTAGTCGAAAAAATAAATAAAAGTAGTATTCTTTCAAAATTAAAAAAGGCGTATACTAAAAGATAGATAATAAAATTGTCTTTATGATAGTGTAAGTTTTGTTTAATTATACCTGGTAGATTTTGTGTGATTGTCAATGTTTTGTCCGCGTCAGACACAACTTCGCGAGTTAATTAAACTATTTAATATGAACTTAATCAAAAATATTCACTTTCTATATGATTAAGAGAATGTTCTAGTTTAACATATTTTTTTTTCAAATCATTTACACTGCACATTTTGACGTGATGGTCAGTTTAAAATCTGTAAAAGTCGTTTAATAGCCCCTTAATTAAAAAACTGTACCAGTAAGGCTGAGCGGGAGCGCAACAAATAATGATCAGACGGTTCATTTGATTGTGGTTCAGCCAGTATCAGTAATTACTAATGAAAATGTAAAACCTAACAATATTCAAATACCAACCCTATTTGATCCCCTCAGGGTTGAAATTTCGAATAATCATTTTCTTAACGAGACCTAAAACTGGTCAGGAGAAGCAAATATGGAAAATTCGAAGAGCCTTCAAAGTTGTTCAAATTTTGTTCCGAGTAAATGAGAGTTGTTTTGGCTTTTTATTGTGTAATCACTTTTATTGTAATGTTATCGAAAATTAAGTATGATTTATATAATATACACCTATATCGAAATCATACTTATAGTTCTACGGATTATGAAATATATTTTCTATTTTGGTCAGTAAGTACCAATTAAGTAAACACGCTACGGTTAAAACTTATAAAACATAATTATCTAAGTACTTGTCAGGTCAAAGTAAATTGTTAACAAAAATAGAACTTGTTGTTTTATAACGTGCAAGTGACATTCAACCGAAAATATAAAGAATTTCCTTGGTGACCACCTGCGATAGAAAAAAGTTATCTTACTTTCTCGTAAGTGTAATACTCGTAAGTATGTAATTTAATCTCGTGATATCAATTAACCCCGAATTAAGTTTTTGTCGCAAGTGGACTTTAGTATCATGATTGAGAACATGATGAAGAACATAATGAAGAACACGATGAAGAACATGATGAAGAACATGATGGAGAACATGATGAAGAACATTATGAAGAACGAGAACATGATGAAGAACATTATGAAGAACCTGATGAAGAACATGATGATGCAATCCGACCGATTTCGGCCAAGGCGATTGCTTCAACTCTTCTGTAGTTGATGTTCGTGAGCTCGCATGTGGCTTATGTAACCAATCTTCTATGTGAAGACCCTCGCATGATCCTCGGGCATGTGAGCTCACCATCTCAATATTCGAAAGCAATCATCTGCAGAGGAATATTTTTAGTGCACAAGCGAGTGCGCAATTCAATTCAATTCAATTCTATTTATTCAGAAACAATTCACATTGTGTTTGAAATCATTAATCTACTTATAAATAAATTAAAAAAGAACACTAAAATCCCGTAAAACAAAATTATAAATAATAATAATAATAATAAAATAGAAAACAATGCAACAATAAAAATTAAATAAAATTAAATAACATTACAAATTACGAAATCAATAGGTACAATTAAAAATTCAATAACATTACACCAAAAAAAAAATGCATATACCAATATTACCCAGTCTCACATTAACTGATCACTGGAGAACTACGGATGTCCTCCCGCGTCCTTACCTTACGTAACCCAATGGAACATATGGCGGGGGGCTTGAAAATATTTACACGGTGAAGGGACATCATGACGCAAAATTCTGCTATTCCATACATTTTAACTGTGTAGGGGTTGCACTTTTGTATCAAACTGTATTTTTTTTATTTGTGTCATCTGCCTAGCTCTTTCTCAACCATGTTAGGGTCAGCTTCCAGTCTAACTGGATGCAAGCCCGCCACACTAATTCCAAACCACTCCAACTCGTGTAAGCCAGTATCAACAATGGCGACCACCAGAAAATCGCCGAGGCCATGAAGCTCGACGAGTCCCGGAGAAACGATTCAACTATCTTGGATACCTCTGAATTAATCAGAAAAGAACAGCAGAGTGGTAAGAAAAAAAAAGACTGGAAAAACGGGATATCAGACTTTCGAGCTTCTTCTAGAGATTCTCCATAACAACTGCCAAAGATCTACGATTGACAGTCGGGACCAACGGCCTAACGTACTTTTTGAGGTTCATAAGTAACCATTGAAAAATGTTAACGCCCCACACCTACGCCTAGACCCCAGGGTCTAAAATCCTGTACTGAAACCATTGTTAAAGTTTATCTCACGATGTCTCTTCCACCGCGTATAGCCAATAGAAGCACAAAAAGTAAATAACAGACAAAACCAACATTTCAGATCAACACATCAGTTAACCCTTACCACTATAATCAAATTTAAAAGGATTCAAACACGAAAATCCTTCTAAACAAGATGACACACGCACCCAACCGTCCAAGGGTACTTAGGAACAAAAGGACCCTTTAGAATCTAAAACGTATTCCTCTCAAAGCCTTGTGTAAGCATTCACACTTTTGCCCACATTTCTGCGTACGTTTCAACCTGGAAAGCCGAATGGACCCGAACGCATCCGAAGGCATACGAATGACTTCATTTGGAATGCGTTGGTTATCGCCTCCGTCGGTTGCCGACATCTGCATTGGAATGATTCTTTTGAGAAATCTCGGATACCAGGGATACCTCGAACTATATTATAGCATTGACGCTTACTTTCTTTAGCTTACCTACCCACAGGTTTCTATATTATTGAGTCACATACCGTTCAATCCGTGCTGAGCCTTAAAATACCGGATCGTTATAATATATACTGGGGTGTTATTGTGTGAAAGAAAACAATGAAAGTCAATCCACTTCACATCTTGATAGAATAGACTGATAGATTTCGATATTTGGTGCGACGGTGTGCCTACCAGTACCAGGTACTAACCATGGTATAATCTAAAGATAATCAAATTGTATAAGTAGTAGTAGGAGATACCTCTTCGGCGGAGGAATGAAAATTTTTGACAATATCAAAAGGCAACAGCCATACGCACTTAGCTACGTAAGTATTCCAGGTGGTATAATAATGTGCTACCAAAAGTGGGCTGGTTGATTCTGTATAAATATAAATATATTATGTCTAATGTCATACATAGGTGAAGTGGGCTGTCATTCAACAAAATACCCCTAGGCACCTAATGACAACTCACCTCATGGTTACTTCACCTAAATTTACTGACAGAGATTTTTACAGAATAGCGCTGCAGATCGTTTTTAAGGATATTATTTATACATCATTTTTCTATTTTCGTCAGACATTTAATTACATACACGCAATCAAAAATACCATGTAAGTATGTACCAATCTACCTCGATGTTACAATAATGGGTAATGTGAGATATGACAAAGTTCACATTTATTTTACATCGTCAAAATTAATTTCGTTCCAGTCAAAACAAAATCAAATTGCTACTTATTACATATATCATAACGAGAAAAAGGAAGCCCAAATAACATAATAAAATAGAAATGTGTCTTCTTTCCGCTTCCATAACGCCATTTTAAGAGAAAACATTTTGCGCCAAAAGATCGCACGTAATAAATATTTGAAATGAAATGTAATTTTAACATCGTATTTTCTTGTATTTTGGTAAAAGGCGTAAGGCTTGGCTTCACCTTGATCCAAAAACGAAATGTAAGCGAAAAGCTGTGTAATCTAATATTTACAGTAGGAAACCACAGACCGTCGTAATTATGATGTACGCACGGAATTAAATTATTTGCACAACGCAGGTAGACCTGCATTTAGGTACGTTTTACGTTGGTCTTTGTTTTAATAAGAACCTCCAAATTACCGTTTCAGCCATTACAGTGAGCCCATGTGCCTATGCGCTCTGTACTGAAATAATTAAATGAATAATTATAATAATCGGCTTAGGAATCATAGCAATAAGACCCAGGCCTTGACACTATTGTTAATTACCGGCGAGAGTTAAAAATACAATTTGGGTTTAATTATTTATATTCATTCTAATTTTATTTAAAGATTCATCAAGATATTTACAAATATTCAAAATTTTAACGTTTATAACTTCAATATCATCACTGAACTTCGATCATACATATCTGCAGATGTTTGCATATTACGTCACTCTGTTAACTACGTCAAGACTATGTACGCCCTATACATTGTATAGTTTCACAGAAATGTAGATGGTTTACTGGCTATGGCCGATAGGTCTCTAGGCCGCGTTCCACTAAAATGATTGACGTTATACCGCACCTAGTTTCATGAACCGTGTAGTTTTATCCATAACTTGAATTGGGAGCAAATCCATCAATCAACTCAGCCTATCTGAATCTTGAGTGTGTGTGGTTGATAATAAAATAGGTGGTACATTTATCGGAAGAAGTTTTGCAAGAATTGGGAATGTAGTCTAAAAATATAGTTTCCTTTTTCTTTTTAAATGCTCGTGCCCAAACTCGTGCTTGAGGTCGCAGCTAAGTAAAAACCCTACGAATGAATCGGTCATGATGGCTAAGCTATGCTTACTGCGGTCGGTCCGTGGATGGGTGACCATCCGTTTCATACCGAGACTCCCTAGTGCCTTGGTAAGCATGTAAAGCCGTTGGTCCCGGCTGTCATTCATAGATTTTTGTAGTCGTTAGAAGCTGGAAAATCAAACAACCAGTCTTACCAAGGGGTATGGTGTTACCCAGTTACTGGGTTGTGGAGGTCAGATAAGCAGTCCCTTCAAGTAAAATACTGGTATACAGCTGCATCCGGTATGACTGGAAGCTGACCCCAACAGATACGTGGTTTTTCCCTGCTGTCCAGGGTTTTTTCCAGATAGTTGGGAAAAACCTAGGCAGATGATGACTTTTTAAAGGCGATCTAGCGTGTTATATAAGATGATTTAACATTGTGTCAGAATTCCAATAACTATGTACCTACATTGTGATTTCGATCTTGAGAAAAATCTCTTTGTGACAAAAAGTGATCTTATAAAGGCTCCGCTATTTCTTTTTAAAGTTCGGAAACCTTAAAATAGAAAAATCTGAAACTGAAAGCATTCTTTTGTTTATTGGTCTTTCTGAGGCCTTGAACTTCGGTACCTGTGATATATTTTGTTTTTGAATAATTAAATGTGATTTTTTTTAATAAACTGGCAAATGCTTATCTAAATGAACAACAACGACAATGACAATTACGTAAATGAAATAAACTTCAAACGTTTATTAGTACGAAAAACAACGTAGCAATAAACGTATGCAAATGAATATAATGCTTTTATTTACATAACGTTTACGTTGTCTAAATTAATACGTTAAGTCACGTTGAAGGCTTCACACCAAATGAAAGGATTTGTACCTAACAGAGAGTTTAAATTACATTGTCGTCTATAATCTTATGAAACTTAATCTTTGAGAACATCCTATTGTGTGTCAATGTTACATTAATTATGTATTTTAATTAACTATTCTTAGAGTTTAATTTTCACGTTGCTTCGTGTTCTAGAACTGTTTTGTAATAATAGTTTTAGTAATGTGTGTTTAGTGTGTGTTAAATATTTTAGTACCTAATTCATTTCAGCGATATAACTCAAGCTGTCTCAGGATTAGTAGGGCTTGATTCCCAGACAAAGTTCTGTTGAATTATTTCTATTACCAATTAGATACTAAATAGAAGCTCGAAGATTGTGGTGTGGCCAAAGATATATTTGTACGGGTGTAGCATTGGAAATGGAGCGTAAAAACTAGAAGCAATTGGTTTATTGGTGAAATAGACACGAACTAGAGTTTATTTATTGCTGAAACGTGTTTCCAAATGAATAAATATCTACTTACCCTGAATACCTACTCTTGAATATAGTAATCGATTGATCGAAATATTACCTACTCAATAAAAGACAAAAAAAAAACTTATTATTATAAATATATTATTATTACTTATTATTTACTATTACTTATTATTATAAATAATTATATATTATTATAAATTAAAAAAATATTTAGAAAGAATCATGGCAGGATTTGCACATACAAAAAAATGTTTAGATAAGTTGAAATTCGAATTCTTATACTCTTGGGTATCTAACGTGTAATTTCAGGCATTTATAATATTTTTAAAACCCCGCAATAAAAAAAGAATGCTAAAAGTGAATAGTTTAATGAAAAACTTATTATTTCAGAACGAAACGGCAGCTGATAGTAACAGTGACATTGACAGCCGTTATATTGGAAATAATGTCACAAATAATGATTAATCAATGTACTTTTTCAACTCCGCCATTGTGAACAACGATTTACATCACTTGTCTGCCAATTTGATAGATCCGTTAATGTCACTTGTCACTTTCTTTTTTTTATAATCACAAAATAAGCGACGCGATGAAACGAAAACTGTTATTTTAATTTCATAATCTTGTAATTATGCGGGGGTTTAAAAATATGGTAAGTATATCAATCTACTCCTGGTAATGTATACTCCACATTGGAAAATATTTTAAACCCTCTCAATGGATTTTTTTATCCATACAAATGAATGTATGGATTTCGCCATGATTATTTTTGGTTAAAGTGCTACCTATACATGTAACAAGAACTATACCTATAATACTCATCAGACCCCGCAGTCAAATCATTACAACGGCTTTGTGGTACTTAGTATATAAGCTACTATTATTTAGAACTTATACTAAATAAATAAAAAACAATAAAATAAATAATACACTGCCCCGTGGGGTGTCCGGGCTAGTATAGCACCCACCTATTTCATCCCGAGGGTGTCCTAGAAGGCGACTATGGGAAAATCCGGAAGACGTGCGGTTATTATTATAACCGCTGTCGGTACCTAACCTTATGGCTTAGTAAAAACCATTCTGTGGATCATCATGGTTTAGATATGCTAGCCGCGGTCGAACCGTGGATGGATGACCACATTTTATACCGAGACCCCTTCGTGCCTTAAAAAGCACTTCTCGGATGTCATTTGTAGATCTTTGACCTTCGTTATGGGTAGTCAAAAGCCATAAAGTTTGATTACCAGTCTTACCAAGGGATGTCGTGTTACCCAGTAACTGAGTTGTGGAGGTCAGACAGGCAGTCGTTCCATGTTAAACACTGGTATTCAGCTGCTTCCGGTTAGACTGGAAGCCGACACCAACATAGTTGGGAAAAGGCTAGGCAGATACTGTGTAACTTTCAGGGGCTGAAAGTATACATGGCGAGATCCATACATTCATTTGTATGAAAAAAAAAATTTTGAGTGTTAAAATATTTTCCAATGTGAAGAATACATTACCAGGAGTAGAATGATATACTTACCATATTTTGAAACCCCGCATAATTAAAATATTACGAAATGAAAATAACACTTTTTCGTTTTATCTCGATGCCCATTTTGTGTTTATAAAAAAAAAGAAAGTGACAAGCGACGTTAACGGATCTATCTAATTGGCAAAGAAGTGACGTGACAAGTGTGTGGAAAAAATAATAATTATTTGTGATATTATTTTCCATAAAACGATGCAATTTCAGAGTAAGAACTGCAAAATGGCGGCGGTCAGTGTCACTGTTACTGTCAGTCGCCATTTCGTTCTGAACTAATGCTTTCGTTAAACTATTCATTTTTTTTGGAGGGTTTTAAAAATATTGTAAATACCTGGAGATACTCTTTAGCTACCCAAGAATATAAGAATTAGAATTTCAACTTCTCTAAATATCTTTATTTTTTTTGTACAAATCCTGCCATGATTCTTTCATTATTTGTGACCATGTTAAAAATATTGTATGAATAAAAAACAGTACTTATTCCGCAGTAACTAAAAAGTCAACCTGTGTTGTACAGAATCAGGATACATGCGTTACAATTAGTTTCATTTGTACTTGAAACCGCGTTTGGCAAATACGTTGCGAATTTACCGCCTATATATTTACTACTAGTACTAAGTACAAATGAGTACACCGAAGCTTTTAATGAGTAGGCTTTTGATAGATTAGCCAATTTATTCTGTCATTCAAACACGTGTAAAATTATGTATTCATAGTATACAGCGAGTGTCTTATAAATAATTACCAGTCTGTTAACCTATTTATTTTGACATTCAAGCACGTGTATCTACACTAATGTATTTAAAAACATCGAATGTCTAATAAATAATTAACAGTCTGTCTCGTGTTTGTCTGTCTGTGTTAATTAGTCTTATGCTGGCACTTCACATGGCGTATATGTACAAATATACGCCGTATTTGAATAATACAATATTTACTCTATGTTATTTAAAATAAAGCCCATTTTCAATCGACTCCAAAAAAGAAGGAGGTTCTCAATTCGACTTAAGATTTGGAAGTCGGTGGCAATTAAAGACAACAAACAGAACAAAGCCATCGACTTCTAAATCTAAAGTCAATTGTGTGTACTGTGCTAAAGTTATTTATCACGTTTTAGATTTAGAAGGCGGTTGTCTTTATGTGTGCGCGTGCGTGTTACTCATTAACTGAGTCGAACAGGCAAACATGCAGTCGTGCCATGTAAAGTACTGGTAGTCAGCTTCATCAAGTTAGACTGTAAGCCGATCCCAACAAAGTTGTGAAAAAGCTACGCAGATGATGAGTGCTTAATCATCATGTCAACCTTTAGACGCCCACTGCTGGGCGTATGGATCTGCAAGAACATGGACCTGAAAAGTCACGAACGACGAAGAAGGTTTCATCAAGGTCGAGAAGAAGAAGAGGATGAAGAAACCAACTTGTCCGAACAAGTGTGGGATCGCACCGACCGGACCGAACCACCTGCTGCGTCCTGCTGTTCCAGTGACGCAAAAAAAAAAGAATAAAGTTATTATTATTATTATTATAGGTCTTCCCAAGGAGGGGTTCAGCCGTAATCACCATGCTTGGCCGATGCATGTTGGCAATCGCAGCAGGTGTTATGGTACTCAGAAGGACGCTGCTGCCCATCCTCTGGTCAATATCCCTCTGTCGCCTTCTACGATACCCACGGGTAGAAACGGGGTGGTGCTATTCTCGGCCGGCACCACACGGAGACAGGAGAGTGCTTAGTATATACCTAATTCAAACTGTTTTGTAATTATTTTGTGAATTGGAATCAAGTATCAATCACTATCAAACTATTTCATACCATAGCAGGACGACATCTGCCAACGGCCGCTTTCTATAATGCAATCAGTAGATCGATCTATGCCCATAACCAACCGAGTTTGCAAACTCAGATTGAGTAGGTATACAATATCAGATTGCTAATTCGGCCATCGTTAGTTGCACCGCAATAATAATATGATAATAATATATGGGGACATTTTCACACACGGCCATCTGACCCCAAACTAGGGAGACCCTGTACTATGAGTGTCAGACAGCTGATATACATACACAAATACATTTTTTTTTTTGAACCCGCAACACACTGCGCAGCAGTCCATCGCTCAGCCACTGCGCCAACCGTGTCTTCAGTTACACAATACCACATTCACCTGTCCTCCTTCCTCGTCTAGTTTAACGCTACATTTTAGCCATAATACATTTTGAGTAGACTATTCTATCTATACAAATAAATATTATTGAAAAGTCTGTTTGTAATGACAAAAATACTAAAAGGCTGTTAGCATTTTACTAAATGCATATGAATGTTTACTTGGTGCTTACAAACAATTTAAATCTGTCTGTCTGTTCCGGCTAATCTCCAAAACGGCTGGTCCAATTTTGACAAGACTGACCGATAGCTGATGTTATAAGAAGTACCATAGGCTACTTCTATTATAGAAATTTAATAAAGCTTACGCCCAAAAAAAAATTAAACCAAGCAGGTAACCTAGACCACTGCGGACAAAGTTGTGGACAATATAAAAACAATAATACCAACCTACTGTCCCACTGCAGGGCAAAAGCTTCTTCTTATATAGAGAAGGAACAAGCAATGATCAATCACCAAGCTTGCTCGAGGTGGATTGGCAATGTTCAGACTTATATAAATCTAGGAATATTTTTATTTTGCTTTGTTAGTTTTGGTTTGTTTCCAAACGAAGGATAGTTAGTTTGTTTCTGAACGAAGGATATAGTAAAAGAGATGGATAAGTGTGAGGGAGAAAGAAGATATAAGATGTGAGATGTCAGAGAGAACAGACAACAAAAGAAGATGGTTGTGTACTGCTGTTTTTTCATGAAGATGGTGGAAAAATAAAAAGAAGTTATGTGAACATACGAGCATTTTTATTTCGATCTCCAATCCTACATAAATGTAAGTTCAGATTTCAGATTGAAGGAAAAGCTTTCCCTTCTTGAAGTCGGGAAAAAAAGAAAGCCTATAATAACGCAACACGACTATTAATGTACTTATGAATACTCTTTATATATTTTTTCTTCTTGTTCCATATTTATGTGTTACCGTAAAAGTATCTCGTTTATCACACTGGACCTTCTAGAAAGACATAGAGGTGCTTATTTTTACTTATTCGCATATTTACTCAAAGTAAGCGTTAAATATTTATGAATGAATAAATAAGATGTAAATAAAGATGATGAGAATTTATGAGATGTTTGGGTACCTTTTTCAGCGTTCCTCGCCCAAACCTCCTATTAATAGTAATAGGGTTCTGTTAGCGCCTTTTACATCGTTCATTTTGGATACTTGTTCATCACTATCGTTTGTATCTGTGTGATTAATAATCATTTTTAGCAGTAATAGACTTCTTTGTACAGTAGTGCGTCCGGCGAAAGGAATACCATACACTTTGTAGGCACATAAGACATTTTATTTTCTCTGGTTAATATAACAGATTTCTATAGGCGGCAGTGAACCAATATAATTATATATATCCTAATATTACTTAAATTTATCGCACTGTCGATACATTAAGCGTCATATAAAAGTAGAGAAGTCATGATTTTTTAATGATGATTAAATCTCGTACAAGATTTTGAATTACGTACTCATTGACCAGAGGATGGGCACCAGCGTCCTTCTGAGTACCATAACACCTACTGCGATCGCCAACATGCATCAGACAAGCAATGCGATTACGGCTGAACCCCCCCTTTGGGGAGACCTATGCTCAGCAGTGGCAGTTCATTTCAAAATCAGTCATCATGTCAACCTAGACGCCTAGGTTGAGATGATGACTCATTTTGAAATTAAGTTAAAACTGTAAATAGTGCCCTTATTCCAGTTACAAAATTGCATCAATTTATTTATGAACCAAAACAAAAACGACACGAAAAACCGAATATTGCATTTGAATCTGCAAAAATTTACTCACGGATAAAACCGCCAGATCCAACTAGTTAAGCATTTCTTCCTCTCCCCAGATTAGCGATAAAATGACCAAGATAAATCGTTTGAAAAATACGCTAATTATAACAAACGACCTTCATTTCTCTTTAGAAATAATCCTGTTACGGATTACTTGTACTAATGTACGTATAAACACCTAGAACATGTATTAGTACGGCTTCTTCGAGTGACGTCTATAATGCATTAGTCGTGTTCGTGTACCTACAGTGTCGTGTTATCGGACTATTGATATAGGTAGGTACAGTTCAAGCGAATTGTAGCCTACATTAATTTCAAGTTGTAAGATCAGATACTGGTGCCAATTCTGTTGTGCACGAACTAAATTAATTTTAAGCTAATAAAACAAGAAAGAGACAATATTACAAAGGGCTGTCAATTTAAGTTGATCTAAAATTTCAGAACGTATTGATTAAAACACTGCGAAGTTCAAGGGAAAAACTAATTTGACATCTCTAACTTAGTCCTTGTCTGTCGCCGTCCTTTTCTTCAGCTGCCTGGTAGTAAGAGATGCCAAATGTCTAATATTAATTTAGTTTGTGAACAAGGGAATCGGCACCAATATTCAATTTCGTATTACTGAATTAAACGCAAAACTTTGTGAGGATAGATAGATGCTTGCTACTCTTCACGGCTAAACGAAGTAGCTGAAATTTGACACATAATAGATATTTGTACACATCTGTCGCATGTCAGATGATCATTGGGCCAAATGCACGACCCAACGGGTCTCTTTACATGGCAGGCGACATTGCGGCAGGCTTAGATGGAGATGGCGAGATGATCTAGACTTCTTCGATAAATACTGGTCCCAAATAACCTTTAATAGATAGAGTTGAAAGCAGAGTGGAGAGATCTTTGCCCTGCTGTAGAAAAATACAGGAAAATAATAAATAATATAAGGCATTAATTGGAAAGAACACGTAGGCAATGTTAGCACTAAAATTATTAAATTTGTATATGCACTAAAACAAGTTAAAAACGTAACTAATATTAAAACTGCTGTTATGTCGTACCACGCGTACGTCGAATCGTTACTACGATATGGCTTGGTAATGTGGGGTAATAGCACTGACTTCATTAGAGCATTCATCGCTCAAAAAAAGTGCATGAGGTCAATTTGTGGTCTAAAACCTGACGAGTCATGTCGACCAATATTTAAGAAACTTGGTTTGTTACCGTTACCGTCACTTTACATTTACGAAATATGTCTGTTTGTAATTAAAAATAAGAAATTATTTAAGACTGCAAATGATATTAATCCTAGGAACAGAAGAGATCCTCATAAACTAGTGTTGAATGATTTACCTAGACTAGCTAAATATAATAATAACTGCCTAGCAATGTGTGTACGCATATATAACAAAATACCATAAAATTAAGTTTTATAAATGGTTACTTGAATGTAGTTTTTATAGTTTAAAAGAATTTTTTGATAAAAAATGTTGATGGTTGATGCCTTCTTCACCTTACTTTATAATTTTGCATGCTATGTTTTATCCTAGCTAAACATGTTTATGCCATCTAAATTTGTACTTAACACCATTGTATACCATGTTTTAAGCAAATAAATATTTTTATTTATTTATTTATTTATTTATTTATTTATTTAATAATTGGCTTCATTCTGAAGTACCTATACGTAGACGAAGTAGCGGACAGACAATACTAAAATTATATTCACCTTTTGTTCGATTGGTGAAAATTAAATTATTAAAAAGCAGGAGTACGAATTAATTTTCGTAGAATTTATATTTTCATCTTATGATTGGTTTGGCAGAAAGGGATATAAGAGTGTTTTTTTTTTCAGAAATGAACGCCATTGTAAAAGTGAAACACCGTATTAAATGCTTCCCTCCACCTAAAACACTGTAAAACGGAGTGATTCTCCAGGTTTAAGGATTAACATATTAACCTATTAACTAAAGAAGGTGTTAGTTTTGAAAATAGGTTATTTGTTTTTATTATTAAATACGTACGTTTTTAAAACCCCAGGTACTATATTAGTTAGAGTACCAGAAGTTAAATACGGTAACACAACTTTTAGCGTACTTTATGCAAATTAAAGATTTAAAAGAATTCATACATATATCCGCAACTAGACCCGTTACCGTTTTTACAAAATTATAATTATTTTAAATAACTTATTTTAATAATATGTGGAAAATGTCGTGGGTCATACATTTGCCCACTCTATAATTAGCTAAGATTATTTTGTAATATTGTAATGTAACCGTTTGTTTTCCCAAATAAACAAAAAATAAATATAAAATAAAATAAAATAATTATGAGACTCAAGGAAGTCTTTCTTTATAAATTAACCACGAATTAGTGTATTTCAAAATGTATAAAGTTGCATTTCATGTTGGTACGTAACATAGGCACCTAAATTAGGAGTAGGTAACGTGTTAGGTACAATGTAAGCTACGACCTAGATATACATCACGCAGAGCACATTTAAACTCAATACTATTCACTGTAATTCGGTTCAAGCATTGCCTATTTGCTGAATTGCATGCCAATTTTGATGGGAATCTATTATTACCTAGACAGGATTGCGTTTGAAACACTACCCTGAGTTCCATAACTCAAGAGGCAAATGTTGGAGAAAAAACAACTAGGTTGAAGTGGGTGAAGTAGTTTTACATGGAGCGATTGCTACTCTGACCTTCACAACCCAGTTACTTATATAATAAACTATATTCATTACTCAGAACCAAATGATTAAGTGATTAAAAACACTTTTCACGCGTTTAATTTAGTAGGCCCTATAACTAGATTGTAGTTTGGGTTTGCTAAGTCAAAAGTGAAAATCAAAGCATTTATTTTAATTAAACCATTTGAACAGACACCATTGAACTGTTAAGGAGTCGGTCAGTTAGCCAGAAAATAATCTCCAAGGAATCTTCTTTCAATCAATCATTTAAAAAAAATGGCTTACAGTAGTAGGTATTTAAAGTAATGACTTTAAGTACCTGTAAGCCATTTTTAAATAAAGGTATATGCTGTTAGTGTACTTTTCAAAATCCTACTAATTCCTACTATTCCTACTTAATATTATAAATGCGAAAGTTTGTGAAGATGTTTGGATGTTTGTTACTCAATTTGCATGAAAATTGGCACATAGATAGAGCATTTCCTGGATTAACATATAGGATACTTTTTATCCCGGTAATATGTTCCCTTGGGATAATCGTTCTTTTCACGCCGGCGAAGCTAGTAAGTACATAAATAAGAGCAGTAGTCAAAAAAAAAGTTAAAAGTCATAGTATATAATCCAAATCACAATAATAATATTTTGTTTTTTTTTATTAATTGACTACTATGGTTCTTCTGATAGTTATTTTACTTGTTTGAATTTGTTTATTAATTTATATTATATTGTTAATATTATTATTATTTTATATCCGTTTACTTTTAATCTTCATTTTTAGGATTTATTAAAATTGTATTTAGATTAATTTAAATAATTTATTTCTTATCAAACTTTTGTTGTTTTACCTACCTAATTAGTAAGTGAATGATGTGGTTGCCTTTAATAAGAGGCGCACGCTTGTTTTGTCCATTCCTATGTTATCATGCATGAAATTGTGTAGCCTCTGTTGGCGATCCAAATTAAATAAATAAATAGTCACAGCCATCATCATCATCCAAAAGACGTCACAACGAGGGGCAACATGCCGTATGCATCCACCGGTTACCCGCGACCTTGACGACAACAATGCTAGCCAACTCAATACAAATTGTCAAGCCCAAACTTTCATAAGACCCAAACAGAGTCCTATTGAGAAACCCGAACGCGAAAGACGAATCGAAGGTCTTATTCACATCATATTGACCTCAAAAACCAACAATGTGTTAGTTAGACCCTTTGGCCTATGAGGGATTCGGATATCGACCGCTGTCTTCGATAATAATACCAGTGAAAAATGGTTCGCTTTGAATTGTTTAGTAGTCTTCCTGGGAATTTTATGTTCCTATATTCTTTTTATAGGTTCGTTGCTCCCACACTAGTAATATTTCCTGTATTGTAAGTTCGTTTACAAACATAATAAACTTACATACTACTCAACTCAACCCTTAAGGCGCTTCCCTGACCAAATAACCTTGACCATACATTTCCTCTTTGCCGCAGAATCGAAATTCGCACAATTTTTGTTTTTTTTTTTGTTAGATCGTTTGAAATGATATAAAACGTGAATTATAACGATTTTTAAGTTACCTATCTATTAGTGTAATCCTCAAATGAATAGCACGTCAACCTTAGCAAAAGGTACATGTTTTCATTTTAGTATTTTTTTTACAAGGAGATTTAGGTCAAAGTCAAAGTCAAAGCATTTATTTCAATTAAATCATTTACAGGCACTTTTGAATTGTCAAGGAGTCGGTCAGTTAGTCAGAGAGTTGAAGCTAGTTGCTCGTTCCAAAACGTAGGTAGGTCTCTATGGAGAAGAACGAGCAAGAAACTCCACGGACACTCTTTTAAATCAAGTTTTTACAAAGTCTGGTTACATGATTCTTGTTGCTTCTATATGTGAAAACTATGAAGGTAATCTAACAATACAAAACACAAAAAAGAAGCAAGATAAAGTGGCATCTAATCCATGGCAGATAAGAGCTGACCAATCTCTACTGACTGAAGGTGAATATAGGGTACATAAAAAAAAATAAGAACGTGGAATATGATGATAAAATATTAAACATTAATAGGTAATCTGCTTTTAGACGTAGTTTGTTTCTCTTACTGAATGAGTTAATAACCCCTGAATAATGAAGAAAAACGCACTTTTGGTCGGGATAGCGCCTTAACAACCCGTAAGTAAATATTTGCTCCGTGCAGTAATCGAACCCACGACACGCAGCGCAGTAACTAATCTCTCAGCTACTGTGCCAACCATGTCGTCAGTTACTTGTTTGGTAAATTTACTTATTAACTATCGTCAAAATGCGTTTTATTTCGTATGTACAAATAGGTGTAGAAAATGGGTAGAATTTTTAAGGCGATAAACGCCAATAAGATTGAACTTATCTAAAACTATTTATGTAAACAATACAGTTTATGTGATGATTATTTTGAACAATGATATTGACAGTTTTTCCATTCAAAAACTGACAGACATCAATTTTGTTCCAAATCAAAAAGTATTTACAACTAAATAGTTGTAAAAACTTTAACCTAAAAAAAGAATTACTTGTTCAATAGAAATGTTGAACATATCATTACATAATTATTATAAATTAAAGACCAAAAGCTCAATAGGGTTATTGAGCTTTTGATCGTTCGTGCTAATATTAAAAAACTACCGTACGGATTTTCAAATACCTAGTTTTCATCAATAGAAATATAAATTACCTAGGAAGCTCAGATTATGAAACAAAAGGCAGATAGACCGTGCGAAACACTGCGGGTGAAGTGAAGCCACAAAAGCAAATACAAATTCAAAAACGAATACCTACAATTCGCTTCGCGCTGTACTGACACGAGTCAGTACAGCACGAAGCGAAGCATTGTTAAAAAAACAAATACTAATACAAATAAAAATTCAAAAGCGAAAACAATCACGAGTTTGTAGGTATTAGATTAGATAGATAAAGGCGAAAGTAACTTTGTCTGTCTGTTACGCTTTCACAATGAAACGGCTGAACCGATTTTGATGAAATTTGGTATGAACATAGCTTTTTAATCCACTACTTCGTCTGCATCCGACATTCACGATAACCGACATTCACGCGGACGAAGTCGCAGGCAAAGCTAGTAGGCTATAATTTATGTCTGCTAAGGCGATTAACACATGACGCCGCGCACCGACACGGTTGACGGTGAAGCGGATCTCACGTTACATTGGCTTGTATAGAAACCGCTGATGCCTAACACACGTACACCGCCGGACCAGCGACGCTTGGCACACAAGACAACCGCGTTACCGCGCGGATCACAAAGGGATAACGTTGTGTTACACTTTTTTACAATGGACTTTGATATCAAAAAGTTTATTTCGGAAACCTATCATCCGCGCGGACACACGCGCTCACCGCCTCTCCGCGCGGAGCACCGCTACAAAATCCGCTTCGCCGCCTCCGCCCTCCGCGGCGGTGTCGTGAGAGTGTGAACCAACCTGGTTCAAAACTCAGAAGTAAGGACTTTGAATATAAGAGACACTTTATGAACTTTGAAGATCAGCTTTATTACTATAATTACAGCAGTACATTAATATAGATTGGTTTGGCGATACATTACAAGTGACTAGCACCGATGTCGAAGCACGAATGGCCAGGTAATGATGGGCATCTCCCCAAAGGCCCGCTGACTATTGTTGTTATACCCAGCCATTTTACTTGCTTGTGATTGGTCGTCAGTAACTATCAGTCTCGACCAATCACATGAAGTTAATACAACTACTTTTGATCATACAATTTCTTCTAAATTATTGTAATTAGTCAACAAACATAAATAAATAAAGGTATAATTTAAATATTTATAACAAGAGAATCGCCTAACCGTGCGAAGCCAGGGCGTACCGCCAGTAGCCGCATAAATATCACGTATGTACTCACAGCAAAACTCATATCGATTCGATACAAAATTAGTTACTTTGGATTACAAAAAGCTAAAAGGCCAAAGGATTTAATTAAAATCGTGTAAACATAATTGGCAATTTGTAAGATCAAGAGGACCGTTTGGAACGGTGGACCGAATCTGATCAATGTAGACAATTTGCTATTAACTGATAAATTGGTGAAATTGGTAAACCAATTTTCTTTCTTTACCAGATTGAAACCACCCGTATTGCCTTGCGGTTATTGTATTTTCTGTATTTATTTGATTGTGATTTACTGCGCGGCTGCCGAGCGTGGGTTTCTGTGTTCAATACTCAGGTCAGACAAAGTGTTATTTGGTTATTACAATCAAAAAATCTCAGGTAAAATTTTACAAACATAAAATTCCCGGAGTTTATCTGAAAGCTGACTTCTAAACTCCAGGAATTTAACCATAAGGTTAAATTCTTGGAGTTTAGAAGTCAGCTTTCAGCCCCACATATATAAATATGTGGGGACATTTTCACACACGGCCATAATGACCCCAAACTAGGGAGACCCTGTACTATGGGTGTCAGACAGCTGATATACATACACAAATACATTTTTTTTTGTAAATACATACATATATAGATAAACCACACCCAGACACAAGCCAAACACAGGTGCTCATCACACAAATGTTTACCCTGGGCAGGAATCGAACCTGCAACACGCTGCGCAGCAGTCGATCGCCCAGCCACTGCGCCAACCGTGTCGTCAGTCCTTAAATTTTAAAGTAGGTACAGAGGTGTCATCACGGATGGTGACGCCAGAAAGCACGTAAAAGAAAGTCAAATAAACCATGAAACATATCCTACGATACTCAGCAAGTGCAGCTTTATAAGAAGGGGCTATATATTAAGGGTGTTACTACACCAATCGAACGATCGTCGATCGACGTTGATTGATTGGTGTGGTAGCTTTGGCTGATCGACGGATACCGTTCGACTAACCAATCGATCGTTTGCCGGTCGATGGCATCGGTCGACGTTGATCGATTAACCCCGGCTATAATCCATCAGTTTCTTTCGAAATGTTTTTACAAGAGGACGCGCAGGCCAGGTAGATAGCGCGCGGGGCGCAGGCGGGCAGCAGGTGATAATGAGGAGAAGACGGCGCGCGGTGCGGCTAATCAAGCAGCTCGATCGACATCGACTAATCCATTCTACCATCGATCGATGCCGTCGATCGACGAGCGTTCGATTGGTTTGGTAGTAATAATAGATCGACGTCGACTCATCTATTCTACCATCGATCGATACCGTCGATCGACGGTCGATTTATTGGTCTGGTAACACCCTAAAAGATTTATTTTTAACTAGCTGATGTCCGCGACTTCGTCCGCGTGAATGTCAGCTAACGACGGGTTTTAATTTTTTACACGGGACAGGACTGTTAAATTTTTTTAACTGTAAAATTTTCTCAATTGAATATGAAACTTATACTTTTTAAATGAAGTTGAAAATCTATCAAATAAAGGAGTTGTTTCAAAATGTATGTAGGCTGAGCCCAGTCCATGCACACCATACTTACATATAGGAAAACACATTTTAAATAGTTCTCAACTGTCCAGTTATTTTAAAATGGCTTTTTGAACAGGTAATACACAAGAAATTGCACTTGAAATTGCAACACACAACAAAAAAACAGTCATGGCGGTAAGCTGTCATTTTGATTGATTAATGACGTTTGTCATTTATAATTCTGATTTAGTACGTCAATTTGTGGACAACCAGGTAAACAGATGGAAAAAACCGGTGTTGAATTAAAAAAAACGAATGGAAGGTGTTAAAAAGAACTCCAAAAACTAGAAATAAAACGAGACGAAAAGCACAAAACGTACGGACGAAACTGACACTGTTGTAACACTGACAGCTGACAGTTCTCTTTCAATGATCAATGGTCGATCTATGGTTACTCTATAGAGTAGCTAAATCTGAGTGACGCCATGTTGAAAATCCATAAAAATAATTGTTAAATATCAACTTACTACCACAGCAATTGAAATGAATTATCTGTATTGTTCCCGAATTTTACGGATTTTTTTCTTTTTTTTGAAGTGGTGTACATAGACTGGGCCCAATATAAAACATGTCCTTTGCCAGATTGTTGAAGCTTGATGTGCTGGCCTCTGTACAAAATAATGAGACCAGTAGGTTGATTCTGTAAAGTTCAAACAACATCTCACATCGCTATTCACTCTCAATTCGCATAAGGTTCAAAATGAGCATGATATATTTGACACTTTGAATCGGGTTCAAGTGCGAAGTGAGCGTCGAAGTGACGGGGAAATTACCTTATAGAATGCCACTTCTTACGTCATCTCATACTTTATCTGTCAAAATCTCCCTGTCAATTTAGTTCAACTCGCTAACACGCTCGCAAGGGTGACGCTAGTGTAAAAATCAAGAAACTCACAGCCAATTCAGTTTCGAAGTTTGTTATCACACCCAGTACCTACATCCAGAGATAACCTACCAAAAAAACAAACCAACTAAACTTGTATAATATTAGTATGCATCAAGGTTCTTCCTTGACCTCGAAAATCTAAATACCGTTCCGATATCATTCAACAACACTTCCACCATTTGATCCTGTTCAATTTATCATGCTCCTTTTCGAAGAAACCGTAACGAAATCCACTCAAGTAATAAATCTTAAACTTAAGTAATATCTGACGACGATAGATAGCGCCACCTGCGAAGTGCAAGAACTAACCGTAAAGTGAATAGATCGGGCGGAGAGAAATTATTTCTATCGAACACTTCGAACTCGGTGATAAATGCGGAATGAACAAGAAACATGGGACACAAACCTTTGTATATAGCTACACCTGAATTATCTTATTCTGGAAACTGTATTGAGAAATAAAAATAACAATTTCTTATTTTATTCTCTCGGCCAAATCACTATAGTTTAATAGTCATCGAACGTCACTTACGACTACACCAGAGTGGACAACTTGCGGTCGCTGTCGCAAGGCGGTTAGATACCGCAACAGTATAATTTCGCACATCGGTTCATACATATTAAACTTATATTGCAGTATCTGACCGCGCCCGCGACCGCAAGTTAGTCAAATGCATCACAAGGGAATTGTAACAAGCTTACACACGACTGATATATATTGTTTCGCTATGGAGTTCCAGTGCCTATCATCCGACTCCATCATCAGACCTTAAAAATGAATCATGGTTCAAGTGCATTTCAATACAATTCCAACAAACCCAAACACAAATAGGATTCGTTACTCAGTTATGGAGTTCCAGTGCCTACCTTCCAGGTTCATCATCAGACCTTAAAAATAAATTATAGTCAATATGTATCTCAAGAAAATTGTAACAATCATACACACGAGTAGGATTCGTTACTCCGTAATGGAGTTCCATTGCCTACCTTCCAGGTCCATCTTCAGATCAATTCGATGCTACCATATATTGCGTTGTTATCGGTCCTTGAAATGTATGCGTAGTTTTAAATCAATCCGATGGTAAGAGGAATCGAATTAAAAAAATCTCTTACAAAGGTACATACCTATCAAGCCAATAAAAGCGTGTTGAAAAACAAAACAGGGAAAGAGATCGAAATCCGATAGCCAATATTCCCATAATAATCACAACTGATTGAGAATCACATAGTATGTTAACAATATGTCCGCGCTACTGTTTGTTGATATCCCGCGACAAACAACCTAACTATTGGTTACCGGTTTACCCAATGTTAACTATTCGTTATCAGAGAGCTTCTGCAATCTATGTAGCTATGTATGTACCTTTATATATTGCAAAACTAACGCGGCTCGAACATTGTGAACACGTACAATGTCGAGGGGAAAAACTACGTTAAAAAATATAGGCTATACGGTTCATTTTATTTTGTTATCTGGTAACCGCGATGTGGTATGGACTCCTAAATCGGGCCACCCTGCGTTTTTGCACAAAGACTTATAACTTTTTGAAAGGTTGTATATTCAAATTTGGAACAACGATGGAACTAAATTAATGGCCAGTTAGACGTATCAGCTTCAAAACTGAATAAAATCTTTTTCTTTGACTAATATTTTTTTTGAAGTTCATACCTATTAATAATGGAAAAGCGCCGTGACCCGATATAGGAGTTTGGAAGTGTATTTTAAAAAGAAATCTGCTATTTTCATTACACCAAAGCAATTAAATCTTTGTAACAATGTAAGAGATGATATGCTCGCATAATAACCCATTTCCAAGAAAATCCTCATAAGACTTGGCTTAAAACTGTGCCGGAGTAAAATACAATTGTTTATACTTGATGGTAACGTAAGTAGGTACACAGTGCACTAATATTCCGTATATGGTACCTACGTCATATATCTTCTTATATAAAAAGGCTTCCACCATCCCATATTAGGATAAGAGGATTACTTTTGGTGTCGAGTTGCGTTGCCTACTACCGACTTGATTCGGGCCCCCGGCTTTACTTCCCTATATTCCTTTTTTATTAACACTGACACGTCTCAGCAAGACTTAGGAGAATACAGCACTCTCAAATATGAACACTACCCGTTATTGAGAAATATTGTTTCGGAGAAAGTGATTTATCAAAAAAAGGTCCGAACACTTTTGGAAGTAGAAAAAGTTTGGGACATTCTTTACGTTGTAAACAAAAGACAAGCGCGTTCCGTAAAATAAAAGAAGAACGTTTTGTAAAAACTTCGCAATGTTTTACAAAGATAGCAAATGCTTTTGGAAATCGTAAAACAACAGAAGGCAATTGCAAGACAGAAACACCTGATCACAAGATCGTGAAGTTTTATTGCACTAAAGTTAGAGCTGATATCTATTTGGAACCTACAAACGATATATGTTCCAATATCACATAAAAAAAGTTACTGTTAAAGCGAATATATTCTGACATTCTTTTTACAAGTTTTGTAAAAATTCGGCTATTTTGAATTCCAAGGAATTTACAATAAAATCATACAATAATCAGTCAAATGACGACAATTAGATTATAAATAGTGTTAAAATGACGGCACTTTAGTGATTGGAATATAGTTCACATTGCATTGTAAGTTTGTATTTTTCGTAAAATAACGTATAATAATATTATACTCGCATAGGACTTCCCCAAGGGGGGGTTCGGCTGTGATCGCCATGCTTGGCTGATGCATTTTGGCGATCGCATGTTATGGTACGGTGTAATGATACTCAGAAGGACGCTGCTGCCCATCCTCTGGTCAATATCCCTTTGTCGCCTTTTACGACATCAACACCTACGAGTAGAAATAGGGTGGTGCTATTCACGACCGGGACCACACGACTTCAATATTACATACAAGCATTAAAAAAGATAGCGATATTTGTCTAAAGTTATGACATCCCAGTTACTACATCCCAGGTTACGCAAAGAAAACCACAAGTATTATTCTTACGGGACCCCGAATGGGGATTCGGAACGTGTCTCTTGGACGCCCTTCGCCTACTCAACGTCAAGGATTAGAAGATTATCGCTCACACATGAAAACAACATCATATTTTGCGTTTTACTCGCAACGAGGACAGGATCGGGTATTTTTCTCCTCATTTTTTTATAAATACTTTCGCCCACATTAGGATTTTTTCCTGTTTCGTGGGTACATTTACAGTGGTTTTTTTGTGAGATTACACATTTCATTTCATATTCTTTTGTCTATAAAATAAAAGCACAGACAATGGAATTTTTGTGCTGTACGTGTACGAGTCCGAACAAAAATATGTAAAACCAATTTTTAATATAAACTCTTTTATTTGTTTTTTAAATGAAACCCTTATCAAAATAGCTCATGAGTACATAGTTTTATTTATGTATTATACAGACAAAATTATACATCCTAGTACTGACTTTAATTAAATACTATCTGCAATCAATTAAATTATACAGGATGGGGACGACGATACGACAAAAAATTAAAATACTGGTAATACTAGTTCATAAAAATATTTTGAAACTATCAAATAAATCCTAAAAACGAAATAAAATGAAAAAATCAGATAAGTATCCTAAAGATCATATAAATGTAACCAAAATAAAACATCATTATGAAATATTGGTTTTCTAACTTGTGAGAAGAGCGGCAACTTGAGGCATCATAATTTAATATTATTAATGCTCAATAAAAACAATTACACCAAATTACAAAATCCTACCATGATCATTTCTTGTGCTATTGCCATCCCCACCCTATATATAATTATTTTACAATATAACTCAATTTGACGATGTCCACCGTTTTGATTATCAACTGTTTAGACCATTTATTATAGTCACTATCGTCATCTTCATCATCATTATTATCATATCAAACAAAATACGCCCACAGCTGGGCATAGGTCTCTTCCAAGGTTTTCCAAACGAACCAGTCATGTGGTGTACGCATCCAGCGACTTTCCACTCATTATTCACTATATTAGAATCGGATATTTTTAATTAAGTAACATAACGTAGATATAATTCTAGACTTCAAAAAGACATATCTATATAAACTATGTATAACATATTATACATAAAAAGAGAAGGTAAATGAATCCGAGCAAAAGAAACAAATTGGCTACATTTAAAGGGTTTTCCGAGGCACTTTGATCAGCCGAAAATTCCCATTATACGCTGATATACTGCTGGAGTTTTTTCACGAATGTTTGCAAATCAAAGACGAGACGAAACAGTATATTTGAATGCCGATGTGGAAGTTTTATTAACTAGGAAAATATAAATGTATTACATTAAACCTTATTAGAAGTTTCTTTGAGATACCCTTTGGTAAACAAAACTGAGTTGTTTGACGATATTATTTGTGGTTAATTAACTAGTAATATTAATAATAATAATATAATAATAATAATAATATGTGGGGACATTTTCACACACGGCCATCTGACCCCAAACTAGGGAGACCCTGTACTATGGGTGTCAGACAGCTGATATACATATACATTGTTTTTTTGTAAATACATACATATATAGATAAAACTACCAAGCCTTTTTCCACTATGTTGGGGTCGGCTTCCAGTCTAACCAGATGCAGCTGAATACCAATGTTTTACATGAAGCAACTGCCTATCTAACGTCCACCACCCCAGTTGCTTGATAACACATTATCCCTTGGTAAGACAGGTTGACAGTCTTTCGGGCTTTTGACTATCCGTAAACTGTTAATGATCTACGAATAACAGCCACACGGGACGGGTCTCGGTATGACATAAATAGTCATCCATCCAAAAACTGACTGCGGAGAGTTTAAACATGACCATACCTATGATAAAATAAGACCATTGCCTTGCAATAAGACTAATAATAAATTGGCAGTATATCTGCCACTGTCCCAATGCAGGGCATAAGCATACCCACGACACTCACACTACAAAAATAACGGACTGTACAAATACGTACGTGTGTGGGCCGTGCCTCCCGCCGCGAGAACTACGCAGAATCGAGAGTACGTTCGACGCGGGAAGAGGTGAGGAACAGGGTTTCGGAGGGAGGCGGGGTGTGTCGCTACTGTACGGTAGTAATATTTGTACTGTGGCAAAATTCTCTTCCAGAGAAGGCATGACTATGAGATGCCGTAACCAGGTCATCACTGTCTTTGAATAAGAAACATTTTCCACATATTTGTTTACGACGTAATTTATTATTAGAAGAATTATTAGGCTATAGCTATCGCGGTATTGCTTTGCATAAGATGTATCTCCGATATTTCATTTTATTCGGTTTCGAAAAAGCAGTTCATTCGTTTCGTTGGAATTTTGAGGCCTAAAGCTTTTTATAAATCAAGGTCTCAACATATTATCACGACAGGAAATTGATCCAACCATTGAAAAAAATAATTCTAGATAATAGAAATATCTTGGACTGGATGTTTGCTGGGCAGAATACACAAGCAGCTTTTTTTCTGAAATATTTTAATATCGGCCAAGGCAAAAATATTTCATCGTACCTACTCTAAACTATTAACAAGATAATTAAATCGTTTCTTAAGTATTGCTGAACAGATTTTACTCTCATTTCTGAACGTAGATGAATGTTTCCATCGTACCTACTCTAAATTATTAACAAGATAATTAAATCGTTTCTTAAGTATTGCTGAACAGATTTTACTCTCATTTCTGAATGTAGCTGAATGTTTCTGAATGTAGTTGTGCCCGCGGCTTCGCTCACGTGGACGTAAGTTTAACTTAAAGAAATAATTATAGGTCTTTTTTTTTTCTAAAATATAAGCTACTCCATATAACATCTGCTTGGCTAGTAAAAGTCTCGTCAAAATCGGTCCACTCATCTCAGAGATTGGCCGCAACAAATAAACAGACAGACAGATTAAACATTTGAAAACGTTTCTTTTTATATAAGTAGGTACCGTATATATAATTTCATATGCATTTAGTAAAAAGCTGTTATTTCGATATTACAAACAGACACTTTAATTTTATTTATTTGTAAATAAAATTATATCCAGAACGCAAATTGTCGACGTAGGTCAAAAAGCCGCTAAACTGAAATGGGACTGGGCATGTCTGCCGGATGCCGGCTAAGCTGTGGGCCCGCATATCACAAGACTGGAGCCCTGACACAGTCAGGCGGGGACGCGGTAGACCAAGGAGAAGATGGCGGGACGCCTTGGATAGCTTCCTCGCGAATTGGCGGGATGAGGCACAACATCGAGAGAAATGGAGGGAATGGGGGGAGGCCTTTGCCCAGGAGTGGGACAGCAACGGCTAAATAAAAAAATATTTACAAGAAGATCAAGTTTTGAAAGTAAGCAGGAGTTCCTGGAGCAATACGTATTTCTGATCCGAGGTTTAGTGACTCTTTTGACTAGATCATAGGTATGATGTATAAAGTTAGATTATATACCTATTACTTTAGATTATTACAATTTTGTAAAGTTCGGTAGTAAATAGACTTTAGTATTTTTAATTTCGTGTTCAGGGTTTTTAGTATTAGCTGTTAAGTATATAAGCCTAGTTTTTAATTGTTGTGTGTTCTGTAAACCGCTCTATAGTTTTGGGGTCAACCTGTGAGATAGGGTGTGTATATTAAATAAATAAATATTATTACGGCACAATTAGCGCGGGTTTGATTGCCGCAAGGAAATAAAAAAATTGTTTGAGTATGTGAGTATATGTGTATTCCAGAAGACTTCCTACCAGTGGCGCAAAGTTTTAAATAAAAACAAGTAAAGAAAAGAAAGAAGAACAGATACATTGAACAACCTCTCACCCTAAACGCATACGTCTTCTCCGTTCAGTCGTGGGTAATAATGGAACAGAATGTGTATAAAATTATCTGCCAAATAATGTAATTGGAACTTATTTGGAGGAAGGGAAAAAGGCCAAACAATAAAAACTGCAAGTAAAACAGTAGTGTCCATGTCTATGTACAGTCAACAGCAAAAGTAGATGATCAAAATCAGAAATCCAATACTAATGAACGGAGTTCGCGCCAGAACTGTGTGGCGTCGAAGTGATTCAAAAGTATGTGTGTGACAATCACATACTTTTAATAAATAAACAAGTAATAAATTATATAAATTAGTGTTAGTAAATCAGTATTGAATTTCTGATTTTGATCATCTACTTTTGCTGTTGACTGTACTTATTGTTAAAAACCCATATCCATACTTATTATACTTATTACTTATTTACTTATTAATATTACAAATGCGAAAGTAACTCTGTCTGTTAGGTACGCTTTCACGATGAAATCGCTAAATCGCTAAATTTTCATGAAATTTGGAATGAATATAGATTGAGCCAAGTACACAGGGGAAGGACATAGGCTACTTTTAATTTCGTCTCTTTCGCGATAACTGACATTCACGCAGACGAAGTCGCGGGTAAAAGCTAGTAATTCATAATGAAACAAAGGACAATGCCAGAAACTCTATAGAACTTTGCCCCACTCAATCAAAGTCATGTGCAATATAAAGTATCTTACTGTTTATTTTTTGCTGATTACTAAACATTACTCTTAGTGACTGTAGAACTTGCGGTTTCCGTTTGAATCTAAAAACAATAATGACATTGTTAATAGGTTAAATTATATTTTAGGTAAAATGAGTTTGTATTTTGTGGGTAGGTATTTCGTAATCCGCAAGTTCTAAAGAAAAACAATTTACTATAGAAAGGTTCTATATTCATTACAATTATTTTCATTAATTTACTTTTCTGTACATGGGTTACTTTTTCTGTACATGGGTGGGGCAGGATCTGGCATTGTCATTTGATAGCTCCCTGACAGACGGAATTTATACTGACATGGTTCACAATATCACGTTAGGACCCCTTACATAACAACCCTAATAAGCACCAATAACGGAGTTTTTTACTAATAATAACAAAGCTTATGTTACGAACTTCACTTACCCTCACACAGTAATACTCTCCAAAGAGTAATTCAACTCACTCTCACAGTTTCAAGTGCTCATAACTCCATTTGAGTCTACAACCGAACGGGCCTCCAGTTAACAGCCATATACATGATAGCCACAATGCAAAAGGACATAAAGGCTATTATTCTTAAATAAGCAATCTTCTCCAGTATTAAATTATATTCACGTCAGGGAACCTTGGATATTATAGTTTTAACAAGACCCCTTTGTTACAAAGACGCTTTTGTCCTATGAAATGAACAGGGTCACGGCAAATGACAGTGATACCTTTCTTAGATTATTCCGTTCAACGGTTCAACTCCTTTGTAAATCAGAGTTTGGTCGTAAAACTTGCCTAGATTAAAATTCATTAGTGTTCCAAGAGAAATGGTACAAATAGATCATTAAAAGCTGGGAAGCTTTTAATGAATGTTAAATAAAAGACCTCTCATAATTAAACAGGATGTTCCTTGAAAATGTGGACAGATTTGGGACAATGATCGATTGGGGTTTAGGATACGTCTCAAAAAGTAGTTTGTCTCAAAACAAAATGGGCTTTTTATCACGAAGATCGTTCCAAAAACAGAATAGCATTGCATATTTTAACAATTTATAATTATCGCTCTAGAATGTAGCACACTCCTAAAATATTTTGTTATAATAAATATTCTATTGAAAAAAGTACGTAGAAATAAGGACTGACACATATTTATAGGTACAGGTAGGTAGTCATAACTCAACTATTCCTACGCTACCTGTTTAAAAGTCAACACAAGCTCCGCGCCTCAATCTTACTAAAGGATGACGACCCTCAGTGACATTTGTCAGGATTGAGAGCTTAAGACGTTCCTTACATAAAATACAATTACTGACTGGCTGTCTACACGTTTTGCATCAACACAAAAGACTTAAAATACAGTGAAAAAGAAAAATATTGAGCAGTCTACCCTTGCGATCTCTTGGGAAGATGGAGGCGCTTTAAGATACAGATAGGAAGTTTTTATTTGGGCAAAACTGCTGACTACATCCGTCACGGTCGGGTCCGTTGAGTTTTTCATAGAATGCATCACAATTTGTCATCTCCCGAGGCCAAATATTAGCATAACAAGAGATCCGAGAGCCCCCGTTTCCCCACCATTTAATTCCGCCCGATGCCCATTTGTTAGACTCAACTCCGCTGAACTACCTTTGTTACACCAACTGAACAGTGGAAGTACTTTAAAAGTTCGCAAAACTAAAGTTCGACCGAATAAATACCCCAAGTTTGGTTGCTTGGAGATACTAAAGATGTTAGTAAGTACATTGGTCGGTGGCATTAGTGGTTAGTTTATGTAAAATGGCCTGAAATATTTAGTGGGTGTGTTGAGTAACAAGTTTAAGTCAAGTTTGACCATAACTCATAAATCAAGTAATGTGTTAAGTCCCTCAATGCTTCCTAAGAGGTTATGGACGAGGGTACATTATAATTATGTTATGTTGGTTATGGCACCCCTGACGGTCGTTCATTACAAGGGTTTGCTAGAATCAATGAATGTGACAAAACCAACAAGTTTGGAAACATCAAAAAGAACACCGTTTAATTACAAACCAGATCAAACGCCAGTCAAAAGTGAGGCCCTTGAAACTATTATATTTAAACGAGATCTTTATTCAAAATGTGACTTAAAACCGAGTGTAAGTTTTGAATTTTATTTGTTTTTTATTATTATTTTTTTTATTAATCAACGAAACTCAGAAATCTGACAAATAGAAAAATTCTCTCCCAAAACCGTCTAGATGGTTTGACTGGGGGAACAGACAGTCTCATTCTCGTCAATAAAGATTGTACTTAACAATAATTACCTATATAACTATAACAATTGGCAAAAAGTTTAAGAGTAGGTACTAAATGTTATCTAACAGATGCTTTTTAAGCGTTTTTTTTTTAACTTATTTATGTTTAGCTTCTGTCTGATAACCTCGTGCAAACTATTAAGTAAATAGGGCAGGCGTTTCTTAAGGGTTCTGTCTCCTTAATAATTGCTGACTTAGGTACGTCATACTTGCCCGCGGTTACTGACTGACTATGGCTGTGAAATGCCGACTTGATGCCCCCATAAGAGGGACCAGCGTACGATAGATCGGGGACTCTATCGTCTACGCTACACGGTCCCTGGAGCAGTGGTGATGTCCCAGTGCCTCCGGACATCGCTAAAGGAGGTGGGAGCCCGGAGGCGGGCGAAGAAGGCGTGGTATGCGCTAGACATTTTCTCCGCTCTCAAAAAGAAAAAAAAGGGGCCAAGTGCGAGTCGGACTCCCCCATGAAGGGTTCCGTAGCAGCAAGTAACATTTTTATCTTTGAGTTGATTGAATGAAAGGTAAATTGCGGTTTACGATTTATGACGTATTAAAAAAACTACTTACTAGATCTCGTTCAAACCAATTTTCGGTGGAAGTTTACATGGTAATGTACATCATATATTTTTTTTAGTTTTATCATTCTCTTATTTTAGAAGTTACAAGGGGGGGCACACTTTTTACCACTTTGAAACTGTCTCTCTCAGAAAAAAAAAATGATATTAGAAACCTTAATATCATTTTTGAAGACCTATCCATAGATACCCCACACATATGGGTTTGATGAAAACAAAATTTTGAGTTTCAGTTCTAAGTATGGGGAACCCCCAAAATTTTTGTATTTTTTCTATTTTTGTGTGAAAATCTTAATGCGGTTCATAGAATACGTCTACTTACCAAGTTTCAACAGTATAGTTCTTATAGTTTCGGAAAAAACTGGCTATGACATACGGACGGACAGACAGACAGACATGACGAATCCATAAGGGTTCCGTTTTTTGCCATTTGGCTACGGAACCCTAAAAAGCCTTGTTTGATTATACTTTGACATTAAACAGATGGATGGAGAGAGAGATCAAAGAACAGATGGATGGATTGTGTGAAGAATGATATGAAAGAAAAGGGATAAATGGGAAAAGGGATATGAAAGAAAGGTGGATGAAAAAGAAGGGGTGATAGCATGACGAATGACAGGACGGAATGGAAGAAGAAAACGTGTTGCGCCGACCGCTAGTAACATGGAACAAGGACAGTAAGAGGATGATGACTTTAACATGAAACGGCCATTTGCCAATTACAGTAAAGTTAAAGGCATAGAATTACACGACATTCACATGCTCATCTAACAATACTTCAAACAAGTAAGACTGATGCCACACAGGCCTGCTGCGTCGACTGAGGGGTGACGCAAAGCCAGCGCATCGCACAGACAACGCCCGTGTGGCATCAGCCTTAGTCTTCCATGCGTCAGCGAACATTCAATTTTGTGTTAAACCTTTCTTCATCAGAATAAAGTTCAAAATACAATATCTGGCTCAAAGGTTTTAGCTTCAAGTAAAAACCGTTTCGTCAAAAAACCGTTTGTATTTTTCTTGTCAGTATAATTATCTTGCCTCACGGGTGGTCATTTTATTCTACAATGCTTGCTTCAGTTGCAATTTTCTAAATACTCTATTTGTCAGAAAGTATTGGTTATTTATTTATGTTCTCTAGATTTACGAGAATATATTGTTTTAATTCAAATCCAAAATTAATGTAAACAGGACATAGAGAATATTAAAGCATCTAAGTAAATAATAATTATGTAAACGGCCTCTAAATTTAATTATTTTCTTTAACGAACTACAATTAATGTTGTCTTAATTATGAATAGAAAAACAATTTCTGTTTCTTTAATTAAAATCTTATTAAAAGAAACTTAGCAATCTTCAAAGAGAAAATTTGACTATTCTGTTTTTGTATTAAGAATTGTTTCTTAATTAGAAATAAGTAGATAAGTATGTAATTAAATGAATGACAAAATAATAATAAAGTGGAAATGAAAAATTTGGTTCACAAATGTTACTAAGTACGTACTCACGTATCCATCACAATGATAAAGATAATGCTGACGATACCTACATATTTCTCTACCTATTCTCAAATTTTCAGCCATGATTTAATGACGAAGGTCTTACAACTCTGGGATCTCAGTCCATAAGTATTGTAAGTCAGAACAAATAACTGCGAAAGTAGTACAAATTAGATGTCGTAAGTTTAAAACTTCACAAGTCCTAGAGAATAGTGAAGGAAATGATTGAAGTAGGTACATAAAGAGGGTGGAAGACTTGAATCTTCTTTTGTAACTGTTTGAAAGTTTACAATTTATTTGCTTTGCTGTAACTGGTACTTACTGATAAGTAGGGAGGTATTTTAAATGAGATATATCTGAAAAGGTACTAGAATGTACAAGGTAGCTTTTAATTAGCTACCGACCTTTCAAAGGGTGAAAATATTCATGAGTATGACCAACTTTATTACAAAAGTTGAAAATATGAAAAAAGAAACAGCCGTTGAATCATTTTGATATATCATGTGATATGTTAATATATTGTGATATCACGACGGTTAACATGATCGTGTGGTATCGTGTGGTGCCGGCCGTGAATAGTAGCATCCCATTTTTCCCCGTGGGTGTCGTAGAAGGTGACAGAGGGATATTTAACAGAGAATGGGCAACAGCATCCTTCTGAGTACCATAACACCTACTGCGATCGCCAACATGTACCGGCCAAGCATGGCGATTACAGTTAACCCCCCCTCCTCCCCGGGGTTAACTGTAGTGCAGTAGGTGTTATGATACTCAGAAGGATGCTGTTTCCACCTATGCCCAGCAGTGGCCGACTAAAGGTGGCATGAAATTGATGATGAAAAAAAAAATCAACTGTTAATTCATTTTGATATATTATTATGTGATATATATTGTTTAATGACGATTACCAGGACGGTGGATGAAAAAAATATGTTGCGCCGACCCCAAGTAACATGGTATAAGGCAGGAAGATGATAATGATGATTAATTTTCATCGTGATGTAGTGCATTTTTGTTCTGACTTTCGGACTTCTGACTACCACTACCACTACCATCTGATAAAAATCTACGAATGATAACCGAAGCCGACGGCTTTACGTACTTCTTTCTATGCTACCATTAGCATTGTTACCATTTTAAGAAGCACAATAATATCGAAAAACTCATTAAAATATTCTCAAATTCATCCAAGTTTTTGGCGCTGCAATAATATTTCCAAACTTTTGCGTCTGACCGGCCAAAGTTACCGTCGCAAAGTATAACAAAATTGTTCGAAAAATTATTACGAATTCGTAACTCCAAAAGGATTTTACATTTTGAAAGGTGAGGCGAAATGATATCGAGTACCACAGGACAAGTCACTCGACAAAATTTTGATGAGGGCTCTAAGTCAATACTTTGTGGAAATGAGCTTCATTTAGCGGACTTTGAGCGGGTTTAAACATTGTGTGGTGTCGCATCGCTAGAACAATGGATTTCTGTTTTGCGACCCGTAGTTGTGGAAATTCCGCCATCTTGGTCGGCGTTTGCAAAAACAATGAGCGATAGTTTCTTGATTATTTGTGTTTGCAATTGAAGTATTTTTAAAGGTAGTTTAATTTTGTTTAAATGTTAATAATATCTTGATTGTAAACTGTAAAGTAATTAATAAGATAGGGTTTCGAAAATGCGATTGGCGGTGGGACCTGTCTAAGGTTTAATTTCGCTTAAAACTTATATAAAATGTTCACATGTAATGTGTGTTTTATTATAGAGAAAACAAAATACGAAACAAAATCATAAATTACAAGAGACAAAAGAACCTAATACGTGTTATAAGATTCCATTTACATTTGAAACATAATAACTAATCCAGTTTCATAACATAATTTGTTTAAGTAATGACAGCATTAACATAATTCATAACACACTTGTGCGATAAAAATCATGTCAAGGCTTTACGTAAAATAATAATTTAAATTCATATTCCAGGTCCTTTAAATAAATTCTAAATATGTAGATAAGTATGAAAAATTCTGCACACTTTTTCAATAGTAATGTAGGAAAAATGTACAACCTTTTACGCAAAAAAGGCTTTTATTTCGCAGAGATAAAGTATAAGCTTGCGGTGTCCAGGTAAAAATACTCCATACCCACTTTACCTGTGGGTGTCGTTCGAGAGAACTAATTGGTTACTTAAAGTTTTCACGCAGTTAATTAAGAATTTCTAGTTTTAAACGAATGGCTGGTTGTTTTAAAAGTGATTTTTTTTTAAGAATGGAAACAGATGCTTGTTTGTTTATTTTTAATTTATCCCTCCAACCAGTTCCTCTTCACTTCAACTAAGACTGCCGCCCATTGCTCGGCATAAGTTCCGCCTAAAGGAGATCGCAGTAGATATTATGGTACTCAGAAGAACGCTTCGACCCATCCTCTAATTAATATCCCTCTGTCGCCCTCTATGACACCCACAGGTAGAAATAGGGTGGTGCTATTCGCGGATTTTTCTTTGGCTGTTGTACCTAATGTCCATAGAATTACCATTGTATTTCATAAGTGCGGACTTGTTATTGGATTGTTATTGGCTTTGTTTTTTAATAAATCCATACATTCATACTTATAACTTAATAGAGCGAAAGCAACTCTGTCTGTTACGCTTACACGATAAAACGGTTAAACCGATTTTGATGAAATTTGGTATGAAGATAACTTAAACCCTGGGGAAAGACATAGGCTACTTTTTAATCCGCAACTTCGTCTGCATCTAAGATAACCAAAATTCATGAGGACGAAGTCGCGGGAAATAGCTAGTATATTAATATTAAGGTCCAGTTTCGCACCCTTTGAGTACAGAACCAATACGAAGGTAATGGTTCTCCCCTAAAGGAGATCGCAGTAGGTATTATGGTACTCAGAAGAACGCAACTGCCCATCTTCTAATCAATATCCCTCTGTCGCCTTCTATGAAACCCACGGGTAGAAATAGGGTGGTGCTATTAATATATAAATTAATAAGATAACCAAGATTCATGAGGACGAAGTCGCGGAAAAAAGCTAGTAAATAAATACTAGGGTCCAGTTTCGCACCCTTTGAGTACAGAACCATTACCTACCATTGCTTCAGTTTAATTCCTTCCTGCTCAACAGGAACAGATGTAACTTTCAAAAGAATAACTGACGCAATTGACAGGCGAGTTAGGTGGACAGGTGTAAATCCAAAGTTTTGAAGTGGAGTCTTCAGAACTCGGCAACGGAAAGATTGATGACATTCGGTGGGGCATAGGTAGCGAGAAAGGATTTTATGAAGAACTTCAAACTTTAAACCTACTAGATTGAAGAACCATTTTAGGTTGGATATTCAAGATTTATTTTTGACTTTTTACTCTTTTCTGGTTTGAGAGTAGTTCATATTTGCACTATTTCTGCAGTCCTAATCCGACAAGTCACCTCAAATTTACTTCACCAAAATTCACCGAGGGAAATTTTTGCATTAAGTAGACTGGCCGTGTGGTGCCAGCCGAGAATAGCACCACCCCATTTCTACCCGTGGGTGTCGTAGAAGACGACAGAGGGATATTGACCAGAGGATGGGCAGGAGCACCTTTTGAGTACCATAACACCTACTGCGATCGCCAACATGCATCGGCCAAGCATGGCGATTACGCCTAGCCCAGACCTAGGTCTCGCCCAAAAAGTGGATTCCCAGCAGTGGGCGTCAAAAGGTTGATAAATGTAGTTGATCCCAGCTGTCATTCGTAGATATTTGTCAGTCGTTATGGGTCCAGTTGGGAACCAGAAAGTCTGACAACCAGTTTGACTAAGGGGTATCGTGTTACCCATTAAGGCGCTAACAAGCGACTTATGCAGATTTTAAACAGACAATCACGTCAAAATGTGTAGTGTAAATGATGAAAAAAAAATATGTTAAACTAGAACTTTCTCTTAATCATTTAGTATGTGAATATTTATAGTTACATATTGAATAGTTTAATTACATTGCGAAGTTGTGTCTTACGCGGACAAAACATTGATAATCACACAAAATCTACCAGGAATATTTAATCGAAACTTTTACTATCTTACAGACAATTTTATGATCTGTCTTTTAGTATACGCCTTTTTTTTTAAGTTAAAGAATACTATCTTTTATTTATTTTTTTCGGTTAAACTTTGTGAGTTTTGGACGCAGCGCATACGATTCTCTGGTCGCTCAAGGTCGCCGGCGTATATCGTCGCCTTAACTGGGTTTTGGAGGGCAGATAGATAGCCAGTCGCTCCAAGTAAAACACTGGCATTCAGCTGCATCCGATTAGACTGGCAGCCGACCCCAATAAAGTTGGGATAAGACTAGGCAGATGATGATGCCCCGGCGGTTTTGTTTATTTAATAACATTTGCAAGACAGTAATATCATTTCGTAGGGATACAACCGGATTTGTTGTCTCGACATTTTTCCATAGTTTATAGATAAGTATTTTGTTTTTAAATAGGAGTATGAGACAGACAGTCACAACATTTTAGTTATGTAAGTTAAGAAAAGTAGCGTTTGAAAGAAAATCTTCTGCGTTGATTGATTTCTTGTTTGGTTTACAGAAGATGCAGTGACTAAGATATAATTATAATAAATAATATTATATGAGGATATCACACACACACGGCCATTTTACCCTAAACTAGGCAGACAGCTGATATATATACACAAATATAGAAATAAATACGTATATAGTCGAGATAAATAACAACCAGACAAGGAAAACACAAGTGCTCATCACACAAATGTTTGCCCTGGGCGGGATTTAAACCCATGACCGGGTGCATCGTACTTAGGCTACGGAGCCGTCGGTATATGGTATGATAATGGGCTTGTCTCAAAAAATACTTATTAGGAGAACTTCTACATCGTCCTAACTTTCTAACTCTCAAGCTCAAAACCCATCAAAGTTTACGAAAGCGAAGTTTAAAGGTACAGCGTTACCTTAAACGATAGCATTTTATACTGCATTAGACTTTCTATAACATTCAGTGGTCTGGTTTCTTACACTGCTATAGAAGATGACATCATGTAATTATAACCTTTTTCCTCCAACCACAATACACCATGTGGCCTTATAATACTTTGATTGCCTTAAGTGGGCCAGAGTAAAGCGCGTGTTTGCAGGGCCGGATTAACCATGTCGGGGCCCCTAGACATTGCAATTTTCAGAGCCCCTTTATTTATTTATTAAAACTTTATGCACAATATTTAAATAAACATTGTACAAAGGCGGACTTAATGCCTTGGGCATTTTCTACCAGTCTACCATAAGGTGATGCAGATACAAAATGTGGCAGGTGCAAAGGAAAATAAAATTTACAAGAATAAAATAAAGGTACTAATAAATACATATATACATACATACAAACAAAATATAAAAAGTAGAGAGAGCTAAAAATACATCGATGGCGAAATACAATAAATCAATTGTGGGATGAGTCTGCCAACTTCCTGTGCAAGTGTTCGCGAGCTTTTACCTTAAATGTGAACCGACTGGAGGCCGTCCTGATATTTTGAGGCTTCCTCAGAAACGCATTCCAAAGGAAAACCGCCTGGACAAGAAAAGAAGATTTGAGAAAACCAGAGCGGTGAGAAGGACATCGCAGAAGACGATTATTGGAGGAACGAAGATTCTTGCTGTGCGCAGAGCATAAATATTGAAAGTGAGAAGTCAGATATAAAGGAGAACTGGGTTTGTTTAAAAGAGAAAATAAGGTTGTCAAAGCCCTTAACGCTCTGCGCTCTCTGATGGGTAACCATTTTAAAAGCGACCGATGTGCGGACACATGATCATACTTACGGAGATTAATAACGAATCGAATGCAGTTGTTAAGAAGTCGGTCAAGTTTATTGAGGAGATCCGCATTCAGGTCATAGTAACACACATCACCATAATCAAGTATGGGGAAGATAAGGGACTGAACAAGCTTTACTGTTACGTGTGATGGGAGAACATTTTTCAATCTGTAAAGCGACCGCAACGTCCCAGTGACTTTTTTGCTCACACTCGCGACCTGTTTACGCCAATTCAGGCATGTGTCAACGTACAAACCCAGATCCTTGATGTCGGAGCTAAACGGAATGACCATTACCCTTTTCTAATTTCTTAAAATGCATATTTTCTACCAAAATTATTTATTTACTTTACTATTTATGTACACACAGTACACAACACCTGAAATGAACATTACAAAATATGAATACATAGGTACTGCTTATTTCTTTATACTAGTAATTATGCCATTTTTTACTACCAACATCTTTAATCTTTTGTTCTCGGTGCGCCCTTGCCTGTTAGGGACCCCTAGGCAGTTGTCTAATCTGCCTTAACGATAATCCGGCTCTGCCTGTTTGTGTGTTCGTTTCTATTATTTTGTAGCTGAAACATTAAGAATAGTAGGTACTTTATCCTACATAAATGTACTATAGCCTGTATAGCTTTAGTATAGAGATATACCGTTGAAAAATATGACTGGTATTTTCTGCTTAGAAACGGTACAAGATGTTAACTGACAATGTAAGCTGTGAATTGAAATAGAGAAAATGCTTGACTTGATTCCTAAAAATATACTCACGACGCTTATTTTTACAAGCTTTTACACGCGGTTTCGTTCGCGCAAATATCGGTAATCACGGAGGCAGATGAAAGTGAAGTAACTAACATATGCAAAAGTGCGGTATACATACTGTAACATAGTAAGGTATGTTTTTCTATAAGGTATATGTGTTATGGGTCTTTCTTACCTGAAATAAATGATTATATTAGATTATTATTAATAAGTAGCCTTTCTTAAGGTTCGAGCTTAGTTTGCACCGAATTATATCAAAATCAGTTCAGAAGTTTAGCGGCTAAAGCATAATAAACAACTCACTTTCGCATTTGGAATTTATTTAAGGAACAGATTTGATTTTGTTCTTTAAATTTTTAATTTTCACCACCACCGTCAACCACACTACCACCACCACACCGATACGACCACCACCACCACCACACCATCACCACCACCACCATATCAATATACTATACAGAAAAACATTTAGGTATACCCTCCATTTTTCTTGTATCAAGACCCAAAAGTTATGTAAATATGGTCAACTTCAAAATCGAATAATCGTTGTTTGTACTTTTATTTGTTTTGATGTTTTGTGCTTCTATACCTACCCATGGAAATACACGATTGCTCAAATTCAGAAGATTATAGAAAAATAAATAGGACCTTTTCGCCTGATGGTTGACTAAATTAATAATGATATTCCCTCTAAACTGAGGTCCCTGTACCCTCTTAACTATTAAATACTTCATGCGCAAAAGGGTTCGATCACAACAAAGTTGGTAAAACTAAAGTTTAGCTGCCCGTAATTTTATCAGGGCAGCTGTAACTAACCAACAACTTTATACTTTACTACATTTTATATAAGTCCTAGAATTACTTTACTAGCTTCGTGTTAAGTCATGGTTTACTGCTGCTTATTTCCTATGGGAAATCTTGTGTTAAATATTGAACAAAGTGAAGCTGTGGGACGCAGGTTATGAGTAAAAAAAAAATCTACCTAGGTAAATTTAGGTGAAGTGTGCTTAAAGGTGAGTATATAGTAGAGCATTTTGTAACAAAACATCAAGACTCTAATGTGGCACCTTCTCACGAACCGAATATTGAGCACGACACTCAACGCTTTATTACACATTGGTTTTACAAACCGACGAGCGAATTTGTGTAACATTTCATCAAGCAAAGACATGAACACATTGACAATGACACAATGACATTTTTCAACCTGCAGATTTGACATTTCAACGACCACTCTGCATAAACATCGAGACCATACCATCTACTTTAAATGTCAAAGTACAATTTCTTAACAAAATTACAAAATTGATGTTAACATTTTCTTTCTAATTTATTTGACAAACAATGTAAAACTTTTCGACGTACAAACAAATTTTAGATACCGTACCTACATCGTGTTTACACTATCGTCTTATTAGCGAATTTAATTTTGTTAATGTAAACAGAATTCTGTACTTTGTAACATAATTATTTATTTGGCTTTCGTTACGGCCTAGTGGTTAAGGCGCCTGGTTCTTATGCATGAGATTGCGGGTTCAAGTTCTTATGTGATGATTCATATGTATGTACTATTGGTGAAGGAAAACATGCTTAATAATGCTTCTCTATATGAGAAGAGGCTATTCCTTGCATTGCGACAATCATAGGTTGGTAAAATTTAGTTGAACAACCTACTTAATTAGTCCATAATTGTAGCTAGCAAATAATAAGTGTCAAAAACCAGCCAGTGTAATAATATAATTTTAGAAAATGTAACAGATATCAACACATTGTTAAAAAAACACTGCCATATGTAGTTTTTTTATTCTGAAACTACCATAATGAAAGTAAAACGGATTATGTTATTTAATGAACACTAGCTGATGCCCGCGGCTTCGCCCGCTTGACAAATTATATATTAAAACCTTCCTCTTGAATCACTCTATCTATTAAAAAAAACCCGCATCAAAATCCGTTGCTTAGTTTTAAAGATCTAAGCATACATAGGGATAGACAGACGCGGCGGTGGACTTTGTTTTAGGGTATAAATAATGATCACCAAAAAATACTTTAGGATCTTAAGCTCCCTTACCAAAAAAATATACTAAATTATACCAAATGTACTAAATGGTCACCAAATCTTAGTATGCAAAATAACCAAAATCTTTTTGACCCCCCTGGGGCGGATCCGACATGGTTAGGTTAGGTTAGAACTGTGACCCCCTACGACAGAATTAAATCGCTTTTTACAGTCAAACTCATACATTTCTACAATACTTTAGGAAACACCATTTTGGTGACCATTTACTATTTTTGGTTTTATTTTATTTACTACTAGCTTCTGCCCGCGACTTCGTACGCGGATCCTGTTGCTTATGCCAGCGACAACGGAGTCGGCAAAATCAAAGATCTGAAACGTCTGATGTCGAATTCTAAAGAAAAGCGTTCAAAAAGTACAATTTTGAATCATACCTCCGATGGCGGAATATGTGGCGTAGTCAATCATAGGAGTATACGTAAATGAACTCCGTTCCTTATCAACCCAAGGAAGGTCGCCATGACCTACGGCTATATCTTGAGACACATCCGATTCTTCAGATGATATCGACATTCTGTTCAGAGAATGTCGAAGTCGATCAGAATTCAAACGTTCGTTGCGCTCTTCTTCTGTCTCTTCATGCGTACTCCAGCAATTCTTTATCTCTCACTTTCTAACTGATTATGAATATTTTGTTGTGTGCGTGTTCGGGACAATCTATACTAATATTATAAAGCTGAAGAGTTTGTTTGATACGCTGAGATTTTTTTTGGATTCGTGCTCTATTACTGTTCCTAAACCCCTCTCAATTATTTTTTTTTTAATATATTCAATGTGCAGACACAGTTTTGTTACTGTTTTATTATATTTATATAGATTATTGGTGATCATTTAGTAGATCTGGAGGTTCGTTAAACATACGCCTTTGTTTTATAAAAATAATATGGAGTGATAGTGCTACACAAATTAATTACTTGAATAGGTATCTAAAAAGCCATCTGCGCTGTTATTACAAAATAAGCCTTATTGTCATGTACCGAAATGTAGGTATGTTTTGAACAGAATTGAAATATCTTCACTGTTTTTGAGATTTACATACACTACTGAACATACCTTCATGTTCTTATAACTTTGATACTGCTGCATTTCCAGTCTAAAACAATGTGCAGTAAAATTTTAGTAGGTGATATTGAAGAGTGCGAAATTACGACACTGAAAAAAGGTCTCTCAAAATGTTGCGTAAGGTTTAATTTGGAACGATACATATGAAATTTCCCGCTAAAACACATTATTATTTCATGAATACACAGCTGAGTTTCTAGGTCATAGCAACTTAGCAACAGAATAATTATGAGCGTTCGTCTACATTTCAGTTAATTTAGTGATAATGGGAAAAAAGTACGCATATTTTGAATGTTTCCTTTAGTGAATCAAAGTCAAAATCTAATTATTTATTTCAATTAGACCAAGACGTGATGGCCAAATGCTTCAGGCATTGGCCTCTCACGCAAGAGGTTACGGGTTCGAATCTGGGTAAGTACCAATGTGTTTTTTTTTCAATTCATATGTACTTCCTTACTACTTTACTTCCCCGTGGGGTATCCGGGCCAGAATAGCACCCCCATCTCGTAGAAAGCGGAAAAGGGAAAATCCAAAATTCGGGCAGCAGCAGTGTACTTAATGAACCTCACTGCGATCCCCAAGACGCCTGCCAAGCATGGGGATTATGGCAACTCTTACGGGTGAGAGCCTTTGTCTAACCGGCTGATGATAAAGTACTTTCTAAGTTTATCGTGAAGGAATAGGTCGTAAGGAAACCTGAACCTATAAATTAAAATAAGTCTGGAATTACCAGCCCGTCTTGAGCGCACGTGGTGATCAATGCTCATGCCTTCTCTGTGTTAGAGGAGGCCTTTGCCCTGTAGTGGGACAATTATAGGCCGGTATTATATTAAAAGGCACTTTTGAACGTCATTTACATAGAAAATGAACCTAGTTGCCCCTTCCAAAGGGTAGTTTCGTATGGAGAAGAACGGGCGAAAAATTCTTCTCAATACAGTATTTAAAATTTTACAATTAAAAGCAACTTCAGTAAAATTCCAAAATCGTGACGTGGCTAAGTAGTTTTGGCAGAATAAATCCAAAATAATTTCAAGGAATTTTCTACAAAACGCCCGAAACTGTGAAAGATTTGTCTTGAAACAAGTCTACCCATTTTATCAAGTAGTACAAAGCTGTTCAAACCTAAAACAATTAAGACTTAGAAAATTAACCTAAGTACGTATAAGGCGTGCTCCACTCTAAGTATTTATAAAGGCACAGGGATTTAAGTGTAAACCCTTCTTAACAGTAGAGACCTTCTCATTAATCGGGTCTTTGACCAAGTAGGTTGTAAGTTTTGGATGGAGGTCAGACGTTATCTAATGTCTTGAATTAATCTTAAACATAATGGATGTTCTTGAGTAGTGATGTTAAAGGTAACATAATGTTTTCGCAAAGTTTATGAAAGTGCGAAAATATTCTGTTACCTTTTATATTTTCGCAGTTTCATAAACTTTGCGAAAATACAAACGAATGGACAAACGAAACGCGATAAACTCAAAAACTACTGAATGGATTTTCATGCGGTTTTCACCAATAGATCGAGTGATTTATGATGACGGTTTAGGTGTATAATTTGTTAAGGTTTGTAGCGACATCTATCGCACATAATACGAACTACAACAGACGTTATCCGCGTCAATAGGGTATATACAAAATCCCGACTACAACCGTCGGGACGGTTGTAATCGGGACGTGGAGTCGGGTGTAGTGTCTGGTGGGCTACTGCCCGTAGTAGCCCCACCCGTATGGTCGGAGGATCCTCCCTTTTCACTGGAGGATGAGTAACTTTACACGCTGTTCCTCATACCTCTAAAGGTTTTATATAAATTGGCTAAAATATGACGATGAGTGTTGAAGATGGCGGAAATAATAATGGCGACTGGGAGCTATGTAGATAGCTAGTCTCTGCCATACCTGCGAAGCCGTGGTGGATCGCTAGCATGCTATTGATATGCTGCCAGCATATCTTATCGTATCTATTAACACAAGTTTTAAATTAGAAAATGTGTACTTATGCATGTTTTGTTTAGGTTAAGGTATTTATATAATAAATAAATGAATTATTATTATTAGGTATACCACTTTTAGAAGTGAATTAGAAATTTTAAAAAGTTATTGCACAGTACTATCAAGGGCTCAATTCGTGAACTATCTATAACTAATACTATATATATAAAATTTACCATTTTCCCCAGCCCTTGTAATTAGATATTTAACAAGTTTAATGAGTAATTAACTTTTAGAAACTACGTTAGAATGTAGATCTATGTAATATTAAAATACACATCTAAAGAAAGTCGAATAAATACCAATTCTAAACCCTATCGGTAATGTTTAAAACTGCATGTACTGGTTGCAAAAAAAAAGCCGGCAAAAAAAAACATTAAAAAAAAATACTGCCTAACAGTTATCAACAGAACAAATTCGAACAGCCTCGATTTTCAAAATGTAACTCGAATTCTCGAAAGTTTCAAAGATTACTGTTTTACAAATCTATCAGTAGTTTCTTTAGAACTCGAGCTTGACGATATTGTTATCTTGTAAGCAAGTTAAGATATGAGGGTTGCAAGGGACATATTAATCCCTGTCAGTGATGATATAGTTATATCCCTGGTCCTTTGAGACGAGGACCGCCTAACTTTCTGGGCATATTGCTCACATGACGTATTGTGTTCGAAATGGGTACCATGAGTACTTGTGAGTACTGAGTAAGTAGAGCAACATTTTTACGTCACGTCAGTATTATTTTGTACATTCTGAAGTCGCATATTAAAATAATATGTGATGATCACCCGTTATATTACATTTAACGTACGTTAAACATCTCACGTCATAGTAACTTTTTAACCGTCCGTATGTAACGTTAACCGATTGTTTGAAACAACCCGCCTTAAGTAGTGTATTTTTGCACCCATAATAAAATTCAGTACAATTTCATCATTCTACCTAAAAGATTGAGATTGACCAATTTACAAAATTAACGGATCACATTCGTTTGGAAAGGGACAAACGATACAAGAGATACGATTCCACGCAACAATACAATAGATACGATTCCACGCAACATTGATACCAGTTGAGTCTAACTGGAATCTATTAGAGTCTATAAAACGGGCAGACATTTGATGAGCCGAAAAAAAGGACAAAATGGCCGAAACATGGCTGAAGTTTCAATCGAGCTGAATGCTTCTAGATAAGTATGAATTAAATACCAGATCAATGTCCATTGCAGATCATCATCTGCCAGATGGACCTGAAACCTGACCTGCCTATGTTGGATGCACTTGAATACCAATAATAATTAATAATACCTAATATGTGGGGAAATAAAACTAGGGAGACTCTGTACTATGGGTGTCAGACAGCTGATATACATACACAAATACATTTAAATACATACATATATAGATAAACAACACCGAAACACAAGGCAAACATAAATGCTCATCACACAAATATTTACCCTGAGCGGGAATCGAACCCGCAACACGCTGCGCAGCAGTCAATCGCTCAGCCACTGCGCCAACCGTGTCGTCAATGTTTTACATAGAGCTACTGCATGTTTGACCTTCAGAACCCAGTTCCTGGGTTACACGGAACCGTTTGGTAAGATTGATTGTCAGACTTTGTGGCTTCTGGCTAACCATAACGACTGTTAAAGATTTACGGATGTCAGCTGAGACCAACGGCTTTAGGTACGTGATTTCCGAGACACGGAAGGGTCTCGATATGAAATGGATGGTCACCCATCCACGGACCGACCGCGGCAAGCGTAGCTTAACCATAATGAATCGATTCGTACGGTGTTTACTTTGAACTACTGATCCGATTCTAAAAATTATTTCGGTAATAAATATTCTACATTTATTTTTAACCGACTTCAAAAAGGAGGAGGTTGTCAAGGTTGTTGTATGTTCGGACATAACTCTGTCATATATACACGGATTTGCAAAATTCTTTTTTTGTTCGAAAGGGGTTTATTCCGAAATAGTCCCATATAAATTTTACCTAAGTTGATCGAGCTTTTTTGAGACAATCAACAAAATCCCAAAAAAAATACTTAGATTACGTTTTAGTTTCTTTAATCTTTGGAGGACCTACAATCTCTTTTAAGTGAGCCGCCGTTTCTAAATTGATTTGGATGTTAAGGCAAGACTAAAAAGAAAAAATTAAAAGTTTCTTCAAGTAATGTGTGTTTTATGCTAAAGTTATTTATCACTTTTTAGTTTTTGAAGGTTTTTTTTTTTTTGAAAATACTTTTACTGTAAAAGAAATACGGCGTCCGCAGGAAATTTCACTTTGACGAAGTCGCGTGCAGCGTACGCGTACGTAAATGTAAAAGTGTAAATAAGAATGACCGTCTCACGTATATACGAATAAAAAATAGAATTTAAAAAATGTCTTCTAAGGTACGTATATACGTACCTTAGAAGACATTTTTTAAATTCTAATATTGCATTCATAAAATACTCACGCGCATAAAATTCCTGGTACCAATCGACATCTTATCCGATCCCCATAAATATTGTCCAAAAAGTAAATCCGTTTCCTAAATTAAGTCACCTTCCGACCGCAGCAGACCAAGTATTGAAAAACGCTGATAAAAAAAAAGCTGTGGATTTCAAAAAAATCGGGTAGGTTATTAAATTCAGAACTGAGCGGGGGCAATATCGGAAACTCATTAATAATGTTACAGGGTGCGCCTAATTTCACCGTGACTTAGGCATATTTACGTAAATGGATCAATTTTTGTGGTAACCAGTGTAGTAAAGAAAAAATAATTTTGATTATGAACTTGCATATTTTGACACCGCCACCGATAGAATAGGAATCTTATCTTTAAAGATTATGGATGCGGTGTCTCCCAGAGATTTACGGAACCGTATTTTTGACTAACTACAAAAAAGGTGGGCGGTGTGAACATTTGTCGTTATTGGAAGATGGTGAAGCAGGCCTTTAATATAGTAACCAATGGCGCCGATACTCTATTTCACAAATTAAACTAAAATAAAACAATTGGCATCTCTTACTGCCAGGCAACTGAAGAAAAGGACGGTGACAGATAAAAACTAAGTTAGACATATCAAATTAGTTTTTTCTTGAACTTCGCCGTGTTTTTAATCAAAACGTTCAGGATGACAACTATAATTGTATGAACACTTAAGATCAACTTAAATTGACAGCTCTTATTAATATCTGTCTCTTTCTAGATTTATTGGAGAGAAACAGATATAATAAATGAGAATAATAATAATAATAATAATATAACCTTGTGGCCAGGATTATCCATCAGCAACTTGCTCTGAAATACAACCTCGTGGAATCAGAAGTACCATACTACAGGTATGTGCCCGATCCAGTTCTTGAAAATGGCAATGTCACATTGTACTGGGATCGATCCATCATCACTGACAGGACTATTGTAGCCAATAAACCTGATGTAGTTGTGGTGGATCGATTGGAGAAGCGTGCAATGATTATTGACATAGCAGTTCCGCATGACGTGAACCTCGTGAAGGTCGAGAAAGACAAGCAAATAAAGTATCTTGACTTGGCCCGCGAGGTTGTCGACATGTGGGATGTGGACTCAGCGATCATTGTGCCGATAGTTGTTACAGCCAATGGCTTAATTGCCAAGAGCCTCGACCAACATCTAAGGAGGCTCTCGTTAGGCGGCTGGATCAAGGGCTTGATTCAGAAGGCAGTACTTCTGGACACGGCCCGCATTGTCAGGAGGTTTCTCTCTCTGGAGCCCTGACCGCCGGTAGCTTGGACCCTGTTCCCGATACCGATGGGCTACTATTTTTTATATTTTTAAATGTTTTTATTTTTTATTAATATTTAAAAATGTATTTTATAGGTAAATATAATTAATATATGGTGATAATAATAATATGTGGGGACATTTCACACACGGCCATCTGACGCCAAACTAGGGAGACCCTGTACTATGGGTGTCAGACAGCTGATATACTACATACACAAATATATTTTAAATACATACATATATAGATAAACAATAATGTAATGGTTAGTTGAAGCAACCCGCCCTTAGTATTATGAGACTTTGTTGCAGATGTTTCTTACGTACAGACGGACTGATATAGCCTATCTCCTAATTTGAATCAAAGATACTTTAATAGGAATGACTTTAATTACCATTCTATTATCATCCCACTGCAGTGCAATTGACTCTTCTCATGCAGAGAAGACACGAGCATTGAACAACACGCTTTCTTGAGGCGGATGACCATTTCAGACCTATTTAAATTATAAACTCAGATTCCCTCTCTATATGTCCTTTACCGCCTTTACCTTTTCTAATATGATTTTCAAAAATGCCTTTTAATGGTCTAATTAAATAAATGATTTGACTTTGAATTTGACTTTGTCTTTGACCGATGTTAGTGACGTCGAATCCATATAAACTTTTTTTATCTATTGATAGGCATACGTTTGACCACTATCTCACCTGATGGGAAGCGATGATGCGGTCTAAGATGGAGCACGCTTGCATAGAAGTAACCTATTCACTCTTGACTTAAAGACTCCCAGGTTGTAGCTATCAGGAAACACAGACTCAGGCAGGGAATTTCACTCCTTAGCAGTACGCACAATGAATGTATTCCCAAAACGTTTAATGCGTGTGAAACTTAGAAAGTTAATATGAATTTTGAAAAGGACACACTGCTCTATATCGGACAGGCAACGCGAGGCAGGCACCTTTGCCAATGGTTCATGTTTACACCGAATGGCTAGTAAATAATATAACAGTACACGACATAAAACAGTGAATTTACGATAAGCATTTTACACAAGAAAAACAATCCCCGATTTTCATTGATTTATTTTAGTTTTGTAAAAGTTTGGCGTTATCCGTTGACCCATATCAACTGACAGATAACTGATGAAGACCGACAGGACATGGCAACCTTTTAAATAAACAATTACTCTCAAAAATAATAAATTCCAGTAACGTTAAGTAAATGAATCAAATTATTTGTTTGTATACTTTAAATATATCTCTATAATGCATCTGTTTAAATAAATAATCTTCGTTTGAAACTATCAAAATAATGGTCCTTTTATTTAGAGCTCAGCACTCAAAAAGTAATCTACATAAATGCTTCTCATCATTAACTTGACATGTCCCCATAATGACATACCCTATCTCCTTGTTCTCAAGACTCGGTATAAAATTACTTCGGATTACCATCCGAGAACATGAGTCAGCGATGTACTCGGGTTATATTAAATTAATGACATTATTCCGAAGTTCCGTGTTAAGAAGTCATGAGAGGAATTAGCTTTGGTCCTCATGGAGTAAATTAAGAGGGATATTATGTAAGTACTTACTTTACTTTATTGGATTGTAATGTTGGCTTGGATCAAGAATGTTTGGTCGAAGTATAGTGGCAAATCAATTAAAGTATAGAGAAGTGTAGCAGTGCAAGTGTGAATAAGGACCTAAATATTTGAAGAAAAAATAATAGTCCAATAACCCAGAGCTGCTAAACCTACGTCATTATTTTTACAAAGCTGAAATGTTCATTATGTTGTTAGTAGTATTGAAACCAAAAATGTTAGTGTTTACTTATTTAAAATATTTTTGAAGCAATGGACATAATTTACAAACAAAAACATACGAAAAAAAATTGTTAAAGCCAAACAAAAACAGAAATAATTAATTACTTTCACAAAGTTTACTCACTAAAACAAATAATAAAACGTCTTGGCGACACCATAACAAAACAAAACTTGGCGCAATAAAAACTTGAGACAAACTCATTGAATACTTACTTTCATTGAAAAGTCTCGAACAAATCAACACAACACGATCTAAAGTACACTGAGAAACAATAAAGTACTAAGAAGAACTTCTTCAAATACTTTTAAATCAAACTGTCACTTTGGAGTGCGATACGTAGCGCGAACTACGGTGCTACGAGCTACGGTGCTACGAGCTACGGTGCTACGAGCTACGGCGTAGACGTCCGTTCACGATCGCGATAACGCTACACTGACTGCAGAGCTAAGAGTCCGTACACGGGTACATTATGGCCCGGTGATGTTAGGTGTAAATTTTACATTTTTGTTACTTACACGGCCACATTTTTTGTGGAAACTCACGAATATGCGAATACATACAGAGTAAAAAATATTTAGTCATTAAATTATTTTTATCGGGGTCGAATGTAAAGCGGTCTTTTATTTTTGCTAAATAAAAAATTGAGTTTATTGTACGTGTGGTCTTGTGTGACTGCGAGTAAGTAAGAAAGTTTATGAGTACATTTTGTAGGCTTTATATAGCGTTAGTGGGAATTTCTCGTTGTTCACACGGCTTAGCTTCGCACTAAGAACTGGGTATTATATGAGTTTACTAATCATATTTTACAGTACTTTAGCGTAGTATATGAAGTAACTTTTTCTTTTATGTATTGTTTTAGTTCTTTTTCTCCGATTCAATACTGAGATTAAACTCTGTAAGACGTGTTTTGTTAATTTCAAAGGAATAGGTGTATTATTATTACAGAGCGAATAGTTTTCAGAGTATTGTAAAGGTACAATACAATACCTGTTCATTTATGTATTACTACTTTTTCGATGTGATTATGTTTTATTCATTTATAGGCGGCAAAAGCGGCAGGTAGCTTAAGAAACTGAGCATGGAGCAATTATGAGATTAGTAAACATATTGCTATAAAAGTCTTGGGAATTTTCCACAGAGTATAACGTGTGCATAAATATCAAACATAACCTACGATGGCGAATAATAGTTCTGGAATACCTACCGCGTACTACAAGGTGTAGCGTTGGAAATCTCCAGGAATGGTGGACCGATGACCTGATGTAGGTCACGGAAATCCACTGGATGCGAGAAATATAGGGACTGTTGGTGTAGGTAACCATGCTTTGGGGAGGCCCACGTCCAATAGCATAGCTATTCAGTAAAAACCTCCCTCGGTGAATTGATGTGAAGGGAAGCTGTAAATCTCAAGTATTATTTAGAATAATAGCTAACGTCCAGCTCACTTCACCGAAATTTATTCAAGCTATTTTCTGAGACAGGATTGAAATGCCAACATAATAAACATAGTTACCAGTTTGCGGTGTGGTGCCGGCCGCGAATAGCACCACCCCATTTCTACCCGTGGGTGTCGTAGAAGGCGACAGAGGGATATCGACCAGAGGATGGGCAGCAGCGTCTTTCTGAGTACATAACACCTACTGCGATCGGCAACATGCATTGGCAAAGCATGGCAAGCTGATTGATCTGTGTATTCGCAGAAGTCGCAACCAATCTATGACCACGATCTATGACCGCTAGTAGTGTACGACTAAGGAAAAGAAAAGAAACTGTTTTCATTAATGGATTTACCCTTGTAACCTGTGACAGTGTCTTTCTAATGCACGTTATATCGCATATTTCATACCGCGATATTTCTATTCAGGTACTGTAACCAATATTACAAAAACAACATGCTCCATAAAAACCAAACATTACACAAAAGCCAACATAAAAACAACACTACCGCTTACAAGGCTCATAAGAAAAAAATACATGTAGGTACTAAGAAAAAAGTACATGTTTACTTACATTATTACGCTTCCGAAGAATATATTCTTTGCCTGTGTTATTACCGCGGTCCAATATGGACTTGGAGACTCTATTACCCAGGTCCATTCAAACGTTTATTTGCTTAGTGATGTTATCTAGCGCGTTCCGTCTTATTGGCCCTTACGCGGTCAATCTACCAGCTCATTGGTCAATAGTTTATTATACGATTTGATATTTGCTTATTCATATTTGTGTGCGGGTATGTGATGCTTATCGGTCAAGAATAATGCAATGATATTAGGTTCACTTGCGCTAGCCAAGGTTATCTTGTTAACTTCGAGTTAGTTGCTGATACAGGCCTATTGATGATGTATGCCATTTTGTAATTTAACCTGGTGTTAGCAACTAACACTTAGTTTAGGCGCTAACAAGCGACTTTAGCAGATTTTAAACTGACAATCACGTCAAAATGTATACCTAGTGTAAATGATTTGAAAAAAATATATGTTTAACTAGAACATTCTCTTAATCATTTAGTATGTGAATATTTTTGATTAAGTTCATATTAAATAGTTTAATTAAATCGTGAAGTCGTGTCTGACGCGGACAAAACATTGATAATCACACAAAATCTACCAGAAATATTTAAACGAAACTTTTACTATCTTACAGACAATTTTATTATCTATCTTTTAGTATACGCCTTTTTAAAGTTAAAGAATACTATCTTTTATTAAATTTTTTCGACTAAACTTTGAGAGTTTTGGACGCAGCGCATACGATTCTCTGGTCACTCAAGGTCGCCGTCGTGTATCTTCGCCTAAAGTTTTAGGCAAAAACAGGCCTTAGAGTGCTATTTTCCATATGGAGAGTGTACGAGTATGTCTCCTTCTTCTCGTAAAGAATGATAAGATTTAGTTTTCGTATATAATTGCTAGCATTAGCATTCACTGTCTAACACTTAACTAAGCTTAACGTTGGCGTACACGTTACGATACACTTGTGCAAGGTATTACTTGCACAAGTCAGCGTGACGCCGTTGTGACCACAAATAGCTCGAATTCTTGCGCAAATTTATCCCATACCCGTAAATGCATACTTGTACAAGTCTTGCGCAAGTATACGGGTTGATTGTTTATTCACTGGCTATCCTTCAGGGGATAAAAGTACTCATGAATATGAACTTAACAACTTTTATTAAGTGAACAACTTTGATATTGGAAATAACAGCTGTTCTCAATCAAAATGGACTACATCACTCACAGTATTTATTTATTTACTAAATACTAGCTGTGCCGGGCGGCCGGCGGTTTTGCTCACGCGGACCAAGTGTGACTTAAGGAAATATGTATTGAATTATACTGTCATCATAACTCTGCAAGTGGTTTAGTGGTTGCAAGCCTGGTTGCTGAAAGTTGTGATAGTGCGTTTTATAATAGGGTTTTTTCTTTAGACGTCCGGAGTCCGAATTTGTGTTTAGTTGGTAATTAGCCAGCTCCATACCTTGGACTAAACATCTGGTGGAAAGGTCATCAGGTCAAAAACTAGCACTTTGCCCGCGATTTCGTTCGCATTAATTTTCTCAAGGATCCCTAATTTTTGAATGCAATAAGGCCTTATAGCACTCACAGATAATGGAGTTTCATATTAGTAAAAGATTTTTTAGATGATTACCCCCTACATACCAACTTACACACTAACAAACCAATTTTATCTCCTTATAATCTGAGCTAAAAATAATAACTAATATATAAAACTCTCGTGTCATTTAGTATTTGTTATCGAACAGCTGGACCGATTTTTATATGTACACACATGGCACAGTACTAACTAAAATTTAAAATTTTATTTTTTTGTTTTCCTATTTTATTTTATTCCATTTTTCTTTTTCTTATTGTATAAATAAAACTGGTTATAATTTGACACTTGGAACTGAATCAAGGCACTCTAAATGTAACGCACGGGTAGATAGCACATAGAAATTGAAAAAAAAAAACTGACTCCCAAGATACAGGTTTCTTTACCTAGTTTGGGAGACAGCCGTCTCAGTCTTCTAGCTCATATTTAAATTTTACTATGCCTAATTACTATGTACCTTGTCCTCGTCTTTTGCACAAATAAATTATTATTATTATTATTATTATTATTTTATGTTTTTTTTTTTGTGTATGTTTGGTAGGTCTGGGAAAAGGCTATTTTTTTTTTAATTTACTTATGCGGCAAAGCAACGTTTGCCGGGTCAGCTAGTATTAGTTTAAAAAGTACACCAAATAAAGTATTTTTTTAGCGTTGTAAAAAAAAATGCTAATAAATGCTTTTTCTTTCTTTCTTTCTTTAACGCGCACCGTCTTACGTTGTATCCTAAAAAAACATTTATAACAAAAGAAATAAAACAACCAAAATATGTCGAATCCAAAACGCTTGATTGTCGCCAGCTATTGCCGCTTAAATAAATGTATACACTTTCTCACTGCCTTCTGACGATTTTGGACCTTTTAGACCAGTTTTCTCACAACATTTTCCTTAACCAAAGAATGAACACGGAAAATGTACTTAAGTAATATTAAGACACAATACACGTGTGGAGATAATGTGTTTGGAAATAGAATGATAGGCCATTATTACAAGGTGCTATATGATGCTTATTTAACTTCCATTAATTGCAGCCTTTTATTTATCATCATCATGCCAACATTTACACACACACTGCTAGGTCTACCTATGCCTAGCAGTGGGTGTATGGCCTTGGGGGAGACCTATGTCTTCTCCAAAGGGGGGTTCATCCATAATCGCCATGCTTGGCCGATGCATGTTGGCGATCGCAGTAGGTGTTATGCCCAACCTCTGGTGAATATCCCTCTGTCGCCTTCTAAGACACCCACGGATAGAAATGGGGTGTTGCTATTCGCGGTAGACACTATACGCCTTTTATTATTAAAATAATTCTTAGAGCCGAATTTCGGTCACGGAGGCCAATCTCAATGGAGATCAGTCAAGTACGCAGAATATATTTCACAATCTCACATTCCTGTAGGATGGCAATCCGACACAACCAGACAGGGATCAGGCGCAGAATCGACAGCTTTACTTGCTTTCCGAGGCACTGGGGTGTTACACCGCCAACTTCTAAACTCCTAGCTGTTACTTAGAAATTCTAATTAAACAAAACCCAAAACTACTTTGCCCGACTTGGGAATCAAACCCAGGAGCCCACTCTCCCAGTAGCGCCGTCCACGGTATCAACGAGTCAGTCAAAGCCAACAGCCAGTCAACCTTTTAATTCATACTTTCAAACTTTACTTTAATCCATACTTTTATATTTAATATTATAAATTCGAAAGTAACTCTGTATGTTACGCTTACACGATGAAACGGCTGAACCGATTTTGATGAAAATTTGGTATACACATAGCTTGAATCCTGGGGAAGGACATAGGCTACTTTTTAATCCGCGACTTTGTCTGCATCCACGATGCGACGCGAACGAAGTCGCGGGTAAAAGCTAGTAATGTATATTTGAACTTGAACCTTGCTTGAAACTGCCAGCTTGTTGGGCACGTGTCCCATTGACAGCGAGATGTTCCTCCGTCCCTTTTTCTTGAAATTATAATTATATATATTTTTTTTAAGTTTTGTATGGTTAGTTCAGTTAAGTTGTAGCCTAAAGGTGCGTACGGATTAGAGGCAGCCTCGCCCGAGGCACGCACGGCTCGCCCTGTTGCCTCAAGTGCGTACGCGCCACAGCCCGAGGCGCTGCCGCGGCGCGGCGGAGCGAGCCATCAGTGGTCGGTTTTTTACTTTATCAGACGCAGAAGTAAATCAGCTGTAAAGACGATCCGGCGCCATTTTGAATGTCGCGCCGTCGTGGTTCGACCCGAGTCAAGTTGCCTCGGCCTGCTGCCTCGTGTTGTTTTAATTTTGTACCGAGGCAGCCCGCACACGAGCCGTGCGTGGCGAGGCTGCGCACCCCGAGGCTGCCTCTAGTCCGTACGCACCTTTACGTTCAGTTGACACTAATTTTAAAATTGTGTAAATTTCAGAGAATTGGGATCGTAATGATCATGACTAGGTAGGTATACATATTAAAATAAATTGGATACGAATATTTCCGTCGCGGACATTATATATTTTTTTTCTACAATTATATATCTACTTGTATTAGTTTTAGATCTTGTTATAAGTTAAAAATGTTCAGTAAGGTGCGTCACTTTCTCGTGAATAAATGGTTTTTCTTTCTTTGTATTAGGTGATTTATAAAACAGATATTTAAAATAACAGTAGTACGTTTATCAGAACTTTGATGGTCAAGTACATTGTTATTTATTTGAATTATGTTGTACATATATGTAATTATTATTTACGTAGTTAGATATTTAATTATGAATCATTGTACTTACGTAATATTAAGACACAATACACTTCTGAAGATAATGTGTTTGGAAATAGAATGAAAGGCTGTTAGTACAATGTACTAATAATCTTATATTCATAGTAGCCCTAGGTTCAGTTGACAGTAATTTCAAAATGTTATATTTGATTTGTTTGTTTGTGTTATTGATGACTAATAAATTAATTACTGAAAATTGTGTTGTGTATGCCATCAGTCAATTTGTGTTATTATTCAATGTATTATTATTATTGAATGACTAAGTTTTTAATTTAATTATTTCCATGTGTAATTATTATGTACTACGTATGATGTGCACCTACGTTTTATCTTTTAACACAAAAATAGTAATATTTCCACCAATAAATTTTGTGTTAAATAAATAATTCCGAAATTTTATACATCGATTTAAAACAATGTTTTACCTATAATAATAATAAATAAATCTTTATTGTCAAAAACACTATTGAAAGTAACACTATCACAGTTTGAAAATAACCCTTGTCTCCACACTAGAATTCCCGGGTCGTGGAGACTGCCTAGTCTCCTCGACCGCGTCGTCGAGACTAGGCCGTCTCCACGACCCAGGGAATTCTAGTGTATAGTAGTAGTATTATTTTGTTAGACGAGGGAGCCTTCCCTCGTCTAACAAAATAATAGGGCAAAAGGGTACACACAGATTAATCGGTAAGATTTTCGACAATAATATAACAAAAATATGTAGTAAGGCTTTTGCCAGGTCAAGGAAGACACCAGTACATTTGTAGCCGTTGTCCACTCTTTAGCTACGTAGTCAACTGGGTTGGTGACTGCATCTTCCGTAGACCTGTGCTTGCGAAAACCATATTGATTTTCCGATATGAAGCCGTTTTCTCAAGATAACCAAGCAGTCTAGTATTCATATTCCTTCCCCGAATTTTAGATAGGGATGTTAATAAGGATATCGGTCGATAAATTGATGGCACAGTTTTGTTATCGAATTTAAAGATGGTGATTTCGATATATTCGCTGTTTTCATTAGCGTTGGTACTTTCCCAGTTGAGATGCTTAAGTTGCACAGAAAGCTTATTGACGCAGCATGGTAATTTTCACTTAACTTAAGGGTTCTGTTGGTAACTCCGTCACATCCAGGTGTCGAATTCTCTTTGAGGTTTGCTATGATCTTTTTGACCTCAAGTTCGTCAGTTGGCATTGCGGAAAAAGACTTGACAGATGGGTTTGAATCCTGGAAAAGTGTCATAGCAGTGGCATAGCAGTTATAGAAAGCTACATTACTATTGAATCACGTGGTCTATGTTTTTATCAGCCGACTTCAAAAAGAAGGAGGTTCTCAATTCGTCTGTATGTTCTTTTTTTTGGTATATTTGTTACGCGATTTCTCCAGCAAATGTAAGGCGATTTTGAAAGTTCTTTTTTTTATGGATAGGGTGGTCCCATATAAATTTTATCGAAATTGATTCAGCATTTTTTGAAAAAATCGACAGGAAGCAAAGAAATATACATGGATGATGTTGTAATGTTCTCACCTTGTACTTTCAATCTCTGTTTTGACTGTGTTGCCATTTCTTAATGGATTTGGATTATAACGAAGTACTAAAAAGTGAAAAATAAAAAAGCTTTTTTACAAAAAAGACAATCGCCTTCAATAACCAAAAAGTGAAAAATAACTGTAGCACAGAACACACATAACTTTAGTTTCGGAAGTCGGTGGCAATACAAAACAACAAATAGAACAGCCAAGCTTTTTTGATAAACCTACTTGATTTCTACATGGTGGAAGTAGCATGGAAAATCTGTTATAAGTGTTTAATATTTATGTAGCTAGTTTTTAAATCAATATATTTTCAGAGTAACTGAAAAAGTTGTACTTAGAGTTAGTGGAATTCAAACACATTACTCCCATATCTTCCCGTGGGTGTCGTAAGAGGCGACTAAGGGACTTACCAGAGAATGGGCAGCAGCGTTCTCTGTGCCTTTGTAACAACCATACTGCGATCGCCAATCCGCCTGCCAAGCGTGACGATTATGGCAACCCCCCCCCCCCCCCCCCTCGGGGAGGCCTATGTCCAGCAGTGGACGTCTTTAGGCTGAAATGATGATGATGATGAAACACATTATTTAAAAAATATTAAAGCCGCCCTAGGTTTACAAGCTTTTATACATTCTGCCTGATATCATAATATGCAATTTTATCATTTCCTTTTCGAAATCACAAGTTCTACCATTTTCAACCTTACCTTTCGTTTTACGACCAGTTTTGATGAAACTTTACGGAAATACAATTTTTTCGTGCAAAATACTGGCCTTAGGACGTACTCTACGGCCGTATGAATAATTCTTTTTTGATGCTGAGCGCAACTTTCCATGGGTTGCGTCAAAATGTAATCATTATAATATTATGTCTGCATAATATGTCTACTTTCCGAGGTACGGGTAGACAATTACCTATATAGACATAATGATTACCTTCTGTGCCTCGGAAAGCACATAAATCTGTACCCGGCTGTCATTCGTAGATTTTTGACTGTTGTTATGGGTAGTCAGAAGCCATAAAGTCTGACAACCAGTCTTACCAAGGGGTACTGTATTACCCAGTAACTGGGTTGTGGAGGTCCAATAGGCAGTCGTTCCAAGTAAAACATTGGTATTCAGCTACATCCAATTAGAAGCCGACCTCAACATATTTGGGAAAAGGCAAGGCTAGACGATGTTGATTTTATGCAGATATATTTTTTAAATCTATAAAGGCTGTAGATTAACGAGTTTAAGAGAATACCCTCTGTTATTTCATACTATATATTTAAACTATTCAAACCACAACCTCACGACACAGGTATTTCATTAACAGCACATCAAAATCGACACTGTAAAGATAAAACGCCGAGCACGCAATAAATTTAACAGCACCAATTTAATAGTTTCGCCCGCTTTACATATATACTTTTATACGTATTTCCCTTGGGGAAATTAAACCGCCAACGCTTAGCCACAAATCCCTGATATTAGCCATTTATCTCACGTTCGATCCTCTTTTTGCAGTAAAAAGCGTACGTGTGAACCGATCTCATAATAATTGTATTTAGTATAGAATCTAGATGTTTACAAAGAGAGGGTAAATTGAAAAAGTCAATTTTCTGAAGATGTTTGGGACGAATTTGGGCCGAATCTTGAACCGCTCCGATTAGAAAGTAAAATGTTTAACAATCCACTAAATATTATCTGCATTCTGTTGAAGGGTTAGGTAGAAATGCTTTAATCCGTACCCATTGTACAGGGTAGCTCATGAAACGTTAGACTTCCAATGGCAAATTTCTAAGCCTCTCATAATGAGCTCCCAAAAACACCTCCAAAATTTCTTGTAAAACGACGTTTCGTGGGACTTCCTTTAAAACATTTAGTAAGACAAAGTTTTATTTCCTTTTTTCTAGGCCTACAGCTTAAGGGCCCTAGGGCCTAAGAAACGCTACTCAAGATCCAATAACACTGAGATTCGGCCCCTGAATCGGGCTGTAACTTAGTACAGAAGCCATTGCGACCACCCAATCAATTGAAAGGCAATCGTATTTTTATCATGTCTTTCTTGAAACCATTTTATCATTTCTTCATAACAAACCGACAGACACTTTTATATCTTTTGTCAAAACAGTAATAAAACGTCCTTGTCGTTGTCACTCAAGAAAAACAAAACAACAACACTCTAGGTCAAGTACGAACATCCCATTGATGTATATAGATCCTCCATTATAACAAAATCCTTCCAAATACGTACAAGAGTTCCGTACAAAATACCGTTAACTGAATACCTTTTCTCCATTCCTCTACTTTTATGTTTTCCCCTTGAATTTATGTGCCGGTTTGGTACAATCACAGATTCTAGATGCGACAGGCAAATGAAAACGTATCGCTCTGCCGGGGAATACTGTGTATTCCAACTCCAACTTTATCAATTGATTTCCTTCCTCTCCACAGGGATCTTGCGAGATACGAAACATTTTTATTTACTATAAATATTTATTTTATCACCTGTGCTGGATGCGATGCGGAATTTTTGATTTTGTTTTCCAAATCTTGTTTCCGTGATTCGATTTTGGGTTATGTAAATAAATACTGAAGAAATGCGACGTCGATATGTAAATAATAATACGATAAAAATATACTGACGAACTGAAGCGGCCACAAATAACAAAGCAATTTGGCCCATATAAAATATTCTATCAAAATTCTCATTACAATTCGCGTGTAATGTCAGTAATGTCGGTTCCAATATACAATATGACTTCTAAATCACCACCAACCCTCCAGGTGGTGACACTACTCATGAATGTAAACCACTTTAATAATGGGATCAACTCTATAGAATGGAATATGAAAAAAAATTCAACTGTTTCCAACCTACACCAACACCACCATCCACCATCACCATATTCCACCATCATATTTTAGAGTTAGTCCAATACTAATACTACTTTATATTCATGAGTAGGTACTTTCCCCTCCCTGAAAGATTGGTAGTAAATTATAAGTTAGCCTGCATAGAATGATACAAAATTCATCTTTCTACTTCATTCATACTAAAGAGTTGGCAACACCAGTAGTCGGATGAGTTTCAAGTTCTGTAAGCACTAATACCCTGCCGCAAAAATATTCAATTGAAGTAGATTTTCGAAATTGGAATACGACGATTTAGCCTGATCGCTTAACTAAGACTATTCCTGAGGTAGCTGCGTGGTGCGGGAGGGGTGACACATGTCACAAGTTGACGTATCAGTGAACTCAAGCATCATCATTTTGATTTGATTTTATAAAAAAAACACAAGTAGTATCACCCATTGATAAAGCCTTCAAACTAAATCAATAATGTGTGAAAGGAATATTTCAAATTTAAAAATCGAATTCACATTCCGTTTACTCCGCGCGTGTTAGGCTCTCGGTTACGTTCCATTTCAGTTTCCGCTTCAAGAGTAAACAAACCGTTACATTATACAATAACAATTCTGTTCGATCCGGTGACCAGATAAGAGAACTGCTTTAAATAGAAATGTATCCTTGAATACCATTGAACATCAGACAACAATATCATTTCAACTGAGAGTTTATCGGACATTGTTTCATCCATATCCATACTTTAAATTTATAAATGAAACGAAATGAAATTTTGTATAACAATAGGAATGTGCCGTGTGGTGACGGCCGCGAATAGCACCACCCTATTTCTACCCGTGGGTGTCGTAGAAGGCAACAGAGGGATATTGCCCAGAGGATGGGCAGCAGCGTCCTTCTGAGTACCATAACATCTACTGCGATCGCCAACATGCATCGGCCAAGCATGGCCATTACGGCTTAAATCTCCTTGGGGAGACCTATGCCCAGCAGTGGGCGACTAAAGGTTGTCATGATGATGAGGAAATTCTGGAGAAGAACATAATTGCGTACGAAGTCGTGAGCAAAACTAGTAAGTGATAAATAAGAACTTATTAATTATAACCTTTTACAGGGTGTTGGGAAAGAAACCTCTGAAATAAATCAACGTTTATATTACTGTAGTATGTAGTTATGGAAGGTCACAGAGGAATAAACTTTATAAGGGTTCTAGACTCTTCAGTAAAATTCACTAATGGCAGTTAGCTGCCTAGTTTTTTTTTTAGTACCTAATTGTCGCGTTCACAACAGTCGTTTTGAGAAAATTGGAAACCGCATGGTATGCTGACTTAGTTTATAATGGCCAAAGACAGTAATTGTTTCGAATTACCTTCTCAGAAAAAAGCATACCTACATCAACTTCCGATCTCAACTTGATCTGCTACACAGACCTTAGAATGAAGAGGGCGCTTCCGGGTCCGTCTATTGCTTTGGTTTATCGTCAACGCGACCATGATTAAATTTTTTTTAGGATTTTATTCGCGTCAATGGGTGAAACATATCCGTCCGCCATAAGAACTAAACCAAAATCTATAATTCTATTTTTTAATATTATTAAAAGGTAAAATTTGATTCTATGTAGGGGGTAATCTTCGGAACTGCTCATCCAATTTCAAAAATTCACTAAGGGAAGCTACTTTATCTCAGTGCTATATAGGCTATGTATATCTTATATATGTAAAAATCTTCTGTGCGTGTGTATGAAAGTGAACTCCTCCTCGGGTCCGATTTAAATGGAATTTTTTGTGTGTGCTCCAGTAGACTCGAGAATGGTTTAGATCCACAAATGGACCCGGTAGGTGGCGCTGCAGTCGAGTTGTAGGACTTTTTTATTTTAAGGGCAGGACAACGTCTGCCTGGTCCGCTAGATTTACTATAAAAAAAGATAATTTACTAAGAAAATTCACGCAGACAAAGACGCGAGCAAAGTAGTAGTTCTATAATAAAAATCGAATAATTATACATTACCTTAAACATATAGGCCTGCAGTACGTGCAACAAGACGTAGAATGAACATTATTTATTGAACAAAGAGATATCTGAAGACAAAATCTTATAATCTATAACAGCGGTATCAGTAAATCACTAAACGGCAGTTACGTCAGCAGCACAAGACGTTACATTCACCCATAAATAAAGTAAGGGTTTCAATATCTTACGGATAGTGACAAGTTACTAACCCTTTTCTTTAAAATTATTCTTTGTCCGTTATATTCGGTCCGTACGTCTTCTCTGGTTGGTAACAAATACGGTCATAATACATCAGGATTCTGTTACATAATACTAGTACAAAAATGATCTCACTGCTGGATATAGAGAAAATGGAATGGGCATTTTATATGACTGCAGACAAAATGACAGTGAAAGCAAAGTATGCATTCATTTCAACTAAGGCATTTACAGGCACTTTTGAATTATCAAGGAGTCGGTCAGTTAGTCAGAAAGTTGAAACTTGCTCGTTCCGAAACGTAGGTAGGTCTTTTTGGAGAAGAACGAGCAAGAAACACCACAGACACTCTTTTAAATAAAGTTTTTACAAAACACTAGTTACATTATCCTTGTTGCTTCCATATGTGAAAAAAAAACCGGACAAGTGCGAGTCGGACTCGCCCACCGCGGGTCTCGTACATATTAGTACTACTATCCATACTTTGATAAATGCATTTTTTGCGACATAAACGGTCGTATCTTTTTTTCACGTTAACATAGAGAGTTGATTTTTTTATAGCATTAAGGGACCGTAGACTTGAGTATATGGTTTTTAATTTTAACACGATACCTCCACGCGTTCCCGAGATAAAAATTCTTGACAGACAGACAGACGGACAACAAAGTGATCCTATAAGGGTTCCGTTTTTTCCTTTTGAGGTACGGAACCCTAAAAAAAATGAATAAACAGCAATACAAGGGCTTGTTTTATCCCCTCTCAATAGAAACTATTCAATAGATATATTAAAAAGAGAACGGAATTTGTAAGATCGAAACTTATTAGGTGGTGAAACAAACTATAAATCTAGGCTTCCAGATCACTTGATGCATTGAACAAACTCTTAAAATACTTGTTCTTATAAAAAGCTATATTTAATTGATTACGTATACCTACACGGTGGAAAGGAAAAACCATGAATTAAGGACGGGTTGCTTCAACTATATACATTACTGACCGGTAATAGTCAAAAATGGCGCTATCGTCAAATCAAAAAATGGGTTGTTTCATAAAATCGTACGTCAGAATGTTACTATTACCATAACCGACCAGTCAACGTAATTTTGTGTTGTCAAATAGCTACTTCAAACATCAAAATATGATGGAATCTCTTTTTGAATAACTGTGACTGACGGATTTTGATGTCATGAAACAACCACTATCGTCAAATCAAAAAATGGGTTGTTTCATAAAATCGTAAGTCAGAATGTTACTATTACCATAACCGACCAGTCAACGTAATTTTGTGTTGTCAAATAGCTACTTCAAACATCAAAATATGATGGAATCTCTTTTTGAATAACTGTGACTGACGGATTTTGATGTCATGAAACAACCACTATCGTCAAATCAAAAAATGGGTTGTTTCATAAAATCGTACGTCAGAATGTTACTATAACCATAACCGACCAGTCAACGTAATTTTGTGTTGTCAAACAGCTACGTCAAACATCAAAATATGATGGAATCTCTTTTTGAATAACTTTGACTGACGGATTTTTATGTCATGAAACAACCCGTTACATTTAACGCACGTTAAACATCTCACGTCATAGTAACTTTTAACAGTCCGTATGAAACGTTAACCGACAGTTTGGAACAACCTGCCCTAAGAAATGGGTGAGGAGTGAACTTTTTCGTTGGATTAAAAACAAATACTACTGTTCCATACAATAATGCAAGACATACGCGATCAAAATGTATGAAACAGCTGAATTTATTGTATTGTGGACAAAATGTATGACAAGTTGAATCATGAACTGAATCCCATGATATTGGATTCCTTATCTTCCTTGAAAAATATTTTTTCGCAGAAACATTGTGAATAAACTTTTCACTATGTTTTCTCCATTCTCATCTCTTTCATCCATTTAAACTGTTCATTTTGTTTAAAGGCAACTGAAATTTCACTTAACGTTTTAAAAAGCTGACTGACAACTTTTTAACACGAGGAACACTGAACAGTAGCTCGAAGGGTAGTTGCCGACTTAAAACTCTGACAATGACAGTAGAAATGCTTTTAACATTTTGGAACTAACTCAAATACTTTTATCCCATTGTACCTAAATTAGTTTGCAAAAAAGCCGAGTAGATTTATCAAAGTATTCAGTTGAAGAAAGAAATGCCTGAAGATATGTAATGCGTAATCAACGTAATTAATTAATTACTAAGATTTTATTTAATACTAAATATCCGGCCAGGGGCTCGAGGCTTAGTAAAAGCCGTACGGATCGATAGGTCATGGTTAAGTTACGCTTGCCGCGGTCGATCAGTGGATAGGTGACCATCCACTTCATATCGAGATCCCTCCGTGCCTCGGAAAGCACGACAGAATTTGGTCACGCCTGCTATTCGTAGATGAGATATATGTATGTATTTACAAAAAATAAATGTATTTGTGTATGTATCTCAGCTGTCTGACACCCATAGTACAGGGTCTCCCTAGTTTGGGGTCAGATGGCCGTGTGTGAAAATGTCCCCACATATTATTATTATTATTATTATTAGTTGGGAAAAGGCTAAGCAGATGATGATGACTAAAAACCCGGCTCGTGTGCAAAAGCGTAAACTCATAAGAGAGGAAAAACACAGAACTCTCTATAATAATAATGTGGAAGTTGGGTAGACCTTTGGTGTGGGATGCAACTTGTGTCGATACCCGTGCGCCATCCCATCTTCCTAGCACGTCGTGTTGTGCTGGGGCGGCTGCTGCAGGTGCCGAAAACCTCAAACGGCGTAAATATAACAACCTTCTTGGAAGTTATATGTTTGAGACGTTTGGGGTTGAAACACTAGGGCCATGGGGTCCGAGTGCTCACCTTGTTTTTAGAGACATTTCTAAGCGGCTGGTCGACTCTTCACGTGACCAGAGGGCTGGCCTTTTCTTGAGCCAAAGAATTAAAATTGCCATTCTACGTGGTAATGCTGCTAGCCTTCTGGGCACTTGTCCCATTGTGAGCGATGCGGACGAGTTTTTTGATGCGCTGTGAGCCCTCCATTGTACATAATATTTATATTTTTTAATTTATTTTTAAACTTTGTATATATCAGTTTTGTTTTTATGTAATATGTATATGAAATGGCTAATAAAATGTATACATAGTCTGCAAGTCACTTCCTTCCATTATGTTACATGTACATCGGTCGGGCAGGGGCCATAGCCCTTCCATAGTCCCAGGTAACCAATCCACCTAATTTTGACCTTTACTTAAGCCACCCATACAAGCTCGACGGTCCAATTAGCAGACAAAATAGTTAAACAATGAAAAAATTACTGCAGCAGTCATGTTCACGGACGGAGGGATACCCAAAGACCAATTTACTTTGTTCCCAATTTCTGTAATACTTTGTAGGAACTCATTTTTGTTTAAGGCAGGAGTGGGATATCCTTGTGGACGCCCAGACTGTCCCATGCATAGTTGAAACAGTCTGGGCAGTGCTGAACTCTTACCGGTTAAAACCACACTCCTGCCTAAGCGTGAACCCCTGCTACTGCTATTGCAGGGATCTATTCAGGCCTATTATTTACTCTTGACATTTTATGTTTTATTTATTTTACTTACAATTTTAACAATTCTTTCGAAATACTCAATAAATTCATCTTTTGGCTTTTTACTTTGCAATCAAATTCCTAAATTTTCTTTTCTTATTTCAATGAATACCAAATTTTATTTCTAGATCGTGTCTGTGGGCGCCATGCACAGGGCACTCCGTCAGAAAATGGAGGACTGTCTCCTGCTTATCGGGGTCGCAGATACACGCTGGGTCCTCCTAGCACTTGAAGCGAGTCAAGTACTCGGAGAACCCACCGTGTCCCGTTAGGGCTTGGGTCAGCTCCTTTGTCATGCGTAGTTTCCATACCGTCCTGTACGTCGCGTTTGCGCATGCGAAATACATTTTGGTGGTGGCCGCCGTTTCTCCCAAGGTCCCAAGTCAGGTCAAAGACATTTCAATTAACAATATTAAATCAAAACAGAAAAGCTTACAAACTATGTACGAAATGGCAAAAATAATCACTTTAAATCTGCTACCTCCCAAACAAGATTATAGCCTAATTGGATTGTTTTTGAAGTTCAAACCTAATTCAAATTAAGTTATATAATGAAACTTTATTTTATCGTAATGTACCTACATATTACGTTCCCCCTTTATGTTAATTAACGTTATTGGTGTTGTACTGTTTTTATATCATACATCATGTCAGTCTATTGCTGTCCACTGCTGAACGTAGGCCTCCCCCAGATATCGCTAACCAACCCAGTCATGGGCAGCCTGCACAAATCCGCAGCCAACCACCTTCTTCAAATAGTCGGTCCATCGTGCCGCAGGGCGTCCCACACTACGCTTGCCCAAACGCGGTCTCCACTCTAAAACGTGTCTGTTCCATCTACCGTCGGTCCGTCTGTAGGGGTCTGATTCTGTAAGACCTCATTCTAAACTTCGAATCTGAATCCGCTGTGAATTTCTTGATTGGCATTCTAAAAACTCGGTTGATAATTCAAATTTACACTAGCGCCATACTTGCGGGCGTGTCAGCAAGTTGAACTAAACTGACAGGGAGATTTTGACTGATAAAGTATGAAATGAGGTAAGAAGTGGCATTCCGTAAGGTAATTTCCCCATCACTTCGACGCTCACATCGCACTCGAACCCGATTCAAAGTGTCAAATATATCAAGTCGTTTTAAACATTATGCGAAGTGAGAGCGATGTGAGATGCGAGTTGTCGTTTGAATTTTACAGAATCGACCTACAGACATGGCCGGCCCACTTTCACTTTACCGTACCATTGTACCGTCAATTATAAATAAATAAAAGAAATCCAGCATTGGAAATCTATACTAATATTAAGCTGAAGAATTTCTCCGGAAAATTATATTGATAATAGAAAGCTATATTCTTTCTAATTGCTAAAATAATTAGGGACTCAAGAAAATTCACGTCGCGGGCAAAAGCTATTAATGAAAATAAGTCTAAAATAGCCAATCCGCCTTAAGTCGCTTCCCCCTGTTATTAAAACGTGACGCTGTATATATAGACGGCGTAGAATCTTCAATCGCGCCATGGTTTCATTCAGAACGCAGTAGCATTCCAACACGTCATTCGCATGAATCACACAAGATGCTACTTTAGGGGGCTAGTGAAAAAAATGTTGAATAATCAATTTACATGCTAACTTGTTTAGCCTCATACAGGGAATAATAAAGCAAATAAACTTTTGCTTTTTTATTTATAGAGTCTAGGATCTTATTTAAGGGATAAAATAACTAACTGTAGATTTTAATAATAAAAACATTTGGGATCCGTAAAAAAATTCATGTGGACAAAGTCATTGGCAAGGGCAGGGCAAGTCAAGGGCATTGGCAGTGAGATGCAATGTATCGGGAACAGGGTCCAAGCTACCGGTGGTCTCGGCTCCTGAGAGAGGAATCTCCTAACTATTCGTGTCGTGTCTAGGAGTACCGCTTTCTGTATCAAACCCTTTATCCAGCTGTAAGCCCTGTATCCACAGTAAGCCACCTCAGATGTTAGTCGAGGCTTTTGGAAATGATTCCGTTGTCAGTTTATTTTTCTCAGCTTTCACGAAGTTCTCGTCGTGATTATTATTATTATTACTATAAAGTCCTCAGATGTTAGTCGAGGCTTTTGGAAATGATTCCGTTGTTAGTTTATTTTTCTCAGCTTTCACGAAGTTCTCGTCATGATTATTATTATTATTACTATAAAGTTATATTTTATACGACACCACCACAGTAAAAAGATGGTTATTACAATTGGACTACCTAAAAACGGAATATCTTTTGTCTTCACAAATATATTAGGCTGGTTTTAGTCTCACGCTCACCGTCAGCGCTCATAGCTCAGCGCGTAGTTTCTCAGCGCTGAGGCTCAGCGTGACTCGTTTTAGTCTCGTACTGACCGCCTTTCTGTACAGACGACGACCAAAATGCGGAGTGTATTAATTATTGCTGCTTTGTACTATCTATCCCAAAAAAATAAAAACCGGCGACGACGAAGACTCCATGTTCATCCATTAATAGAGCAGAGAGCCGTTGCAGGAGACTTTGTCATGTTATATGGCACTTTGAGGGCTGACGAAAGTAAATTCTTTAATTACTTTCGAATGTCAACTAGAACCTTTGACGAATTACTGGCAAAGATGCAGGATAAACTGGTCCATTGCAGCTTACGAATCGTGCCTATACCACCGATTGAACGACTAATGGTGACTTTAAGGTAAGAAAAAAACATATTTATTATTATAATGTTTCATATTATAGGTAAGACAAAAAAAAAACAAATTATATATTATTAGTAATTAAACATAATAATATAATTATTCATCAGTACGTCTCGCTGTTTGATAACCAGAGTAACCTGGAGTCGCATCATTGGTTTCGTACCGTGGGTAAGCTAGAGTCTGATAATTGTATGATGATGTATACGTGTCGAGTGTAGACCTTCCATCATTGGAGTAAGAGCTATTGAGCTATTTGATCTGTTGCAATTTCGAATATCCGTGGCTTCGCGCAACACTCTTGATCTAAACTCCAGCTTTTGTCCTACATCAAAACTTTTTAAAATTGGACCCAGAGAAGCGAAAAAAGCAAGGTCGTCAGCGGCAAGATCTGGGGTTTGGTTACTTAATAAAGTTAATAATTCTTTTTCAAATGAAGAACTTTCTGGATTTGTTTTCGGGGCCCTTCTTTTTCTCTTTTCCAGCCAAGGTTTTTGTGTTGATCCTGAATCAACACCACGGTCATTCTGCTCACCTTGTTGAGTGTTTGAAAAAACTTGCTGCGTTAATATAATATCAGAATCTCGATTTTCTGAATATACCATACTATCCAATGTATTATCTATATTTACTGGGGGTGAGGGAAGGGAAGATTCGTCAACTTCATTCTCAACTGTTGGAGCTAGGAAGCTTAATTCGTCATAATATATGTACTTTTTGTATTTTGGTGCAGCACTTCCAGAAGGCGTTTTTTTAGTTGCGTTCTTTGTTCTAAAAAACGCATCCCGGGCTGTTTTCCACCTTTGTTGAACTACTTTTCCTGAAATAATAAAAACTTTTTATTTTCAGATTTCTTGCTACGGGCCGAACATATACAGATTTGCAGTATTCATTTAGGATGGGAATCACAACAATTAGTAAGATCGTGGACGAAGTGTGTAAAGTAATATGGGAAACACTACACCATGAATGCATACCATCAAATACACCTGATATGTGGCAAAATATTGCTAACGGTTTTCTACAAAAGACCAACTTTCCAAATTGCATCGGAGCTATTGATGGCAAGCACATCCGAATCGTAAATCCAACTGGTGGTGGATCAATATTCTCGAACTATAAAAATTTTTACTCCATAGTTCTGCTAGCTATGTGCGATGCAGATTATTGTTTTACATATGTAAACATTGGAACATATGGGAAAAACTCGGACTCGACTATAATTCACAACAGTACACTATACAGGAGCCTTGAACAAAACACGTTAAATATTCCAGGACCGAAGCCACTGCCTGGAACAAATACTCCAGTTGAACATGTAATTGTGGGTGATGGTGCTTTTGGAATATCAAATAAAATTTTGAAGCCATATGCACGATCCAATATACAAGAAAAAAATATTTAATTATAGACTGAGCCGCAGTAGACGGTACATAGAATCGACATTTGGTATAATGTCAAACAAGTTCAGAGTGTTTCATACACCTATTAATGTGAGTTTTGATGTTACAAAGAATATAGTTAAAGCATGCTGCATATTGCATAACTTTATAAGAATTCGCGATGGTTATCGTATTGAAGACACACTTACAATTGAGGGTATGGTAGACTTGCCAACTGTACCTACAAACAGGTCTGGACACGCTCTGCGAGAACATTTTGCTGAGTACTTTGTGAGCCCTATTGGAAGCGTGCCCTGGCAAGATTCGTGTATATTTTAACTTAAAAAGACTTTGTCCTGTAGTGTAGGTATTCAGATAATAAAATAAGAAAGTAAACAAACCAAGTTGTTGTTTTTCTTCTCCTGAAATATTTTCGAACAATGTGTCTACAATATCCTCCCAGGCTTTGTTTCTTGCATCTCTATTTTTGTAGAGTGGATCGGATGCATCCCACAATTTCTTCCTCAGGCGTACCTCATCGATAACTCGACCTGTATCCACTTCGCGATTCGCCATGACTGTACACGCTGACGACGTCCGCTCCTCTCGACACTAAAACGCTCATTGAAAGCAGAGGCGCTCGTGCGATTGTCAGCGCTGACAGCTACGCGGGGCTGACGCGCGACGCGTACGGCCGCGTAGCTGTCAGCGCTGACCACCGTGCGCGCTGATAGCTACGCGTCAGTCAAAAACGCTTCCTAGAAGTTCATATATCTCAGCCATCAGCGCTGACGGTGCGCGTGCCGTCAGCGTAAGACTAAAACCAGCCTAAGGTAGCGTTTCTGAGTAATGCTGACCGCTCAGCGCTGACGTCAGCGCTGAGTTATGCGCGGCCATACGCGCCTCCACACTCAGTGAGCGTTTTCGTGTCGCGCTGAACGCACGTTACGACCAATACATTATTTTCGTCTGTACTTCACGGTGATCAGCGCGATACTAAAACGATCCGAGCTGACCGATCAGCGCTGACAAGCTTCGCGCCGACCGTCAGCGCCGGCGGTAAGCGCGAGAGGAAAACCAGCCTTAATTAAACATACACGCACGTACGCAAGCACGCAATCACATACACACACACACACACACACACACACACACACACACCGACACACACACACACACACACACACACATACACACTTTATTCAGTACTTACGTTGTAATTATTACTTTATTGTTTTTCAGTTTTGTTGTCTTTTTATATCTCTTTTTTTATGTTATTAATCAATTAAATTAGTAGCACACCATGTTTTTAGGTTATAAATTATAAATTGTCAACTGAATGCTATCTTCTGAGATACAGGCCTCGCCTAGTTCAGAAGATAGAGTCAAAACCCTACGTTAACGTCCCTTTTACCACCACAAATGCTGTTGAATAGATTTAAGTTGTAATCCTTGTTGCTAGCTGGTGAGAAAAAAACTATTTTTTTTTTTTTTTTTATTATACCTATTGATATGAATCAATCCTCCAAATTAAGTAATACAATTAGCGAAACGGCAATATTTCTAATTCAATAATGGTGTCAATTCTGTTGTGCACAAGTTCAACTTATTTATATCTCTTTCTCTCCAATAAAACAAGAAAGAGACAGGTATTAATAAGAGCTGCCAATTTAAGTTGACCTAAAATGTTCATACAATTAGGTATAGTGGTCATTTCAGAACGTATTGATTAAAAACACGGCGAAGTTCAAGGAAAAGCTAATTTGACATCTTTAACTTAGTTCTTATCTGTAGCCGTCCTTTTCTTCAGCTGCCTGGCAGTAAGAGATGCCAATAATTGTCTAATTTTAGTTTAGTTTGTGAATATGAGAATCGGCACCAATACCTGAGTCCACCTTTCTACCTTTGCGCATCAAGTCTAAATAAATAAATAATCGATCGAGTTTACTTTACGATTCTAGTACTAGACCCTTGGGTTTTCAAACACTGCAGGTCAGTCTTATAAAAAGTATGACTATCGTAAAAAAGTTATATGTCTACCCAAAATGAACTGACAGCGAGAATAATAGTCCATTGACACGTCACCGAAAAATACTATAAAAATCTCCCAGATGCTCCTGCATCAGGTTTTGGAAAGCACATCGGACTCGTAAAAAATGCTATCAAATATGAAAAATGACGTCAAACGAACGAAATTGGGGTTGCAACACTGTAACTAAGTTATCATGTCGAATGCAGTCAGGAACAACTTATTTACCTGTAACTTTTTAGTTTTTGAAAACGAAAACTACGACGTAAACTAGACTTTTTACAGTCACGAGTAAAGGGAATTTAATTAATTAAAACGTTGGGAACTAGGTTTAACTATATTTTTTTAAAGCTGAGAATAATCTATCCTGTTCCGAGAAGGTAGTGCAAGAAAACATGGGACAGAAATCGCCTTGAAAAACTAAAAGGTTATAAATGACTTTAGCACAACACATAAGTATGACTTTGGACATATTTCGATTATTCGTAGAGAAACCCGTGGACAAACATACATAGATACATACAAGCATACATACATACACCTATAAAATTTGGTGTTTTTGTTTGGAAGTCATAATTTTATGTGAATATATAGCTTGATTTCGTTCGAATAGCCTACATGTTATGATATGGTATAACGAGCCGCTGTTCGCAAATCCACATCTCAGCGAATTGATAACCTTCTTTTTTTAATTCGGTTAAAAAGATGTGATAACATGACAAAGGCAAATGATAATTATTTATTTTAATTAGACCATTAAAAGGCACTTGTAAAGGTAGTTGCCCCTTCCAAATGGTAGTTTCGTATGAAGAAGAATAGACAAGAAATCAAAGTTCCCCTTTTAGTAACGTGATAAGTGGTTCTGGTGTCTCCAATATCTGTAACAATGTTTATCGATTTCAGTAGTAGAATATTTACTGATCTAAATTTTTTTTTTCATGATTTACGGCTTACTGAATATGTAGGCCTGTAGATACTATGCAATAATCCCATGAACATAATTGAGGTAATTATTCTCTCTCGATTGGTCACCAACTTAAGCGGCAAAGCGAAGTAACTGACCCATTATAGTTAATCCTTCATTCGGAGACACATTGCCGTCGGCGGAATTAACCTTGCCAAAAAAAGATGTTTTTTTTCTGTTATTCAACTGACCATTTTGTATACAGCCAACATTGTTCATAAAATAAATAGAGGCGACGCAAAAACGATTTTTTTGTTTTGTTAACAATTTTGAACATAAACCATATCGTCCCAAACATATTTACATTACGAAGCGAATCCATAAAGGCTTGGCTTTAAAATATTCAGATACCTTTATTCAGCAAAAACACTTATCATACGCTACGCCAAGATATTACAATAAAATAGTTTATTTATTCGTATAAAACCATACCGAAAAGTGTGTTATAAATTCTGATTGTACCGCAGATAGTGAATAATAAATGATAGTCGTAAATCTTGTATGAAAACCCTATAAATCTAAACGGGTTGTTCTGTACAGGTTAACCGCAGACGAAACCGGGCTGGATCTGGCCGAAATTAACCCTAATTACGTTTTCATTAGTTTATTTTTGCGGTACCACAGTCGGTTGCTCGCGGCACCCGATTAACGAATTCATGGACGCGTTTTATGTACACTCTCTGGATCTGTTTACGGCCTGAATAGGTATCGATGTTTCTGTCTTCAATATTTATGACAATACTAGCTTATGCCTGCGATTTCGTCCGTGTGAATGTCGGCTTTCTCCGAGTTTTATTTTGTTGCGCGGAATTCTAATTATTTTTCTTAAATAAAATTATGTTACTCCTTATAACATATGCCAGTGAAAGTCCAGTTAGAATCGGACCAGCCATTTCGGAGATTACCCGGACAGACATTTTTTTTTAGTATGAGTACTGTGTAATCATTTAGTAAATGCATTTAGTAAAAATTTGTTATTGTAACATTACAAACAGACACTTCAATTTCATTTATCAGTATAGATTTCCAACGCAAAATTTCTAGGTATATTCATAATTATATAGTTTTTTCGAAGCATTTGTTTATATTTATTTTTATATTTGCTCCAGATCTCTTGTGGATCTTTTCAATTTTTCAATACTCGGTACCATAACCATTATTTAATTAGACATCAAAATTACAAATGTGAAAGGTAACCTCTCATTTAATATAAGTAATAATTATGACCAAATAGGTCTGAAATAAATGCAGCCAATTACGTCATTCAATTCACGGGTCTATGCGTGTAAAAAATTAAAACATTTTAATTGGAAATACGCATTGCTGCTTGTATATGTGCGCTAATTAAAAAGAGCCGTTTGCACTCTAATTAGTGCCAGTGATTAGTGAAAGTTTATACCGCATTTTATGGAGAATAACTTTCAGGTGGACTTTTATGCGGGTAACCTGAAATATTGTATTTGTGTGATTCATCGTTCATTCATCCCCCGGGATTAGTTTGGAACGGGATCAGTTGACTAAAGAGCCGAAAGGGACACACACGATATAATGGTCATTCTGACATTTTTACCATGGATTCTAGAAATAACAGCTCTAAGAAAAAATAAAAAAAAAAAATAACGAAAAATCGAGAAATCGAATCAAAATCGTCAGTAATAAAAAAAAGTCAACTACAAATGTACGGTCTTTGGACTTTTTCTTTTACTTGTGCTACATGACATTGCTTCTCACCAAATTTCATGATTCCAGGTCAACGGAAAGTACCCCATAGATTTTGATTCCCTTAAGAGTGTTAAAATATTGGACATAAACGGGGCATAATATACGAACATTCGCTGTAGCCGTATTATGTGTGTAAATGTCATTGAACTATATTACTACGTAGTAGTAGTACCTCATTGGTAAATGTTTATATTTATTCTTAAGTAACACCATAAGGTAGTTAAGGTTGGTCATAAGATAGCTAAAATGTGAGCGATTTGGTTGCAAGCACTGTCAGGTTATGTTTTTAAATGAGTAAATAAATAAATAATAATCTGCCGTATCTTTTGATTGGATTCACTTAAAAGTTTGATTTTTTTCACCGTTTCAAGAGATTGCAGACCTTAGTATTTGATATTAATTTCAGTATGATAGCTCCATCCGTCCCTAAAAAAAAAGGGTCTTGACAGACATACAGACCGACGGGCAGCCAAGTGATCCAATAATGTCCTGTTCTCCCTTTTGAGGTACGGAAACTTAAAAACAAATAGCCATACTTTTTGACCGTGTAGTGGTTGTATTATTTTATGAAATAGCATGAAGAGGCTCAATCCATTCACCAACCAGAAAGGAGCTATTCTTCTGAGCAGATTTTCTTGAATCATAGCTAAGAACACTCTCGAATAAATAACCTTTAAAGCCCGTCATAGACGCAGCTGTAATATATATTAAGTAATATAATTCATAGCAAGGCATATTACGATATATTTTATATAGTAAGCTTAAAGTGACCACAGGCGCAGCTGTAATTATATAAGTATCTTTATTACGTCACCAAAATATATGGACAGATAAAGCAAGGCATATCTATACTAATATATTAATATTATTATATTAATATTATAAAGCTGAAGAGTTTGTTTGATTGTTTGGTTGAACGCGCTAACCTCAGAATCTACTGGTTCGAATTGAAAAAATATTTTTGTGTTGTATAGTCCATTTATCGAGGAAGGCTATAGGCCCATGCGAAGCCGGGTCGGGTTGCTTAATATATATATCGGCGCAACTACAAAAGTGCATCTGTTATAAGGATCAGAATCATTGTGTTTAATGATTTAATTAGTTAATTAATTACCAACTGATTACTATCAGTTAATTACGATGTAAAATTAACGTTAAACAACATGTAACTATTTCTCTTATTGTAGTTCAAATATTTCAATACTTAACCTAAAACTTGAGTACACGTGCACGAGCCTTATAAATACGGCCGCACGCCAGTGCTCAGGGCGTCACAGGTGCCCCTTTTTACCTTCGCAACGAGAACCTCCATCTCGATTTAAAAATACCCACCATCCAGCAGTTCATGAAACGCTCCGCCAAGCGCTTCTTCGACACTGCTGAGAAGCACTCTAACCCGTTAATCGTATCGGCCGCCCGGTACACTCCCTCCCGTATTAGTAAGACTCGACGACCGAGACATAGGTACTCTGACCAACCCTGACGATGCTATTACTCTCCTCCAGGAGAGCAATAAGGCAGTACATTTAAGAAACACCAACACAGACCGCCGTCAGTCCGTCCTCGCCGCCGAGGCCCGCCGCGACGACCCCGTACGACCCCTCCCCGACCCTTGCTCGTGCCAGCCCGCGCCGCTGATCCTGTAGTTTTAAATTCGTCCCTAAATAATGGAAATCCGATCCAGCCTGTCCCTTTGCTGTCCTCTCCCAGCGACGCCCTAAGCCGAGGCTCGTACCCCACAGGGGGTGCCCTTAGCGTGTAGTCGCTTAGTTTGTAAGCTATTTTGCCCTGGCTGGAGGCCCTAAAAATAATATTTTTTAAGGCACCACAGGAAAGTCCGGTTAAGCAGCCGACAACCTCCTAGGTTGACATGCGAGATGCCAATCCAAAAAAAAAAAAATTGTGCTCAGGGCATTTAAGCTCGTGCCGCCGGACAGTGCGGACCTCTCTAGACGTGGTTATACTGCCCGTTGAATAAACTAAGTTTATTAAAATATATTTGTGTATGTATATCACCTGTCTGACACCCATAGTACAGGGTCTCCCTAGTTTGGGGTCAGATGGCCGTGTGTGTAATGTCCCCACATATTATTATTATTATTATTTTTTATTATTATTATATCAAGTGAAGTTTTCATTTTATGACCCGTAAGTGAGTGATCATCATGACGACAACATTTGTGACGACCGCTCTGGCGACGTCACCCTTGTAAAGAACGCTACGGAGGTCTTTACTCCGTCATATATATATTTCAAAAATGTGAAACAAACAACGACGGCAGACGTAATAAGGGCGAACATATATTATTATAAGTATATTATAGCTACCGTATGTGGTGGCTAGCTATACTATATATTATAGCTACTTATGTGGGGTTAAAACAAATAATGTATGATAATATTAAAAACGCCAACCTATTATTGTCCCACTGCAGGGCAAAGGTCTCTTCTCATACAGAGAAGGCACGAGCATTGAAGCGCTCAAGGCGGATTGGCAATTTCAGACTTCTATTTATTATACGTCCAGGTTTCCCCGTGATGTTTTTTTTTACCGATGTCAGTGATAACCAAGATCTTTTTATTGCCTTCTAATATGTTCTTATTACATGAGTGAAGCGTTAGATAAACATCTGTCGGATCTTTTGCACAACACTGACTTTGGTGCATGGTCTCAAAAAATTCGCTATCGTATGCACACGGACTAGAAAAAAAGAAGGACTCCGCCACGCATATCGATAGTAGTAGGTACATTAGATCATAGTCACGCACACATAGGTCGGTACGGTCCGTCACTATGATGTAAATGTGTGCGTGAGGCATGTTTGTACCAACGGTCTGGCTTACTTAGGGTGCTTCACTTTCGATTTTCTATGCACTATGAAAATGGTCGTGGTCGATAAGCATCGTGTAGGCATTCCCGCATTCTCACATTCAAGATAAACTTATAAAGTACATATTAATTGAAAAAGTTAAATTAGTACTTGCTCGTGCCCGGATCCGAACTACCTCGTGCATGGGAGGAGGGCCCCATAACCTCGGGGCCATCTTGACAACAAAATAAAATTGAAAACGGTTCAGCCGTTCCAGCGGTACGATGCCACAGACAGACATAGATTCGTACACAGATACACACGTCAAACTTATAATACCCCTCTGTTTTCGCCGGGGATTAAAAATGTAATCAAATATGTAGTACAATAATAGCAACTAAAGCCTTTATATTAAATTTTACATTATTAAAAAAAACTGATTATATTCTAACAGATTTTCATTTCATTCTTTCAGACTTTCATTACATCGCCATTATTGACCTGAAAATCTTAATTAATTATTTCATTTCAAATAGGTACCTACTTAGCAAATCCATCACTTGAAAGCGGCTTTTGTGAGAAAAATAAACTTGTTCAAATAAAGGCTCTTTTATATCTGTCCACATAAAAGGCAAAATCCTCTCGAATTAATTTCTATAGCCGAAGGTATTGGTCCCAATGCCAGAGTATAGCGTTATACACGTACGTATATATCCTTTCTTATTTTCATAAATAAGAACGTATTACCCCTTACTATGAATTTCTGCTGTTTCGTGGCTGTATTTACAAACATTTAAACTCACAAACACATACAACTAGATCCGAAATAAATAACTACCTGTACAATACGGTCAACGTAACTTGGCGCGTCTGAAGTTAGCTGTTTTGCTGCGCAATGGAACTTTTAGGAACGAAATTGTCTACTGCGCAGCTAATCGGCTAACTTCAGACGCGCCAAGTTACGTTGACCGTACTGTAAGCAATACAAATATTAGTTCAGTGACTGCGCCCCGTGTGCTGCGTGTCGTGTGATGACCAAATTACTATTTGTCTCATTTGTTCTGGAATAAAAATATAAACTGCAGCTAAATTCGGATTTTGAACGATTTTTTTAAAGGTGTAGTTATCAATGCAATTAGGTACCTAAACATATTATAGAGCACACAGGTTTTTATACATTGTAAAGCTGTCTCAAATGTATTGAATATTGACCCAACGTTATAAACATATTATCATCAGATTTTGTCATCAGATTTTATCATCAGATTTTGTCATCAGATTTTATCATCAGATGTTGTCATCAGATTTTATCATCAGATTTTGTCATTTAGATTTTATCATCAGATTTTATCATCAGATTTTATCATCAGATTTTGTCATCAGATTTTGTCATCAGATTTTGTCATCAGATTTTATCATCAGATTTTGTCTTCAGATTTTATCATCAGATTTTAAAATCAATTCTGTGCAACCTTTTTTTTATAGAGCCAAAAAAATGCCTCACGCATACCACGCCATCCGGAGAGTCGACGTGATTATATGGGGCTTGCATCCACTAAAAACTCCGTCTGTGCACTTATTTGCGCCTTGATGGGTAGGTCGCGAGAACTGCTATTTTATCAGACCTAACTGAAGCTTTTTTTTAGCCTAACCTAATATAAACATAGGTCAACACAGTCTTTTTTTTGTTGCGCGGTGGAAATCCTCATGGACTTCCTCCATTGTGGGGGTGATGGAGGGGCATGCCGGACTCTTACCAGCTAAAACCACCGCGGTGTTCCACGTCTGCCTATGGTCGGGGGTGCGGGTTTAGCATAAGCATTCACCGCTCGCCCGGCAGAAATATTTCGTACCTAATATAATTTGACGATTAGAATCTTTTCAACTCCCGCTTACTGTTGGACCAAATCTAATTCAAAATATACTCTATTCTTAAAAGTCCCATCGAAAAATGCCTTCAAATTGAAAGTGTCGTGTAAAACGTAAATCTATGGAAACACCAATTAGTCTTAAGTGAAAAGTACACTTTTCATTACTGGCATTATTCAAAAGTGATGCGGCCACTTTATTAAAATTAACTTTTACGTCCCCACGATGTTTCTTTACTTGGTCGTAAATTGGATTATTGGATGCTCATCTTGAGCACTTAAAGTTCCTTGCGATAAGACGAAAAATTAAAGCTGGTAACACTGAGAATAATTCGGATTTGTGTAACGTTATTTTAACACTAACTGTGCCCGCGGCTTCGCTCACGTGAAGTCTAAGTAGAACTTAAGGAGAGAAGTAATGTTACTGGATTTGGTTTCCGTACTTAGTCTTTAACATAGACCCATTAATACGTGTAAAAAGGAAGCATTAAATAATTTATCATCACTACACTTCAGTTTATGATTTAAGTGTCTATTTGGATTCAAAAATAAAACAAGAAAAAACAATATATAGAAGTATATTTTTTATTCATCATTTAGGGAAGTACTTAGGTACTTGAAATCCCTTTAAAAACAATATCACTTTCCTTGCCGTATGTATATATTCTACTATCTAACAGAATACCAATACTTGCAATTCGATAAAAAATACAAATCGAAACGTTGTTAATTCATATTTCAGCATCTTCAATCCAAAACAAACCGAAACCTTTTAACAAAAACATTTTCAGAATGAAATAAATTGATCAGTTTTTGAAACAAACAAGAGATCTTTATTTCGAACGGAATTCATACAAAAATAATAACAGTTTGTAAACAATATCGCGCAGATGACGAATTGGCACAAATAAACATTGTTTTTGGAGTACGTGACTGTTGGACAAAGGATACTTTTGCACAATATTGTGGCACAATTTTACAGTTGAACAATTTTTAGGTTATAATATTGTGCTAACTTCACTTTAATGTTGTTACTAGCTTATGTCAAAATCTATACTTAATATTATAAAGCTGAAGGGTTTGTTTGGTAGAACGCCCTAATCTCACGATCTACTAGTTCAAATGGAACAATTCTTTTTGTGTTGGATAGTCCATTTACCGAGGAAGGCTATAGGGCCCATGCGAAGCTGGGTCGGGTCGCTAGTGTACTATAAAACATAGTTCAAGTTACCCGTTTATAAAGTAGCTTACTATTTTCTTAAATCGGTTTGATATTTTTTGAGTTATTCCATTAAAAAGAAACGTAAAAATAAACTTTTTTCTTTATAATATCAGTTTAGATTTAAGGGTAGTTATAGTTTTGAATTTGGAAGCATGTCAGGATTAAAACAAAACATAATTTATAGTCAAGATAAAATTTCCAAAAGGTTAGTTGACACTTTCTGTGATCCAAGAGCTGGTTTTTACTCTGGGCAGAGGTTAAGCATTGCCATCCAACGTGGCAATGCAGCCTGTCTCTTGGGCACTTCCCAGATGACGGCGATGTGGAGGATTTTTTTTATGTATTATTACATTAGTTTATTTTTTGTTTAATCATCATCATCATTTCAGCCTAAAGACGTCCACTGCTGGACATAGGCCTCCCCAAGGGGGGTTTTGCCATAATCGCCACGCTTGGCAGGCGGATTAGCGATTGCAGTATGGTTGTTACAAAGGCACAGAGAACGCTGCTGCCCATTCTCTGGTAAGTCCCTTAGTTGCCTCTTACGACACCCACGGGAACATATGGGATGGTGTTATTCTTTTCGTCGGACACCACATGGACATTTTTTGTTTAATAGTTATACGTTTTTCATTTTTATTTCCTTATTCGAAGAAATTTTAATGCGTAGGGGGTAAGCAGTTGATGACGCTGTCTGTACGTGTAAATATTGTATGTAATATTGTAAATATGTATGTATTATTGTGTAAAAATTGTTCCCTAATTAACAAGCTTTGGCCTGCGACTTCATCCTCGTGAATGTCGGTTATCGCGGATGCAGACGAAGTTGTGGATTAAAAACTAGCCTTTGTACTTCCCCAGGGATCGAGCTATCTTCATACCAAAATCGGTGGAGCTGTTTCGTCTAAAGTTTGTAATCGCTACGCTGGTGATCAATGCTTCTCTGTATGAGAAGAAGTAAAGACCTCTTCTCATACAGAGAAGGACCGATACCGGATGTAGACATATTCCACTCCAATGTGCGACTATTTTTGCAAAACTGTAAGGATTGCTATTTCGCGTAAGACAGTACTTACTTATTATTATTATTGAATAAGTGTTTAAATTAGTTGCTATTTATTGTGTATTCTCAATTCTAATGTTTTATTTTTTGTTTAATTTTTAATTCTGTGATTCATGATATGATTGTATTTTATTTGTATTATTTTTTAAATCCGAATTTATATTTAATTATTATTTTTTTATTATTCTGTTTTTGATCTCATAATGATAATTTATAATTGTAATTGTTGACTCTCTGCACGTGTTGGTGTTAACTGTGAGTGCAGAGAGTAATTGAAATAATAAATAAATAATAGGCTTGTATTTTTTATATACAGGATATTTTTTAACGTAAGTGCGAAATTTTTAGAGACTGATTCTGGTGCTCAAAACCAGCAACTTTTTCTATGCGACTAACATCAAAATCTCAAAAACAAATTTCACTTCCTCATAGAAATCGCGATAAATAATTGATCAATTAGTATGACAACGTTTTTTTTTTGAGATATCAATGTTTGTAAATAGAAAAAGTTATTGTATTTGAGGACCAAAATCAGTCCCTAGAATTTACGCACTGGTTAAAAATTTATCCTGTAGGTATTAGCTTTGTACATATTTTTTAGTAGGTGTGTTTTTAGATGAAGTAAAAATAATTATTCCAATAATTAAATTACTTACCCAACAAAGTTAAAGTTAAATTGAAATCATTACTTTCAATTAGACCATTGTAAGGTACTGTCATGAACGTCATGTGTGAAAATTTTAATCTAGTTGCCCCTTCCAAAAGGTAGTTCCGTATTAAGAGCGCGTATTCGATTCGTGACGAAAACTTCATGTTTTTGCGTTTTGCCCAGAGCAATATCGTAATGATGTGAGCAGATTATTTTAAGACAATTTACAGTTTTAGAAAGATTAAGTCTTGATTTATTTACTACAGAGTAAAAGTATAATTTTTAATTATGGTTTTTTAAAGCGAAGACAATTCTTTCATATCGTTTTACGAAAATAGACGTCAGAGTTAACTTTCAGGACGAATACAACCATTACAATATGCCAAAATATTTTGTTTTATGCGTTTTTCAACAGTATATACAGTCATAAAGACAGCTACAGAGCTAAAATTACCAAAATATTACTATTATGTATTAAAAAACAATGTTGAAAAAGTAGAAAATCGGTTCACTTTGACAATTTTTTTTCACCAGTATTTGAATAAAAACATAACTGATATATTTATGTTACGAAAGTAAATGTTATGTCTAATATACAGAATATTTTTCAGTCCGTTATACGAGCTCATTTATTTTAGACAATTATTTTAAAAAGCACTGTAAAACATCGCGTGCTGTCGTTTGCCGATCAATTTCAATGATTCGTGCTTATTTCGTGCATTTTTTTTTTCTGATGCACACAAACAGACCATTGTATTGTACTAGTGTGTGTCAATGCTGCTACGCCGTTCTAGCAATCGTTTAGATTTTGAATTGCGCTAAATCGAATACGCGCCCTTAAGAAGAATGGGCAAGAAACCCCAAACTTCCTCTTTAAAAATAATTGTTTAAAATATTTTGTAACGTTCTAGGAATTATACCGGGTTGGATGGTGATCTCCGGAGGAGGCCTACGTTTAACAGTGGACAATGACAGTGGCAATAGGCTTATATGACGATGGCAAGAAATACATTACACGTAAATACGATGTACCTTGCAATTAAACTACACAGGCTTTAATGAATCATATAGGCATCATCGTCATCATTTAGCATTTATGTAATATATATGAAATGCCATAAATAATTGAATTTGAATTTATATGATCATGTACCTAGTGTCATGTATTTCGTAATCATAACCATGAACAGAACAGTTTCCCAAACACAACTATATTCGTACCAATCTCAAATAAGTTATACGCAACTAAATGTCAACTCTTGTTTGATGAGCAACATAAATGTTCCAAAACTATATAATTGAGTGTGTTTCCAACAAAATTCGTTGCTCATTGTTCAAACTTGTGATAACTAGTGTGTGATATTCTTCCAAGCCTGGAGGTAATTGTCCGAACTTCGTCGGTGGCTCGAAAGTATGTGAACTTTAAGTTACTGGCACTTAGATGCAGTTTGCTGTTTAAGTTACTACTTTAATTCACGGCTTATATAAATGATTTTAACTACAAATAATTAATAACAATTGCAGAAAACCTCAAACGGCGAATGTATAGGTAGTATCCTAAGCGATAACTTTATTTTAGACCATGGGGTCCGAGTGCTCATCTACTTTTTAAGACATTTCCAAATGTTGGTTGACACTTCCCGTGATCCAAAGGCTGGTTTTTACCTCGGACAGAGGTTAAGCATTGCCATCCAACGTGGCAATGCCGCCAGTCTCTTGGGCACATTCCCAGTTGACGACGATGTGGGGGAATTTTTTGATGCCTTATTGTCTTAGTTTTTTTTAGTTTAATAGTTATAGGTTTCCCCTTTTATTTTATCGTGTAAATATTGAATATTCTTTTCTTTTAAAACAAACTCAAATAATTGTAATAATACCAGCCTAGTATTGTTCCACCGCAGGGCAATAAAACCTCATTCAGAGAAAGTATGAGTATTGATCAACACTGATTGGCTATTTCAGACATATACTAATTACTAGTTTCTAGCCGCGACATCGTCATCGATCATCGATTTTGACAGATAAAGTATGAGATGAGGTAAGAAGTGTCATTCTGTAAGGTAATTTCCGCGTCACTTCGACGCTCACTTCGCACTCGAACCCGATTCAAAGTGTCAAATATATCAAGGTCATATTGAACCTTATGCGAAGTGAGAGTGAATAGCGATGTAAGATGCGAGTTGTTGTTTGAATTTTACGGAATCGAAAGTCCAGGTTTACCCGCGATGTTATCCAGCAGATTTTTTTCATTTTTCAATGTTGGTCCCATTGTAATAGTTGTTCGTGTGCATGAGTACTATAATTTGGAATTTGTTTTTTTGTAACTGTTTTATAGGGATCATATAGGTAATCGCTCTTCGCAGGTTAGACTGGAAGCCTACCCCAACATATTGGGAAAACTATAGGCAGACGACGAACCGACGAAAAATCAAAAGAGCGTCTATCACGAACTGTTTCCTTGTATTTGTGCAGGTTTCTGAAACATAACCCCCACACCACACAATTTCAAATGTAAAATACGTAAACGCCTCCGTTTTGAATGGTATATTTAGTTGGTTGCGTAAGTATAGTAAATAAACGTAAGTAAATACAACAGTAGGATACGCTAGCAATAATCTTATTAAAATAAACAATCGTGAGAGCGTAAATGCTCATTTACACGAGAAGTGTTTTTCGCTTCGATTAGATAAATATTGTATAAGATAAAAGTCGACTCGTGTAAATAATACGACAACATACCTCGCCATTAAACTTAGAAGCTTCCGAAAATATGGTATTTTGAGTTTTCAAATCTCAGTATAAAACTGTTTATCAAGGCTAGGTATAACATAAAAAAGCTTTTTTACAAAAAAGACAACCGACTTCAAAATCTAAAAAGTGATAAATAACTATAGCTCAGTACTTACACACATGACTTTAGATTTGGAAGTCGGTGGCTTTGTTCTGTTTGTTGTCTTTAATTGCCACTGACTTCCAAATCTAAAGTCATGTGTGTACTGTGTAAAAGTTTTTATCACTTTTTAGATTTCGAAGGCAAAAATAAGACCAACCTTATTTTTAAAAAACGTTTTTATTTATTACTTTCTAGTACCTTCTTATCATCCAAATACATTAGGAACCGGCAACACAGTTAAAAGCGAGCTTTTAACTGTGTTGCCGGTCTGGAGTACCTCAGTACTCCAAAGATTGAAGCAACTATTAAAACGTCGTCTATGTAGATTTTTTGGGTCATAATTGGTTTTTCAAAAAGTGCTGAATCTTGAAAATTTATATGGGACCACCCATGAGGCATAATACCCTATCCATAAGAAAAATAATTTTCAAAATCGATTCACATTTGTCGGCGAAGTCGCGTAACGAATATACAACAAAAAAAAAACAACAACATACAGTCGAATTGAGAACCTCCTTCTTTTTTGAAGTCGGTTGAAAAGTAGGCAAGTTTTTTTTTATTCAAAAATCATTTATTTTGTAAAACACGTTATGTGGTTTATAAGACAGTCCTATACTGAGGAAAATACGCTTACTACATTTTACCAATAGATGGCGTGAAAAATTAAGGCAAACAACCAATTTACATACAGTATAATCAAGTCGGTATGTCAATGAATGAAATACAGTACAAAAATGGGCCTATAGTCAGACTAGCAATGGACATTCTCTCGACGGGCGAGAAACTGACCTCATATAAATTATCCTTACCTAACTCCCGAAGATTTGGTGCAGAAATGTACTTCCTGAAACATTAACTAAGTTTATCCACGTCTAATTATTAAGTTTGTTTGAAATATCGTTTTCATCGCAACAAAAACTTTTGTTAATGAATGTTGGCGGAGAGATATAATAATTGTACTTCAGAATGGTGAACTGTTTGAATTGTTCCGTATACTTTGGTTTTCGTACCAAGATTAATATAAATCTTCTGTCTTCCAGCTGTAAAATGTAGACACAAACGCAGCGAAAGGTTAATTATTATTTGAATTTCTTGTGTTTCTTGTGACTTCAAAAAGGGAGGTTATCAATTCGGATGTTTGTTTTTTTATGTATGTTCGGGCATAACCATAGATATCCGAGGCATAACTCTGTCGTATATAGAAGGATTTTCAAAATTATTTTTTTTGTTCGAAAGGGGGTTTATTCCGAAATGGTCCCATTTAAATTCTATCAAAATTGATTCAGCTCTTTTTGAGAAAATGAACAAAATGCCATAAAAATTACATAGAAACCTCTATTTTATTAGTTTCTTCAATCTTCGGAGGACTTACAATCACTGTTTTAAGTGTGTCGTTTCTTAATGGATTTGAATGTTAGGCAATACTAAAAACCCATCGCCTCCGAATTCCGAAACTAAAGTAATCTATGTTCTGTGCTAAAGTTAATTATCACTTTTTAGTTTTTGAAGTCGGTTTTCTTTTTTTTTTACATTTTATATTATGATGTTAGATTTATCGACAGTGCTTTCATCATTCATGAATTCAAGACGTCCACTGCTGGACATAGGCCTCCCCAAGGGGGAGTTTTGCCATAATCGCCACGCTTGGCAGGCGGGTTGGCGATCGCAGTATGTTATCGGTTGTTACAAAGGCACAGAGAACGCTGCTGCCCATTCTCTGGTAAGTCTCTTAGTCGCTTCTTACGACACCCACGGGAAGATATGGGATGGTGCTATTCTTTCCGTCCGACACCACACGGACAGTGCTTTATGTAAAAATAAATTCTAATAATAATAATATCAATCTATAACTGTCTCACTGGTGGGCAAGGGCCTCTTCTCGTACAGAGAAGGCACGAGCATTGAAAACCACGCTTGCTCAAAGCGGATTAGCGTTTTCAGACTTATATTAATTACGACCTGACCCGACGGACGTTGTCCTGTCACTATTCTATCTACCCTTCCAAACTATCTACCTACCTACCTGCCTGCCTGCCTACCTACCTACACAACAATACCTACCCTACCGTAAAAAATAAATTACTTGTGCGGTCGGGGCACCCCCGTAAGGAACGAAGTTTCTTACGTACGTGTCTGTACAGAAAAAAAAAATTAATAATTATATCACGAGCAGGCGAGTGCGCGCAGCAGCGGCTCGACACACGCATTTCGTTAATTGACGATTTCTACTATTTCGCACTACTTGTAAATCGCATTAGGGAACTTCGTTGCAAAAAATACCTCGAACTATTCTCAGACTTACTGAATATACACACGAAATTTAATAAGGATCGGTCAAGCTGTTTCGGAGGTGTTTTGTTACAAACACTGTGACGCGAAAATTTTATATAGGGCGACTGGTAATTAGTGTACGATACTTAAACACGTGATTGTGTTCATGATAATTGATAACAAACAACTTTCCCAAAGATAAAAGGTTTTTTGTACTGGTTCACTTTTATCACAATAACACAACAGCCGTATGAAATCGCGGGATTGGTCTGGCCCTTACATGCTTTTGAATGACCTACATAACACTTTGAAATAAAGTTAGTTGATGAGAAACTAACTAATCAAAAGCCTAGATGGTACCCTTCCCTAATCTACAAAATTAAATTACTTATTGATCAAACAAAATATGACTAGACCACTTCTGTGTGAGGCGCGTTGTTTGGAAACTCTCCTTAATTAAAATGGTGAAGAACGTTGTTTTAATGATGACTGAATGCTCTTTCTTGATTACGTAGGTTATACCCAAGAAGCTTATAGATAAAAGTGGAGGCAACACTCTAAACATCTAAGTGAAAGTAACTGTGGGCAGACTCTCTCTTTCTGAATGCAAACATAAGATAGAGAAAACACATATCACTGTCTCGTTCTTATGTATGCATTTAGAAAGAGAGCGTCTGCCCACAGTTGATTTCACTTATACCCTGTTCACAATAAGATTAGACATAAACACAAACCTTTTTTACAGTCCCTTCAACTGATTTTGACTTTTATTCCGTAGGCTTAAGGATGACATTAGAGGCAAAAAAGTGGTTACAATAACAACTGTTTACTGCAGTTGCCATATGTCATGCTACCAACGCAATATAAGTCAAAATCGGTTGAACGGACTGTAAAAAAAGGTTTGTGTAAATGTCTAATCTTATTATGAACAGGGTATAGGTATTTAAAGTGTTGCCTCCACTTTTATCTATAAGCTTCTTGGTTATACCTACCTTGTGATAGATTATGTACACCGTCATGTGTAGGTAAAATCGTAGAGGTAAAGGTAAAATGATTGGCAGCACAATAAGTCCGTAAAGTTCAAAATCTGCAATTTTTTTTAGAAAACTCTGGTCCTCCGTAAACATAAATGATTTAAAATCCTGTTTTTAAAACTCCACTGCTATCCAAATTTATTCCTTAGCGGAATGAGAAAAGGTAGGTTTTATTAAAAAAGTTGTAGCATAAAGCGGTCACCACGAATGTTCTTAATCGTAAGGGTTCAACGGATTTTAGTAAATATAGACCTTAATTTCATGTCAATTTATATATAGTCTCAAATACTTAATCATATTGACTTTAATGGTCATTGAAAACTGTTCATTATGACGTTTTTATTATTTCAGATATTAATGGAGTTGGTTCCGATTACAATTGGCGACATCATAAGTCTTGGCCGTAATTTTGAACTGAAAACCGATAACATGTTATTGAACCCATTAACTGATGAACTAAAATTGCCGGTTACACTCATTAAAAAATCTGCAACTATGACGCAGTTTAAACAGAGCACGTACTTTTATACTGATTAAGGTTAAAATAAGGTGATAGAATAAAAACAGATTGGATGGAACAGCAAGAATAAATTAAGAAAGTAATAGACTGAATTGCCTGGCCAGGCTTTATTTTTTGACTAGCAATTTTCTAGATTTCATTTTTCCAAAAAAATACTATCGTTATATACTAGTCCAGTTGTTAAGTTAAGCACTTAAATAGACAATCACCACGGTCAGAAAAAATCATAATCAAATTTTCCAGCTTTCCAATCAGCTAATACCTAAATTGATATTGAATAGCCGTAGTTATCGGTACCTGTTCGATATTCAATCGAAAATTCACTTCCTAACGTTAGAAAGACTTGAAATTGAAATCAACGGAATTCTTTTGATGCAATTTGCTGTGTGAAACGGTGCGACGGATTTTAACGAACGCCATCATGGTTCTGACGATACTAAGGCGGGTCAAGGAACCCTAATGATCTTCGTAGGCCCTTGATTTGCCTCATCGGTATAATCTTGGTACTTTTTTTAAGCAATCTCTTCTCGACGATTTTTAGAAGTAATCTTGAGCTTATCGGTTGGCATAAACAGAGCTCAAAATTAGATTGCGGCCTGTAGGGATCTAGATGTAAATTATTTTTTCGTGAAATATTTTTGTCCTTAATGAAGAACTGTTTTCGTAATAATGTTTTATTCGTGGTGAAAAATGCTTTGGTCATTTTTTAACAGCTTTATAAATTTCAATTACGTTAAAAATACTTTATAGTTAGTACGTGTTTGTAATTTCAGAAGCCTTTGACAGTACGTTATTTTAAAATCTCTCATCACAAAAAATATCATGCCCTTATCAAAATAAGCTAACCTCAAAAAAACAAATCCCTCCACCATTATCTTGAACCTCATTTACGTAAGACAGAACTCAAACCACACGTAAAATTAAACATCTTCTTTATGTCAAAATTATTTCAAACGACCCTTCCCATTTTAGAGAAAACTGTGTCAAAAAAAAAAGAAAGAGCGAAATGAGCCATCGTAATAACGCCATTACTAAAGGACCTTGATCCAAATGTGGCCATTGTATCAAAATGGTCACACCTCCAAGAAAATTTACATTTTATACGAAACGCGTGAACGACGTGTAATTTTACAAAATGACGTGTATAAAATTTGCACGATGACGTCATTTTATGTATATTTTTCGTATGTAAATTCCAACTTGGCTGTATACGTTTAACATAAATTTTAATGGTATTGCGCTTGTACCAACGTGTTGCTGTCTATGTCTATAGTAACATGAATCTCGAAAGAACCATTGAATGCATGCAGGTAATAACCATATTTTAGCGTGCTATCAAAATGTAATAGGGAAATCAAGTGTTATGGTGCTTGGAAAATACCCCTACCTTCCCTTGAGGGTAGTAAAAGATGACTAAAGGATTATCTACGTTCACAATATGGAAGTCAACAGACTCCCAACTGCATACTACAATATCATACGGTTTCCGTACGTTCTTGAAGTCTTCAATCCTGCGTCTATAAAATAAAATAAAATTATTTCAGACATTAAAACCAATACAACAACGATGTATCCAACGTCAAACAAAATGTTGCGGTACACCCACGACCACCAAAAAACGATTTAATTACCTACACTACTACCAAAATAACAGACTGTACAAATGCGTGTGCGTGTCTACGCGCCGTGAGAACTAAAAGCAGTTTCGACGAGACGCGGGAAGACGAGACGAAGGAACAGTGTTCCGGAGGGATGCGGGGTGTGTCGCTACTGTACGGTAGTACTAAAATTTATACTGTGGATATGGTATGATCAAAATAAATAAACGATATAAAATTAAATTCAAATTGAATAAATAAATAAATAATTTACGATAAGTGACAAAAACCATTAAATAGTCATGACTTTTACCTGAAATAAATAATTACATACACCAAAATACTGTCCTATTCAAAAGTGACTTGAAACGACTCAACAAACTAAAGCCATAAAATAATTGAAGACAGTTCAATTACAAGGCACCAATTAAATTGTTTCCAGTCCAAGTCACACTGCGGTCCTTTCAAGAACCCTTTTTGGATTGAAGATCAAAACAACAATGATTTTAGTACGTACGGTACAAGATACGGGTTTATTGTTGTTCGTATATAAAGTAATTGCGATGTCTACAGCCAATCTTGTGACGGAAACGGATTCAATTTAGTTATGGTTTTCTATTTCCGTACACAGCTAATCATAAAAGGTCGTGGAATTGGATTCGGATAGATCACCGTTCATATCTTACTTTCATTTAATGCACAATTACCTTTAAACATCTATACCTAATATTATATATTGAGGTAACCTTGTTTGTGTGTTTGTTTGTAAACGGTAATCTCTGAAAGTACAATAGTAGTAGTAAAAATGATGTCGGCAAAAGAGTGTACAATGTAATAATTTTTGGGATTATAACAGTATTTTAGTCAAAAAAAATCAACAAAATGTTTTTTTTAACAGAAATGCCAACCTAACGCCAACCTCGTAAAATAGGGCTACCTCGACAGAGCAGCAGCAGGGTATGCATGTGGCGCCGAGTTGCAAACCATGCCCTACGTCCTGTCATGTCCTCTTTGCCCTAAAACATGCGATCGGAGTGAATTATGCGCTGCCACCGACAACGCAGTGGAAGTAGCTAAGTTCTGCGCCTGATCTCTCTTCTCTGTCAGATTGCCATCCTATCGGAGTATTCAAGTGAGGGAAGTGGGTGTCCACTGTAATATCTCCTGCGTACCTGGCTAGTCTCCAGATTCGTTGCCGTGGTCATCCTGAATTTTTAAAATGAATCTAAGTTTGGCCGCCCCTGATTCGGGCAATGGTCCGACAATGTCAAGTGACACGCGTTCAAAGGGTTGTGTAGATATCGATGTGATCTGCATAGGAGCTCGATTGGTTCTACGCAGGGTTTTATTTTTTATGGTATACTTATATGGTATGGTATACAAGAAGGCCGTTGCAAACACAACCTAGCAAACTGGGGGATTATAGATCTCACATCGCACCGCACTCACATTAGGTATCTTTGATACCTAATGTGAGTGCGGTGCTCCTGAGCAGCCTACTTACCTCAGTGCCCAAAATGCCCCTACACCTATGGATGATATTAAAAACGCCATTATTGCTGCCCTATATGTGGCTACCTACTAAGGCCAAGGAGTATACAAAAAAAAACCATTGATTCTAAAAGAAGAAGATGTGACTTGACGTAGTGGAGGGAAACTAGTAAGAAACGAAAACCAATGAAAATAGAACAACGAATAAAACAAGCAGAACAAAGAGAAATAAAAGAAGGAGATAGAAAATAGAAACTAAAACATTCATCTGTTTTACTAATATATTAGTAGCAGAGCTTTTTGTGAAGTAGTCCGAAGAAGCACTCCCACCATACCTGTTCCTACCAGTGCCGGAACTCTAAATAATATCTGTCTCTTTCTTGTTTTATTTAAGAGAAAGAGATATAAATAGCTTAAAAAAGTTTAGCTCGTGCTTTTAGCTCGTGCTACAAACAGGCGACAAATTAAAATGGGAATTTCAGACACTGGTATCAATTGTACATAAGAATTGATACCAGTGTCTGAAATTCCCATTTTAATTTGTCGCCTGTTTTAAATTTCACCTGTATGTACTAAGTAACAAAGTCTAAATCTAACAGAAACTAAATTAATCTTCTCTGTTGTTTTGTCTCAATGGTTTTCGAACTAAAATATGGAAATTTCCTCGCAATGTGGTTAAGACAGATCCCCGATAGTTCGTCCGATACTCCCGTTAAAAGGTATTTATTAGTAATGGAATGATAAGCCGGTAATAGGATTACTGGTTAAAACTTGAGGAGATAATATCTGCGTTTAAATCAATCTTCAGAATATTTGGGGCTTAAATACGGACTGAGCTTAGTACTGTCAAAGTTTGAGTGCCTTATCACCAAGTAACTTATAAATCTGTAGGTACTAAAATATTAAAAGATTTATAACTTTGTTCGCTGAACTAAAAGATAATTAAGTGTGGAAATCTCAAAACTCAAACTCAAACTCAAAATCATTTATTTCAATTAAACCATTTACAGGTACTTTTGAATTGTCAGAGTCAGTCAGTCAGAAAGTTGAAGCTAGTTGCTCGTTCCAAACAGTAGGTTTCTATGGAGAAGAACGAGCAAGAAACTCCATGAACACTCTTTTAAAATCAGTTAAATTTTACAAATTTAGGTTACATCATTCATGTTGAATCTAAGGGTACAATGTGAGAACAATGTAACACGTCTTGCATGTTAAAAGAGGTCTAGAGAAAAATATAGTTATAATAACAATTCAAACCAAAATTTAAAATAACCGAGGCAGCTAAGAGATGACCAGTCCCAACCGACGGCGTCCGTTCACGAACATGACGCATGGATCGGCACCATTTAGCTCAACCATTTTGAAGGGAACCGAATGATCCAACACATGCGCCACCGGCAGCGAGACATTCAAGTGAGCATGACTCTCCCAACCGCCAGGGCATATTCAAGTCAATGAGAGGTATACCTCGTAAATGGTAGCTTTAAAGAACATAGTGCTCACATGTATGTGCTACGAAAAATTATATAATACTAACACATTGAGTTTATACAATGCAAAGATAATATAGATCTACATCTTCAGCAGCTCCAAAAATTGTTACAAATGCTAATCAATTAATCTATGAACCCTTATGGCTGTGGAACTAGACCAGCATCCAGCCAAGCATTTTTATCAGTGATGTAATCACTCAACTTATAATATGCTCGGTTGCATAGCGTGCGTTTAATACAAGACTTAAATTTTGTCTCATTTAGTTGAACAATGTGGGGAGGTATTTTATTGTAACACTTTAAACAGTACCCCATGAAAGACGAATCTACTTTAGCCAGTCTGAAACCTGGTTGAACTAGTTGGTCCCTATTTCTAGTATTATAATTATGTCTGTCACCTCTTTTATCAAAAAGATGCAGATTTTTTCTAGCGTACATGATGTTTTCATAGATGTATTGACAAGGCACCGTCATTATGTTAATTTCCTTAAACAGTTCCCTTAGAGAATCGCGCATACGCAGATTGTAAATGGCTCTGATGGCTCTTTTCTGCAGAATAAAAATAGAATCGATGTCTGCAGCTCTTCCCCACAATAAAATACCGTAAGACATAATACTATGAAAGTAACTAAAATAGACCAGTCTCGCGGTATCCACATCAGTAAATTGCCGAATCTTTCTGACAGCATATGCTGCCGAACTTAGCCGTCCTGCGAGAGATGTTAAATGAGGACCCCATTGTAGCCTTGAGTCGAGCGTCAATCCCAGAAAAACGGTTTTATCGACGAATTCCAGTTTCTCTTTATTCAATACTATGTCACACTCACTATTTTTGACATTTGGCAAAGCAAATCTGATGCACTTAGTTTTATTTCCATTTAATACTAAATTGTTAGCCGTGAACCACTTTTGTACCTCCAGTAAGGCGTTATTTACGATGTCAAGATTTTGAGCCCGTCTATTTATTTTAAAAATTACTGACGTGTCATCGGCAAATAACACCATTTGTGGCTGGTTTTTGAATAACCGGGGAAGATCATTAATATAAACTAAAAAGAGGAAAGGACCTAAAATTGAGCCTTGTGGAACTCCCATTTGTACTTTTAAACCATGTGAATTCACCCCGTTTATTTGAACTTGCTGCTGTCTATCATTTAAATAAGATTTCACTAAACTAAGCGCAAGTTTACCTAGTCCGTAATGCTCAAGTTTCAGAATTAATGTCTCGTGATTTACGCAATCAAATGCCTTGGAGAGGTCACAAAAGATTCCTATGGCATCTTGTGCCTCTTCCCACGCAGTAAATATGTGTTTTAATAAAGTGACACCGGCGTCAGTCGTACAACGCCCTTTGGTGAAACCATACTGTTGATCGTGTAATATGCCATTTGTGTTAAAATGAGCAAGCATCTGATTAAGCATAATCTTTTCAAAAACCTTGCTGAAAGCCGGCAACACGGACACGGGTCTATAATTGTTAGTATCTTTACTATCCCCGGATTTGAAAAGAGGTATGACCTTACTAAATTTCATTAAATCTGGGAAAACACCTTGGTCTACGCACATATTAAATATTAAAGCCAAATAAGGTGCTATTGTTTCTATTATAGATGTACAAACTTTAATAGACATACCCCACAGATCTTCAGTAAATTTTATTTTGATTTGCCGAAAAGCTTTTAAAACGGTCATGGGGTCAATATGTTTAAATTGAAATTCTACCGGGCAGCCTGGAACGTTCGCTTTTAATAACGCAATTGAATCGTCAGGTGAGGAATTCAAAGCTTCCGTGGTTTTGATTGGTATGCTAGTAAAGAAATTTACAAATTCACGAGCTACTTCTATGTTAGAGCTTACGGGACCATGTGATGTCTCCAATGTATATTCCGCGTTACGAACTTTTTTCTTGCTAGTTTCGTTATTTATAACTTTCCAAACCGTCTTTATTTTATCGTCTGCCGATTTGATCTTGTTACTAATGTATAGCGCTTTCGCTACCTTGCAAGTATTTCTAAAAGTTTTAGAATAAGTAGCAACATACTTGTTGAAAGTTTCCGTGTTAATGTAAGGCTTAAGGCCATACAGCTCAAACAGTCTTTCTCTACTTTTTCTAATACCCTTAGTTGCCCAGTCACTAAATATAAACTTAGGGCTAATATATTTCGCCTTTTTTTCAAAATTTTTATTGAATTCAGTTTCGACCACAGAAAATAAATCATTATACAATTTATTTGCATCGTTGTTATAGTGGTCCAGAGTATTTAACTTATTATTTAGAGTTTTATTAAATTTATTTAATTTACCAGTTGTTATAGGTCTAAATTGTATTTGTACTTTTGTCGTAGGCGTTTTGAACATAAATGTTACCGTTTGACCGCTATGATCCGATGGTAAATAATTAACAATAGCTTTATCTACATAGTCGCAATCGCAGAAAATGTTATCGATGCAGGTAGCAGTAGTTGGAGTTACCCTAGTGGGCTCCATGAAAACATTCGACAAATTAAATGATTTAAAAAGGCTTAATAATCGACTACTATTCAAATTATTTTCTAAAACATTAATATTAAAATCACCACAAATAATTGCGGGTTTGCTACACGTTGCAAGTTTCGCTAATACATCTTCCATTACAGACTCAAATAAAGAATAGTTTTGGTAGCTTGGGGGTCTGTACACGCACACTATGATATGCTCATCCAGCTCGACACAGGAAAGTTCGATGCAATGTTCAACCGATAGGCCAACTATGTCATTTCTTTCTTTATATTTTAAACAATCTTTTAATAAGATCAATGAGCCTCCACGCGACATAGCTTTGCGATTAAAACAACTGCCCAATCTGAAAAATAAATGGATTTGTATTATTTCAAACAAGTTTAAATAGCTTGAGTAGTTGCTGAAACAGACAGACTGACCAAGTCACTACATAAGGGATCAGTTTTTACTACTTTGGTCTCAAAATATAGAGGGTACAGAAGGACCGCTCCCGCCATCTTTAAAAATAATTACCTAAACTTGCCAACTCACTAGGGCTGCTACTGTATTGACTCTGCAGGTTTCATTTGTGAAATGAAATTTTATTGACACTGGTCGGAACTCTTTGCAATTTTTTATAACAAAATTTTCTTGTTTGTCTTGAAATGTCAATGTCTCTCATTTATTCATTTAGACAATACGTGACAGTCGAGTCGTAAGTCTGCTTGAAACTGCTTGAGAATGCCTATAAACGTAATATCAATGTGTGCGTGGTAAAAAATTCGGTTTGTTCTGAGTGGTCTCTCTGCTCGGGCGCGACGCAGCCTTACGTACTTTGGGCTTTGGTATAGAACACTAAAAATACTGAATTCGTAAATTGATTTTAGCGATAAGACGCTGTTCGTACCGTTTTGATGTAGGTGTGTTGTGTCCACATTATAGGTATACATACGTAGAGTACTCACTTACGTAGTGAATATTTCAGTCACGAGTTTCAAATGGTTCGGCGTTTAAAACGTCTGTCTCGCTGAAGTTATGACCCACGGAAAGTATCTGGCAATACCGAATAATGGTTTTTAACAGTATCCTATAAAACTTTATACAAAAACCATCTCACGCAAAAGTAAGTGAGGAAGGTACCATTTAAACCTGGTGCCTGAAGAAAGCTAGTTAAAGCTAGTAAATACTGTAGAGCTGTACGCAAAAAACGCACTGAGACGTGGAGTTGAAAGAAAGAAAAGAAAGAAAGAAAAGCCATTTCTTCACGCGAAAAGCGACGCACTTAATATATAACAGCAATATATAACAGTAACTTATAACTAAAGATGTAAATTGTAAAAAAAAAGACATGCGTCACCCCCGCGCGAAACGGCCTACGCTTAGCATAATGCCTGGCCCGCACAACAAGGCACGAACCACGGCCCGTCATACTACTTCTACTACTAAGTACCGTAGAGACTCAAGCTGGTTTTAAGTAATACAACCTTATCTGAATCGGTTACGGTAATGAGATGAACACTCTTTTAGAATAAGAAGAACTTGACGTCTGACATGTGGACTGTCATGCCGAGCCATACAAGCTAATAATATAAAAAAATATTGATTACAATCTAATACACGAAGTATTAGATAACTGCATATCATTAACTAGCAACCCGGCCCGGCTTCGCATGGGCCTATAGCGTTCCTCGATAAATGGACTATCCAACACAAAAATAATTTTTCAATTCGAACCAGTAGATCTTGAGATTAGCGCGTTCAACCAAACAATCCAACTCTTCAGCTTTATAATATTAGTATAGATAGTACATACCTCTCCGGTTCCTTTAGTACATAAACCTTATTATAACGATATCTTCTTTTATCTATCCGCAACATTTCAGTCGTGCTAAATGATGTACACACGGCTACACATCAAGCTAAACATTTTTAGTATGAGCTGATCTCGAATTGTATAGAATTTCCTTACAATAAGAGGTCAGCTTACACGGGAAATGTATAGCTTGATGTGTAGCCGTGTGTACCTAGGTATGACGCTTCTGTGATCTTATTCCATTATAATCGTTTCAACACAACTTTTTCTACTCATGTGTCTACACGTGCAGAAAATGATTACGCCCCTTCCTGTGACAACCTAATTTATACACAGGTACAATCTAGTCAATTTTACGGAGTACGAGAACACAGAAATTCTCGTGCTATAATAACGATACCGTTCTATTTTTAATACGTTTTCAAATTCTCGATTCGATGCGTTTTCCCGGAATTGAAATTCAATCGGAATCGGTACCGAGAATCGAGTGTGAATGCTTCCATTGTTTCTCTTTTGAGTGTATTTTATTGGAGAACGTTTCGATCCGAGTACGATAGTACCTTTGTACGAATTGTATTTGGATTCATTATAAATTGTACGTAGTCTTTGTTATTTTGCACCACTTTCCGTTAAATGTATGGAAGTGCATTTTAAACAGCCTTAATGAATGCGCGTTTAGTGAATCCTGCAAAATTTTTGACTTTGCTGATAAGCTGATTTTCATACCTACCAACTAAATCCAATGCCTTACGTCTAAATCGTGACGTTACTAGATAAAGGAGGCGAAGTTAATGTACTTAACTCGTTCTTTTTGAAAAAAATAGACTATTGTTCTTTGCTCACTTTTACAGCACCGTTTTACGGCACCGTTCAGAAACGGCAATGGCTCGGCCCAAAAATTCAGCCGCCGTTGTCAAAATTTGCGCTGTCCACGACCTGACATGTTTTTTATCTTGTCCTTATAAAACATATTTTGCAATTGCTGTGTAGCAGCCGTTCTGTTATTATGAGCGATGACCGTACATCTACTATGTTATTGCAGCCTCACCAAGATCAGAAACATCCAAATCATGAGACATTTATAAATAGCTTAAAATAAGTATAGGTCGTGTACAACAGAATTAACACCAATGTGTATCAATAACTGTGATTTCCTTGTCTCAAAAAAAACAAAGATTTTTGTGCCTAAAATATCCTAACTCTGTCTTTAATTATAAGTACAACACATAACCCCACTTCAATCGATACGTCCACACCACTACAGATAAGGGTTTACCCACATTACGTGTCTAAAGAAACACTCGATCACTGTGAAGACAATAAAAATTGCAGCTCACCAACAGTCCCCAGCCTATGTTACGTTAAAGTTTTATGGCCTACCCTTATTGACCAAGAAATGGCTTTATTGCGCTTTTTATACGTATCTAAGGGCGTATTCTGATCAGCAAAAGTCGCCACAGAATAATCATAGACAAACATATTAGAGAGTTAAATATCATAAAGCTGATACAAAGTAGGCCCACTTGTATCAGCTTTATGGCATTTGGTTCCTTACTCCTTTTAATTTTTAAGTAATTTTTGTGCAGCGATGATGCTTGCTTTTACTGTAAATATTTAATACCTTAAGAACATATACCAAGGATTGGAACTTGTGCACTTAGCACAACTTATCTTGATAATTTAGTCTGGTTGCTAGTTACGACATATTTCAGTATGCTTTCCAGTGCATTAGTTCATAAATAGGAAATGCTACATAGCTGTTCTGGTTTATGAAAACAGATACTGTTTTATTTATGATTTAATTTTAATATTTGTAGTTAATAAGGTACAGTTACGCGATTATCATCTACGAGGCCAAAGGCTTTGAAAAAATTACACATTGTAATATCCTACTTTCTACTACTACTTTAGACGTGAAAGTTTGTGAGGATGAATGAATGCTTGTTACTCTTTCATGTTTAAACGGCTAAAGGGAAATCAGACACATATCGATATTGAGAATATTCTTATCAATTTTTCGTGTTCCATGGGACGTCTACACAGATGAAGTAGCGGGCAAGAACTAGTTAATTCATATTTATCGAGGTTTGTTATATTGCCTTTTTTAAAATAAATCAAGTCTTTACCAAAGAACACACGGAACGGTAATTTTCACATTACACAGAACGAATAATAAAATATTTGTCGCACCCAGAATAAGTCCTTCAATGATTTACCCTCTACTGTCTTGTAATTGTGCCTGATAAGTTGGTACGTTAGCTTATCTGCCAAACATTGACCAATGCTTCATCCAAGCTTGTTATTTTATTCATGCCAACCAGATTATACTATATTTCCCCAAAATCTCTGCATTTGCCTCTCTATTATCCTTTACGAATAAATCAGTGCCCCAGTTTGGGCACTTAGATGTCCGACAAATTGTTTATTTAGATTTGAATTTATAATTTAATGGATTGAATAAACACCAGTGAACACTTTGAGAAAGTTAAACACTACAACACACACTACAACACACTACAACTAGTATGAATTAATAGATATAATGCCACTGTTGAAATCAGAAAAGAGAGTGTAGTATACTTACTACACTCTCTTTTCTGATTTCTTTATCTTTGCTGACTCTAAAAGAGAGCAATACATAGTAATGTATTGCTCTCTTTGTGAAAGGTGTTTATTATATTAAATACTCGACCAGTAACGACTTGTTAGCTACAAACAACACATCATCATTAATCCGTCTACTAAGACAGTTTCTTTATAACGCAGAAGACATAAGAGGGATAATCCTTTAAAAAAAAAAATGACACACTACTTATTGACCGAATATCTAATTATTGAAACCCTCGGGCCGTGGGGTCCGAGTGCTCATCTCCTTTTTAAGGAAATTTCCAAAAGGTTAGTTGACACTTCTCGTGATCCAAGAGCTGGTTTTTACTTTGGGCAGAGGTTAAGCATTGCCATTCAACGTGGCAATGCAGCCAGTCTCTTGGGTACATTCCCAGATGAAGGCGATGTGGAGGAATTTTTTGATGCCTTATTATATTAGTTTTTTTTTTTTTTGTTTCATTGTTATTGGTTTTTGTTTCTTTATTGTACGTGTAAATATGGTACTGATTATTATGAATATTTTTTTTTAATAATTATTGACAGTAACTGCAGATCGTTTATCAGTAGTACCGTCACTATAGCTTTGCAAATTTGTACGTGACACTCTCATGGACCACGCGGGTGGCGAAATAATATATCTGTCGGATCTTCAGGATTTAATCCGTTAAATTCGGTCATCATGTGGGCAGAAGATGGATTTCGTGCTATGCAAACACACTGGGTATAGGGTACAATGAACGGCGTTTATTAAAATTCAATTTAACACAAACTCAATTTAAAATAAACACAGACTCAAATCAAAATAGACATAGTAACTCTTAAACACAACGAATCGAGTACAGTTCCGGGACGTCTTAGCTCCGATGCGATCAGACACTGAATTCTGAATTCTGCTTACTATGGGCTGAAAACATCACGACTCTGTAGAAGCCCGCTATAAGTGGTGATAGACCACGTGTTGTCTCAAATGGCGCGCTTGCGTTTCGTTCCATGTTCGTACTACTGACCGAATGTGACATAATAATATCTAATAGTTTCAATTAAAACTATAAATTATATTTACTAGACAAAATCGAACCGATTGCTAATTTAAAATACCTAATTTCATACTTAGTATGTGGTATAACTAAGTACATACATAATTATATTTGACTCTTTTTTATGTACTGCTCAGGCTCACATACTGATTCATTGTTTGTTAATATAAGGAGTGGTCGTCTACTGTTTCAACATTTGTAATAATATGTGAACACTGTGTATCTATGTACATATAACTTAGTCTGTCATTCCTTAATGTGTGATACTTTGTACACACTTTCAAATACCTAGTGTTTTTATGCAAGGTACATCGTATTCACGTATAATTATATAATTCCTGTAAATGCAAATATTGTTAACATCGTTTTTAAAAGAGTAAGTATGGAGTTTCTTGCCCATTCTTCTCCTTACAAAACTACCTTTTGGAATGGGCACCTAGAATCAATTTTTTTCTCATTTGACGTTCAAAAGTGCCTTATAATGGTCTAATTGAAATAAATGATTTGACTTTGACTTTATGAATAAATGTTGGGAATTGTTAATTCATCCATAAATTACTACTACAGCGACGGCGCTCGACTGACCGTCGGGTTTAACCACCCCCGTTGCATTACGTCCCCCGTCGCCCGCAGACCATAGCAGTGTCATGTACAAACTTGCCAAGCTATAGCAGGCGTTATCATAATTTTTAGAATTATTTATTTATTTTTATTTCATAACATGTACACTATCTTTCCAGGCAACTTCCCAATATGATAGAATAGAATAAAATTTAATTGCCGTCGCAGTAGAAACATCGGTTCAAAACCAAAGCGACACTGTCGCATTGTCGCCTGCGGTTATTGTTGACCGCAATGCCGCTACAGACTGCGGTCTGCCGTCGCGTTCGGAAATGTATACCTTAAAATAATTCCACGGCCGACGTTAACAAAGATTAAGTTAGTAATTTGTTTGAAACTCTCACTTTCACCGTGTTCTAGTTAACAATGGTACGTTTAATTGTGGTTTAGAACAGTTTGAGTGAATAATTAACTTTATTCCGCTCTGAGTGGCGTCGGTTGCATGTTTTCAGAGCGTTGATTACGTTGGAAGATGTAATCTGTATGTAAAGGTAAATATAAGCGGTGTTTGTAAAAACGCCGAGGCAGAGAACGAAGAAAGAAAACAGCGCTATTAGTAAAAAAAAACCTGACAAGTGCGAGTCGGACTCGCCCACCGGGGGTTCCGTATACATATTTGTAGGTATATATCCATACTTCTATACTAATCCATACCTACTATCCATACTTTAATCTACTTAATATCATAAATGCGTTTTGTGCGACATAAACGGTCGTATCTTTTTTTCACGTTAACATAGAAGGTTGATTTTTTTACAACATCAAGGGACTGTAGACTTGAGTATATCGTTTTAATTTCAACTCGATATCTCTACGCGTTCTCGAGATAAAGGGTCTTGACAGACAGACAGACTGACAGACAGACGGACCACAAAGTGATCCTATAAGGGTTACGTTTTTTCTTTTTGAGGTACGGAACCCTAAAAAGAACACTAATTATTTACTAATTACTGCTTTATTCGTTCGCTTTGCTATTACTTTAGTAAACTTTATACGCTTCTGTATGCTTTAGATTCGCTTAGAAGGTCAATGACCGTGATTAAAAACGTTCAAAAACGAATCGCAATCAATCAATTAATGTCAGAAAATGAACCTAAATTAGAAACATTTTTGATAGATTGAGACCGAGATCAAATGTAAAGATTCTTAAAAAATACGAAAATTGATCCTCATTAGTTATTACTAAATATCAACGCAATATTTTACTCTTAGATTTATATTAAAAGGGGCTATTCACACCCTGTAAACATTAGGTGTTCCGAATAACCCATATCATCGCCTGACAGCTGGATTTGTCCAGAAGATCAAAATAGAAGGTTCTGTACTGTACTAACAACGACGGTATTCAAGCAAACCAACCAAATAATGTTATGTTGTTGTCCCTGTATAAATACATTTTATCATCCAAATAACATTTTAAACGAAACGTATAATAATTTTGAAATCCGGCCCGGTACGTAAACAATGTTATCAAATGGAGCAAACGCCTAATTGTTAGGCACTTTAATATTTTCATAGGACACTGAACCTTGCTGAGGTGTAATGAAAAAATAACACTGTGGTATCGATTTTTCGTCGGTCCACAAGTTTAAAAGCCACACATTGTTTCTGTGTTTTAAAGTCAAAGTGAAATCATTATTTATTTCAGTTAAAAAAGGTTTATTTGAACGTCATTGAGGTTGAGCTTTTTACAAAAAAGACAACCGCCTTCAAAAACTAAAAAGTGAAAAATAACTTTAGCACAGAACACACATTGACTTTAGTTTCGAAGTTCGGTGGCTTTGTTCTGTTTGTGGTTTTGTATTGCCACCGACTTCCGAAACTTAAGTCAATGTGTGTTCTGTGCTAAAGTTATTTTTCACTTTTTAGTTTTTGAAGGCGGTTGTCTTTTTTGTAAAAAGCTTTTTATTTTCCGCTTTTTAGTACCTCCTACTCATCCAAATCTATTAAGAAGAGATTGAAAGTTAACTACTCCAAAGATTGAAGAAACTAAAACGTTCGTCTATGTAAAATTTGGGTAATTGTTGATTTTTTCAAAAAGTGCTGAATCAATTTCGATAAAATTTATATGGGACCACCCCTGAAGCATACCCTATCCATAAATAAAAGAATTTTCAAAATTGGGTTACGTATGCCGGAGAAATCGCGTAACAAGTCGCGCACATACTTAATGCAAATTTAAGACTTATACGGTTTTCTCATGGATGCCATTGTCAGAACTAGTCCAAAAATGGGACCACACGGGAAGCACCAGCTTTCAAATAAAAAAAGAATCATCAAAATCGGTTAATCCAGTCCAAAGTTCTTAGGAAACAAAAAAAATAAATAAAAAAATACAGACGAATTGATAACCTCCTCCTTTTTTGAAGTCGGTTGAAAATATTAATAATAATAATAATATTCATTTATTTCAGGTACTTAACCCATATAGAACAATACATTAATAAAATAAAACTAATAATACACCAATTCATAAATTCAATTCAATAATATAACAATTCATAACAATTCATTCAATTCATTAATTTATAAATATAACACACCATTATTATTATTATTGAATCTAGTTCCCTCTTCCAAAAAGTAATTTTGTATGGAGAAGAATGGGCAAGACGTCAATCCACTCTTGCCTCTGCAGATTTTACCTTCTTTCAGCTTATCTTCTAAAGTTACTAATTTTTGACAGTTATCCAAGTTGCGCCAGACGTATATACCTACGTTACTCATGGAGGGTCTTTCCGAACTTGAACATAAGGTCTCTTTTACTCTGCTCTGTTCTGTCTCCTGCTTGTTATGAAGAAAAGTGAAAATTTATTATTTTGTACTCCTCTGCTGTTCTTTTCGGATTAATTTATTTGCAGGATAAATCACTTCTCTGGGACTCCGAACCTTTGAGCTTCATTAACTTTGCGCTTTTCTGGTGGTCGCCATTCTTGCCGGGTTCAGAAGGTACAGTCATTGGGGATTGTGTGGGGGACGGATTCGAAAAATAAAAAGGTCTTAATTTTATATCATGCTAAATCCAAGAAGGTTTGGGCTTTTAAACGGTTACGCTTGACACCAAGCTCAAAGCGCCGCTGAAATTCAAAATCATGAACTTAAGCTCCAACAAGTCACAGCTAAGTACTATATATTTAAAAGGTACTAGTGAACCCTTTTCCAATGATACCAAACACGGTATGCATATCTTATTTTTATTTTTTTATCTTTCGTTTTTTTAAATAATTTGTGATAAGTCACAACTAAATATTATATATTTGAAAGGTACTAGTGTACCCCTTTCCAATGATACCAAACACGGTATGCTTGTCTTCATATTTTTTTTTTATCTTGGTTTTTTTGTCCGCCAGAGGGCGGGACTTTGGATTCGGTGACGAGTCATATAGCCTATAACCAGCGGACGATCAAGACGCTTCTAACGATACCTCATTTGTTCAGTTCTGATAAGTAGTTTAGGAACATACATACATACATAGCCTGTCAAAATCATAACCCTCCTTTGGCTTTGCCGTAGTCGGGTAAAAACACAAAGCCCTCCACTCTAGCCTTTGAGCGGAATTTAGGATATACTCGTAAAATACTTACGTAAAGGTCTCTTCTAGTAGTCAATTAGTCCATACTAATATTTCAAAGGGATAAAATAGTTTGTTTTCAGGGTTCCGTAGCCAAATCCAAAAAACGGAACCCTTATGGATTCGTCATGTCTGTCTGTCAGTCCGTATGTCAAAGCCACTTTTTTTCCAAAACTATAAGAACTGTTGAAACTTGGTACGTAGATGTATTCTGTGTACCGCATTAAGATTTTCACACAAAACTAGAAAAAAAGCAATAAATTTTGGGGTTTCCCCATACTTAGAACTGAAAGACAAAACATTTTTTTCATCAAACCCATTCGTGTGGGGTATCTATGGATACTTCAAAAATGATATTGAGGTTTCTAATATCATTTTTTTCTTAACTGAATAGTTTGCGCGAGAGTCACTTCCAAAGTGGTTAAATGTGTGTCCAGGGGTGACACACATTTTACTACTTTGGAAGGGTCTAAATAAAAAGATAACTAAACCCTGTAACTTCTAAAATAAGAGAATGATAAAACTAAAAAAATAATATATGATGTACATTACCATGTAAACTTCCACCGTAAATTGGTTTGAACGAGATTTAGTAAGTAGTTTTTTTTAATACGTCATAAATCGTAAACCGCAATTTAAAAAAATACACTATTATTAAAACATCGATCAAAGTTACAACGAATTACAAGAACTTTTATATTAGGTTACTTGCTGCTACGGAACCCTTCATGGGCGAGTCCGACTCGCACTTGTCCGGCTTTTTTTGTAAAAGGTAATCTCTATAAATTCTGATCCGATTACAAACATTCTTTCATTGATAAAGCTATACTGTTGCCGAGTGTTATAAGATAATGTTTCATGACATACTTGACTTTTACCCGGACAGAGTTACGGCCCGAAGACAGTCTTCTATCTATACAGGATGAAATTGAATTCATTAGCAAAATTTTAAGGAGTGACTCAGACCATTTGTGGTCTGAGTCACTCCTTAAAATTTGGGCCTCAAGTCTGCTATTACAATAGTGTCAGAATGGTCTATCATTGATTTCATAATTGTTGATTTTGACAAGTTTGGTAATCTACTAATATAATGACGTCATTATGACTTTCCAATGGTCAACCAATGACACTCCACTGAAAGAAATGACATAGAATGGTAATCTCGTACATAATGACAAAATAATGACTGACTTAGTTTACGAACTTCTTACTACTTCAGATTGCTTATAACACTTATAAATAATATGTAAAAATATATATAAATGAAATCTGGCATGAATAAATGTTCAAATTTGTTGACAATGTCATTATAACACAATTCTATTACGACACCATTGACCGACCAATGATCGACCATTATGGATTTAGCAGATTACGAACTTATAGCAAAATGACAATGGGATCGTGTTGGAATGACGAAATTATAAAAATAGCAGACTTGGCCCCCTGGACAACTTACATTATGGAAACAACTCAAACAGCGCGAAAAAAAAACAGCTGTTCCATACAGAAGTGCAATAGGTACTCAATTTCATGTCGTATAATAAAAATAAAAATGAATCGTTGCTCGTTTGTCTCGCTAAAACTCGAGAACGGCTGGAGCGATTTCGCTAATTTTGATCTTGAAATATTTGTGGAAGTCCAGGTAAGGTTTAAGCGGTAAGAAAATTGAACAATCAATTGACAGGACTACGTCTGTCGGGTCAGCTAGTCATTTAGAAAACCCATTGAGATAACGAAACAAGTGAATTTATACACGTAACGTTAATTAATGCCTTATACATTGACGAAAGCTTTTCAATGGATGTCGTTACAAAATTTAATAATATCAATTAACAACGGGAACCGAATCCGATCTCACAGCGGAACGAAAAATAAATTGGATTTTTTTTACAAGATCTTGTTTCATAGGCATGAGCGCTATTTTTTTTTTGTTTTTGTTTATTGCGGGTGGTACCTCTGGAGTGTTATGTCACAGGTTTATGAGTGCTGTCTGTAAACTAACGAATTTGCAAAAATACTATTATCTAACTGCCATGTATTTTTTTTTTGCGTGCCGTACCAAAACTGTAAAAAGTACTTCGACAATCTGATTGTTAGTAATTACTTAGCAAGAAATTAAATTATAATTATTCAGGAAACTACTTGGATCAGCAAATAATATGACCGTTTGTAAAAAGTAGTTTCAATTTTCTTGGCATGTATGTGCTGAAACAATTAAAATATGGTAGGTATTCAATTAAAATTATGATTTAATTATCATGTGACGTAAGTCTTGAGTACTTTTAGATTTGTAAAAGTAGATCTTTAAGTAGATTTTTAATAATATTAGATACTGGGATATATGTTGTGATATCATAAATTATCGTTTTAAACAACAATAATAATTGCGTTGTTTCGCATAAATTAAAATACCTACTTAAACACCCTGATTTATTAAAATACAATATTTATTTCAATCCTGAATAAATACACACCGGAATCGCGGAGCCGGCTAACGCGTAGTACAATGCAGAAACAATATAGATATAGGACCTACAATATTTCTGTAAACATTTGTAATACCTCCTCGTATATAAATATTCCCTTTACGTAAATTATAGAAAAGGGTCGTACATGACAAAAGGGGAAAACCAAAACGTGATTTGAATAGAAACAGCCAAATAATACTCAAATAACCAATTACATTAATTGAAATAACACTTAAAATTAATATAAAATATCAATTAAATGGCTATTAAGATTTAACTGCTTCATAAACATTTTTTGAATTCCATATCAAACTGAGACCATTCCGTACCTCGCAGAAAGCACGTAAAGCCGTTGGTCCCGGCTGTCATTTGTAGATCTTTGACAATCGTTATAACTAAACCTGTGTACGTTGTATTTCACCTTTTTCAAGAACGATGACTGCTACAGGTACCTCGTCATACAAAATACAAATATATATTACGATACAAAGAAAATACAACACCACTTATCCTGTTTTAATAACCAGTAAGAATGCTAATATTTTTTTTATCTTGCGTAATTACGCCATTGTCTACTCTATTTTGGTTGTATTTTAATTCATTATCAATAACTCAATACCGAAACCCGTCTGTGCCTCGGAAACCACATAAAGCCGGTTTACGCTCCGTTCGCCCCTTGGATCTTGCCCCTTTCGATTAAAATGTTCCACTCACCCCGTTTTTTTTAATTTTGGTGTTTTAATTTTACCAAAAAAGGTATAGTTGCATAAATTATGAACAAGGCCATGTTTAGTTTAAACATGATTAAAATTTCCAAGGAAATGTCCCAAGGGGCGAATCACTACACCAAAATAATAAAAAACGGGGTGAGTGGAACCTTTTAATCGAAAGGGGCAAGATCCAAGGGGCGAACGGAGCGTAAACCATAAAACCGTAGGTCCTGACTGTCATTCTTAGATCATAGACAGTCGTTGTGTGTAGTCAGAAGCTAGATAGTCTGATAATCAGAAAGCAAAAGACAGAAAAAGCTGTTGGAAACTGTTAGAGGAGACCCGTACCCAATGAGGGGCCCTTCTTTAAATGCTCGAAGCTGTAAGAATTAAGCACTTTTATGCAACTATGAAATAATAAAGCCTTTTTTGGCATTTTTTTCTACACTAACATCCATTATTTTTATATAACACCAATTTTGTTGACCTCTACTGATTTCAAACTACATGACCTCCATAAAAAAGGTCATTGCTCTTCTTCTTTTATGTCCATTTAGAGTCCATCAAAGTCGGGTGATTTATCGTTAGAGCATTTTTAATCTAGGTAAGATATAAAATGAATTTATTAATCTTACTTATTTTATTAGATGAAAAGGATTAGCTCGTATAATATAGTTACGAGCATAATAAATAAGATTTTTTTTCTTTTATATTAATTACTTTTAAAGGAATCGCGAAGAAAACCAAATTTGTGGGTTTTGAGAAAGTAAACAAAGATTAAATAAGCAATTTATTGCGAGCAGCGAAATTGCAACCCGAACAAGATAGGTTGCAAAATTCGCCACCGGCGTTTTATAAAAACAAACATTTGAAACTGTTTGGTTAATATTAAACCACCTAATCAATTGACACACTTTTCATGAGCTGCCAAAACGCTACCCTATAGATTTTGTATGACAATAGTAAAATGTGACGTCACTTTGCCAACTCATTGAGTTAGCAAAAAAGTGAAGTATTTGATCATTTTAAAGGCACTAAAATCGATTTTTACAGTTGAAAGAAAGTTAATCAGGTTTCAGGGTTACTCATATTAGTAGTACTAGTTATGATCACTTATGTATCTCATTATAAGCGGACTGTTATTTAAGTTCTTTTGAGAAATAAAGCTCTATCAGTACTATTAGTGTATAATCGATTTTGATCCGTATCTTTCTGAAATTAGGTTAATTGACGGGAAACTGACGAACCACAAGCCTAGAAATTAGTGTCTTTATCCTATTAAATCCTACTGATTACTGGTAAAATATTATGTCTAGACAAGAGCTCAGAATTTACCAGCCCTAAAATTCCCTTACACTTTAAGGGAACTTAGATGAGTGAGCCTTAAATGCTTAAATAAAAACTCATGATCTTCGATGAAAAATCGCCATCGTAATATAAAAATATTATTATCTATATTACCGGCTCGTGGGTAAAATATTATTTTGCAAAAAGTTGATTGTGGGTTCTTTAGTGGAGAAAATAAAACGGTGAGCTTATACAAATAAACTCACAATGTTATAGTCGCCCAATCCTCACGGATGAGTATGATATTGTAAGTTTATTAGAAGAATAATCAGTAAAAATACTGATTCACATTTTCACAAGTACACCAGTACTTGCAAAATGTGAATCAGAATTTTTAGCCAAAGATTAACTAATTTTATTAAACTGCAAAATTAAATAACCCACGTTCCGAAGTAACTACCATGTATGCTTTTCCATTAACTTGCATCAACTTAAAGCTTCGGTACCTATATGTAGATAAGGACTATAATTCAGTGGAGCTTAGAATAGGATTCACGTTGTCTATTACGTTTGTTCCTCAATAAAAGGCATTTCTTTGCAGAATCGAACTATACGTATGATGAATATTTAAACTCTATTCAAATGATTTTATTTCCACAATAAATATCGAATTTACTTTAAAATTAAATTAATTTTAGAATGACTATTAAAAAAACGTCATAAGAATGTCTGACGTAATAGTGTAAAATAAACTCAACTAGACGGTGTTACAGCAGCTTTTCCAAGTACATTATTCTGTTTACAAGTTTGGCAACAAAATTGAGAACACAATTTGAGAAGGTACCTACCGACATTCGGCGCTTTATAAACAGTAAATCTCGCTACTCATCTTGCTGACTGGTCAATCTTTTCACCACTCACTGAGCAAGATTTTTCCTAGTAGGTATTTATACCTCATGATACAGCAGAAAATATTTCATCATCTGCCTAGCCTTTTCCCAACTATGCCGGGGTCAGCTTCCAGTCTAACAGGATGCAGCTGAATACCAGTGTTTGACACTCCTGCTGACCTCCACAACCCGGTTACTGGGTAACCCAATACTCTTTGGTAACACTGATTATCAGACTATCTAGCTTCTGACTACACATAACGACTGTCTATGATCTAAGAATGACAGTCAGGACCTACGGTTTTATGGTTTACGCTCCGTTCGCCCCTTGGATCTGGCCCATTTCAATTAAAATGTTCCACTCACCCCGTTTTTTATTATTTTGGTGTAGTGATTCGCCCCTTGCGGCATTTCCTTGTAAATTTTACCAAAAAAGGTATAGTTAGACAGAAAAATGCATACATTATGAACAACGCCATGTTTAATTTAAACATGATTAAAATTTCTAAGGAAATGGCCCAAGGGGCGAATCACTACACCAAAATAATAAAAAACGGGGTGAGTGGAACATTTTAATCGAAAGGGGCCAGATCCAAGGGGGAACGGAGCGTAAACCATAAAACCGTAGGTCCTGACTGTCATTCTTAGATCATAGACAGTCGTTATGTGTAGTCAGAAGCTACATTGTCCTTTTCATGTTGTACTAGTTTGTTTTTCAAAAAGGTGACCAATCTGGATAATATTTCCATTAAGAAGCCATTGATTGCAGTCCATGTTTTATTGATCAAATACAGTTACCGCATGTTATATAGCATAACTTACCTGCACTAGTAATTTTACTTTAAACGAATGAAATAATACGAAAATTCCGTTTCCTTTTTGAACACGTTTACAGTAACTTCAAGGAACCAGAATAAAACCCGACGAGTACCTATAAAATCCGGAGAAAATAAAATCAAATATAGAACCCAATAAAATACGAGTAACTTTCGACCTGAAGGTTTATCGTCTCTTTTCACGTGCTTAAATATTACAGCACTAATTTTAAAAGAAAACCTCGTGGCACTAAAAGAAAAACTTATAACGACCGAGTAATAAAGATGCCCCCTGCCCTACTAACTTATTACTTTACACACACTAACACAATAGAATCGCTTGATTTATCATTCATTGCCTGCTATCATCGATGGTTTTGATTCAAAGTTCAAACAAAAACTGACATGGGTACAAGTGTAAGTCGATTTTCGATTCTTGGTACGTTAAAAGAGGTCCTTTTCAAAAGGTATCTTTATTAGACGTAAGTATTATTTGAAATAAATCCCCAACTGTATTCAATTTATTGTTTCAATTGTTTTTGACAAAATTACAGGCTTCGCACTACTTTGCGTAAAATATGGCGGAGATTAAATAAGAGTCATGGGAGGGTCATATTTTCCGCATATTAAAGGTTGTGATAAAGTTCTTTTGCCATAGGTTAAAGGGGTTAATAAAACTATAAATATTAGGTAAGGGAAAGCTAGAGTAAAGAAGGAAAATTGCTGATTTTATATACAGAATGGAAGGGCATCCTGACACAGATTTAGACAATCGAAAAAAAAAAAAAATCGTAGGTTATTTAAAAATTGCTGTGTCATACATTTTGACCATGAAGGTGTTTATTTATTTATTTACTTATACTTCATGCTTAAAGTTACCAAGGCGGACTGACTGACTTAAACATTCTCTACCAGTCATGCGCAGATATTTCGACACAAATGTATTTTTGTTATGAAATAAATAACTTGAACTTGAACTTGAACTTGAGTCAACCTAGGGTGGTGAACAGAACACATGGGAGGATATTAAAGTACTCATATATAATTATATATCCAGTATATCCTATCGGTCTTATTCATAACAAATGCTTATCGAAGGTTTAAGAGACTCATTAGTAAAAATGTTCTATAATTAAATAAACCCTTTGATAAAATTTTGTATTCATAAACTTTTTTATATATATATAAACCTATTCTAACTAAATTGTTGTTACAAATCAAAATGTTGCCATTAAAATTAAGATATCCAACAAATTGACCAACACATCGAATCGTCAAACGAGACTATCTGTCTACGCACCTAATAATTGCGATCATAGACAGTATTACGGAGTTTGAACTATTTTATTGTCTACAGATTCGACACTTTTGACGTGATAAAGTCATTGTTACATGTCAATGATTTTGATATTGTAAAATTGTAAATGTCAACCGCGCGAAATATAAATAACATTTTATATTTTCCATTAAAAATGAAATCAAGACCGGAGACTAGTTTCAGTAAAAGGCAAAGAAATGAAAACTGGTTGGAAGAGAAGGGTTGGTAGGTACTTACCTACTGTTTCAGCTAGAATGTGTTCAATGTAAGTTATGTTTTGTAAACATTCTCAATTTCTTATGCTCATGCTAGCTTTTTCTTCTATTTCTTAGATTGTTTTTTAAATAATTGATCAGTGATAGCATCCCCAAAATAGGAAATAAAAATACTGATGCAAAAACCAACGCCTAAAATTGTGGCGGCCTTTCATTACTTACGAATTAGGTGCCTGTCCTAAAATGATGATGAATTTTGTGCAAGTAGGTATTTACCTTAATTAAACCAGATTTTGTATATCAGTTTTAACAGTATGGTCAAGGATACAGGAACCTTACAACTCTTTATCGTGAAACGAAACAGAAATTCCAAACAGATGGTGGTCCGCCGATATTCTAAAAGTCAAATTTAAAGTATTATTTATAAGTAAAAATAAATTAAACTGATATTTTTATACCTGAATTTTATTACTAAAGTACTCGTTATAATGTCTCCATATAAAAGCGTAACGCTTCCGAAAGTCTTCATCGTCCAAGAGAAATGGATCGCTTCTATTTCTGTAAACCATTCTTCGAAGCGGACGGTTTTCAAGATGTGTAGTTGTTTCAATAGTATCCAAGCTTTGTAAATCTTGCATTGTTTATAAGAATAAACTAAATTAGTAAAACAGAAATACAAATTCAAATAAATATATCCGCAGTTCCTCAAAGTACGATTATTTACGAAACTGACAATTGGCACACAGAGGTAGTTAACATACACACATACATAACATTTGTATGCCAAATGATTTTTTTTTATGAAACAGCTGTCGAACGCCAGCCATTTTTTCCCTATAGCACTGTTATAGTAGGGTCCTGGCTTTCATAACTTTATAGTAGGTTTAAAAGAACGTTTTAGTGCTAAAATGCGTTTATGAATAACAATTTTTGACAATTTGACTATAGCAAGGCTTTAAGTGTCCGATAAGTTTTTATGAATAAGACCGTTAACCTATAAATAAAATAAAGGAAAAGAGGTATATGAGATGACTCTGCTTATTAGTGCTGAAAATAAATATACAGGTTCTACAAAAATAAACAATTCGTAATATACAGGTGTGTTTTTCTAGTCTAGAATCATGTACTGAATCCGTGGTACAACAATTTGTATCTTCCATCATATATTTTATTTTTAAAAGGCTGTTATTCTGGCACTTTGTTAAACACACAAACCAACAACACAAACAGGGGATCTGCCTAGCCTTAACCCAACTATGTTGGGGTCGGCCTCCAGTCTAACCGGATGCAGCTGAATACTAGTATTTTACCTGGAGCGACTGCCTATCTGACCTCCACAACTCACTTGCTGGGTAATACGATACTCCTTGGTAAGACTGGTTGTCAGATTTTCTAGCTACTGTAATAACCGGGATGTCTATCTAAGATAATTAATTTATAAATTGTAATTTATAAATTTGGAAGCTTGTAATTTATAAATTTGGAAGCTTGTAATGAGCAAAAGTTTTTTGAAAATATTGGTATTTAAATATGTTATTTATTAGTCTGTAAGCTTTCTTCAAAATAAATAAAATAAAATAAATCAAACGTAGAACTGTTATAACTCTATATTGGAGATAAAATATTAGTTTAGAGGATATACATGACCTGTCTAACGGCTGGTAGTCTGACAGTCTCTGTCATAGTATAAAAACTATATTTTAAATCATTCAAATATAATCGAATGACCTATCTTTCTAGAAGTATCCAGTGTTCTAACCATAGAGTTTACTATTTAATGGCTATTGCATCTTAAACTCATGCAGCCTTCACACTACTGACACCTATAATGACAGTCATTAATCTACGAATGACAGCCAGAACCAATGGCTTTACGTGCTTTCCGAGGCTCGGAGAGGTCTTAGTAGAAAATCTGACATCTTGTCAGATTTTCTAGTTTCGGACTACCTATAACGACTGTCAAATATCTACAAATGACAGCCGAGATCAACAGCTTTCCGAGGCACGGAGGGGTTTCGGTATGAAATCGATGGTCACCCATCCACCGACCGACCGCGGCAAGCGTAGCTTAACCATCATGACCGCTCGATACGTACGCCATTTACTTAGCCACGAGCTCCTCTCAAAATAAATATACGTCTAATTACCTAAAATCCCTTCTCTTCGTAAAATCCAAAACAGAATCCGTTTAACATCCGAATGTATCCAACAACAACAAAAACAGTACCTTAAAAATAAAGCAAATTGAAGCACGACCAAAGGAAACCGCCTTTCATCACTTCAAAGAAACTTGATAAACCTATCTTCGTCGACAAACAGAATTATGTACCTACAGACATTGTTTGTTCTACCGTGTAAGGAAAATGGTACAAATCGAAACAGGCTTCGAGTAAACAATACCTGAAGATGTCGCTACATTGGATAAGTAGTAGTTTAGGAAATCTTGTCGTTTTATACACAATTTTGCTTGAGCCTAAAGTTGCGTTTACATTGGAAACAATGTTGGAAAACAGTTGCGCAACATTGTTGCCCACTACCCACAACATCGCTAGCAATAATGCATTGCATCTGCAACTTTCGTTTACTATTACATTGAAACATTGATACATAATGCCATAAATGTCATGTGTGTGTGTGTGTGTGTGTGTGTGTGTGTGTTGTATATGTGTATATTCTACTGATTCTGATAAAAACTTCTTGCTTAATAATGTCGCTTCAATTTTAACTCTCTTAATTTTGAGCACGATTTTTCACCCACTCCACGATATTTTACTAAGTTAGAATATTGTTTTTGCCACCAAGAGTGTATAAAAGGTTTGTACTCTCTACGTTTAAGTCCGATGGCTGGTTTTTATGTTGAACAGGATATTGTTTAAAACCTACATACATTTTTACCAGACCTTTCCCGTGTACTATAATAATAATTAACTTAATACATAAACCAGGCGTTTTAAAGCTACGAACTTTTATATCTGACATATGAAAAAAGCTCTATATTAATCTATGGCATCTTCTCAAAATTTCAGCAAAGCTAAAATGATGTATGTTTTTTTTATATTCTATTAGGCTTGTGTTTGGCCGCAATTCACTTGACCTTAAGTGATGATGCGGCCTAAGGTGCAGCACGCCTAGGATAAACCGGTTCACTCGTGCATTGAAGATATCCAAATCATACTTTTCCGGGAACAGAGAGGCGGGCAGTGAATTCCATTGTCTGGCAGTTCGCCCAATAAATATGAAAGCAAAGCTCTTGGTTCGACCCCGCAGAACTTCAACCATTTAGCGTGACGCTTCCCCGTATCTCTGCTCGTCCGATGGCAGAATGGAGATGGGCAAATTAAGTTGTGCAATTCAAAAGCACACTTTTCGAAATGTACCCGATAAAAGATCGACAAGCTGGCAACATTGCAGCGATGTTCAAGGTTGTAGGTCTGGCAACTACGTCATCTTAGTCCATTATTTCAATACACTCATATATCTTTACCAGCCAGTCTGTGACCTCAAATAGTTTGATTGAAGCAAACATGTAGGAATAAAAAGAAACTTAATACGCAGTAAACCGAGTATGAGTGCACTTGTAATAAGTGCTTTTAAGACGTTTGCAGTTCAAGTTTGTTTACGTTAAGTGCCACTTTATATTGTGCCAATAATGTGGTTACATTTTAATATTAGTTTAGTAATATTTGGGAAACATTATAGTCTTAGTTAAGCAGTACTCGCATAAAGTTACTAACTTTGTGAATAACTGGCAGACTGTTTGGCCATTCAGAAGTGCCGATGAATGGTCTTATTAAAAGTAAATGGTTTGACTTTCTTATTACTTCTGTAAACTGTCGTAAAAAAGCTTAATATTCTTCATTCTCAACATTATGATAATTTTTTGTGCAGTTCATGTAAAATACATGTACTTTTCTACCAAATCAATACACAACCCAGACTGTACGCAAAATACGCGCTGAGACGTGGAGTTGCGGACACCAGCCCGTCTTACTACTACTACTACTACACAGCCCAGAATACCACAACATTCATAAATGTTGTGTTATTCTGGGCTGTGCTTTTTAATTTTATAACAATCGCAATTTGTGAAAAGATAACATAGCACGTTCATGTTCGCAATTTAAAAAGCAGACGCCGAGTGAGCGATACCCATTTAAAAATATGATGGGTCTATTTCGGACTAACAAAGACTTACCCTGCCAATCATTCGTAAGGACAACTCTGTTCCTATAGACAGTAAGACTATTTTTGCAAGAAACTAATTCGCTTGATTAGAAATCCCGTTCTCGCTGTAGGTACTGTTGACACAAACAAATGCATAACGTTAGATTTTGCAACGAGAATGCGACGTTTCTCATCTTCCTGAACAAACACACAACATGCCCGAAGGTATGAGGAAATATTTTACAAAATAGTATATTAATTGCTTTCGTTTAGAAATGCACATTGTAACTTACTGATTTTTTTGGAATGGAAAACATAATCTGGACTTCAGAAACTAAAATATAAAAACAATTTAAATTGCCCCAAAAAAAATAACTGAAAGTATAAACTAACGTTTTTATAATTAATGCTAATAACCCCAACAACCCAACTCGATAAACCAGCGCAGAACAATTCAAATTAATACCAAATAACTCGATCAAATATTTATACAAGTAATCGCGTGCTACTATATAATTTGAATGTACGACTTTCATAATTATACATTGTTTGAATGTTTTAGGGTTATTAAAATAAAACAAAGCACGAATTACGTGCAATAAAGCATTAAACGCCATCACGACTTGTACTAGCACTTTCCAGCCGAATAATGCTGGGTATTGTTCCTTAAATTTCAACTTTGCTTATGCAAATTACGTGGCTCCATTGAGGCTCAACAATAGAAACTTGCGGAGTCCATATTCTGTACGGATATTCAAATTTCGAACGTGAACCATTTAAATAGGCTGAATGGCAACGTTTCATAGCAGTCAGCTTTTGGCGCGAAATGGAGCGTTTGACAGCTGTCATTTCTGTATCATAATCCTTTATGTATAATATTGGCTGTCAATTGTTATTGGTCACAATTCAGTTCTATTATGCACATTCATTGCATTACTACTTACTTAGTTACCCTCAACTTTGGAAGAACTAAAATTATTTTGAACGCTACAAAAAGAGCGAGAACACTCTAAGAGCAAACTCAGGTACCTTTTCATCTCAAACACCTGCAAACAACACCTAGAAAGCAAAGCAACGATGCTCTCTCAAAATAAACGTAATTCCGGAGCACAAACTTCCCTTTTCTATTCATGAAGCAATTTAAAATATCTCAGCCATTACAACTGACTGTTTATAAATATCACGAAATATTTAAACGGCTCACTCACGAATGTACACAAAAATTCGTGTTCCTGTTGGAATTCTAACAGAAATACTGTTAATGTTGTAACGGGCAATGGTTTTGCCAAAAAAAAAGTTGTTTTTCGCGGTCGTGAAACGTAATATTGCGAATTCGGTTGTAAATGAGTTTTTTGCTTTGAAATACTGTGTACCGTACGGAATACAATTTACAAAACAGTCATCTAACGCAAAAAATAATTGAGAATCCACGGAATAAAACGTAGTGTAGGTACACACGTCCAATCCCCTTAGATTTAAAACAAAAAAAAAACTTATTATCATAATAAATTATTCACACAAAGCGATAAGTTGGCGTGTGTGGAATTAGGAACTGTCAGGCACACTGTTTACCACAGCGTAGCGTAGATAAGAGGGTAGTTTTTACTTTGTAGCAGTACAACAACGAGTAACTTTGTTATTTTCAGAAAAAAAAAATATACTGTACACCACTGTACATTCACGTGCAAAAAAGCATAGCAACGATTTTCGATTTTCCCCTAGAGTATTGAATGGGATGTGTTATGTCAATATGCGCCTACTTTAAATGGATTGCATCAGTATATAAGAGCGTGTATTCGATTCGTGACGAAAACTTCATGTTTTCTCGTTTTGCCCAGAGCAATATCGTAATGATTTGAGCAGATTATTTAAAGACAATTACAGTTTTAATTTTTAATTATGGTTTTTTAAAGCGATGACAATCCTTTCATAGCGTTTCACGAAAATAGACGTCAGAGTTAACTTTCAGAACGAATACAACCATTACAGTATGCCAAAATATTATGTTTTATGCGTTTTCCCAACAGGATATACAGTCTTAAAGTCTATTACAGAGCCAAAATTACGACAATATTACTATTATGTATTATAAAACAATGTTGAAAAAGTACAAAATCAGATCACTTTGTCAATTTTTTTTACCAGTATTTGAATAAAAACATACCTGATTTATTTATTTTATGAAAATAAAGGTAATGCTTATTATACAGAATATTTTTAATTTAGACAATTATAAAAAGCACTGTAAAACGTCGCGCTGTCGTTTGCCGATCAATTTCAATGATTCGTGCTTATTTCGTGCGTATTTTTTTTTCTGATGCACACAAACAGAACATTGTATTGTACTAATGTGTGTCAATGCTGCTACGCCGTTCTAGCAATCGTTCTAAATATCTTTATTTTTTTTGTACAAATCCTGCCATGATTCTTTAAGCTTTTGAACTTTGATTATTAATAAGACGAGCATGGCTTGCTAACATCCAATTATTCATCTAAGCTTTTGAATTATTCCGAGTGTCTTAATTTCTTTGCATGTAACTGTAACGATATTTCTGGCTTGTAAAAAAAACACACGTTGCAATTCTCTTTTGTAGATGGTTTTTGTTTGAGGGTAGTGTAATTAACTTTAATTTGGGTTACGTACATGTGCTAGGCAGCTTAGAATGACTACGAACAGAATGTGAGTTTCCATGTTGTACACAGTGAATCTACTTGTGAAGGCTGCATTATATTTTGTTATTTATGAGATCCACAGAGGAAATGGCTGCGTTTAATTAATAGAGTTTGCAAACTGTTCTACCATATTTTGTATTGTTCTATTTAAACAAAGAAACTGTATTGCCCGTTTGAGGTCGGGGCGAAAATGTAATAAATTATATAAGTAATAGCGACCCGACCCGGCTTCGCCTGGGCCTATAGCCTTCCTAGATAAATGGACTATCCAACACAAAAATATTTTTTCAATTCGAACCAGTAGATCCTGAGATTAGCGCGTTTAACCAAACAAACAAACAAACTCTTCAGCTTTATAGTATTAAAGTATAGATTTTCAGTAACTAAGTACTGAAATCTTATAGCTTTACGGTACCAGCAGCATACCGACGCGATGCGTTATGGTGTGTGGTGTGGTGTGTGTGTGCGTTGTGGTGTGGTGTGTGTTTCTATTATTTAAAGAGGAAAACCCAATGAAATTACTTGTATTCAGCGAGTGCCAGGCAAACATCCCATTAATAACTATAAAAAAATAAGCATAACGCTTCAAATTTAAAATCAGAGAGGTTAGAAGAAATGAAATGCTTTCGTCAAGGTTACATTAAGCATACAACCTTTACAGCACCTGGATACTAGTTTTACTTCAAATGCACTAAGACAACTGTTTATTCCATGAATTATTAAGAACATTAATGCTAGCTTTACCACTTAGGTAGTAATGGTTCCCGCGGGTTTTAACCTCGGAATCAAATGATCCTGATGAATGCATATAAAACCTTCTTGATAGTGTTTGTTACATTAAATATAAAGTGTTTAATGTAACAAACACAATAAGGTTTCTACGAGTAAAACACACTTACAATGGTAGATAACAAATTTCAGGAATACAGAAAAAAATACTACCACAGATTTTTTTTAAGTTTTTAGTTCTTTGACTGAAGAACATGATATTTATAGGTAATGTTTTTAAAATAATCATTTTCAAAGGTTCGGCACTGGTCTACACTTTAACACAACGAATCGTAAGTACAGTTTCGGGACGTATTAGCTCCGATGCGATCAGACACTGGATTCTGATCCTGAGGTTATTGTGAGCAAAAAAGACTGCGGTAGTCATTTTGTCTATATTTTAAATAATGACGTATTTATTACTCATAGCACTTTATCCTTCACCAACAAAAAACTATGGTTCAATTCTGCGACCCTCAAATCACCAAACTTCATCCTAGGTTTATGTGCGTGACCTAATTCTACAGGATGCTTCCCTACACATAGCGAAAGGTTGCTTCAATTATTCAGCAAGCGGTCTTAAAGTCCCCTGGGCTTTACGGTACGAAGAGTTTTGGACAACACGGCTAACTAAAAAAAACGCACACCAGTAGGGTCGCGTACCACAGTACAAAATGAAGATCAAGCAAAAATACTGAAAAAGAGCACGTTTGTTGTATGGGCCACTTTGAAATAGTTTTTCAAAGTGTAATCAATATATTAATAATAATATTTAAAAATGTAATTTATCGTCATCTGCCTCGCTTTTTCCTAAGTACGTTGGGGTCGACTTCCAGTCTAACCGGATGCAGCTGCAGATACCAGTGTTTTACATGGAGCGACTGCCTATCGCCGGACCTCCACAACCCGGTTACTGGGTAACGCGATACCCCTTCGTAACACTGGTTGTATGACTTTCTGGCTTCCGACTACCCTTAACAACCCAAAGATCTACGAATGACAGCCGAGACCAACGGCTTTACGTGCTTTCCGAGGCACAGAGAGAATTCGGTATGAAATAGATAGTCACCCATCCACAGACCGACCGCGGCAAGCGTAGCTTAATCTTTGACCGATCAATCTGTACGGCATGTACTTAGCCACGAGCTTCTCTCAACTGACCCCAAACTAGGCAAACCCTGTACTAAGTGTGTTTTACAGCTGATACATACATGTATCAGCTGTAAAACACACAGCTGATACATGTGTAAAACACACTTAGTACTTCTATATTTGTGTATACACAAATACACAAATATAGAAATAAACACGTAGGTAATAATAATAATAATAATAATATGTGGGGACATTTTCACACACGGCCATCTGACCCCAAACTAGGGAGACCCTGTACTATGGGTGTCAGACAGCTGATATACATACACAAATACATTTTTTTTTTTTGTAAATACATACATATATAGATAAACAACACCCAGACACAAGGCAAACACAAATGCTCATCACACAATGTTTAATGGTATATAGACAAAACAACCAATCAATAAGTGGTGACCAGCCATCCTGACGTTCACATCCTTTTGTCCTGCAGAAGGACAATACATGCTTATAATTAGCCCATCTTCTTTTACTTTCACGAATTGTCTTTATAATTCCACTTAATACTTAGTCATTCCAGAGAATATACTGACTAGCCTTCTCCCAATTTTAGACCAGCTGTAGACCTTACAATTATTTGTTCCGAGCAAGGATCGAACCCATGACTGTCTGCGCTAATCGCTCAACTACTGCGACTACAAATTTTACATGAAGCGACTGCCTATGTGACCTCCACAACCCAGTTACTCGGTAACAATACACCTCATGGTAACACTGGCTGTCAGACTTTCTGACTTTTGACCACCCATAACGACTGTCAAAGATCTACGAATGACAGAAATGGCTTTTCGTGCTTTCCGAGGCATAAAGAGGTCTCGATATAACATAAACGATCACTAGCGTAGCTTAACCAATAAACCGATAATTATGATCGATAAATCCGTACAGCTTTCACTTACCCAGGAGCCTCTGAGTATTATTTTCAGAGCATATGATGAAATAAGAACAAAGGCAGTATGAACGTTAGAACTATTTAATAAATGAATTAACAAATTAGCACGACTGACAGTGCACAATTTACATGGACGAGAGAGCGCCTACAATACAATGAATAGCAGACACTGACATGCGTGTTACACATTGCCACTACTCGGAGCGTACCAACAGTATATAAACAAATTAAAGTCGTATAAATTTAAAATTATTTATTAACAATCAAACAACTGTAGCAATGACCAAAGGGAACCAAAATATACTTTGGTATTATTTACGTATAATTTTTGTTTTTACAATTAAAATTAATAAAATATAAGGTAATAAATATAATAATTATAATTAAAATACAAAAATAAATAACATTGTTTTTTATTACATCACATAGATAGTATGGAACTGCCGGTCATCAACCTTTTCAGTTTTGTTTATTTCTGTATTAGTATGATCGAAAAGAAACCCAATGATATTAAAAACATATGTCTAGTTTTTTTTTTAAGATATCTCATTCGGACGTGGAAACACCAAGGTGAGCCTACAGTTTTTCAGGTGCTGAAACAAAAAAAGGACATTAATAAAAGTTTTGTTTTGAGGAATGATAACATTGCAAGCCTTAGGGTCAATTCACACCGAGATGGCTGAAATCGCGCGCCGCTTTTATGCGGCTGTCAACGTCTCGATATATATATAGTGTATATATATTTCGTTATATATATAACTAATATATATATATATATATATATATTAGATACCAAGATCAAAGGGTAATGAGCGTGCTGACATAAAATATTCACTAGGAGTCGATTATCCATTTATTTGGAAAAGTGAGTAGCACCTATTGACATGAATGAAGTCATCAAACTAAATGTCGAACCTTATGTGCGAAACGGGTAATTTTAATTTAAAAAAATAGATCGTATTTACGTAACGTTTACTCCGTGTGCTTCGCTCTCTGTTATTTTTTAACTGCAAGAGTACTTGCTAGGCTCTTACGGTACCAGGTTGATTTTATTGTTTTTTTTTGTTATTTACAATAAACTGTGCTAAGAGGATGTTGGAGTACTTTAATCAAAATAGGATTCTGTTATATCGCTCTAATCATAGAATAATACAATAATATGTCAGCCTCTGATGGCTGCAGGCTAAACAGTCTATTTGATATATAAAAATTAGACTAGGTAACATTCTATACAAAAAAGTTCTAGAAAGAATCCAAAGTGCTTAGATGAACCCATAATCGTTTCGACCAGCATGCCAAATGCATGCAACCTTTACATTATCGACAGTGCTGCTGTCATCGGGATTAACAAGCTTGCTACACCATAAATTACAGTAGGAAGGAACGTTATTAAATTATAGAAATAGAAAAAGCACTTACCATCACACTGATCAAGAGGCACACATTTGCCCTTGGAATCCCTCAAGGTATCATTTGCACACAGACAGGCAGGCTTGTAGCAACCAGGAGCAATGGAGGGGCAGGCTGGTGGGTGTATCAGATGATCACAGGTCTTGTAACACAACACCAGTTCACACTTGTAATATTCCTCATTTGCAGGGCAATCTGAAAAGTTAAGGAGAAAATAATAACTTTGAATGATTAACACGAAAGAATTGCAGGACATCAAATATGACATACCATAGTGACACTTTAGTTTTTTTGGGCATATCGAAGTTGCGAAGCTCTTTCTATCATTAATGATGGTTTTGATATTCTATTCATACCAGTCACTTAGCATCAGGTCATTAAGCATAAAAACACAGTCACAAACAAACCACAACTAATTATGCAATTAATGCTACCTTATACCTACAATAAAATATGCAAAATACGCGCACCCAGAAACACTATTAAAAAAAAAACAATAACAGCAACAGTATATGTTGAGAATATAGCAATAAAAAAGTAAACATGATTGTTTACTTTTTTATTGCTATATTCTCAACATATACTGTTGCTGTTATTGTTTTTTTTTTAATTAAATGTCAGATGACTAATTTTTTACCAAACCGCTAAAATCCTAAAGCAAGCATTTTAGTTGTTTTACTTAAGAATACAAAATAATCATAACTATCGTTAAAAATAAAATGGTAAAACTAGATCTGAAAGAAGAATAAATTGAGAAGCAATTGAATGCAGTGCAACCGTTGATAATTTGGATGGAACTGAGACATCTTACAAAATATTTGCAAGTTACAAGAGTAATGCATAATACAAACTTACCAAAAGGTTTCTCATCAGCTGGTGCAGCAGAAACAATAGTTAAAACTGCAATCAACAAACAAATAGGTAACACATAGGACGCCATTGCTGTAGATACGTTAGATGTAGATGATATCAACAAAAATAATGATCAAGTATGGCGTCCGTGGCTTATTTATAATAAAACTGTTGTTTGGCTCATGTGTTGTCTAGCGAAATGTGAGTCGAGTAAAATTAACCGGTTCATCAACAACAGATTATATTTTTATATGACTCTGTGCAACGGATGATGTGGCGCATCTGGTCTAGGGCCATCTGGAAAGAGTCTAATCAATTTCATTGCTATAAAACTTTTTGTTGATTTTTAGCTATGTGGTATTAACGTATATGTAGTATTACTCTTATTGTAGACCCCTCAATTGTCAGTCCACGCATTACAGTAAACATTTAATGTAAGGGTCACTATGCATATAAGCGGGTTGGCAGATTCGTTTCATTTTCAATACAACGTTGTTATTATTTATATAATTTGTAACAATAAGTACACCTTACAGACTATTCCAAGACGCTGTCATACATACATATTAAACTATCATCATCTATCTGCCTAGTCTTTTCCCAACTAAGTTATCCATATGAATACCAGTGTTTTACATGGAGCGACTGCCTATCTGACCTCCACAACCCAATTGCTAAGTAACACGACACCCCTTGGTAAGACTGGTTGTCAGATTTTCTAGCTACTGACTACCTATTAGCGACTGTCAGCCAGGTCCAACGGCTTTACGTGCTTACCGAGGCACGAAGGGGTCTTGGCATGGAATGGATGGTCACTCATCCACAAACCGACCACTGCAAGCGTAGCTTGACCATCATGTCGACCCATGCGGGTTTTACTAAGCTACAAGCAATACAGTCTTTGATAACTGAAAATAATAGGATCAGTAGCGTCACCTTCATACAAGCCGAAAAGCCGGGCTTGCACTGATCAGCATAACATGAACTAATCAATAACTGAGCAACTAGCTGATTTTTTCTTAATCGTAAAATGTCTATCGGGCTTTCCCTAACCTGGACACCTAGGCACGCCACTGAATAGGATATATTGAATGTCCTCCTCCACATATTGAAGTATATATATCTCTCATAAATACACTTAAATAAAATTCAACATTAAAAATGAAAATAACAATAATCAGTAATATTCAGTTATCAAAGACTGTATTGAGAATGCCGAACCGCTTAAGTGTATATCGACACTAAGGGTTTTGCAACAGTATTAAAGGACAGTGAAATCAAGAAAGAATGAAGTTTAAAATATTTATTTTGTTAAACAAATACAGGTCCACAAAACAGATTTCTGCAGTAGGTCATGGAGTTAATGATCTTCGATGTTTCTGAAAAAGAAAATACCATTAGTTAACCATACACCATATAACAAAATAACAGTAGCTCCACGACACGTTGTCCACGAAGTGTTAAAACATAGGATTTTTTTTTTTTTTTTTTTTCGGATTGGCATCTCGCAGGTCAACCTAGGAGGTTGTCGGCTGCTTAACCGGACTTTCCTGTGGTGCCTTAAAAATTATTATTTTTAGGGCCTCCAGCCAGGGCAAAATATCTTACAAACTAAGCGACTACACGCTAAGGGCACCCCCTGTGGGGTACGAGCCTCGGCTTAGGGCGTCGCTGGGAGAGGACAACAAAGGGACAGGCTGGATCGGATTTCCATTATTTAAGGACGAATTTAAAGCTACAGGCTCAGCGGCGCGGGCTGGCACCTGGCCTCGGCGGCGAGGACGGAATGACGGCGGTCTGTGTCTGTGTTTCTTAACTGTACTGGTGGCCTTATTGCTCTCCTGGAGGAGAGTAATAGCATCGACAGGGTCGGTCAGATTAAAACGTAGGAAAAACTACATTTGTTTTTCTATTTAGCGTAACTGTTGAGTTATAGCTATCTCTTTTACTCACTTGGAGTAAAAGAGATAGCTAGCAACCATACGAAACGCATTACTTCACTCTTGAGTGTACCGTTGTTTTCGTGGTCGCAAGTGCGAATACTGAACGTCGGATCCTGGGTTCAATTTCCAGGACGGGTAAAGTGTTACTGATTTTTTTCATTATGTATTACCATTGTATTTCTCAGTAGCAGCTAGGAGTTCGGTAGTTAGTATTGTATTGTGACACTTCCGTGCCTTGGAAAGTACATAAAGCAGTTAAGGCGCTAACAAGCTACTTTTGCAGATTTTAAACTGACAATCACGTCAAAATGTGTAGTGTAAATTATTTGAAAAAAAAAATGTTAAACTAGAACATTCTCTCTCAGAAAAAATGTTAAACTGGAACAATAATCATTTAGTATGTGAATATTTTTGATCTGTCTGACGCGAACAAAATATTGATAATCACACAAAATCTACCAGGAATATTTAAACGAAACTTTTATTTTCTTACACACATGCATGCTAATGAGAAATCTAAATATTTGTACGGAAGAAATGCCGAATATAGTCAAAATCTCCTAATCTTAAGACCTATGTTGACTACCTATATTCATGCAAATAAATATATCATTCATTCATTCATACATTCATTCACAATTTTATTATCTGTCTTTTAGTATACCTATGCCTTTTTTTAAGCTAAATAATAATATCTTATATTTAATTTTTTCTACTAAACTTTGTGAGTTTTGAACGCAGCGCATACGGGGTGTGTAATATATGGCATAATAACAGATAGTATAATATTACTTGAAATAACGTTCACATGATATAATTTTTATATGCAATAAAAACAAAATAATAACCTAATTTCATGTGATCTAATGTTATATTTCATATAAACTTCTTTTGCTCTAATAACATTTAGTATAAAGTTCATTTCATATAATTTTCAATTTGTATATTGCTCTTTTTATATAACAATCAGTTGACCTAATTTTCATTTGACCTAATAATGATATTAACTAAATATCAGGAAACATATTGTTATAACCGGTTGTACGTTGTTTCATAGCTAATAGTTTTATAGAATTTCGTTTCACATTAATTTTTAGCATGCAGCGTGCAAGCAAGCATGCAGCGTTCAAGCAAGCATGCAAGCATGCAGCATGCAAGCAAGCATGCATCATGCAAGCAAGCATGCAACATGCAAGCGAGCATGCAACATGCAGCAGGCATGTTTTCTGTCACGGTTCCGGCGTTGCTGGGCTCCGGCGGACCCACGCGATCTTATCGGTAGCTTCGACTTACTGGCCGGCCTCAGCCGCGGCGGCGGGCGTTTAAACCACCTGCTCCTCAGCTCGCGGGCCGCCTCGCCCCTCTGCGCCTACGCGGCTTTAAATTACCCTCTAGGCGTAGGGCAGACAAGACTACGTGGTGTCGGTTTCGCATCAATTCGATTCTGTCATTAACTTTTGTAGCACAACATATTGACTTTGACGGCCGCTGCCGCGGCACGCTCGCTCCGCTCGCTCGCCTTCGCGGGTTAATGGTCACTGTTCTAACCTAACCTAACTCAAATTATTCAGTAACTAAATTATGCTAAACGTTACTTATAGATTTCGAATATTATAGTAACTGAATATTATACTATATGAATATTCGTTCAAATGTACATTATAGAAAATGTTCATTATACCATATAAAATTAGATAAAATGTAATTATATCAATAATTCATTATATCATTTTATCGGTATATTAAAAAAAAGTATGTCAAATGAAATTAGATCATATGATCTTTAGAGCTTTTGTTATTATTTCAAACGTTACACACCCGTGCATACGATTGTCTGGTCGCTCAAGGTCGCCGGCGTATATCGTCGCCTTAATTCTAATCTCTTCCCGGTTTTGTCAGATTGCTGTCCTATCGGACTATGAAAGTGGGGGAAAAGAGAGCGCATCTGTGTTTACACACACACCTTGGCGCAGAAAAACTCCTGCGTAGGTACTTGGCAAGCGAGTTCCACCTTAGGCCGCATCATCACTTAATATCAGGTGAGTTGCGGTCAAACGCATGCCTATTAGAATATTTAAAAAAACTTGGCAAGTCTACTTTGAGATTGACCGCCTCTGGGGAGAGAGAGAATATTATTACTACTTACAACATTCACTTTCAAGCACACAGGTGCCTTCAGAATTCCTGTAGTATCCGTCAACACATTCACAGGAGGGTGAATAACAGCCAGGAGCTAGGGGTAGACAAGGGGCATTTTCTTTATACTGATCACAGGTTCGTTGACAACGAAACAGAGAACAATAGTAGTATTCTTCATTTTTTGGACAATCTGGAATTTTAAAAGGAAATTATTAACGTAACTATCTACTTAGCAATGTAGGAAAGTGGAGAAAGGTTAGAAAGAAAGAAAAAAGTTAAAAAAGAAAAGAAAAAAGAAAAAGAAAGAAAGTTAGAAAATAAAAAGAAAGAAAGTTAAGAAAGAAAAAGAAAGAAAGTTAAGAAAGAAAATTAGTAAGAAAAAAAAGATAACTTCAAATTAGAAAAGACTAAACAGTAGCCCACATACATAACGCGGCAGTTGTTAAGTAAAAATAAATTATTTCCTGGATCTAAACTAATACCATGAAGCTGAAGAGTTTGTTTATTTGTTTTTTTATTTGAACACGATACTCTCTGGAACTGCTAGTCCAATTCTGATAATTATTTCGCTAATAGAAAGCTACATTATCCTTGAGTGCTACAGGTTGTGTTTTAGTATCAAAATAATCACGTGGACCAAGTCAGGGACAAAAGCTAGATAATAACTGCCAGCCTTTTATGAACTTCTCCCATTGACAGCGATAAGGACATTTATTTTAGTTCACTTTGAGCTACAGCCCCCTTCATATATCGTACTTTTTTAAATTGATGATTAAAAATAAAAAAGTGCTTCTGTGACAATAATGCCATACCTACTACACAATGGTTTATGTATGCAAAAACACAAAGAAACACTTGAAACAATAATTTCAAAATTAAGTAAGCGATGGACGAATTATTCTTACCCAGTGGTTTATCATCAGATGGTGGCGGAAGCAATTATTGTTACGGCTGCAACAAACAAACAGATAAGTAATATATTATAAGACGCCATAACTATTGTATCGGTCAAAGATAAAATCAAGGAGTATACATAATAGTTTTACGTCTGTCTTTTATACCGTAAAGTTGTTTGTAGAGTACATATTGATATGATGTTTTTGTGTTGTGCCAAGAACCTTGACGAGGGAAATCCCATACATTACGTTTGGATCTAATCCGGCTCAGCAGCTACTACAACTGATATTAAAAATGAGTGTAATAGAATTATGTGTTTTTAAATGGGTACGGGAAGGAAGAAATGTATGGAAAGAGATCATATATTTAAACTTGAAACGGACATATTATTTAGGTGGTTAATTGAAGAGAAACATACATAGGAAAAATTCGATGCCAAGTTAAAAAAAAGAAAAAGATTCGGAAAAATCTGTACCCCAGGATATATATGTATTGTTATCCTGAACTGACATAATTTTTTTGCAAAATCTCTACTGAAACGGTTAATGAGAACAGCGGAAACATTATTCGCAATTACTGGTATCTTCTTGTTTTAGAACATACAAAATTTTCTAAACCACAGCAACCTACAAGCAAAACATTGCTATTTATTATATACGAAAATAAAAAAATAAGAATATCTAAGAAAATAACATTTTTATGAACACAGAATCTTCTACATAACAATCGTATGGTAATGACAATATTTCTCACATCAACACCTCCGCATATTGAATGAGCGCTGGAGATGTTTTTGTGCCAACTTTTTACACCTACACACATATAAACAACGGTCCATTAGTGAAATGATATTCCTCTTAATGTGTCCATGAGGCGACAAATTGTAGCATATGGGACATAGCTGTGGCAAAACTGGATAAGACATCGTAATCTGTATATGGTGTACAAACAGATAAAAAAATTTGGGTCGTATCGAAATAACAGTCGACTTGCTCGGCTAAACTGCAAATTTTTACTCCAGTTAGTGTGGACTGACACCTCATCAACCTCCGTCCTCATCTATGAAGATGGAAGACCATTCTTAGCGAATCAAATCTTTGGGAGAGCCAAGAAAAAGTTAGACAAAAATGTGAGTCGAAAACAAAAAGACCCGTTACGTTCGTGTTGCCAAAAGAATTTCTTAAATAGATAATATTTACAATAAAAATGTAGTCATAATTATTATAACAGACAGAAATATCACTGTTTGATGTGAAATCATTCACCGGAAATTGTGAAGTAATCGCTCCATAAGATTCTTGTCAAGATTGTTGAGCAAACAGGAAAATAAACGTCAATATAATGTATTTATTTATTACTTTCCTGTCTTGTTTTCATATGATATCTGGATAATGCTAGCTCATTTATTTAATTAGGTATTATAATAATCAATTACTTGTTGTAATAACGATAAAAAAACACGTTAGTCTTGCCTGCACGTTTGCTTACAAGAAAACAATAAGTACTATCAAGCAACATCTTACATTCTCATGTGAGTTTTATAGTATCTGTCTTTTAAACCGACTTCAAAAAGGAGGAGGTTCTTATGGTGTTACCAGACCAATCGATCGACCGTCGATCGGCGGTATCGATCGATGGTAGCGTGGATGAGTCGACGTCGATCGAGCTGCTTGATTAGCCGCACCGCGCGCCGTCCAATCCCCATTATCACCTGCTGCCCGCCTGCGCCCCGCGCGCTATCTGGCTTGCGCGTCCTCTTGTAAATACATTTCGAAACTGAAACTGATTGATTATAGCCGTGGTTAATCGATCAACGTCGACCGATGCCATCGACCGGCAATCGATCGATTGATTAGTCGAACGGTATCCGTCGATCAGCCAAAGCTACCACACCAATCAATCAACGTCGATCGATGTCGATCGATGGCATCGATCGACGATCGATTAATTGGTGTAGTAATACCCTTAACCGACTTCAAACAGGAGGAGGTTCGTAATTCGATTGGTATTTTTTTTTATGTAGGTAGGTACAGTCGAACAAGCTAATTGGTTTACAGGCAAAAATATTCATCTTTCTAGTACACTCACAATATTTTATTTTATTCCATTTTCTTATGTCGAGCACGTAGGTATCCCTGGTACCTACGTAATAATGATAAAAAAATAAAATAAATTAATTAATTGTTTGTACAATAGAAAGATTAATATTTTTGCCAATTAGGTTGTTCGACTGTACACCGATTACGCAGAGATTATGATCCGATTTCCGTGATTCTTCTTTAGTTTGATGCGGGATAGTTGACATTTGGTCCCATAAAAATTCAACATAGTTTGGCCCAGTACTTAGTTTTCATTTTATGAACATGTTAAAAATAACTTAAAAAAATAAAAAGTAACAAATAACTTTCAATTCGCAAGTCGGTGGCAATACAAAACAACAAGCAAAACTAAAGCCGCCGACTTGCGAATTGAAAGATATTTTTACACGATTATACATGTTTCCAATATTTTACATGGAACGACTGCCTGTCTCATCTCCACAAGACAGCAACCTACATAGTATATAATATCTATCACAAAATACATTTTAAAGAATCGGAAAAAAGTGGTTGGAAAAAAAACACATCTAGGAGTCTCTTCCAGTTCATCTTCTTTGTGACACTACATCATAACACTAATGGATTTTGCCGAAGAAATTGCAAAGTGATACCTAAGATTTCGACATTACTGGGTCATCTCTTGGCAAAATAGCAACTTTTTCTCTACGAATATGGCTGTCATTTTATTACACCCTCATAAAGGAAAACGATAAAACACCCCTCGAAATATCATAATCCTGGGGGTTTATGGCTTGACTGACAACTGTGAGTTTGATTTGCGAAAACTTGGCTCTAGAATGTTACCTAGTCAGTCATGCATCAAAGATTACAATGTGAATCGCTGTACCTACCATGGGTCTGAATCATGTGTTTGTAAGAGATCTATAAAAATAACCAGAAGTATAACTAAACAAAACTCCGAAGCTTGTGGTGAGAGGATAATATAATTTAAGTGAGTTCCTGATTTTTTTTCTGATTGGCATTTCGCTGGTTAACCTGGAAGATAGTCGCCTGCTTAACCGAACTATCCTGTGATGCCTTAAAAGTGAATTTAAGGTCTCCGGCCAGGGCAAAACTTACAAACTAAGCGACTACAACGCTAAGGGCACCCACTGTGTACGGATCTCGGCTTAGGGCGTCGCTAGGAAAGGGCAGCAGAAGGACAGGCTGGATCGGACCTCGGATATTTAGGGACGAATTTAAAGCTACAGAGTCAGCAGCGCCAGCTAGCACGAGCAAGGGTCGAAGAGAGGACGTACCGGGTAATCGCGACGGGCCTCGGCGAGTACGGAGTGACGGCGGTCTGTGATTGTGTTTTCCGCGCGTGATAGTAGCACAAATGACAAAAAATAATGAGTAGTTGCATGACTACATGGCAAAATATGGCTGATCTTTTTATATTTTTGGTCATCCTATACACCCTTGCAAAATAAAATTATCTTTGTTCTTATCTTTATCTTTAAAAAAAGCTACATAATTATACTGCCTAAAAGTTCAAGTGGTTTTTCAATTTTTATTCAGTCTAAGATCAACATGGAATCTTCACAGATCTGTTACCAACATGATACTAAAATATGAAATTGCATCAAATCAAATCTACAAGTTCGGTTGGCACCACAAAAAATGTAATCATTTGCATACACGATAACACGACTACACGTCTTCTATTCGATATCGATACATCATTAGACTTGCAATTGCTAAGTAAAACCAGTTTTTAGTCGAAGGTCACCAAGTCACGATTATGTTGTTAATAAACAATATTATATACTATGTTGTACCTGCGACTTCGCCTGCGTGGAAGCCAAGCGTACCATAAAATATAGCCTATAGCACTCGGTAATAAAACAGCTTTTTATCTGTAATCAGATCTTTACTTCCAGAGATTACCTGTTAAGGTCGCTGTACACTGAAGCGGGTTGGCACATGCGGTTTGGTATTTTCAATACAACGTTATCAAAGGTTCGTTCGTATCGTTTGTCTTGGTATAGGCATGTGAAGAGAAGAGATGAAAGGCATGTGACCAAAAGAGCTATGAATATTAATTTGGATGGATGGAGATGGAGAGGAAGGCCAAAGAAAAGATGGATGGATTGTGTGAAGAATGAGATGAATGAAAAGGATGTCAGTAAAAGCATTACGTTGGACAGGACAGAATGGAAGAAGAAAACATGTTGTGCCGACCCCAAGTAACATAGAATACGGGCAGGAAGAAGAAGTTATCAAAGGTTCCTAACATATAATAAGCTTTTTACCAATAAATGAGTCATGGTTACTAGATTAATTAAGTTAAATAAAATAATAAATAAATAAAAGTAAAAAAAATATTGCATTGAGTATGCCAAATAATCTTATTATTTCCTAATATTACCTAGAACTTGAACGTAATAATATTCCAGTACCTAATTATGGGATTCGGGGGAATCCCGTTGAAGACTCGTGTTTTTATTTTTTATCTAATAGCAATATCCGTCATTGGAGTTTTCCCCTTATTGTCGATAATGATCATGTTCGAATAAGATTATTAGCGTTGATTTGAAAAATAGAATCTAATATAGTAATTATTCATTTACAACGATGTTTAATCAGAGCGTCAGGTTTTTTTTTAAACCAGTCTTAAGTGGGCATGCATTTCAAAAAGCCGGCTTGTCAGATTATTTTCTTATTAAAATTACACAAACATACACTTATTTTAAACTACCAAGAATTTTTAAACTAAATCGATTGCTTAACTAAATAATTGATTGCGACAAAATAAGTAAATGTACAGAGGCCAGCACATTAAGCTACTACAATCTGTCAAATTTCTTTGATAGATTTTCAACATTATTACAAAAGCATAAGGTTCATATTTAATTGGGAAAATTTGACAGTAAGGTATGGCTTGATGTGCTGGCGTCTGTACATTGAAACAAGTTTTTTACAAAAAAGTCAACCGTCTTCAAAAACTAAATAGTGATGAACACTTAAGACTTTACTTTCGGGAGTCATCGGTGGCAATACAAAATAACGAACAGAACAAAAGCCGCTGACTTCGGAAATTTGAAAAACAAAATTAGTATCATATCATGCTAATCCTTAACGAAACGAAAACCCAGTTAAAGCAGAGTTTAAAAAGCGCTGAATCGGTAAAATGTATATTGGACCACCTCTGAAGCATGACCTACCATACAAAGAAGAATCATCAAAATCAATTAATTTTTAGCGGAGTAATCGCATAACAAACATACAAAAATAAAAGAAAACAAAAACACTTTTTTGAAGTCGTTTAAAAAAAGACATCTGTCAACTTATGTTTAATCGATTAATCAAAGCCTCTATCCCAGCCCTAGCTTAGACACTTTCTACCAACAATTGTCAAATTCTTCAACTTCATAGGTATGAAGTTGAAGAATTTGACCATGGTGAGATTATAAGTAGGTACTTATAATCTCACCATAATCAAATTACAGCAAAATTAAAAAAAAAAACGTACTCTTAATAAATTGTAAAAACATTAATTGCCATTTTGCAAGAAAGACCTTTTAATAGATGGAGTCTATACCTAAGGGCGTTTTCGATTTTACGTTCAATATAAAACAAATAAAACCCTCCAAAAGGTTTGCCTCGCAAGATTGTGGTGTGACGTGTGACCGTGGCCCGACAGTTATCAATCTATTGGCATACGTCATAAAACACTTTTCGCCGAATTCGAGCGTTTATGTGAAGAAGTTGCCACAAACATGTTAAACAAAAAATATATTTTGGACTCAACTTCATTGAACCTAAAGATGAATTTTCTTTGATCTTACTTATTTAAGGAAATCCCAACCATTTCATAGTCGACAAAGCGTCGATCTTTACAAACAATGGGAAAAGGAAATCGACGGAACGCAAGATAAAGATGATTTATAATTTTGATAATAGGTCCAAATGTATTTCAGTGGAAATCTTGGCTCGTATTTTATATAAAAGATAAATGGAATAATTATTGATGGAACTGGCGAACTCTCTTTATTTTGCTCAAAGGTACCGTCGGAAATTCGCTAAGAATTTGTGACCCGATAAAGTTGCTTTAGAGGACCGACTGTTGTGGCCAATGCATAGGTACATCAATGCGAGCTGATCCAGTACTTACAGGAAGTTTTAGCTAAGATGATTAAATATTAAAAATACTGAACTTGTTTTAGGGACCGACATAAAACCATGCTACTCACAAATGTAAAATGCCCACATTCAGAATCCGGTTAGACAGCAAAGCCGACCCCAGCACTATAGTTGGGAAAAGGCTATAATAAAGGAATATCTTTTGTTTTTTTCATGGGTCCTGCCAAAATACAAGCAATCATACTATCAAATAATGAATAAGTGCTCTTACTACCCGCAGAAGACCAGCAAAAGACAGAAATCAAAGGTTGAAGAGCCGTTAACATTACTTCCAACCAAGTTATCAGTATGCCCGCCCATTTTGGACCGATCGTTTTTTAGACTCATAGTTGTTTTGGCTCTTATCAATAGGCCTTTCAAAAGTCCACAAGATTCTCACCGATGTATATGTTTTTTCCCAAGTCATGAAAACTGGAACAACTCGACAAATACAATAACAACTTTCTTCAAGACAATAAAAATAGCGTAACCACTAACTGAAGAGTATTTTCCTATCTCTTCCACCATATATTTGGTATATCTTGCATCAAATCAACCACGGCGCTACCCTGTTTATTTATCCCTCCCACTTCATCAAAATAAAACAATACCTCCAGAATTTAGTCACCCCACACAATTCCCACCCTTGTCTCCAAAGCAATAAATCTCAATTTAGCTGCTCCCCACAATATTGGAAGTAAATACGAAACTGTTTACCCTGAAATTGAGGACTGGATTTTTTATGATCTCAGTGACAAAGTCGTTTGATTAAAAATAAAGTTGGATTTAACTTTGTGAAAGGAGATACAAACAAACATGGAGTATTCTGTTTATAGTCCTTTAAGTTAGGGTCGACAATTACTTGAGCGTCATTTGCTTACTTGTATTTCTTGTATTGTAATTTCGTCTACAATTTTATGAAAAAATGTCAATCTTCTAAGATTAAAACTGACGTGATCTTTGGCTCACAGATGTCAGAACATAAATATAAATTTAAACTATAAGCGAACCAGCTTCGCATATTATCTAGTGATCTTGGAAAATAATTTCATGATTTTTAAATGGTTGGACCACTGACCCAAATAGCAGGTTTGTCCACTCGACTTAAACCCACAACAACCTTTTAAGCGTTCTGAAAAGCAGACAGCTTATTTCCAACCCAAACTTGTACGTCCAAATATTCAAAAGAATAAATCTCGCAATTCAAAATTTTATCCAACAACGCAGGAATTATGTTTTTAAGTGTAATGAGGCAATTTACCGACCGACTGTAGTATTCTGTGGACCCGTACAGGAGTTATTACGAACCACTCGTTTTGTTCCCTCATTACTACGGGTAATGCGTAGTTTAAAATGCAAGAGATTTCCACGGTTTTCTCTATTTTCGGCTGTGTAGTTTTGGTTCAGTAACAAAATAATATTTTGAGGTGGAACGTAATTTTCGTTGAAACCATTGCGTTTGCTTGTTAATTTTTGGAGTATAATTGTAATTAAGTTGGTTGGTTTAAAATTTGCTTTTCGCTTTTTTTAATTAAACACAAACCAGTCCAACATTGTAACGTAGTGATAAGTGTACTGTTGCTATGAGTTTTGTCAACGATTAGTTCTAATTTATAATAAATATAGTAAATAAATAATATTCATTTATTTCAGGCCCTCAAACTCATATTTAAAACATTTTAGAATATTGATAATACTTACAAAATTACTTACTTATTTACACAATGACACACATAAGTACAAATGAACAAATACAATTATAAATACACCATCACAAATAAATAATACAACAAATCACATTAATATTCAAACAATCAATTTGAATTACTTTTTTTTAATTTGGGACACTATAGTAACTTGTCTGTCACAGTAGTGCACATAAGGACAGTCCAACCTACTTGCTATCATACTCAGAACGGTATCGGAGCTGGCCCGCACTCTGCGAACAAGAGACGTGCAGCGCTTATGCATGGTCGCATGGAAACAGTCCGACGTGCGCGCATATGCGAACATACCTGAAATAATGTGTATCAATTTAACAATAACCAGCTGCATGCACTTAAGCGCAAAGCCATTGGGTCCTGCTGATCTCTCCCCAGTCGTGTAGGATTACCGTCTCATCGCACTATGAAAGTGCATCTGTGTTTAAACACACATTTGTGAACTATATTATCTCGGAATTATTTAACCAGCTTTATTCACATAAGCCCGAATCTGAATTTATAAATCTAAAAACGTATCCCTTCATTTAAACAATGTACCTAACTAATCCAGTAAAAAACTCTACAGATAATCTCACCTTTGTGGCCAAATCTGTGAAGATGAAACAGTTTCTATTTTAGATAATCGCTGTTCGAATACAAGGGTCTTATTCTCTTGTACCTTTGAACTTATAACGGTAGTTGCTCCTTAGAGCGTGGTCTGATCGGTGAGCTATTAACTAGTGGATAGTGTGTTAGTAAACTATTACGAAACGGCGGTCATAGATACCTGATATCTGAGCTACTTATTAGAAAATATTATCTATAATAGATCTGTAGAAATCAATCTCCGAGCGTGGAGATACCTATAACACTAGTCTAGTAAGGGTAAAATTCACCAAACTTGTATGCCTAGTTTAATTATTTTACCTGTGAAGAATAAAAATTAAATTAAAAATTTAAAAAACCCCCAACGCAAAAAATTAAAGCGATTATATAAAAAGTAAAAAATATATCTTTTGTTGAGCTATCAAATGTTTGTTCGTTGAAATCGCGCTATAATGTCGCGGCGGGGTACCGCTAAGTCAGCAATAACTAAATAGTTAAAATAGCAAACTGATGGTAACTAGATTGGCAGCGAGATTTTTATCGTATCGAAGCAAGTTGGTCGAAAATGCTGGTAAATTAAGAGATAGTCAATGAAATGAAGGGTCTGACTTACGCGGTACACGAACACACACACACACAGACACGTCAAACTTATAACACCCCGTCGTTTTTACGTCGGGGGTTAAAAATTGACGTTTGATGGTTTTTGTATGGTAAAACTCAATATTTATTTGCAGGTTAAAACGTATACGTAACAAACTTTTACGTACTAAACGTAAAAGTTCAGTGAAATTTGTTCTCAGTTGAATTTTCTGAGCTGTAATTTAAATGGAGTTTACTTAGTTTACAACGCGAGTCAACAACAAAATAACTATTATAACGCTAGTTTGCTTCTACTTTACCATCCATTCCATACCAATATCACTCCGTGTCTCGAAAGCACGTAAAGCCGTTAGGTAGTCAGAAGCCAGTGAGTCTGACAACTAGAGTTACCAAGGGGTAGTGTTACCTAGAGACTGGGTTGTTATGGAAGTCAGATTGGTTAGCGCTCCATATAAAGCTCTTTTTTTAATGGCATCTCGCAGGTCAACCTAGGAGGTTGTCGGCCGCTTAACCGGACTTTCCTATGGTGCCTTAATAAAATATTATTTTTAGGGCCAAACTAAGTGACTACACGATAAAGACACCCACTGTGGGGTACGAGCCTCGGCTTGGGACGTCGCTGGGGGAGGACAGCAAAGGGACAGGCTGGATCGGATTTCCATTATTTAGGGTCCATGTAAAGCACTAAGTACATGGTATATATAGGTATACCTACTTCATGTAAGCATATTATAGCAGTTTAATTTACTCTAACTTTGTCAACTAAATTGCAACTTACCTCATAAAAAAATAGCTACTAGTTAATAACTTTTAATTTGACCTCGCCCTCAAAACAATCAAGCGGTAGTAATACGATTACATACCATTGTTCAAAGAATATTTTGGCCCACCACACTCGTTTCTAACATTTTCTTGTGGTCAAGCGGAATGATAATAGCGTCCTAAGCCTGCTTAGTGCTGGTCACACAAGTGTATATAAATATAAAGTCCGGGACAGCGGCGCTGGCGTGTTCCACTTTATTACGCTGTAACGTTATTATATTTAGCTCTTGTGTACGTCCTCTATGTCATAGTACAGATGCAGCTTTTTTTTTTTGTTCGAGAATTAAATGATTTTATTTCAATGGTTCTATAATTAAGCGGTTATTACAAGCGACCAACTATCGAATCAACTTTCTATATATGACGTTCAAAAGTGCCTTTTAAAGGACTAAAGTCGGGTTGCTATGAAAAAAAAATACTGTTTGAAACAACCCGCCCTAATTAAAATAACTAATTCGACTATGACTGTGAGGTAAAATTTTTGTTGTGGAACTGAACTCTGTGGACTCTGGAAGTTCTGGTCCGGTAACAAAAAGCATTTAACTGAAATAAAGCTATACTATCTCCGAGTGTCATAGCATATACATGTTTGTGGTACAGGTAGGTACTTGACTTCCATGCGAACGAAGTCGAGGGCAGAAACTAGTGAAAAGTAAAGTCAAGCGGTTATGACAAGAGTCTAGTAAAGCTCCCATTTTAAAATTTGCAGTTTATTATCACCTGTAAAGATATTACTAGTAGGTAGTACTATGCTAAACATTATCCAAGGGCTAATTATTAGTTTTCCAAATCTAAGAAATACTAACTTTGACAGCTGTCAGAAACGTGTTAGTCATTTTCAAGGTCATTTAAGACATACTTGTATCTTATGAATATGACATCTGTAAAAAGGTATTTCTAAAATTTGGAGAACGGTAAATAAACAAATAGTATCATGATTCGATAAATGGTTAAATAAACATCATAAAACATAAAATATTCGCCGCTGCAAATATTTTCTTTTAACTCATTCTCTTGGTGGATCAGGGCAGCCAGATTTACCGTAGGTAATGTAATAAATTCACTGCAGTTGCTAATAATTAATCATTTGCTTAAAGGTAAACGTTAATAATAAAAAATGTTAATTCGTTGAAATTATACAACTTCCGTGCTTTATTCATATTTAATTCTGAATATTACTTTAAGGCCGATATTATTTATTCAAGCATTTCCTGCCTTCATGACAAACAAAATAACCAACTTATTATGAGGTAGGTACAAATAAACTTTTGTTATTTTTGGTCTTTAACGTGACTTTTGACTTCAATTACAAATCTGACAGAAGTAAGTATCCGTAAAGTTTCTTACTCGTTCTCCTCCCATGGAGACCTACCTATGTTTTGGAACGGGCTGGTTTAATTGAAATAAACATTTTGACTGTCATATCCTAGCATAGCCTACCACAGGTCAAATAACTTTAAAACTGCTGCTAAGAACCATCGCTAGAGAATCTGCTTTCAAATAAAAAAAACCGCATTCAAATCGGTTCACCCGTTAAAGAGATATAGTGCCACAGACAGACACACAGACACCCCTCTTTTTCGTCAGGGGTTAAAAAGAGAATTTTTCAAAAAAATCTCCAGATCAATAAGTCCAGATAAGCAAATACCATGTCATTGTAAAAGACAAAAATATAATACCTATCGATACCTAATTGAATACATCTAATATATAAAATTCTCGTGTCACAGTTTTCGTTCCCGTACTCCTCCGAAACGGCTTGACCGATTCTGATGAAATTTTTTGTGCATATTGGGTAGGTCTGAGAATCGGCCAACATCTATTTTTCATCCCCATTTTTCCACCCCTTTTCATCCCCCAGGTAGATCGGGACAGGACAACGTCTGTCGGGTCAGCTAGTAATCTATATAATTCACACTATTAATTAATTAGATTGAGTCAGTAATTTATTCAATTATGCAAACAAATAATTGTATTAAGCTAACAGTTCAAGATGTCGGTCAACAGATTAGTAAGATTTATTTGAAGAGGGCCTAGTGTCTCATAGTACGGTAATAAATGTTTTGTATTACAATAAGTAATTATGGTTATACGTCTTATTTATCGATACTACCTATAAATTAATAATAACGGCCTTTTATTATTGTCCCACTGCTGGGCAAAAACCTCTTTTCATACAGATAGGCACGAACATAAATCGCCAGGCTTGCTAAAGAGCGCCCATCCCCATCAAGCGAACTTCGACGCGAGCGTGATTGAAGAATATTTTTTTCATCCCACCATCTCGGAAAGAGTATTTTTAATCTTCAATATCTGAGTGGAAAAGCCGTTTTTATTCTCTAGAGGATAAAGTAAATTGAATTTAGAACATCGTGTGCACTAAGTTTGTGAATTAAAAAAAAACATTAAACCTATTTACTGCTACCTGTAGGGTGCCGAATATATCATACAACTTTTTTTTAATTTGTTAAAAACTCAGACTTTGTAAACGTTTTTTTTTTGCATTTAGTCATTTCCTCGCTGAGGTGGAATGAAAAGTTACGTGTTGCACTCGAGTGCAAAGATTTTTCACCTCGTGCTCTTTTGATTCCCTCGCTAACGCTCAGGATTCTAATTTTGAATCACTCGCTGCGCTCGTGATTCAATTTTAGAATCCTTCGCTTGCTCGGTCATCAAAATTGAACACGCGGTTAAAAAGCAACTTTGCACTATTGTATAACAAATAACTATTTCTCAACCAACGCAAAGCTCAAATACAAACGAGTGAGTGGAAAATTGGCGCGCGGAGATTTCACAAAACTTGTTCCAGGAAATATGTGTTTAAAAAAAAAGCCTTACAAGTTTTTGGTAATAATGTTTGTAATTTAGAATTCCCATTACATGTGCAAGGTTTCTATGAAGCTGTTTTTGTTACTTTTTCACTGTATGAGTGCATTATGAACGGCCAAAGTTCAGATAAAATCTGTGCAAAAAAGCTGATTTTCAGACGTGGTTACTGAATTTATTTCCCAATAAAGTTTATTTTTTACTTCATACAAACCTAGATTGAAACCACAAGATACCTGTGTAATAAAAATATTTGGAGGAAAATTTGTTTTAACGCCGTAATCACGTACAAGCGTTTGTATGGGAAATATGACGGGATGGGCGCTCTTAAGGCGGATTTGTGATTTTAAACTTACATCATCATCAGCTGGAAGACGTCCACTGTTGAACAAAGGCCTCCCTCCCGTGGGCTTATGCCCCACGCTTTGGCAGGCGTCTTGGGGATCACAGTGAGGTCGTTAAGCACACGGAAGCCTTCCAGATTTTCCATTAGTTGTCTTCTACGACACCCTTGGGATGAAAAGGGTGGGTGCTATTTTGGCTTGAACACCCCACGGGATACTTATACTTTCAAACTTACCCCTATACTAATATACAACGAGATAGAAAAGATAGTAAAATATTTTAAAGGAGTAAGTACCTATAGAGTTTTTTGCTTATTCTTCTCTATACGAAACTACCTTTTCAAACGGGCAACTAGATTTTCCATCCTAAATGACGTTCAAATGGGCGTTTAAATGGTCTAATTGAAGTAACTAATTTGACTTGACTTTGAGGTAAAAAAAATTTGTTTTGGTTTGTTCGTAAGAGCTAATCTCTGAAAGTTCTGGTTCTTTTACAAATTGATACACTGAAAGAAAACTACACTATTGCCAAGTGTCATAGGATATGTTTTGATGCCTAGGTACTTGTCTTCCACGCGAACGAAGTCGAGATCAGAAACTAGTGAAAAATACTAATAGACTTACGAAAACATCATTTATTTGGTGTGTTTCTTTAAATATTCGCTTCAGTGGGTCTTGTTGCCATTACAGTAACTATATAACGTAAGAAGGTAAAGATTCGTAAAAGTTACAAAAGTACCATCAAGATAAACGAATGCGTCTCGACATTGAATCGAAGTCGTAACAGTCCTGAAGAACAAATAAAATGACTAAAACAGGCCGAAATTGAAGATGGAGTCGAACAAGACCAACAATGTTCCGCCTTTGTACCTTTGTGCAGGAAGTGTAAATAAATAAATAAATAAATGTTAGTTCACAAAACTCTGAGGCAGTCCTAAATTAAGTCATCGTGTTATAAAAAAGGGGACTATATTGATTGTCACCAAAATTTATATTTGTCATCAAGTTGTATCACCTAATAAGTAGATCTATCGCCACGAAATATTTTCGTTCTCAGATAAACAAAAAGTATTCCCAGGTATGAATTATCAAATGAATGCATGTGTAAAATAAGAGATGGATTACCAATAAAATTGTAGTGCATTAGATGAATATTATAATAATAGTTTTATTATTTAAATAATAGCTTTGTGCTCAGAATGGTAGATCTGTCACCAAATAAATCTTAGGACCCTTAGGTCCCCCCTGGGGCGGATTCGACATGGTTAGGTTAGGTTGGAACTCTGACCCCCTACGCACGAGGTGAGCGAGCGGAACGAGCGTGCCGCGGTAGCGGCCGCCGAATGCCAGAACCAAATCGCTTTTTACAGTCAAACTCATATATTTCTACAATACCTACTTTGGTTAAATGTTGGTGATCATTTACTATTTTTGGAGATCATTTACATTTTATTTGGTACTAGACCCTATCTCCATGATTTTAGGTAATTTACTGTGGAATTAATTTTATATTGTTTGGTGACTACTTTTTGGTGACAAATCTACTATTTTGCGGGCAAATCCTATTATTTAAGAAACACAAAACTAATTAAATTGGTGATAGCTTTAATGATACCCTAAAAAAAAATTTGCCGAAAAGAAACCCAACTTTGTTCATACAAATAATTTGAAAAAAAAAAAGAACAGCCTGTCTTCTCAATTTAAAACACTAAACAGTCTCGCGACAACACAATCACTGGCTGTATAGAAAAAAAATAAAACTTGCTGTGAAAAGTTTTTAAAATGGCTACGAGCAAGCGTAATATCGTTTCGTACTTCAGTGAAAGTCCGTGGAAGCGAAGCCAGTTAGTGTTATTAACAGTGTGGCACTGTAGGTCCATCATGCTGACTAACTTTGTGGGACAGATAAGTTCATTGATAGTTGAGAGAGAGAGTAATAAAGATACAATTAAGGCTTATAAGTATCTACTGACATTTACTAAGAAGATAAATTATTTTTGACAGTAATGCTTGTCAAGTATAGATAGAAAATTAAATGGTTATTAAATAAATTATTAAAGCGTGCGCTTGGCGTAATTGACACGTTAAAGAAGTAAGCAGCAGTGCTATTCTGTTACAAACTCCCTCGGTGAACACCTAGGTGAAGTGAGTGATCATCACAATCGGATGAGTCGGGGAGTGCTTTCTAAATCCCTAGCGTCGGGACGGATGACAGCTCACTTCACCTAGGTGTTAACCGAGGGAGATTGTAACAGAATAGCTCTACAGTATGTCTATTCTGTTACAATCTCCCTCGATGAACACCTAGGTGAAGTGACGGATGATAGCTCACTTCACTGCACTGCAGGTACAGTAATTCAAACTTAATTCATTGAATTATGACAAAAGATATGGTGTTTTTTTTTTTTCATTATAATATACACAGAAAAAACAATTCTGTGATATTATACAAAGTGATTGCTAATTTGAGACATTCCCTGAAAAGTTGAGCTAGTAAGTGGTAGTAGGACGGGCTGGTATCCGCAACTCCACGTCTCTACGCATATTTCGCGTACAGAAAATAAAGCTAATACAAATTTTACCCCGAAAACTAAGGATCGGGTACAGGTTTGGTTTTGAGTTAAAGCGCTTTTCATTGTTTTTTTTTTTAATTTATTTTTTTCCCTTCAACCAAAATCTGTATGCTTAATGAATTGGTTTTCGAAAGATTTTTTCATTTATGTGTCACCAAAAAGGTTTGCGTTTCAAAATCAAACTAGTTTCGACTCGCAGTAGGATCAAATTTGTTGCAAATTAGCTGCACACAGAAAGGAAAACCAAGCAATCTTTCGACCACCCTGAAGCTCTGAAAACCAACCTACATTAAAACAAACCCAAACTAAAATTTTCGACCGCCTTATAATCTCGTTGGGTGCAAAATAAATGACCTCATTAATAATAAACTTACTTATCACCTTAAAAATGAATGAGTAGCACCCACTCGGTGTGAAATGAGGTTCACCATCTCGATTCTGACGTCCTCGCCGCTTGTCGCTTGGGATTATTAAAACTTTCCATCCTTCATAATAAAGTTTTATATTGAAAGAGCTGAGGCGGATTTTTTAGAGCGAGTCATCTTTAATTGCATCAAGTTATGCAATTTTGTAACCGGCGGCGCGCCATTTTAAAATTGGAACTTGGAAGTTAGATCGGTTTATTCAATTAGTAGGCTATGCTGAATGGGTTTGGTTTTATTCAATAGTGTTTTTTTTTAGCTCAGGAAATTTTATGGTAAGCTTTTAGCTTTTATTGCTTATAGCTATTTTTTGGGTTCCGTACCGAAAGGGGAAAAATAGAACCCTATTACTAAGACTCCACTCTCCGTCTGGCTATCTGTCACTAGACTGTATCTCATGAACCGTGATAACTAGACAGTTGAAAATTTCACAGATGACGTATTTCTGTTGTCGCTATAACAACAAATACTAAAAATAGAATAAAATACATATTTAAGGGGGGCTCCCAAATAACGAAAAGAAAACGTGAAACGTCCTACAAAACGTGATTTTTGGTCGTTAAAAGAAAAAGTTATAACATTAGTGTCTAATGTTGTATAGATAATGGTACGGAACCCTTCGTGTGCGAGTCCGACTCGTACTTGGCCAGTTTTTTGACCGTTCATCCCTATTAAGGAAGGCAAAAGTCAAAGAAGCACCTTTTGCTTTGTCAATATTTTATGAATCTAACACGTGCGTCGGCTGTACCTACCAGGTAAGTGCTTCATTTGCATGAATACTTTATTCCTGTGGGACAATCTCATATTAGTTTTACACCAAACAATGACTAATTGTTTGGTGTAAAACTAATATGAGATTGTCCTAACTTTATTTAAAACTAGCTTCTGCCCGCGACTTCGTCCGTGTGAATGTCGGTTATCGCGGATGCAGGCAAAGTCGCGAATTAAAAAGTAGCCTATGTCCTTCCCCAGGGTTCAAGCTAGATTCAAACCAAATTTCATCAAAATCGGTTCAGCCGTTTTGTCGTGAAAGCGTAACAGACGGAGTTACTTTTACATTTATAATATTAGTATGGTTTAATAATGAGTGTTGTAATTATATTGACATGTGCATATTTTTCTTATTCCTAAAGAATCATGGCAGGATTTGTACAAAAACAAAATAAAGATCTTTAGATATGTTCTTATATTCTTGGGTACCCAAAAAATATCTTCAGGCATTTACAATATTGTTACAACCCCGCAAAAAAAGTGAATAGTTTAACGAAAAACTCATTATTACAGAATGAAACGGCGGCTGACAGTAACAGTGACACTAACAGCCGCCGTTTCGCAGTTCTTACACTGAAATTGCATCGTTTTATGGGAAATAATATCACAAATAATGATTTTGATTTTTTTTCCACACACTTGTCACATCACTTGTCTGCCAAGTTGATAGATCTGTTAACGTCGCTTGTAAGTTTCTTTTTTTTATAAACACAAAATGGGAGTCGAGATGAAACGAAAAAGTGTTATTTTCATTTCGTAATATTTTAATTATGCGGGGTTTTAAATATATGGTAAGTATATCAATCTACTCCTGGTAATGTATTCTTCACATTGGAGAATATTTTAAACCCTCTAAATTATTATTTTTTTCCTACAATTGATTGTATGAATCTCGCCATGATGCTTTACTCTTAAGTACAGTCAGCAAAAGAGATAGGTATCCAGGGTCGTCAGATATAGTTAAAGTTTGCTTAGAAACCGATGGATGTTTTTGAATAAACATTTTAATGATTTGATTGAATTTCATTCAAAAACATCTATCGGTTTCTAAATAAACTTCAACCATTTCCGATGAACTGCATACCTACCTCTTTTGCTGACTGTACAGTAGCTTCTGCCCACGACTTTGCGTGGAAATCAGAGTACCTACTTAACGTCTTTTACCCTGCTTTTAACTATATAAAGAGCCTATCTGCCAAATTTTAGACCTTCATAGGTATAGTAGTTATTTAAATTTCTTGTTCAATCAGTGAGTGACACTTTTATATAAGGTGTTAAAAAATTAACTTTAATTTCGTGTACTTGCTCAGTATCGAAAAACGAATACATAACAAATCATTATTTTTTTTGAGCTTTGTTAATTTTTCACATGTGGAAGTAATTGAGTTAAATTTTACTAATATTATAAAGAGGTAAAATTTGTTTGTAAGTTTGTATGTAGGGGGTAATCTCCGAAATAACTCATCCAATTTCAAAAAATCTTATACCAATAGAAAGCTACGTTATCCCTGAATACTGTAGGCTATATTGCATTATCTAAAACTTAGGGATCCTTGAGAAAATTCACGCGGATGAAGTTGCGGGCAAAGTGCTAGTATTTAACTAAATTGCTACTAAAAATTTCAACATTTTTTTATAATTAAAAAACAATAGGTAGGTATTTTTTTTAAACTACGAAGGTAGAAAAAGACACTCCCTGTATATATAAAAGGAAACCGTTTGCAGAACGTGCAAAAGTGGAAATATGCCTACAATTTTTATTTTTTTGTTACTTTTAATTTGTTTGCGTAGCTAGAATTTCTTTCACGTCTTTAATATTTTTTTCTGTCTTCGGAAAAGGTTTTCTTTGAAACATTCCTTGAAAATGTTTTCTTTTAAAACTCTTTTTTGTTATCCAGAAAGGTTTTGTATTCTGTTTAATTGTAAATTAATTTACGTACTTAAATTTATTTTATTATGATGTTATTTTTCATGGAATTATTATTAAAAATGTAGACGTCTCTGAGCACTCAGGCGCAGCGTTAGCATAGTGCTGTTATAAATATCCTAGGCGCTTCAACTAATTTGCCAACTCATCATCTGCCTAACCTTTATCCCAACTATCTTGGAGTCGGCTTATTGTCTAACCGGCTGAAAACCAATGTTCTATTTTTTATTCTTATTCTTAAAATCAGAAATCAGACATCAGAAACATTTATTTGTGTAACATAGGTAATTACATTAAATAGATCTTATAAATAGTAGGTACATAAGGGGGCACGGCGGAGGCGGGTGGGGGGGGGGGCGTAGGTGGGTCTTATTGGCAAGACTGGCTGGCTGGCAACGGCTTTACGAGCTAATTAGCCTACTATTGTATGCAAAAAATGGCATTAGGTATTTGTAACTTCCATTACTACTTAAGTACGTATTTGTAACCCAATTATTTGTATATCAATAGACATGCTTTTGAGAAGCTCGTGGCTAGGTAAAAGCCGTACAGTTCGATCGATCAAAGGTTAAGCTAAGCTTGCCGCGGTCGGTCTGTGGATGGGTGACCATCCATTTCATACCGAGTTCCCTCCGTGCCTCGGAAAGCACGTAAAGCCGTGGGTCCCGGCTGTCATTCGTAGATCTTTGTCAGTCGTTATAGGTACCCAGAAGACATAAAGTCTGACAACCAGTCTTACCAAGGAAAATCGTGTTCGATATCGAGGTCCGATAGGCAGTCGCTCCTTGTAAAACACTGGTATTCAGCTGCATCATGTTAGACTGGAAGCTGACCGCAATATAGTTTGCAATAGGCTAGGATCTTAAGTGATGATGCGGCCTGAAGTCCCAAGATAAACCGGTTCACTCGTGCCTCAAAGATACCCATATTATACTTATCGGGAAACAAAGTAACTAAAACAACTTATATTAAGGCGGTACCCTGAGCAAATAACCTTGAGCGTTCGTTCCCTCTGCGCCGCGCAAGAGATACAGTAGCAAAATAAGCTCAGATTTTACGATTAATTTTTTATAAACCCACATATTGGGATTTTGAAAAAAAAAAATCTACCAAAGTGTTCATTAATAAATTGCCTATCCATTAGTGTTAGTAAAAAATCGAATAAATGGTTACTTGCCGAGGAGATGCATGTTTTCAATAATTATTTCTCATTTCTGTGGTTTCGTTGTGAGGAGATTAGTTAAATACTATACTTCGTAAACAAAAATGAGATCTACCATTTTGGAGTCAAGATTATGTAGTAATTTAATCTATTTTTTATTTGTTGATATTTCTTTTGGATATAGAGTATTTAGGTCCGAAAAACTGAACAAAAAACGGCTAGCGTTGCGTTTTGCACAGGGACGCGCCTTAACCAAAATGAAACAATGTTACACGGTGTAATACTTATACTTAAAACATTTACCTCAAAAGCCAACAATGTAAAGGGAACTAAAACGAAAACTATGACGCATATAATTTGCATAGAACTTAACGTTAAGTTTCCGTAATTACATGGCACACTCCAATTAAGACAAGGAAACTACTCCACTCGTTCCAAGTATTTTACTAATTGGAAATTAATTTAGTGGAATAACAAGAGACTGGAGAGGTAAAGGTGTAATTTATACAAAAATAAAAATAAAATACTCGATGGCTATACCAGTTTTATTTTGACTCGTTTCAAATAAAAATAAAAGAATAGGTAAAAGACAGGTAGTTAGCACACCTTTTGAAATTGCTTCATATCTCTCAATAACAAAATATCTTATAATTATGAAAAACGGGTGGGTACTTTGGTTTAATATCTTCAAAGATTCATGGCAGGATTTGTACAAAAAAAAATAAAGATGTTTAGTAAAGTTGAAATTCAAATTTTTGTATTCTTGGGTACCTATTGAGTATCTTCAGGCATTTAAATATTTTAGACAATATTTTTAAAACCCCGCAAAAATAAAGCGAATAGTTTAATGTAAATCTCATTATTTCAGAACGAAACGGCGACTGATAGTAACAGTGGCAATGATAGACGCCGTTTCGCAATTCTTACATTGAAATTGCATCGTTTCATGGGAAATAATATCACAAATAATGATTTTTTTTTTCCACACACTTGTCACATCACTTGTTTTGCCGATTTGATAGATCTGTTAACGTCGCATGTCACTTTCTTGTTTTTATAAACACAAAATGGGCATCGAGATGAAACGAAAAAGTGTTATTTTCATGTCGTAATATTTAAATTATGCGGTGGTTTAAAAATATGGTAAGTATATCAATCTACTACTGGTAATGTATTCTTCACATTGGAAAATATTTTAAATCCTCCAAATTATTATTTTTTTTCATACAAATGAATGTATGGATCTCGCCATGATTCTTTGTGAAAATGAAAGTAAAAAACATTACCTTAGATATTTCCAGAGTATTGGCAATTTTTGCGGACCTCTTATTTTTGGGACAGCTATCCTTATATGGGTTAGATGCCTAGTTCATATAAATAACTCTTAGGATAGATGCCTCGCCGAGATAGAGGACACCTTGCTTTCTTGTGCAATGCCACACAGAGACATGCAACACGGTCAGCAAAGTAATAGTGGTAGAGTCTCTCGATAGATAAATAAAATAACATGTGATTTGAGAGATACTCGAAATAAAAGGCGTGTGATTCTGTGATTATAGCAAGCGTATAATGCAAAGAGAAGTGTCAAATCACAACTGTCACTATGATGGCCATAGTCACCTACATTACAACCCTTCACCCTAATAGGGTATTTTACTCTATATGAGAAAAAATGTATAAATATATTATTGAGATAGTTTAGGCAAAAAGCAGTCGGAAAATGTTAGTTTTAGTTCATAAAATAAAGAAATTAATTTCAAAATTCAATTCAAAGTTAACAGTTTTTTTAACCTGTCTTATAATACCTTGAAATAGTAGCCGCCATATTATTACGTCGTACGGCTGTGTAAACAATAATGTGTCAACTGCCAGTCAAGCAATTGGCGCGTATAGGCTTTGTACTTTTATTATTTTAGTAACCTACGTATTTTTTTTAATTATTACACCTATTACAAAATATTATTATTTACAATAATCATACAAAATATCAGCGCATTTGACTACACAGCAGACTGTCGTCATTTCCACAGAGAAATATGGCGTCCACTACGAGGCGTTTTCGTCAAACTACGCGCGAAATTTGAAAATGTAAAATTTAGATGGGTTTTTATGGCACTTATCGGTTGAATAAAAATGTTGTGATATTTTTGGTGGCATATTAGTACTACACAATTTAATTGAGACACTTTTCAAAAATGGGTGTAATACCCTATTACGACTTTAGACCATTAATAAAATTAACAGTGACCAACTACATGCTAAGAAAAATATATAAACAAACACATTTTAATTCTATAAACAAAACAATATTATAATACTAATTACGACTAACACGGAACGGATCAATCGGGTATGGTTAAGCTACGCTTGCCGCGGCTGGCCCGTGGATGGGTGACCATCCATTTCATACCGAGACGTACTTCAGAAAACACGTAAAGCCGTTGGTCCCCATTGTCACTCGTAGATCTTTGACAGTCGTTATGGGTAGTCAGAAGCCAGAAAGTCTGACAACTAGACTGTATTTTACATGGAGTGGCTGCCTGTCTTCATCTGATGATGATAAGCCTGGCAACCGACCCCAACATGGTTGGAAAAAAACTAAACAGTACATGATTAGCTAGCCGGCCCGACTAGTAAGAGAAAATAATTTACCTATTACTATTACCTAAATCACTCAACATAGTGATCATAATATTGCCAAGCTAATCGTGTGTTTGGAATGACATGAGCGTATTGCCAAATCATCATGCTTAGCAATAAAGTTTATCTAAGTCAGTAGGTCTTCTTTTTATTCTTGAAAATAATCTAGATTTCTAGATACTCAAAGATAAATGATAAGTAAAGATCTTTAAAATATTTACTTGAACTTATGTTCTTTTGTATGTTCTACACGTGGTTCTACACTATTCACCCAAGCTGTAAGAAGAGGCGACACATAATATAAAGTTATTGCCGTATATAAATAAAGGTGTTGCCGCAATGCCAAAATCGGCGACGGGCATTGTGACGTCACACACGTCCAGCATCATTCACGATTGTAGGAAAAGTAGTCACCTACCGTTACACCGCACCTTTTTATGAATAGAAAAGAATAGAATATTCATTTATTTGTTCAGAATGTAGGTATTTAAAATAAGGTGGTTACAGTAATATAAAGAAATCCTTGTACATTCTACCATGTTGGCATGCAAACATTGATGTAGTTCATCATCAAACATACTTAACATTAATACAATAACAACTACTAAAATTTATCAGCTAGAAGTCAGCTATGAGTCAGCCCTTATAACGCCTACTTCAAGTTACAGGCAAATAAGACCAAACGTCAAATAGAATCACACTCATAAATATTCATGCAATAAACAGCCATTCAGCGCAAAGTTGATCAAACTTTCAATATTAGCAACGCATCGCTCACTCAAATAGCGAACTTTGAGCAACTTCACAAATGTTTTAAACATACACAAAACTGGTTTGAAAAGCTCTTTACACACGGGAATACTGTACCTGTTTCCACTAAACGAACACTCTGGTACATTTCAAACTACTTCCGTTAACAACTTTGAAGTTACACGAAGAACTCTTATTCGACAACATTTATTTTCCATGAAGTTTCCTGACTACACTTAGCTCCTTCATACGGCTAAAATAGATTACAGTGACGTAAAAAGTTAAGTAGTTTGCAACAGCTTCGGCTTTTATTAGCGTTATTTATATTCTTGTAACTTCTAAATGGTTGTTTTCTATAAAAATTGTTTAGTCAGATTCTTTCGCATCAATAGATATAGGGGGGATATAATATACATCGACTGCCCCGTTGGTCTCGTGGTCGCAAGCGCGACTGCTGAGCGTGGGGTCCTGGGTTCGATTCCCAGGTCGAGCAAAGTGTTATTGGGTTTTTCTATTAAGAATTTCTCAGTTTAACAGCCTGGAGTTTGGAAGTTGGTGGTGTAACACCCCCGTGCCTCGGAAAGCACGTAAAGCCGTTGGTCCTGCGCCTGATCTCTCTCCGGTCGTGTCGTATTGCCGTCCCACTGGACTATTAGAGTGAGGGAAGAGGGAGTGCATCTGTGTTTGCGCACACACTTGTGCACTATAATATCTTCTGCGTACTTGGCTGATCTTCATTGAGATTGGCCGTCGTGACCGAAACCCGGTCGCAAGATTACATTACATTACATAATGTACATCTGCAAAACTGCATTTTCTTCAAAATTTAAGCAAAATGACATATTTTTTTAATCATGCACGTTTATAGGTATGTTATCACATTATTTTAGAATATTATAATAAACAATATTTACTTATTAATATTATTCAAAGGTGAAATTGTTTAATTGCTTGTAAGAAGCACTGATTGAGATTTTTTTACTGATAGTAAATTAAACCGTGTGGTGCCGGCCGCGAATAGCACCACCACGTTTCTACCCGTGGGTGTCGTAGAAGGTGACAGAGAGATATTGACCAGAGGATGGGCAGCAGCGTCCTTCTAAGTACCATAAAACCTACTGCGATCGCCAACATGCATTAGCCAAGCATGGCGATTACAGCTGTAACTTGGGACCTATGCCCAGCGGTGGGCGTCTAAAGGTTGACATGATGTAGAACTAGACTATTGCCATGTGCCATAAGATAATATTTTTTGATATATTTGACTTTCATGCACCCGAAGCTATTTAAGCATACATTCATGAAATAACAATCTATATACATATAATAAAACAGTAACAAAACTGTGTCTGTACGTTGAATATATTAAAAAAAATAATTGAGGGGGGTTTAGGAACAGTAATAGAGCACGAATCCAAAAAAAAAAATTCTGTCTGTTTGTCTGTTAGTCTGTTAGTCTGTTTGTCTGTTTGTCTGTTTGTTTGTACACGCTAATCTTCGGAACTACTGGGCGGATTTGAATGATTTTTCTTTTATTGTATAGGTATTAAGTCTGGGCAACATATAGGCTATAATTTATCTTGGAAACTTGAACACCTGATGCAGAACCGCAACAGACCAGCTAAACTATAAGAGATACAAAAATGGTACCATAGCAAAAATTGTTCCACGTGACGAGCATTCTCTGCTGAGAAAATAAATTTGAAGATCTGGAACACCTGATGTGGAACTCCAAGAGCCCAGCTACACCATGACACATATAGGAATGACGTCTTAGCAAAAGTTGTTCGGTCTGATGGGCATTTCCTGTTGACTTATAAAAATCGAAGATCAGAAACATCTGATGTGAAAATCAAAGCTAATAACTAAAATCAAAGCTATCACTAATTTCACTGTATCTTATAAAATAACATAAGCTGGGAGTACCTCCACGCGGTGAAGGCGGTAACAGTTTAGGACTGATTTTTGATGACGATGGTATATCATTGAAAATTTTACTGGCCAAAATTGAACCGAATTCGACATCAGACGTTTCAGATCTTCGATTTTGCCGACCCCGTTGTCGCTGGCATAAGCAACAGGATCCGCGTACGAAGTCGCGGGCAGAAGCTAGTATAATAATATGGAAACACTCTTATTGAGTCAGGAATTACTAAGCCATATTTTATTATATTTGGAAACTAGCTGGCTCGACATACGTTGTCCTAAGCTGTCTTTTTACTTACCTACCTACCTACCACCTACCCTACCTACCTACCTACTTACCTACCCTACCTACCTACCTACCCTAGGTACCCTACCTACCTACCCACCTTTTTCAAATTGTCTCACCGTTTAAACCTTCCCTGGACTTCCGCAAATATTTCAAGACCACAATTATCCAAATCGGTCCAGCCGTTCTGGAGTTTTAGCGAGACTAACGAACAGCAATTAATTTTTAGGGTTCCGTGCCATTACGTTTAGGGGGTAAAACCGGGACCTTATTATTATGTATGTCATGAAACGAGATAGCTAGACAGTTGAAATTTTCACAGATGATGTATTTCTGTTGCTGATATAACAACAAATACAGTAAAAGAGAATAAAATAAATATTTAAGGAGGGCTCCTATAAAACAAACGTGATTTTTTGCGTTTTTTTGCTTGATGTCTAATGTTGAATATATAAAGTTGGAAATATAATAAACCGACGACACGGTTGGCGCAGTGGCTGAGCGATCGACTGCTGCGCAGCGTGTTGCGGGTTCGATTCTCGCCCAGTGTAAATATTTGTGTGATGAACACTTGTGTTGCCTTGTGTCTGGGTGTTGTTTATCTATATATAGGGCGACTGGTAATTAGTGTACGATACTTAAACTCGTGATTGTGTTCATGATAACAAACAACTTTTCCGACTAAAAATTTTTTTTTGTACTGGTTCACTTTAGGTCACAGGCCCGCGCGCGCGTGAATTTCATACGGCTGTTGTGTTATTGTGATAAAAGTGAACCAGTACAAAAAACATTTTTTCTTCGGGAAAGTGGTTTGTTATCATGAACACAATCACGTGTTTAAGTATCGTACACTAATTACCAGTCACCCAATATGTATGTATTTAAAATATATTTGTGTATGTATATCAGCTGTCTGACACCCATAGTACAGGGTCTCTGAAATGTCCCCACATATTATATTATATTATATTATAATGGTACGGAACCCTTCGTGCGCGAGTCCGACTCGCACTTGGCCAGTTTTTAATAATAGAGGAAGATGGTACGTGGTTATTGGTGATTATGAAATATAGCCCCGTTTCTATTTATCGTGACTCTGCATCAGATTTTATACTTTTGTTTTCAGCATAGTAACAAAAATCGTTACATTAATAAACTTACGATCAAACTTTACAAAACATTTTCAATAAAGTATTTTTATACCATACTTGCCTAAAACTTTCATGAGACATATTGAAGACTCATGTTTACCTATGATATTGTTTACCGCTTACTCACTACTAGACAGGTAAATTCACAAACAATAAGTTAGTAATCTATACTTACCTACTAATATTATAAAGCTGAAGAGTTTGTTTGTTTGGTTGAACGCGCTAATCTCAGGATCTACGGGTTTGAATTGAAAAATTATTTTTGTGTTGGTTAGTCCATTTATCGAGGAAGGCTATAGGCCCCTATAGGACCATATTTTAGATTGTATAAAGTCCATACATCTTTTATGGGGTACTGTGTTAAGTGCTACAACAAAATTCCTAGTGATATATTACAACTAAGTGAAACAAAATTTAAAACATAATATATTAAAAGTACACTCCGTAAAAAAGCTTATTATAATTTAGAGGACTATATTCAAGATAAGAATGCTTGGAAACATGCTGGTCTAGCTCCATAGGACGATCGACAGTCTAGACAAAATCGAACCGATTGCTAATTTAAAATACCTAATTTCATACTTAGTATAAATATGTACATATATATATTTGACTCTTTTTTATACACTGCTCAGGCTCACATACTGATTCATTGTTTGTTAAAATATAAGGAGTAGTCGTCTACTGTTTCAACATTTGTAATATATGAACACTATGTATCTATGTACATATAACTTAGTCTGTCATTCCTTAATCTGTGATACTTTGTACACACTTTCAAATACCTAGTGTTTTTATGCAAGGTACATCGTATTCACGTATAATTATATAATTCCTGTAAATGCAAATATTGTTAACATCGTTTTTAAAAGAGTAAGTATGGAGTTTCTTGCCCATTCTTCTCCATACAAAACTACCTTTTGGAATGGGCACCTAGAATCATTTTTTTTTCTCATTTGACGTTCAAAAGTGCCTTATGATGGTCTAATTGAAATAAATGATTTGACTTTGACCATGCTAGACCAAACTACGCAGACAGAGACGCCAGCAAAAGTTAGTTAAAATATAACAGGTATAATTTGTTAAAAGTATCTACAGCAAACTTCCACTGAAATATTAAATTACGACAAATATCATTGAAAAAGGAAAAATATGATTTGTTATTTATAAGCACTCAAACACTTCACTATCCTAGCAAAAACTATAAACACGAAGGAAACGGGATAAGAAGCTTTTAAAAAGAAATCCGATAGTCGTCGAGAGTATATTGAGACAAATAGAGGGAATTGAAGGGGAAGCCGTCTTTGGCCGGAGATATTGTGTCAGCGGACCATTCTTTAGAAATTCATATTTTTCTATTTACGAATTTTTACATTCGAATTTCGAACATTTGCATATTTTGTTATTCAAATTTGGAAATCACTAATGGTGTAGTGACAGCTTTATTTGAATTTGAATATTCCTCGAATTTAGAATTCTATTTCAAACTTTTAGGGTTTTAGATAAAAGGTGCTCCTTTCTGGTAGATATTGGAAATTGGAAAAAAAACTTTTCAATTTATTTGTGATTAGTTTTACCAGCCCGCATTCTTTCAATAAAAAATATATTACGTTAAACACATTGAATATGCCAATTATGTTTTATCTGTCCGACAATGTAACAGTTCCATACAAAACTAATGCTTAGAATAAATTTGAAATTATTCAACTTTAAATATCCAAAAATTTACTTCGTTATATGTAAGAAATGTTGACGTGGGTTGTTTTGTTTTGGTAAAGCTAAATCCTCAAGTTAGGAGGAAAATACTATCCAAGTAGGTACTATTCTGTGAATTCCGAGCCATCTATGTAAACAGGAATGCCTTCTTGAATTAAATACTCATACTCACAAGATAATCCTTATCTACAACAGCCATTGGAAAAGACATTACCCAACAGAATAAGGAAAAAAAGCCAAAAAAAAAACAAAACACGAGCAAAAATCACGTGATTCTTAACAATATTTTCCTTTTAACCCTAACAATCACCGAGTCGAATTAGACTCGTTTTTAATTTACAACATAATTACATTGCATTGCATTTGAACTTGAAAGACGTCAAGTTGTAAAGGATAATGTCCGTGTCTGTTGTGTAATATTGTGAATCACTCATTCAAAAGGAAAAAGTTGAATGTCAAGAGTTGAATTAAAATATTGTTTAGAAATATCACTCTTGTTGTGATCGACGGCTGTGGCAGACGTTTATTTGTTATAATGTCTAAGTTATTCGTGATAGTTTTTGTGGCCACTTATTGGGTGTATTTTATACATAGTGAAAGTAAGTTTGACGTTTTGTTTCTGTTTCTGTACATGCGCTTAGTAAGTAGGTAGCGTTTGAGAATTTGAAGAAACTTTATTTTATACTTGCACTTTGCCCGCGATTTCGTCCTCGTAAATTTTCTTAAGAATTCCTACTTTTTTGATGATGATGACGTAGCTTTCTATTGGTGAAAGATTTTCTTAAATTAGATGTGTAGTTTCGGAGATTACCCCCAACATACTACAATTAAAGTTTACCTTTTTATAATATTATTATGGAAATATACACGCATGGTAAGCTTAAGGTAACTTCCGAGTTATAATCAACAAAAAAAAACATTTTTTTTTAAAGTTAAAGCAAATAAAAAACAAAAAAGCTATACAAAAAAAATAACAACCGCCTTCAAGAACTAAAAACTGGTATATAACTTCAGAACAGAACACACCTTACTTTAGTTTCGGAAGTCGGTGGCGGTGGCTTTGTTCTGTTTGTTGTTTTATATTGCCAGTAACAGGCAGTTGTCTTTTTTTTTTTAAGTTTTTATTTTCCACTTTTTAGTATTGCTTTAACATCCAAATCCATTAAGAAACGGCGACACAGTTAAATCAGAGATTGAATGTCCTCCAAAGATTGAAGAAACTAAAACATCATCTATGTATTTTTTTGGGATACTTATTGTTGATTTTTTCGAAAAGCGCTTAATCAATTACGATGAAATTAATATGCGACCATTTCGGAATAAACCCCTATCGAACAAAAAAAGAATTTTCAAATTCTGTAATATATGAAGCAGTTGTGCCCGAACATACATTAAAAAAATACAAACATTCGAATTGATAACCCTTCCTTTTTGAAGTCGGTTAAAAACTGAAAAAAGTATGTGTGTACGTGAAAGATCTCGAAGCTTGTATTGTGCAAACTGAATCTATACCAGTAGTACAGTAGTTAATTTTGACTCTACTGTCGGGTCGTAGTGTTGTGAACATGCCCATACTGTGGAAAGCACCCTAACGAAAAAGATTATTCAGAGTTTAATAAATCCTCGAGTGTGCAACAATAGGAAAAATACTTCTAGAAAATTAATGAATGTTATTGAATGTAAATAAAGAGAAATCTGCATTGTATACATTAGTAAAATATTTCTGGCCCAGGGAAATATACAAGGCAGCTACGAATATCCTGTTGCAAATTTTCCCCATTGCATTTTTAAGAGGAAGAGCAAGAAACACGTAGGTTACCGGTATGCACGTTTTCCGAATCAAATATTTGAGATACCTTCATACTTATAAGAATCTGACCGTCGTAGATCCGAGAATTTAGTTTCCTGGATAAAAGGTGAATAAAATATTTAATAAAAGGTAGAAAACGTAAAATATTATGCTTAGTTAAAATTTATTGAACTGGAAAGTAAGAATCACAGATATAGATAGACGTAGATAACGCAAGAGCAACTACTTCGCGTGCCTAGTTTAGTGCCTAGCTTACGTACAAAAATCGTAAGTAAAAAAATAAAGTAAACGTTTCCTTACATCGGTAAGTCATTTTGTGATTAATATTATGCGTAATTAATTTAAAAAACAATTATTTTTAATCTAATACCCTCAGTAATACCTGGTAATTCCAAATTTAAGAAAAACAAAACATTGTGACGTCATAATAGGTAGTCAAAAAATGGCACGCTTGGTTTTCATACAGATCGTGATACTTGCGTTATCTAGGGTCTATCTATATCTGTGGTAAGAATACCTCCAGTTAAAAAAATAAAAACATGTATAACTAACTTTTGCCCGCGTCGTCCGCGTGAATGTCGGTTATCGCGGATGCAGATGAAGTCACGGATTAAAAAGTACCTGATGTTCATCCCCAGGGTTTGAGCTACTTTCATACAAAATCGGTTTGCGCGTTTCATCGTGAAATCGTAACAGACAAAGTTACTTTCGCATTTATAAAATTTAAGTACGGATATGGATTATTACACTGCAAGGCCTTTTTTTATGCACGGAAAGCTTGATCATCACGCTTGCTTAATTCGGTTTGGCTTTTCCAGACATATATTTATTATAAGTCCAGCAGGCTCAATTCCCGTAATTTTATGATGCGCCGATGAAGGTGTAGTGCAGTTGCAGTTACGTTCAAGCTTTCGGTATAATTGAAATGCGCGTAAGCTGCGCGTGAACTGCACGTCAACTGTACGACAACCAAACTCTACCAAACTTACTTACGGTGTAGCCACATGAGAGAAAAAATATCGATCAATTACATTTAATTGAATATGACGTTATTATAATATTAAAATAATACCCCAGTACAGATTTTAATGCTTTTTAACAGTCATTTTGAGACATCAAAACGAAAAGTAGAATACCGATCATGTTGCGTTCCGAAGCACGCACCAAAGACGCGCAACAGTAGAATGCCGTTATTGCCGCGAGCGTGTCTGACAGCGGTAGAGAATACGAAAAGCGTTGTTTTGATCGAAACTTAACTGCAACAGCACTTCTTTAGTTACGTGAATTAACCCACAGGTTTCCTCACGATTTCAGTGATATTTAAGATAAACATAGAAAGTACACAGGAAATTAATAAAAAGGTCTCATTTGTACTTGCTCGTGCCCAGTTGCGAATACAACCTCGTGTATGAGAGCAATACAGTTGAAATGAGAACCTCCTCCTTGTTTAAAGTCGGTTAAAAAGAGGGATTAGTTAAAGAAAAGAAAGAAAAGAAAGAAAAGAAAGAAAAGAAAGAAAAGAAAGAAAAGAAAGAAAAGAAAGAAAAGAAAGAAAAGAAAGAAAAGAAAGAAAAGAAAGAAAAGAAAGAAAAGAAAGAAAAGAAAGAAAAGAAAGAAAAGAAAGAAAAGAAAGAAAAGAAAGAAAAGAAAGAAAAGAAAGAAAAGAAAGAAAAGAAAGGAAAGAAAGGAAAGAAAGAAAAGAAAGAAAAGAAAGAAAAATGTTTGTTGACACAGACCATGTGCACACAAAAGCTAGACTAACTATACCCTGTTCACAATAAGATTAGACATTTACTCAAACCTTTTTACAGTCCGTTCAACCGATTTTGACTTCTATTGCGTTGGTAGCATGACAAATGGCAACTGCAGTAAACAGTTGTATTGTAAGCACTTTTTTTGCCTCTAATGTCATCCTTAAGCCTAACGAATAGAAGTCAAAATCGGTTAAAGGGACTGTAAAAAAGGTTTGTGTTTTTGTCTAATGTTATTGTGAACAGGGTATAGGCTAGTTGTTAAATAAAGTGAATATTTAAACCCTATTCTTAACTTGTATCGAAAATATAATTCGCTGTGATCTAGACACGCAGCAGGAGATCAAGCCAAGTTCCAAGAAAAACGCGTTAACCATTTAAGCTACCAAAAAAAACGAGTTTCTTTTTCCAATTCATTAGATTTTTTATCACTAAACTTGAATGATTTTGTCATAGTCATCTAATCTGAAACGGAGCAATAGTGCAGTAGTTAACCAAACTGCGAAGAGCACTCGGGTCACTGGTTTCCACAATGCCAGTGAAGAATCTATCCATGCGTATCAAAATCAAATGAATTCGTACCGTGAAAACGCGATTTAGCAATCAATTTAATCTAAACTATAACCATGTTTGTGCTAAATAATTAATTAAAAAACTATAGGTTTGTTTATACCTCTTATTTATTTACACACACAAGTATAAAGTTCACTAAAAGTGTGATAATGTCGGAAGGAGCCATTTTAGTTTATAAAATAGTTAATAGTATATGTAGAATGTATAGTGCGTGCCACGAAAGATGAGACTTGACACAGACTTGATTTGACTTGCGCAGTACTCGATTTAAAGCATCTTTCGTGGCACGCACTGAACATGTTTAGGTTACGATGGGGCTGGCATGGTCTTATTTGTGACTTAATCAAATTAAATAATAAAAAAGGTGTGATAATATTAACACGACAAGCGGTTCATGACAATCATAGGGGTAAACTTGAGCTGGTCACTTCTAACCGCTATCATGTATTTCAAAATTGTTTCAATATTACAACACTAGTTATCAATATGACGCCAAAACACTCTGTAACATCTCACCAAAATACCTACATTTAATGCAAATACATTTTAATCTATTCTATTTTATATTCAAAACTTTTTACTGTACTTACATAGTAGGTATGTACATAATAAACGTAGCTAGCTTCAGAACTTTTTAAGTTCACCTTTTCCTGAAAGTCGTATATGAATGTTCAAGTTTTTTATTCCATAGAGTGAACACTTTGCTCGTTCATATTCCACGAACTACTAAACACTAGTTGCAGTGTACGCGTGGCACAAAGATGTGCCATTTAATTTTGTCATGTACAAGACATTTTGTCGTTTAGAGCACAAAGGAGTTTCCATTTAGTTTAAAACGACAGGTAGAGATAATTGTACCTCTTTCTGTTTTATTCGAAATGCTTCGAATTTTGAATTATTTCGAATAATAAAACAAAGTACGGAACACAATTAATTCCTAGGTAATTATTACTTTAGTCACAAAGTACGTAAGGCTGCGTCGCGCCCGAGCAGAGAGACCGCTCAGAACAAACCGGCATTTTTACCACGCACACATTGACATTACGTTTATAGGCATTCTCAAGCAGTTTCAAGCAGACTTACGACTCGACTGTCACGTGTTGTCTAAATTAATAAATGAGAGACTTTGACATTTCACTACAAACAAGAAAATTTTGTGATCAAAAATTGCAAAGAATTCCAACCAGTGTCAATAAAATTTCATATTGTCACAAATAAAACCTACAGAGTCAAAACAGTAGCAACCCTTGTGAGTCGGGCAAGTTTAGGTAATTAATTTTGAAGATGGCGGGAGCGGTCTTTCTGTGCCCTCTATATTTTGTGCTTTAGTATTTAAAAAAATAAAAAGCAATTCTATTAAATAAAAACGTTTAATATCTAGTTGCAGTCTCATTTCAGCAACAATCGATGTGAAAATCTTTTCAAAAATGTAAGCAATTTAAACGGTATTTTAAACTGAGATTAGAACGTTCCTAAAAGTTAGTTGAATCAACGTATTCCGTCGGTTGGGACTAGTCAACAGCCTCGGTTATTTTAAATTTATTTTGAACTAGCTCTAGCCCGCGACTTCGTCCGCGTGAATGTCGGTTATCGCGGATGCAGACGAAGTCCCGGATTAAAAAGTAACCTATGTGCTTTCCCAGGGTTCAAGCTAATTTCATACCAAATTTTGATATCGGTTCAGCCGTTTCATCGTGAAAGCGTAACATCGTGAATGCGAAAGTAACGCTGTCTGCGTTACTTTCGCTTTTATAATATTAGTATGAAAAGTATGATGATTATATTTTTCTCTTTGTAATTTGTATGAATGATGTAACAAATTTGTAATATATTATTGATTTTAAAAGAGTGTTCATGGAGTTTCTTGCTCGTTCTTCTCCATAGACACCTACTGTTTAGAACAAGCAACTAGCTTCAACTTTCTGACTGACTGGCTCTTTGATAATTCAGAAGTACACTTAAATGGTTTATTTTAAATAGTTAAGTAAGTAACTTTATAAATGCGAATGTGATTTTGGATTTTCATAGCTACACTTTAAAGGCTAAACTACAGAACCGATTTTAATGTAATTTGGTACAGTTTAAGCTTAAACCCCTAGAAAAGGCATGTGCTACTTTCATCAGCGACTTTGTCTGCATCCGAAACAACCGACCTATACGAGGACAAAGTCGTCTAGTCACACAGTCAGTAATCACAACTATTATTTTTTTTCAGTTGTCAAAAGGGAAGTGTGCAAAGAAAATGAAATGAGCGTGGAGTGTGCACACTGTGGCCCAAAAACATGTGACGATCTGGGACACCCCATCCCGTGCGGAGGTGCCACCTCCCTGTGCAGACCGGATTGTGTGTGCATAGATGGCATGGTTCGCGACACTAATGGAACTTGCATACTGAAGACGGATTGCCGTGAGTTTTGAATTGCATTAATATGTGGATATTTCATACTTGGTTTGAGTATAAAATATTGATATATTTATTTAACATCCTCAAAGCCCGTCACAGACGTAGCTATAATATATATTAATATACGTCAGACGTACCTATAATCAAGGCATATTACGATCAGCTATAATATATATTTTATCACCATTATCACCAAAATATGTGGATAGATATAGCAAGGCATATTAATATAAATTTTAAAAATGTGAAACAAACAACGATCGCAGACGTAATAAGGGCGAAAATATATTATTATATTATAGCTACCGTGTGTAGTGTGGTGGCTAGCTTTAATATATATTATAGCTACGTATGTGACGGGCTTTATTGTGCGAACTGCCAGTTCACTGCCTGCCTCTCTATTCCCCGATACATACAATTTTGGTTTCTTTAAGACACGAGTGAACCGGTTTCTTCTTGGCAAGCGTGCTCTACCTTAGGCCGCATCACTTAACAATAACAACACTGAGTAAACTTAATAATAACAACTTATTTTCTAAAACTTATTAAATAAAATGTCATCCTTGTGAATTCACTGTGTGTACAGTCAACAGCAAAAGTAGATGATTAAAATCAGACATTCAATACTAATGAACGGAGTTCGCGTCAGAACTGTGTGGCGTCGAAGTGATTCAAAAGTATGTGTGTGACAATCACATACTTTTAATAAATAAACTAGTAATAAATTATATAAATTAGTGTTAGTAAATTAGTATTGAATTTCTGATTTTGATCATCTACTTTTGCTGTTGACTGTACAAGCAAAGTTTTTCGCACTCTTTCTCTCTCGCAAAAAGCTTTTCGCACTCTTAACCTTGTAGAAGAGGATATAGTCCTCTGCTACAAGGTTAAGAGTGCGAAAAGCTCGTCTCAGGGGTGCCTTACCAAATTCCAGTTAGGTAAAAATAATAATGACACCAGATATACGTATTCTCTAAAACTCAAGAATGAAAATTGCTACTTAGACTTCCAATATCTCCAGAACCAGTATATTTCCAAGTATTTCCTAAACGAAAAAAAATATCCTAGTAATTGGTACAATACGTGGTTTAAATATTGGTCACTAATAACCAGTCACGCTATAATTATAAACTAGATACAGGTTAGGTAGACCAATAATCATTTTATATCAATTTTGGGACACTCCATGTGTCGTGGGGGGGAACCACTTTCCGGGTTCCAGTGCATACCGGAATGTGTAAACTCAGACTAATAGAAAAGTTTAATAATGGAACTAACATACAAAGACCGAGGGTCGTTATTTGCATGTTTATCATAAATATACTCAAAGTAGGTCGTGGTTACCTTAAAGAAAACTACTCGATAATTCTTAAGCTTTGCTTTAAAAGTTGAAATACTTTTGATAATTCAAAGTCTAATTATTTATTTCAATTCCATTCATTGGTTCTTTTGGAATTCATTTATAAGTAAAAATAATTGAACCTAGTTGCCCATTCTAAAATGTAGTTTCGTATAGAGAAGAATGGGCAAGACACTTGATACTCTTTTAAAATAAAGGTTTTACACACTTTGACACCAATTGTTATTTTCTGCCCATTGTTATGATGTCATTAACTAACACAAACTTTTCCCTAATAATAGGCATTGCGAGCACCTACTTGTAAATTATTTCAGGAAGGAAAATACATAATCACGTACATATAACTGATATAATTCTATACACTGGCATAGTCCATTTTCTATGTATTATCTATATTTAACAATGGCTTATTCACTATATACAAATCATAAAAATCAAAATAATAAAATTATTTACTATTCTAAGAAAAAGGCAGGGAGCTCAAAGGGCATCAAAAATCTCGTCCACATCGCTGTCAACGGGACACGTGCCCAACAGGCTGGCAACATTAAACCAAAAATATTTAAATGTCTATTATAACATCGTCAAAACTTCCCAAAATTTCTCAACAGTGCGACAGTGCTAAAGTAAGGACAATAGGAGTCGAAATTTTGAATTGGCGCAAATTAAACAAGCAGTAGGTGGAACAAGTTTGTTATTTGAAGTAGCGTAAAGTCGGTAGAAACTAAGAAGTGACTCAAGTTTGTGGTTTGTGGGTGCGGGTACATATGTACGTTGAGTTTCCTAAGTAGGTAAAGTAAGATTGTTACTACAATGGATAAATATGTAGTTGAGTCTTATGATACACTAAGTTCAGCCAGTGATTTCACCTGTGTGAAAGCCAAGTTATTATATCATAAGACTGCGGTTTACCCAAAGCCGTATGGATGACGTACAGATGTGTATGAATCTAGCCAATTACAGCTCTAGCTTAGTACACACGTTATTACAATGAAGCGATGTCATTGGCCAGTGCAGCCTGTGGGCTTGATACACGCAAAGATCGTACAACGCTCTTCGCGTTCAGTATGCGTTTAGGATGCTGGTGGGGCTGCCCCGTTTCTGTAGTGCGTCAGGGATGTTCACAGATGCGCTGATGATGCTTTTACTCAACAATGCGTAAATGGTGCGTTTCCCTGGTACGCAGGGTGTGGGGCAGCTCCAACAGTGTCTTAAGCATGATTGCGAGTCGCCTGGACTGTTTGTGCGTAGGTCACAGATGTCGTAACAGTGATCAATTGTTGTTAATTCTTGTTGTGTTTTCTTGTTTTTGTTTAATACCTGTGCTTATTAACGTCGTCGTAAGTTTTGCTAACAATCTTGTTGAATCTTGTTTCCTCGAATAAAATTATAGTCTAATCTATTCGCCATTTTCACACACATTCCTTGTTACGTCAGAGTGAGAGAGAGAGAGATCAGAGTGCGGGGAACTCTGATTTCTGGTGGAAACGCTGCCTTAGACTTAGCAATAGTGTAGCTTTCTAACAATGACAGATTTTTGTAATCCGTTTAGTACTTCCAGATTATTACCTCTTGCAAATAAACAAACGAACAATATTACCTCTATGTAAAATTGGTTTAGATTATGGTACAGACGCCAGCACATCAAGCCATACCAAACTATCAAATTGTCCCAATTGAATATGAACCTTATTCTTTTGTAATAAAGTTCAAAATCTATCAAAGAAATTTAACAGATGGTGGTACCTTGTTGTGCTGGCCTCTGTACAAATCTTGATGATAAAACAGCTAGTCTTCAGAACAATCATTATGATAACCGATGCATCCGTCCCAGTAATACTAAAGGCCTAATAAAAGTTTCCAAATAAACACCAGATAAATAAAACGATTAGGTATCTGATAGGTAATATTTATTTAATTACATATTTGTGCTTAAAACTAAACTGTATCCTCACAAGAACAGGACCTATTGCGATATTTCACAATATTGTCCTTATTTACTTACCATTATTTTTACTTATTTATAAAGTAAAATCAAAAACAAAACACTACTTTATCATCGTCTCTCTTAATTTCAAAATGCACACACACACACACACACACACACTACATGATACACTTACACACACACACACTTAAACTTAGACATGATTTTTGTTTTCTTTAGTTTATGTAATTACAAGTGTTAATGCCGAATCTAGTAGGTGGAATATGAAGAACTATTGTGTACCTGTTACAAAATCAGTAAAATTTCAGGCAAATGAATAAATCTATCTAATTTATCTTTACAATGTTATGCAATGTTTAAAGGCACAATGGGTTTTGGCATAGAGATGTAAATTGAAGAAATACTAAATGTTTTTTCTCACAATCTTGAAAAAAAACATTAAAAAAAAACTGTGATATCAACTCATACACGATAACCGCCTTACCATATTTTTGTTTTCGTACTCTTGATAAAACCTACTCCATAAAAAAACCTGTTTTTTTTAACATTTTTTTTTTCATCTCAGAATAAAACCGTTTTTTTACAACTCTAGATTGGCATATCTGTTAAATAAAAAATATCTTCTAAAAACATTATAGCTCAGAGTTTAGTTTGTGTAAAATCTTTCAGTGAATAAGGAAACAAGAAAACTATCAACTTACTATACAGTGCGTGCGCGCGCAGTGCATGCGTCAACAATATGCACTAGTGTTGGTTGCAACAACAACATAACCAATAGGTAGATATACCAGCACAAAATAAAAAAAAACAAGTGTAAGTGCCCCAGCAGCAAAACCGCACGTGTCACAATTACGCGAAAGAATATGTAATATAAACACAACTTTCGTCAGTTTTAATAAGTCTTAATTTTGTATGAACAACAAATTCAACTTTCACGAAAAGCTCATTTGTTGTTTAAACGAAATTAAGACTTATCACAACTTGCGAAAGTTGACATTATTTTACATATTTTCTTCTTTTATATAGTTTCTCTATTCCGTGTATTCCACAAAAATACGTTACAATGACAACAATTCATGAACAAAATTGCTAGAACCACCAAACTTAAATGGTTTGGATCGATGATCGAAACAATCGTCTAATTAGAAAAAAATTATTACCGTATGACAAACAAAGAAATAGGGATATTATAAATCAATTCTAAAAACCACAATACAAGTACGAATATCTTAATTAAATTATTATGACATCATTTATGAAATAAATTATAAACCCAACCACAGACGTAATTAGTAAGCCACATTACTCAAAGGTCAATAGGTAAAAGTTGAACAAAGCTCACGTAGGCCTTATAAAGCGTTATATTTATAGTAACTAGTTGCAAAAACGAACAAACTGCCTTAGCAGCTCAACCTCGGATCGGCTTCCAGTCTAAACGAATGCAGCTGAATACCAGTATTTTCTATGAACCGACTGCCTATTTGACCACCACAACCCAGTTGCTGAGTATCACGATAATAAGACTGGTTGCAAATTATCCTGGTTTCTGACTACCCATAATGACTGTCAAAGATCTATGAATGACATCTGGGACCAACGGCTTTGCGTACTTCCCGAGACACGAATTGTTGCGAAAGATAAACAATTATCATATTTATTATAATTTTTACTTTCCTACTATTATTATAAACACAAGAGTATGTGAGGAGGGATGGATGGATGTTTGTTACTCTGTCAGACTTAAGCAGCTAAATACATACAATTGTTTGCCACACATTATAAATATGAATCTAAGATAATTTGTATCCTATTTTTGTGTTCCTGTGAGATTCGAACTTCGGTTTAATAATTTGAAGTATCCGCAGACGCAATCACGGGTAGAAATTAATCTTATATCTATACAATAAAAATTAATCGTTGTTCGTTAGTCTCGCTAAAACTCGAGAACCGCTGGATCCATTTGGCTAATTTTGGTCTTGAAATATTTAGAAAGATTGGCAGGACAACGTCTGTCGGGTCAGCTAGTTAAAAATAAATTAATAGGCAATACAAACTAAAAAAAATCATACTTTCGTAGTGATTGCACTAAAAACTTTTTGACAAACAGTATGAAATAGCGTCCCGCGCTGTCAATCATATTTTTATACATTTTATTTTTTATTCTTGAAAATAGGGATATTATTATACTTGTACTTTTGGCGATTCAGAGATTTACTTGTAACAAGTCTAACAAGTCCAAATACTACAAGAAAACGATGTTCTATTATGGAGAATCTAAGTGTTTACCTCCAGCTCCATCATCAGACCTTGACAACTGATCATGGCTAAAATACATCTCAAGATAATTCTATTAAACGTAAATACAATTAAGATACCGACCCATCATGTAGATTCGATAGAGAGTTCGATAGTACCATAGTATTGTACTGTATTAAATAATATTTATTTCTACCTAATGTTCAAGATGATCCTCTATCAACACTAAAACATCTACCGAAGATTTAAAGTTATCATCAGGGTCACTAAAAAGCATTTGTTTCAATTAGTTTATTCACAGGCATTTTTAATTGTCAAGGAGTCAGTTAATTAGTCAGAAAGTTGAAGCCATTTACATTCTTGAAGATGTTTCTTCTCAATGATAATCTAAACATTACAGCTAGCTGCGACGGTGACTTCAACGCAACCTCTGGTTGCGGTAACCACTGCGGCAACTCCTGTTCCGACTACCAGGATGTCAACAAAACTTGCTGCAGCGGCTGCAGATACAACAGCTGTAACTGCAAGACTGGTTATGTGTTCCATGACGAGTTGCGAGTGTGCGTCCTACCTATTGATTGTTGTAAGTATAACTTTAGTAGCTTTGTCTTTGTCTTCGTCATTGTTTTGGCTGCCCCGTTGATCTCATGGTGGCAAGCGCGACTACTAAGCGTGGGATCCTGACTTCGATTTCCAAGGCGGGGAACATGTTATTGGGTTTCCCATAGACATTTTCTAGTAGAAGTTTATAATTTGAATGTTGGTGGTGTGATACATCCGTGCCTCTTTCTGATCGTGGCGGATTATCGTCCCATTGAAAGTTAGGTAAAAGAATGCAGTGAAAGGCACACTCTTGTGTACTTTAATATTTCCTGCGTACTTGGTTAATTCCCATTGGTGAGTTATAGCTACCATAGGTGACAGAAACTCGGTCAGGTGAAAATTAGGTACCATTATTAGCATCTTTGTTTCATTTTCACCAATCTCGGCATTGTTTTAGTAGTATGTTAAATTGTAAATTCTAAATCAGTCAATCACACTTTTCTACTAGATTTAGACTCGCGTCACTACATGCAATAACACAACAACTAAAATTATCTACCGAGAACATTCAGAAATTCTATTTTACATTGTAAGTAACAAAGAATGGTCACTGTTTTTGTTAGGTTAGATATACCTACCCTTTAATTAAATTAGTTGAAAGAATTTTTAATCGCCATTAAGAGCCAAATTTAAATTTTCCCAAAAATGTCACAAAGATTTTTGCTTGTAAATTGTTCTGATAGGAAATTGTTTGTGTAAGCGGCCTTGTCGTAGAAATGTCTGACATCATTATGAAAAGCGACCTTTATAATTAGTATTGTTGAAGCAACAATTATAACTGTGGCTTAGTGTGAACTTGGCTTTAGAGCTGCGATTACAATTACAGTGTCCACTTCCTCATCATAAGATTTATTATCTTGTCTGAATCAGTCTTATTTTTTTTCTTATCTTTAGATTATTATTTTATTTTTAACCTTCTGTGTTACAATTGAACTGCGATTAGATTGGATTTCAATAACAATTAGAGTGATTAATAATTCTAAAATCCTTGTGCATCTACTCACAAGTCACAATTATAGTTTAAAAATACTGATGACTCAAATAAATTAATACAACATCTCAATTTGATGAACCTTTTATGTACAGAGCCTTATAAACTTGAACGAGGATTTCTCTCATAACAAAACCTTTTTATTTAATTTACAGGAAATTTTTTTGTTCCGAACTCCGAAAGAGGAATTCGCGGAACTTGGGATTTTCAAGAGAAAAATTTGAAAACTCAAGTTTTATCGTCGGAGATAATTAGGAGGGATACCGAAGACTGACCAGCTAACAAGCACAATAATTTAGTCGGAACTTTGAGGAAAATAAATTCAAAATATTATATTTCTTGTTTATTTTTTTTTTACCGTGAACAATATTCCTGACGTATATATGCAAAGCTGGTTATTTGGCTACCACTTCACATGGCGTATTTGTGCAAATATTCGCCTTGCTCGGATAATACAAAATAGACTTTATTTCAATAATCATAGGGTACACTTTGTATTATTCAAGTAAGGCGAATATTTGTACAAATACGCCATGTGTAGTGCCAGCATTAGAAGTTTATAATTTGTGGTGTAATACATCCGTGCCTCTTTGTTATCGTGGCGGATGATCGTCCCATTGTGAGAGTTAGGTAAGAGAATGCAGTGAAAGGTACACTCTTAAGCACTTGAATATTTCGTGCGTACTTGGCTACTCTCCATTGGTGAGTAGCTTCCATAGGTGACAGAAACTCGCTCAGGGAATATTAGGTACTATTATTAGCATCTTTGTTTTCATTTTCCTCAATCTCGGCATTGTTTTAGTAGTATCTTAAATTGTAAATTCTAAATAAACCAGCCAATCAGACTTTTCTACAAGATTTATACTCTCATAGAGTCGCGTCACTATGCAACTCTTTTTTCCGCTGTTAAATCCAAAAAGCAATTTCTTGTCTGTCTATCTGTTTGTTACGGCTAGATACATTTTGATGGGAGTTTCACTGATGGATAACTGATGTTATAAAGAGTAACTAAGACTATTTTTAATTTAGTTAAAAAGAAATTACAACCCCGCTGATAACCGACTATCACGCGGACGAAGTCGCGGGCATCAGCTAGTTCAAATTAAATTTACTAATATTATTTTTTTACTTTGTTTTTTTTCCGACTCCTTGAACATTTAAAACATTTAACTTGACTTTGATTTTAGATTCTTATTACTTTAAGTTAGACACATACTATGGGAAAATAATACCCAAAAAGCAGATTTTTCTGCTACTATCTATTCTTATGTTTGCTTTGTCGACCTTGCTTAAACAAAACATCTTTGTGGAGGTAATTGGTAGCAAAACCTAGTCTGAGATATTATTGTTTGTAGAATCCGCGCATCCCAAGAACAACGTAATTTTCTTTAGAAATATACAAAAGAGAAAATTACGTTGTTCTTGGGATGCGCGAATTCTACAAACAATAATGTCTAGAAAAAAATTAATTAATGACGATGCATTTCCGACATTTTGTGCAATAAATTTTGTATGTACAGACGCCAGCACATCAAGTTATCCCATAAATTTGACAGATCGTGCCATATTGAACTAGTTTAACTTAATTATAAAAAGATTTTTGGTTAATTCGATTTGGCAAGAAAAATCTCAAATAAAGATCTTTTTCCACAACGTAAAGATTTAGATCAACAAAATACTTAGCTAAATAACCACTCAGTTCTCCAGTTTATAAAGCCAGTATTTAATCTCAAAAAACAGTTCTTTCAATGTTCGATACGATCTTAGTAGGTACTCTTATCATTCCTAACAGCTTACGAGTAGAAGACTAGGACACAAATAATGGAAAAATATTGATATTTGGTCTAACACGCAAAATACGCGCTGAGACGTGGAGTTGAGGACACCAGCCCGTCATATTACTACTAAGGTCTAGACTTAGGTAGTCACAAAGTTATTTCTAAAAGAACCTGTATATCAACAATAACCCAGAACCAGATGATATTTCTAATAACAAAAGTGTAATTACAACCCTCGGAGTCTTTATTGCTGTTCAATAAATTAATATTAGGCAGGTACTCGTATTTAATCTGCAATATTATCCAATAATCAGAATGGCAAGTATTAAATTTTCCTTTAAGGGAAAATAATAATTGGAATACAATTTAATTAAATATTTGTTCGCTTTTGATTTCAATTTCGATCGATTGAATTTTGATCATTGAAATTTTGACGTCTCGTTCTCTTGAGTTTGACACTAGCGCAAAATTAAATTGCGTGTCCATTTTGGTGAACTAAGTGGAATCGGGATCGAGCTTGGCGTGCGTTAAACGCTGCTCTTCATTTTATTCTGACAGCAGTGTATTGCGCCAGTATTGCGTTGGGATTGTTTGTTAAATGTAATTTTTCCAATAACAAAAGTGTGCCGTCTTAGAAATTGTTTTGCGTTTTAAGCAGCTTTAAGTAAGTAATAACTAAGTGGAACGATTAGCAGTAATATTCAGAATGTTGGGTAATATCCATAACAAGCAATTGAAACAAGGACGAGACAAGCGTCGAATGATGCATATACAAACAAAGCGTTTTCTATTTATAAAGACAAATTTAAAGCAAATCATAGAGTGAGCAAGAATGGGATTGAGGAAATATATGTATAACATGATATAATTAGGTATATAAAAAATAGACCAAAAAAATAATTTCATTGCCAAAAAAAAGTGTTCACTAATTAAAGATGTAATAAAGTAAGTAAAACATTAATACAAACAAAAGTATTCATTGTATTTACTGAACACTTGCATAAAACTTTAATATTGGTTTAACTAAACCAATATTAAACTTATTGCTCATTAAGTAACTAAACCAATATGAAAGTTTTATATATCGTACTATGGTATGGTTACTATGGTATGGTCGCGAAGAATATCTTTAAGCCAAAGCCATGGTTAGTTTTATGATTTTAATCGTTAATATAAACTCCAACCATACACCACACACCACACCACACTACACACCACACCACCACACTCTATCTTTCTCCCAATTGTATTTTTAATAAGTTACAATTAATCAATTAAACAACTATTTATATCAAATTTATTTATTAGCCTTGTTATTGAAAGGATAAAGCATTTTAAATTACCGGTTTATCGTTATGAGTTAAACAACACCATTGCGGCCCGTTACATAGCTAACTTCATGTGTTATAATATAATCGCGGGACAATTCCAATTTCAATCTAATGTTGACAATATTGTTTTCAAGAGTACCGAATCACGTGACGGGAAACTTAACATTGGAGTCGTAAATTCTTAATGGCTTTATTGAAAATTAAAATTAGTTTGAAGAGTTAGCTTGCTGTTCTTGGTTTTCTACTTCCGAAGGTGGTAAATTTTGGTAACTACTACTACGTACTTTTACTATCAGTAGCTAAATTAAATACGAGAAAAAAGTGACAATCAAGTATGGTACAGATCCTCCAAATTGTATATAAGTATCTACTTGTCTAATTGTATATAAGTACTAAGCCAAGTTACAAAATATAGTCCTCAAAAAAATAACTCACAATGGACGTCTGAAAATCAAATTAGGACCTCAGACAATTTCTTCGGTCATCGGCGCTCTATAAATCACAAAAAGAACCCCACACAAACAAAAACAACACCCACACAGATATAATCAAACAAAGAAATAAAAGAAAAATCAACGGCGAACAAACAAATAAGACGAAAACCAATTACAGTTCGGAGAATAACATTTATCGTAACCAATTATTTAGTTAGAGTTTCAGGAGGAACTAATAAGACTGATTAATCGAACGTTACTCGGTTGACGGCCGGCCTCGTTCAAGTACAGACAAAGTGGACTCAAACGAGGACTCTTTTATGTGTTTCTGTGAGGATCATTTAACGGGGAGAGCAAAATCGAGTGTTTAGTCCATTTTCTCGTACACACACAAATTGATATAAAAACTGATATAAAACCTGAACTTTCCTTACCAAAATATGTGGAAAACTTGTCTATTTTTATTTTGATAATTAATACCTATGTCTGATCAATATGTTGTATAAAAAGTGGAATTGGGCATCGTGGCATTTTTAACTAGAAATAGCATTCTGCGAAATAGACTGGAAGACTGTAGCATCTAACATGTTTTATTTAAGTACACTTTTTAAATATTAGTAATGACGCTCTTATACGTGTCATATTGCGCCAGTGCACCAGTTTTATAAATACTTCACTTACTTTTAGTTTATTGTAAGACAATATATTTGTATGGAAAACTATTAATTTCATTTTTTGACCAATGTATACTTTATTGTAAACGATATTTAATAAATAAAAATAAATTATTATTATTATTATATTATCCCAGAATTTGTAGGCACAATACATTGCTAGCAATACATACTTAAAATGTTGCTCAAATACTCAACAATATTTTCAGTCTCCAATCACATCGGCAAGTGTTGCTGCAAAACCAGTAATAACTCCACATGCCATATTTTCGTACATCTTCGAGTCATATTTTCCCGGCAATTTGTGGCTCAGTACATTGGCAGGAATTGTTCAAGTATTACCGGATCAATTTTGGGTTGTGAGCACCTTTAGATACACAATTGAAATAATAATCATTCTTGGTATATTGGTTATCAAAGCTCAAAGGCTCGTAAACATACAACTATTCAATGAAAGAATTACACATATGCAGTGTAATTATTTCATTAAACAGTTGTATTTTTATTTTTCATTAAAAATCAATGTATTTTTTGTTACATAAATTTTGACTTAAAAACCCTGTAATATATTTTCATTTAAAAAACCTCTCTTTCTATATCTGTACATGGATGCTAGCAAAAAGTTTAGGGGAATCTTTTCGCCGCGGATTGATTTATGACTCCCACAAAAACTTTCCTTCACAATGCAGAGATTGTTCGCTTATAAACGAGACGTAGACACTGTGCAATTTTTCTTCTTCTATTTTGATACCTGGTGACGTAAGTAAATGTAGTTTTTGCTTTAAAAATAGGGAAGATTTATATTTTATGTAGTAGTAATAAATGTCTATTTTGTTTATGTTTAATATTTTTTGGGTTGCTTGACAAGTTGAAGTTTTCTTGAATAAGTAACTTTGTTAAAAAAAATGTGACATTGAAATCTCTCTCTTGAATACTCAAGAGAGAGATTTCAATGTCACATTTTTTTATAAATATATTCGTAGTTTTTATATACATAAAAACTACGAATATATTTATCTGATACGTATGTTCGTGTTTCAGAATTTAGACTCATCGAGATCGTTCGGCAAGGACGTTTAGTTATTGTTGGTCGCAGTTATCCTATCAATAACAACCCTTGGACAGTTTGAGAACCCTAAAACTGACACTAAAGGTTTACTAACTGTACTACTAATAATATGATGGTTGTTAATAAATTGCGAAGCTGCTTAGCTTTGACTAAGGGTGTTACCAGACCAATCGATCGATCGTCGATCGACGGCATCGATCGATGGTAGAAAGGATTAGTCGACGTCGATCGATAGTTACTACCAGACCAATCGATTGACCGTCGATCGACGGCATCGATCGATGGTAGAATGGATTAGTCGACGTCGATCGAGCTGCTTGATTATTATTAGTGATGGATTATGGCCGGAGTTAATCGATCAACGTCGACCGATGGCATCGACCGGAAATCGATCGATTAATTAACGTAACGTCGAACGGTATCCGTCGATCAGTCAAAGCTACCACACCAATCGATCATCGTCGATCGATGTCGACCGATGGCATCGATTGATGATCGATCGATTGGTGTAGTAACACCCTAACGAAGCTGAGCAACTTGGCAATTTCGACTGGGGCTAAGTCTAACCTTATTCATTGATATAAACATATCATTTAGTAAGTTCCTTACAAGTCCACTTTGTGCTCAAAGTTTCTCAGCCAAAGTTAGATATGCCAGTCACATGTGGGCACATGAAATAGCAGTACATCTAAGCCAATCACCATGAAACCCGAATTGCAGTCGCTGTAGTTAAAATCAGCTAGATAGGCATCATCAGCATCAAGTTGCTTACCTATAGGTAATTATTTTACACGTCAACTACAATTTAAGCATAATTATATTTGTCATGGACCCGTATTTCTTTTTCGACCAGTACCTCTACTAAGAAACACCTCAACATACCCAAAGATCTAAGTCTCCTTTTTGCTTTTATTTCATTGTGGAGGCTCAGATTATGAAACAAAAGGCAGATAGACCGCGTGGAACACTGAGAGTGAAGCCATTAAAGCAAATACAAATTCAAAAACAAATATCAACAATCTCGTGTATTCGCTATTGAATTTGTATGTTTTCTTTTATTTGTTTTTTTTTAACGATGCGGCGTTTCGTGCTATTCTGACTCGCGTCAGTACAGCACGAAGCGCGTTGTATTCGCTTTTGATTTTGTATTTACTTTTTTGGCTTCACTCTCAGTGTTCCGCGCGGTCTATCTGCCTTTTGTTTCATAATCTGAATGTGAAGGTCAGAAGGTATTCGTACCGTGTAAAATATTCAGCCGCACCTCGCTGTAAGCCTTCACTATCGGTATGAGAAGACAAGGCAATGCTGAGGGACTCGGGGAATACCCTGTCAAGCGCAATCTACACTACCGCAGCCTTAAAATTTTAGTTTGTAATTAAATATGGCTGAACTAGCTTTTGTTTGCAACTTTGTTTATTACTTATCTTTAAAACTTAGTTTTATCTGCTTTGGAAGTTTGTAAAAAATCCTTAACAACTTTATACCTTTCAAGGAGCTACACACACCAAGCATATCGTTACATAAAATATTAAAGGTACTTACTGATGAAAAAGGCCATGAAAAAATAAACAAAAGTATCTGCACAAACTACGCTGTGTCACACCGTACGTACCTACTACGCTTAAAGGCGCGTGTGTGTGGAATTCTTAAAGGAGCGCTCTCACCGGGAGAATTTGTCTGTAATCTAACAATTCAAGATTCGATTTTGAGCATTGCGTTACAACACTGCCTCACTGACTGACAGCATTCACCTGCTTGACTCACGGGGAGCAATTAAAAAAAAAACTCTGTTTTAAAGCAATTCCGCGACTAAGTCTAAGTTGGACGCAAAGCTTTAATTAGACTTTAATTTAAAAAAATATATACGAGTATATATTTTTTTTAACAGCAGTTACATTTTCCTTACCATTTTCAGGGGGGTTCCCTACGTGGTTTCGAAAGTTGATGATTCGATTTTTATTATAACGAACACGGTGTGTCGATAATTCAGTTGTACGATGCATTTTTCTATCGATGCTTTATTGGTGCGATGTAACATTTGTGCGAAAAATCCTGGTCCGAAAAACCCTACAGCGATTGCTCATTAGTACGGTTGTTTATTAGTTCGATAGTATGTCGGTTCGGAACACCTACTGTTGTCCGTGACATTTAATTAATCATCTTATTTTGCATTATACCTAGACGTTAACGACGTAAATCGTAAATCCTAAAATGAGGAAGACAGATAGCAAATTCACCACGTTTAGCTGTGGCATGGGCCAGAGATAACGTAGGTAGATGAAGCAAAAACATGAGGTTTCTGCTTCCGTACTGGGCGAGGATTAAAAAAAAACTAACAGTGCCCCAGTTGCTTTCTTTTCTGTGCATATCGAAATAGACGATTCACGTCTTATGACAGTGTTGACTTTTGAAGGTATCAGACGATTGGCCAGCAACCGGTCACCGATATTGTCTACCTAAGTTATCTGGCCCATGCCACAGCTAAACGTGGTGAATTGGTAATCGGTTTTTCTCATTTTAGGATTGAAGATATATTGTGTGGTATTTAATATATTTCGTTAACGCCTATAATGCAAAATAAGATTATTAATTTAGTGTCACGGACAACAGTAGGTGTTCCGAACCGACGTATTATCGAACTAATAAATTACCGAACTAAAGAGCAATCGCTGGAGGGTTTTTCGGAACAGGATTTTTCGCACAAACGTTATATCGAACCAATAAAGCAACGATGGAATAAAGCATCTTACAACAGAATTATAGAGACACCGTGTTCGATATAATAAAAATCGAATCATCAACTTTGGAAACCCCGTAGGGAACCCCTTTCGGGGTAACTTATTAAGAACATCGCTTCTGTATCGTGATGTTACCGTTTTCAATTTCATCAGAATCGCTGAAATGTGGATGTACCTAAAGTTAACCTGCTTCTTTGGAAGTGATATAATAACGAGTGTAAAAAGATATTTAGCAAAGTTAAAAGTTACTTTTTTCAATCACTGCGATATTTTCTACCGTTCCGGACCATAACTTCTGGTGTGGTGAATGGATTGTACGAAGCATGATATGAAAGAGAAGGTAGTTAGTTATCATGAGGATTGACAGGACGGAATGAGAAAAGAAAACGTGTTACGCCAACCCCAAGTAACGTGGGACAGGGGCAGCAAGATCATGATACCTTCCAGGGGTTAAACTTAGAAATCATACAAATAGAAAAAAAATCTCCCAAAACCGTCTAGACGGTTTGACTAGGGGATCGGGGGTGTGATTTTGTAAGACTTCATTCTAAACTTCGAATCTGAATCCGCTGTGAGTTTCTTGATTGGCATTCTAAAAACTCGGTTGATAATTCGAATTTACACTAGCGCACCCTGGCAAGCGTGTCAGCGAGTTGAACTAAATTGACAGAGAGATTTTGACAGATAAAGTATGAGATGACGTAAGAAGTGGCATTTTGTAAGGTAATTTCCCCGTCACTTCGCGACGCTCACTTCGCACTCCAACCCTATTCAGTGTCAAATATATCAAGGTCATTTTGAACCTTATGCGAAGTGGGAGTGAATAGCGATGTGAGATGCGAGTTGTTGTTTGAATTTTACTGAATCGACCTACAGGTGAAAGGCCAAAATGGATGGAACAGCTGATATTTTTTTAAATAATCGATGTAAAATGGTAACCTTGGATGTAGAATGCTGTACTAAATCCATGACAAAAGCTTGTGTCCGTTATGGATTCAGTTTAATTCATTCTACATACACACATCTACACCGTGTATGTTATCTTTTTCAATTCCAAGTGTAGATCTTAAGTGGTTAAGCTGTGCGTTGTTTGTCAATCAATCACTCGTCGGCAACGAAAGTGTTTTCTTTTGTATAGATTATCGTATCTCCTACAAAATTTAAACCAACATCAGAAGCTCTCCGTCGGTTCCAGAGAGTAAAAATATATCTGGTAAGCTTTATTAATGGTACACTGTGTGTATCTATAAAATCTGCTGAAATCCATTAAAGGCTATAAAATATTTAATGGCTGCCACCGGATCGAGTAACCCACTTCGCCGTTATATGTTAGAATATTCGAAAATTGACACGACGTAGGTACTAAACTGAAATGTCGGTAAGTATTGACTTTTTGATAATGCCTACAAAGATGAAAAGAGGAAAGAAGGAAGGGCTCATTGCTAAATAAAAGCCACACGGATCGATTGGTCAAGATTATGCTACTCTTGCCGCGGTTGGTCTGTGGTGGGTGACCATCCATTTCTTACCAAGATCAATCAGTCCCTCGGAAAGCACGTAAAACCGTTGGTCCCCGCTGTCGTTCGTAAATCTTTGACAGTCTGTATGAGTTCTCAGAAGCCAGAAAGTCTGATAACTAGTCTTGCCAAAAAGTTGTTACCCAGTAACTGAGTGGTGGCGGTCGTTTCAGAAGGGATATCTTTCGTTATCTCCAATGTCAAGTTTGAGGAGTAATGGTCATCGCTCATTTTTACAGACCGGCAGTAACACGTCAACGAATCGCCTTAAAAAGTCAAGCCGAAAGGCTGCCAGCGCGCCACCAGCAAGATATTGGTGGCGCGCTGGCAGCCTTACGGCTTGACTTTTTAAGGCGATTCGTTGACGAAACTTAACATTGGAGATAATCTTCTAATCAATAATAATAATCTTTATCTTGTTATTATAAAAATACTTTAAATACACACGATTGAAAGCTCCAACTTGAATGGCATATTATTTGCTGTATCGGAACGGGGCTGTCATATCGTCTACCTTTAAAGTCTTCGAGAGTAACGATACTGAAATACTTCCAGAGCAATCAGTGCCGTTACCAAGTTTTCCGACTAGTTATCTTGTTACGACTTACTTACCCATGAAGTGTATTCAGTAAACTTGCACATAACCCATGTAACCGTATTTACCGAACTTGCGCAAAACCATTGTTAGTCCATTGACTAAACTTGCGCAACACCCATGTAAGCGCATTTACTTGCGCAACACCTATGTAACCGTATTTACCGAACTTGCGCAAAACCCTTGTAAGTTCACTAACTACACTTGCAGAATACCCATGTAAACGCACTAACTAAATTTGCACAATACCCATGTAAGCGCATTGACTAAGTTTGCACAACACCCATGTAAGCGTATTAACTAAACTTGAGCAAAACCCATGTAATCGTGTTAACTTCTTTTGCTCAAAACTCAGGTAAACTCACTAACTACACTTGCGCTATATCCATGTTAGCGCATTAACTAAATTTGCGCATTACCCATGTAAAGATATTAATTAAACTTGCGCAATATTCATGTAAGCGTATTAACTACCCTAGCGCAAAACCCTTCTTAGCGCATTGACTAAACTTGCGCAATATTGAAACAATCTTGGATTCGAATTGACGTCGATTTCTCGGTGTTGCCCAGACGTCATATTAACCACAACTACCTACTAGGACATTAGCTGCAGGCACTAGAGTACATAAATAACAAAATAAAGACTCGAATTCCCTTTTTTGTATAAATCTTCTCAATGTTATCGACGCAATTTTCTTTTGTATCTTATGCTGGCACTTCACTTGGCGTATTTGTGCAAAAGTTGGCCTAATTTGGATAATTTAAAATTGACTTAATTCTACTAGTGTTTGTATTAACCAAAGGATGCAATTATTTGTACGGCCAGCAACAAAAGTCAATTAACACTTCGGATTTTTAATTCATAATGATTGAGCAGAATATTACATGAAATACGGAAATATATAAAATCAATATAAAATAAACTTTTGGCTATGACCTGAAATACTGATCTAATACTTATCATAATTATTATTTTGTGTCATTTAGATATTATGTAAATACCTATATAGCAGTGTTAATCGACTTTTGCTGCTGACCGTACGCTAAGTGAAGTGCCAGAAAAACATGCTTAATTTCTTGACAAACTACGTCTTAAAAACTTTTATAAATACAATAGGGGATACTAAATAACTGTATACTCAAGTACATAACTTAGAAAATACGAAGATTACTTTAAAATTTGATTCGAACATACAACAAGGGAATATTAAAATATCAATTTGACGCCTTAACGTCCGTCGGAGTTTGTTCAATGGGTACTAAAACTTTTATAACTTTGAAAATTTGAGAGTTATTTTGTTCAAGAATAAAGGTGTCATCGGAAACTTAATAGCGAGCTCAAGCTGGTTCAATTTCAATTTTGAAGAAAGTATGATGCAAGAAGCATAAAGTTTCTGGAATTCCTGGAATTTATCATAAACGGTACGTATATTCAAAGCAGGCAGTAATAGAAAATGTGTTCCGAGAAGAGACTCATATTACTTTTGTTAAAGAAAATGTGAACGAAACCATGCTTTATTATAACCGCCTAAAGGCCCGTTTAATTTCGTGGTGGCCCAGGTTAACGAGGTTGTGGTTCGCACTGGGCACGAGAAAGTACCAATGTGACGTTTTATGAAATTACTTTATTATGTTTTACTTATTATGAAACAAAAGGCAGATAGACCGTGCGGGTCACTGAGAGTGAAGCCAAAAAAGCAAATACAAATTCAAAAGCGAATACCCACAATCTCGTGATTGTATTCGCTTTTGAGTTTGTATTTGTATTTTTATTTGTTTTTTGTAATGATCCGGCGTTTCGTTTCGTTTTTACAGTACACACAGTACAGTACACATAGTACAGCACGAAGCGCGTTGTAGGTATTCACTTTTGAATTTGTGTTTGCTTTTGTGGCTTCACTTTCAATGTTCCGCGCGGTCTTTCTGCCTTTTATTTCATAATCAGATGTCATTATGTACACACCTCAGCACATCAAGCCATACCAAACTGTAAATTTTCCCAATTAAGAGCGCCCATCCCCATCAAGCGATTTCGACGCGACCGTGTTTGAATTTTTTTTTGTTTCAACCAACGCAAAGCTCGAAAACAAACGAGTGAGTGAGAACGCGATAACATCACAGGAAAATTGGCGCGCGGAAATTTACGTGAACATCGCTATGGGCCTAGTGTGATTATTTAATAATGCTAAGATAAATACTGTAAAAATAATGATATTCGAATTTTTCAATAACTTAACTAGGCCTCTACGAAAGCGGTTTTGAATTATTCGTATAATGTATATACTTTACTTAAGCTTAAATTTGCGCTAAAATTTGCTTAAATACTCGAATGTTTAGAGGGTCCTAACTTTCAAACCAACTTTTTTACGGAATTCTGACTTCGTACAGGCGTAGGTAATAACAATACGAATTAATATCATCCTGATTTTCTAAAATACAACCATAAATAGAGGAGTAATCACCTGTCGCCGTTTGTATGGAAGATTGACCGGCTTGAACAGCCTTAAATATGAATCTTATTATTTTGTAATAAAGCTGGAAATCTATCAAACAAATTTGACAGATTGTTGTAGCTTGATGTGCTGGCCTCTGTCTTTCTAAATTTATCATGGGCCTCACTGACATCAGTGTCGGAAAATATCGTGAAGAAACCTGGATATAAACAAATGGCTAATCCACCTAGAGCAAGCGTGGTGACACAGGTTAACAGGATTTAAAATTGTCACAGAATTACTATTATTATTTTTATTATTATTTTATTATGGTTTGGTATTATTATTATCTATGGAGGCCGGTTGCACCAGACAGGGTTATCTTTTAATTTAGTGTTAGTAGCTACCTGTAAGTTTCATTATGTCTTGTAATTTAACCTCTTGTTAGCAACTGTAGGTTAAGAGTTGGGAGAAAGACCAAAGAAGTGCACAAGAAGAAGAAAGAAAGTTTATTTACAGACACAGCTTTTACAAGACATCCTAGTTACGGTATGTGACCACGACAGGAATACTTTCCTGTTTCATATTTTTAGGTTTGATTTTTGGCGTAGTATGGATTAATAAAATTTTAAAAAAAGATATCTTCTTTGTTGTCCTCATTTATCACTTTGATTGGTCAGAAGCACAGTAAAGATATCTACAGTATTCTATCTTCATAAAAACGGTCGGAACGCAAGTTATACCTACACGCCTCGAATTAGTAGGGAAATTAGTATACCGATACCGATAGTCTCGAATGCGCCGCAGTGGCGAATATATTGTGTTGTTTTTGGTTGCTTGAATTCGTCAATAACGCACCCAGAGACAACATTTTTTAAATTACCTGGAAACTCCGAAAGACTATGTTCCTGAAACTTAACAGACTATATAAAAATGACTACCAGACTATAGGTACCTACTAGGCAATTTATAAATTAAATACCTATGTACGTAATTTGTTTATTTTTTTAAAAGGTAAGTATTTCACTTCTTCTACCGAGTAAAGTACCTGGATTAATAAACAAATAAGTGCATAGGGTGAAAAAGCGACCTACCTACGCTCGCGTTAAAACGAACTGATAAGTAGGTACCTAGGTAGTTTCTTAGGCTAGGATATCTACCTACTTATGTACTAGCTACTTATTATATAGACTATTACTAGCTACTTACATATTATAATATATTACTGAATTAAACGAAATATCATTATAAAATGATTATGAGAGTAAATCATAGATACAGACGCCAGCACATCAGGCCATTAAAAATGGTCCAATTTGCCCAATTGAATATGAACCTTAAGCTTTGTAATACAATTGAAAATCTATCAAAGAAATTTGACAGATTGTTGTAGCTTGTGCTGGACTCTGTATCTAACTATTTAGTAACATTTACATTATTATTTACTATTTAAGTAAGATTTTGTAGTAGGTAGTTAGAGGTTTTGTCAGCTGTGTTTTACATTTTGGTTAAGTAAGAAGTAGGTGTTGAATTTTGTAAGGATTTCAGAATAAAGGGTTTTTTTTTAGACGCCTTTAATGGGTGCGACTGAGGCGCAAATGTCTTTGTCTCAAATTTATAAGGTGTTTTTTTTTATTAAATTTTCTAAGAAAAAACATAACATGCATTTTTATTGAACACTTCCAATTTCATTTTTTTTTAATGAAATGAAAAATATTGTATACCTATATTTACAATCACAAAACTAAAAAGAAAATAAAACACTACAAATGTATAACCACAAAACTAGAAAAAAAATAAAACACACACTAGGAAGAAATTAAAACACTGTAGGTACGCGGGACCGCCCTATCGCATGTTATTAAGGTACTGCGCGCCTGTAGGTAATTATTTCAAGGACTGGGCCGAGTCACAATACTGTTAGATATATTTACTGTGTCAGAAGCCTACCTCAACTGCCACTTGAAGTGATAGGAGTGTGACGAAGCCACACTACAATATACATGTAAAGAGGTTTACTGCACTCTTATAGAGAAAGACAACGCCTAGTGGCAGTCATATTTTTAATTAGTCAGTGGTGACAGTTGAAGTAGAAATCTGTATAAGAAAAACGTGATGAATATTGTAAACTATAATAATTGGCATTAAATGTAGTTTCTTAGGTTTTCAAAGAAACGCAATTACGCCTTTTATTTATCTATCCAAAAGCAGGAACAGAATAATATCATTATAAAACTACATTTTCTGCAAATATTTAAATAAAATGGAAAAATTGAGGTTTGATTTTGCTGTGAAACCATCTGGAGATGAAAAATCGAACATAATATGCATTACGTCAATATCTACACCTAATGGACAAATTTTTGGAATACCAGCCGAATACCAACCAGCAAATTTACATCAAACAATAACAAATACTCCCAACTATGCCAAAATAAGAAAAACATTAACTAAAAGACATCAAATTAGAAAAATATGGATAACTTTGACAGATGACTTATCAAAAACATATTTGGATAAAGAACAAAACATACAGTTTAATGATTTTTACCTTGAAGAAATTTTGGAGAAAGCAAATTATCCTGAATCTACTTCCGGTGACTCCAATGAGATGTTTGGAAAACTGGAGAAGTTACTTAAAGTAAAACAAAACTTAGGAAATATTGCAAAAGAATTCATGATTGAAAAATTCACGGGCAGGAACTCAAATGCTTACCAGTGGATTAAGAGTTTTAATAAAGAATGTGAACGCTTCCGAATTGACGAAGATAAGAAGAAAATAGAAATACTAAATTTTTTTTTGGAATTCTCCAGTGTTGATTGGTACAGTTGCATGCTCATGAAACTTACTGTGGAATCAGAATGGAACAAATGGGAGAAAAAATTCTGTGAGACGTTCGCAAATAAAGGATGGTCCCCGATTAGATATGCTCTTGGCTATAAATATAAAGCAGGGTCTTTACTTGAGTATGCTTTAAAAAAAGAAAAGCTGTTACTGGAAGTAAGAAAATCGATTGATGCAGGTACACTTATAGACCTTATAGCGTTTGGCTTACCCAATTATGTGGCTGATAAAATTGATAGAGGACTTTTACAAGAAACAGAGGATCTCTACAATGAAATAGGAAAATTGGAACATCTAGTTGAGAAAAAAAAATACGAAAAAATAAATTATAACACACAAATAGATACACAAACAAAAAAAATTGAAGAAAAAACACCATGCAAGATCTGTATCAACGAGAAAAAAGGGAAACGTTATCATCCTGAAGAGAACTGCTGGTTTTCAAAGTATAATAAAAAAGCGGTTGTGAAAACTGTAAATAATTCAGAATTGGAAATTGAATTGAACGAGAAGAATCCAAAAAACTAGAGGTACCACCATTAATAAAAATTAAGTTACTATTAAATGACAACTTGAAAGTTTCTGGAATTTATGACTCAGGTTCAAATGTGTCATTAATTAATGCAAAATTATTGAAGATACAACAAAATAATACAAATGATGTACAAATAGTAAACTTAAAGACTATTAATGGTGAGAAGAAAACAAAAGGCATGGTAACATTAAAAATAAAAATCTACAATATTGAAAGCTGTATGGATATATTTGTAAATATCCATACAGCTTTCAATATTGAAATTTATTATAATGAAAATTTCAATTATGACTTTCTGATTGACTTGGATTGTATAAAAAAATTCAAATTAATACAAAATGAAGAATTAAAAATCATACAATGCAAGTATCCAAAAGAGAAGAAAATAACCTCAAATGAAGGGGATATTAAACACAAAAATGTCAAAATTCCTGATGTACTAGGTGACAAAAATGAAGAGACACTGTTTTTAAAATCTGAGGTTTTAAAACAAGAAATTAAACATATATATAAAATAAATTTCAATGAACATATCAATTCGGAAGAATTTGAAAGGACAGTAAACAATCTAAATTTATACCAACAATCAGAAATAGACAAATTAATAGAAAAATACAAATCAGTCTTTGCTAACGACAAATATGACGTCGGCACTGTACGAGATTATGAAGCTCATATAGACTTAATGGTGGATAAGTACTGTTACAAACGTCCATACAGATGTACGGCTGAAGATAGAATTGAAATAGAAAATCAAATATCAAAACTATTACAGAAAAATATGATTGAGGAATCGTACAGCCCATTTGCTGCTCCAGTAACTCTGGCATATAAGAAAGAAGATGAAAAAAAAACAAGGTTATGTATAGATTTTAGAGAATTAAACAAAATTGTCATGCCTCAATCTCAGCCTTTTCCATTGATTGAAGATTTAATGGTTAAAACTGTAAACTGTAAGTATTTTTCTACATTTGACGTAAATTCCGCATTTTGGTCTATTCCATTGAAAGTTCAAGATAGATATAAAACGGCATTTGTAACACAAGAAGGCCATTTCCAATGGACATGCCTCCCTTTTGGATTAAAAACGGCCCCAGCTATTTTTCAAAGAATATTTAGCAACATCATAAGAAAACACAAACTGTCTAATTTTGCAGTAAATTTCATAGATGATATTTTAATTTTCTCGAAAACTTTTCAAGAACACATAGTACATTTATCAAGGCTGCTGGAGGCAATACAAACAGAGGGTTTCAGACTTAAATTTTCGAAGTGTGCTTTTGCAAATAAGGATGCCAAATATTTGGGTCACATAATAGAAAATAATACAGTTAGACCTCTGAAAGATTACATAACCGCTGTCAAAAACTTTCCGGTCCCAGAAACAAGAAAGAATATACGACAATTCCTAGGAAAAATTAATTTTCATCATAAATTTGTTCCACACACTGCAATTATCTTGGACCCATTGCACAATTTATTAAGAAAAGATGTAAAATTAATATGGTCTGCAGAATGTCAGAAATCGTTTGATGAAATAAAAACATTGCTATGCTCAGAACCAATTCTCAAAATCTTTGATCCTGAACTACCAATAAACATTTACACGGATGCTAGTATCAAAGGAGTGGGAGCAGTGCTTAAACAAAAAGATGAATACGGAGACAGTAAGCCAGTTGCTTATTTTTCAAAAAAAATATCTGATGCTCAAAAAAAGAAGAAGGCAATTTATCTAGAATGTCTGGCCATAAAAGAAGCTGTAAAATATTGGCAGCACTGGCTTATGGGAAAAGAATTTATGGTTTACTCAGACCATAAACCATTAGAAAATATGAACATCAAGGCTAGAACTGATGAGGAACTAGGTGATTTGACATATTATTTGTCCCAATATAATTTTAAAATCAAATATATTCCAGGAAAATCAAATCAAGAAGCAGACTGTTTAAGCAGAAATCCAGTGCTAGAACCTCATGACAATGCTGATGATTTTTTAAAAGTAGTAAATTTAATAAACCTACAAGATATAAAAAATGACCAAAATACAAATTTTAACATACAAAAGGACAAAACCAAACTTATTTTAGAGAATGAAATTTACAACAAAAAGAATAAAAAAAGGAAAAAAATTATACTATCAGAAGAACTTAGCAAAACTTTAATAAAAAATGTTCATGACATTTACTGTCACATTGGAAGAACCCAGATGACAAATAAGATAACACCATTCTACACAGCCAAGAACATTATTGCAAACATTAAACAAATTTGTGATCAATGTGAGATTTGTATAAAAAACAAGTCAAGGAAGAAGCCAAAGTATGGTTTAATGTCTCACTTGGGTCCAGCAACACGTCCATTTGAAATTGTATCTATTGATACCATCGGAGGATTTGGAGGATCACGGTCAACAAAAAAATACTTACATCTTTTGGTTGATCATTACACAAGATATGCTTATATTTCAACATCAAAAAATCAAAGCTCTGGAGATTTTATCAAATTAATAAGTGATGTGGCACAGAGCTACAATATTGATATGGTATTAACGGACCAATACCCTGGCATAAATTCCAAAGAATTTAAAGAATTTCTTAAGAAGAAAAATATAGAAATTATTTTCACTGCTGTTGATGCACCATTTTCAAATGGGCTTAACGAAAGGCTAAACCAAACTTTAGTCAACAAAATTAGATGTAAAATAAATGAAAGCGATAAGAAAACAGCATGGACAACTATTGCACAGAAATGTGTAGAAAAATATAACGAAACAGAACACACAGTCACGAAGTTTGCTCCAAAATATCTTTTGGAAGGCGAAAACGTAAATGTTCTACCACTAGAATTAAAATCCAGATATACAAAGGAAGATCTGAAAAGAGATAGAAAACTAGCCTTTAAAAATACAATAAAATCTCATAATTATAATAAAAAAAAATTTGACCAACAGAGGAAAGAATATAAATTAGAAGTGGGTGATAGAGTCTATGTGGAAAATGGAAATCGACTAAATAGACGGAAAATGGATGAATTGAGAATTGGACCATACACAATTCTGAAGGTGGTTTCCAAATCAATCTATGAAGTTGATACCGGACACAAGAAAGCGGAGTCAAACTTATACCATATTACAAAATTATCTCCAGTATTGGTTTCAAGATGAACAATTGCATACATAGTTACTTGCAATTGCTTCTCTCCAAGGGGGGGAGATGTAAAGAGGTTTACTGCACTCTTATAGAGAAAGACAACGCCTAGTGGCAGTCATATTTTTAATTAGTCAGTGGTGACAGTTGAAGTAGAAATCTGTATAAGAAAAACGTGATGAATATTGTAAACTATAATAATTGGCATTAAATGTAGTTTCTTAGGTTTTCAAAGAAACGCAATTACGCCTTTTATTTATCTATCCAAAAGCAGGAACAGAATAATATCATTATATACATATACATATATCGAGGAATCCTTCCCTGATAATCCATCCTACGCTGGATAACGCGGCGCGGAACCGACACAGTTGGAAGTCTTTTGTCTTTGAAGGGGGGACCTATGCCCAGCAGTGTGCTTCTAAAGGTTGATATGCCTATGTCTATCACTTCAAGCTAGTGGAAGCCTTGTGAAACTAGTGTCTGTAAAACTTCCATCTCTACCAAAACAAATCAGATCAGAAAAATAATCCCGAACAAACGTACATACGTCAAACAGAAAAGCAACTTTCTTGTTTGATGTTGGTTAGAAAAAAATAATTTTGTTTCTTTCAGTCTTTTTTTCTTTCTTTCAAGCAATCAGCCAAAAAGCAATAACTCGGCACTTTACAGTCGTTCCGAGAAAATATAAGTACCCGTTGGCATTGAGTAACTGCAGCAACTGTTACATTTTTTAAAATAGTCGTGATATTAAATTCTAGGTTGGCTTTGAGCTTTTGTTTATGTACCTATCTCGACTTTCATTGCCTGAGATGAGAGCATAAGACGCGAGAGGATTAACCGCTTTCTCTTAGTTTTAATATTAAAATGATACTAACGGAGAAAAGGAGTAAACATAATGTAAACTGAATCGATATTGGAATTAAAATATTTCGTTTCATTTTTGTTTTATTTGACATAACATCTGGAATTCTCTAATAATAATAATTGTGCAAATCTGTCATGATAATTATGAAAATGTATTGAAATGTAAAGTAATTAACTTATTTGTAAATGTAAATGACAATGCCAGATCCTGCCCCACCCATGTACAGAAAAGTAAATTAATGAAAATAATTGTAATGAATATAGAACCTTTCTATACTAAATTGTTTTTCTTTAGAACTTGCGGATTACGAAATACCTACCCACAAAATACAAACTCATTTTCCCTAAAATACAATTTAACTTATAATCAATGTCATTATTGTTTTTAGATTTAAACGGAAACCGCAAGTTCTACAGTCACTAAGACTAATGTTCAGTTATCAGCAATAAATAAACAGTAAGATGCTACATATTGCACGTGACTTTTATTGAGTGGGGCAAAGTTCTATAGAGTTTCTGGCATTGTCCTTTAATTTGTTTTGCAGTGCCCTTACAGGGTGCATGTTTGAGACTAAAATCATTTTTCCAACCCCTGTACAATATGTTTGCAATAAACTGATTTGATTTTATTTATAGGCTCGGGGGAGGGGGCTGGCCTCATATCTAAGTAAAATTGTTGTATGGTCATTGTTGAGCCACGCTTGCTGTCGGTCCGGGGATGGGTGACCTTCCTTTTTATACCCAAACACCTCCGTGCCTTGGAAAGCACGTAAAATCGTTGGTCTCGGCTGTCATTTGAAGATCTTTGACAGTCGTTATGGGTAAATGGGACATACCGCCTCCTGAAAGCCAAAATCAACCACCCGCCCCACCAGAAAAGCGCCGAAGTCCGTTGGTCCCAGAGAGACGATTCAACTGTCTTGGATTTCGCAAGGAAATTAATCAGAAAAGAACATCGAAGAAATACCAGACAGAAAGCCTGACCACCAGTCTTATCTAGGCGTATCGTGTTACCCAGTAACTGGGTTATGGAGGTCAGGCAGGCAGTCGCTCTATTTAAAACGCTGGTATTCAGCTGCAACTGAAAGCAGACCCCAACATATTTGGGAAAATCTAGGCAGATGAAAATGAGTTTTATTAATATTTATTGGCAATACTTATTGTACCTTTTGTACAAAATTAAACTATATGATATAGTCGATTAGTCGTATTTCCAAATAGAAAATAACTACACTCGAATTGAATACTTTTTTTGTGAGTGCTTCTGCTCGGTTTACAGTACCGTCGTGATGATAATGATTTAAGACTTATAATAGTTATAAGCTCAGATTCCCTCACGATATTTTCTTTTACCGATGTCACTGGTGTCCAAGATAAACTTAGAAAGTACATATAAATTGAAAAAGTCACATAGGTTCGAAACCGTACATATAGGTATATGGGTTTAAAGATATTTATTCTCAAAAAAGACACAAAGTCACTTACATGAGAACAGAGAACCTTATGCTAATATTACTTATAAGTTCGTCACTGCATTGAACATTGTTCATGATACACCCATCCAATGCATTCAGTTTTTGGGAAGGGTATTATCTGCTGTTAAATATTTAGCTAACTGAGTCTTGAATGTATTGAGTGAGTGTAAACTTTTTATACAAGCAGGTATTTTGTTGTACAACTGTGCTCCTTCAAATGTCAATTGTTTTTTGAAAAACTTAGTTCTCATTCTTGGTAAAATTATAAAACTGCCTCCTAATCGATTTCTGTAACGGCAACCCTTTAAAAAACTATTTCCTTGCGTATGCCCTAATATGACTCGCCAGATCAAATTTTGTTTAAAATACCCGGTCACAACTAATACAGTAAAGTTAGCCTGCAGAGTAAAAAGGAGTAGGAGGGAACGTAAATCGCCAAATACGTAAAGAGACACGCTCTTTCAATGACTTTATTTTTGACCGCCAACACCGGGCTATAGTAACGTCATCATCATTATATCAGAGAAATTAACTATAATTTCCTCAAGATCCACATAGTCAAAATAAGCACCTTTTTTATAACAAGTGTATTTGCACCATATCGTATTTGAAAGTCCAATTCCACGTAACATTTTTAAAAACCGCGAATGTACACTTTACAATTGATAAAATAAGGTCGAAATTTGCTATATTTCACGAAAATTGAACTATCAACGACGATATGGTAAAAAATATTTTGTATCCAACATACTCCTTACAATTAATTTTTATAAACAAACCTGCGTAAAATAGAAGTCCTATTTGTCTAGTCACGCAAAACTTTCACTAAGAACAAATTAGTAGTGTTTGTTTCAGTCACGCGGCCTTCCTCTTAATGTACTTAGTAGAAAACAAGGATATTTCTTGGGGTTATAAAAATATCTTCAATTCTTTAGATAGTGAAGATTACATTTGAACAAAACAGAAAAGTATTTATTTATTCTTATCAGTTTCTAACTAGAACAGAGTAATAAAATGGATGATTTTCTCTGTGATAATTAATTGTAGTAATAAACTGGTTTTGATAAGAGGTGATGATAATTACACGTCCTCAGCAGGCTGAAAAACAATATCAATAAATTAGGACAACATTGTCGTAAATGTCGTACCTACTCTTTACTTAGTATTATTTTATTTTCTTATAAAGGGTATAAAAATCTGGTAATAATATACTAAAACTACACACATACATACATTATAGACTTAAGTTTTTTAGCAAATAATAATGCGTAGATGACCAAACTAAAACTTGTTTCCTTGCCGGAAATGATATTTGCCTGTAAGGGTCGCAACACACTTAAGCGGGTCAACCTTTTGATAAGGTTGCATGTTGCCGAACCGAATTTGCCGAACCGAATATGCTGAACCGAATTTTCCGACCCGCTTATATGTATTACCCTCTTAGTAAAAACCACACGAATATCATCAGGGGGCAATTCTACAAACTTTTAGGAACATTCGCCTTCTAATCTCAGTTTCAATTTGTCAAAAATACTTTTAACTTACCTACATTTTTTGACTATGGATTTCTTTTAGACGAGATTGCGACTGTATTTAGAACTGGTCTTCCAATCACAAGAAATGTAAAGCAATATCGAAATAATCAACTTACGACAATCCTTAGCAGGAATGCAAATGCCCGTAGAATTCCTGAAGTGATTCTTCTTACAGATGCAAGCAGGTTCACAGTTCAACACCAAAGTATTGCAAACAGTTGGTTGAGCGTTGACATCTTCACAAGTTTCTCGAAGACATGGTGATGGACAGGGACTCGCAACTTTCGTTAGGTCTTGTGCAGTTTACTGGAGCTGTAACAACAAGATAATTGATGAATCATTGCGAGATCCTTGAAAGTTTGCAGCTAACAAATATTAACCCAAAATCTGTTGTATTGGGGTTAATTATTATTTGTCACTACATTTTCTCTATTAGTTTCTTCATAGGAACAAATATTTGTAAGGCTTTTTGCTTACAGTTCCGTCTTTTTTCTCTCTGTTTCCGATATTCAGAATACACAGTTTGTAGTTTCTCTTCACTAATATGTTTAACCTTCAATACCTATTATATATTCTATCGGTAAGTCATCATCATCATGTCAACCCGCCCACAGCTTGGCATAATATGTCACCCCCAAGGGGGGTGCAGCCGTAATCGCAATGCTTGGCCGATACATGTTGACGATAGCAGTAGATACTATGGTACTCAAAAGGACGCTGCTGGCCTGCTGGTGACCCGTGGGTGTCGTATAAGGCGACCAGAGCCATCCTCTGGTCGCCTTATACGATACCCACGGGTAGAAATGATGTGGTGTTATCCGCGGCCGGCACCATACGAGTAAGCTAGCGGCTATCGGTAAGTACTTTTCTAAAATCAAAATCCTGAGAGACAACAAAGCAAAATTGTTTCTACGTGGAAGGAATAGGAAGCGATAAAATTGATCAATTTATCATTTCAACTGCTATTTTTTGTTAGCATCGCAAATGGAAAATACGATTAACATTAAAAATCACTTACGGCAATCGGACGACACGATACATCTGGGATCTTCACGGGTTTTCCTTTTATGATTAAATGTACAAATACAACCAGACAGGTGCGTGCCTGCTGGAGGATCACAAAATAGGTTTCGATTGTCATCCACTGGACAATAGTTGTTTGGGCAATCGGTTTTGGAATCAACGAAGCGTTCATCCTTGCCACATGGGTTGCCACGTAAGAATATAAGAAAACTGCATTTCAATTTGATAATTTGGTAAGACGAAAATTATGTCGAATGACCATGTTCCACCTGTACGGGTAATTGTTGGTAACGATCAATCCGTGGTAACGCTCGAAGTAGTGGAACACTATGTTTACCTTGGATAAACTGTCAAACTGGGTAGGTCCAACTTTGATAAAGAGGTTGCTCAAAGAATCCAACTCGGATGGGCAGCGTTCGGGAAACTACGAGATATCTTTTCATCTAAAATTCCAAAGTGCCTAAAGACGCGGGTTTATAACCAGTGTGTGTTGCCAGTGATGACATGTGGCACAGAAACGTGGTCCTTAACTGCTGGCCTCCTAGAGAAGCTCAGAGTCACGCAGCGAGCCATGGAGAGAGCTATGCTCGGTGTTTCTTTGCGCGATAGAATCCGGAACGAGAAAATTCGCCGAAGAACTAAGGTCACCGACATAGCTCTCAGAATATGCAAATAGAAGTGGCAATAGGCAGGCTACATCGCTCGAAGAACCGATATCCGATGGGTAAGAAAGGTTCTCGAGTGGCGACCACGAACCGGAAGACGCAGCGTTGGTAGGGCTCCCACCAGAGGGACCGACGGTATTGTCAAGGTCGCAAGTAACCGGTGGATGCAAGCCGCAGGTTGACGCTCATTGTGGCGTTCTATGGAGGAGGCCTATGTTCAACATTGGACGTCTTTTAGCTGATGATGATAACTACTACTACTACTACTTTTACCAACATTTCAGGCTAGGAGTTTATTTTATATTGATTGATTGATTATCGTGCTTAAAAATTAGGATTTTAACATTTGAGCTTCCGGCTAAAACTGCAATTTTAATCCTATGAAAAATCTATTAAACACTGCCCTAACTTTTCTATAAAATGGTGGCCTAATGATCAGTAGAATCCTAAAAAGGTAGAAATAACCCTATAATAATTTGTAACAACAACAAACAAACTCTAGACAAACGGTAGTGTGTCAGTCAAGTTCGGAAAAGAGAAGCGAACACTACAGCGTGTGTACCACTACTCAAAAAACATTTGACCTACATACCTGCAATATTTTATTTTTAAATAATGCTTACCTACTAATAACATTAAACGTAGCATAGCTGGGTAATTACTAGCACTAATTAAAAGCTTCAACATATATAAAAAATAAGCTACGCTTGCCGTGGTCACTCCGTGGATGGGTGATCATCAATTTTATAGAGAGACTCGTAAAGCCGTTGGTCCCAGCTAGCATTCATAGATCTTTGACAGTCGTTATCGGTAGTCAGAAGCCAGAAAGTTGTAGCAATTCTAATAGTTTATGAAATAAAAAGCTATGTAGAATTGTACGATAGAATTTAATAGCTCTCACAAGAAAGATTTTAATGTGATGAGTATCAAAACATAGGATTCAAATAAACACTAACCTAGACGCACTATGATTAGGCAGAGATTTCCAGGCTAAAAGGTTCCACAGCCTGGCCGGCAAACAGGATCGGCCGAAGATAAGACTGCCGCGTTCGGCTCCTAGCTTTGGGACGCAAGTCCCCGGGGAATCTTAGCAGTAAGACCCGCCCTGGGAGCAGCAGGCACGCGACAGCACGACGGCACGACTCAGGACCGTTACCGACTTTTGGATGTGGACCGGTAGACTTTAGTAAGTTAAGTCAGGAGTAAATCAGCGTGTTACTCAAGCGACAGCGAGATCTAGACTCACCCATTTGACAGGTTTCTTTTCTGTCCGCTCTTCCGAAATTCATAATAATCCAAGTATGAATTCTATTTCTAGAACGCCCGTATTGGTCTTATATAGCGGGGTATTATAGTACCGGCCAGACTCAATTATTGTAGACTGCCAGTTATTTTATTTGATTAGTGCTTTTAAGATTTTAAAGAACACCAGATACGTTAGGGGGTGTCCAGCTGTTTAGTATAAAATACAGCCATACACACTTATATTCGACATTAGTTTGGAGGTTTTACGTTATTTAAGCCGTAAACTTATTAGAAATAATATTGATAATTGTCAAGATTGACAACTGTCATTGACAAACATGTCATAGCAAAAACATTATTTATTTTCCAGATTTATAAAAAGGGATTTAAAATACATAGATTTGGAATATAATGTAACGTAACGTAACGTAGACAAGACCAGCATATCTTTATACTGGTCTTGTCTAACAAAGTACTTTTATTCTATTTTTGCATAATAAAAAATTCCAAGAATCTATAAAAACAAGTATTATAAAATGTAAACATCAATTGTGATAAAAGATTTCATGCTTATTAAAAGTAAATATAGTATTGTGTTAAACAGAATACTATAAAGTCTGACAACTAGTCTTACCAAGGGGTATCGTGCTACCCAGTAACTGGGTTGTGGAAGTCAGACAGATGTCTATTATACTTACGCGGACATTCATCGATTGAGATGCAGTCCCCTCCTAATTCTGACAGAATATATCCTTCTTCACAGTCGCAGCCATCCATGTTCAGTTTTGGTGGATTATATTCACAGTTTGGAGGGTTTGGTACTGCACAGCTTCGCTTGCATTCATCAGGAATCAAACAAGCTGTAATAGAAGTAGAAGTGGTTAAATTGACTTACAAAAGCAATTATTTTAATTACTCCAATAGTGTTTCAATCAAAATTAATGCACTTTGCATATAAATAAATAAGGTAGCTTTTAATAACAGTGTTTAATGTAAACATATTAAATGCGTGCAATAAACTTCGTACAACTTTTAGCGCATCGAGTAGTCTGAGATTTGCCATGGAAGTAAATATGGAGGAAAAGTGCAGCAAGTTAAAGTTTAATAAAAATTTAAAATTTTCGACCATTAAGTGACCTCTAATAATGATAATAATACCAGTCTATTATTGACCCACTGCAAGAGAAAGGCCTCTTCTTATGTAGAGAAGGCGCGAGCATTGTTCACCACGCGTGCTCAAGAGGGATTGGCTATTTTTATTAATTATAAGTCCAGGTTTCCTCGTGATGTTTTCATTTACCGATGTCATTGATGTCGAAAATAAACTGCAAAAGTACATGAATTGAAAAAGTTAACTGGTTGGTTGACTGGTAGAGAATGCATAAGGCATTAACTCCGCCTTTGTACCTTTGTGCATGAAGTATAAATAAATAAATAAAGTCACAATGGTATGTACCTACTTGCTCGGTATCGAATCTAATATGCATCAATTAAAATCGTATGTATACCTAGGACTTACCTGCCTAATCTGTGAAACAAGTAAAACAAATCATAATATTTTTTATAATTTATTTACGTGTTTAGAAAATCTGAATGCGAATACTTGAGGGATTTTACGCAAAAATGTTAAAACTGTTGTATTTTTTATAAAAAATTATAAATATCCTTGACCTAACAGGACACCAAAATATTTACAAGCGTCTACTTTATAACAAGTTCTCAACGTTAAATGGCGAAACATTCAAATAAGCGCCTAAAAACCTGAAAGTTTCAGATTGCTATCTAAATTATGCTGTTTAATCAAAAGTTGATGTAAAATTCTGCTTTATATTTTACATAAATAAATAACAGTGCTTAAGTTGTTTACAAAAAGGAAAAGAAATCGGAAAATCATCATAATAATATTACGTACCTACATCCAATATCTCTCTGTAAAGGCCTGGCTACACCGGAGCAGCAAAATACGGGTATGGTTGCGAACGACGATCAGATAGTGCAGCTATGTGATTCTCTAATGTTACCATTCGTGGCTGCGCTTGACGTCGAAGGCGACGTTGTGCCAACCGTTAAACCGACGTCGACCTCAGCGTTGGTAAAATCAACATGCACTAAAGCATTTCGGCTCGAGGTCGAACTGTAGGCTATGCCGATCGTGGCTGGTCGCTAGGGCGAGTTAAAGCTTGACAAAAAAAAAATCGGTAAATTTCGTTTTTTATATTTAAATCAAAATTTCAATTCTATTACGGCGATAGTAAAAGTTTTTCATGCATAACATAGTTAGTTCTATAAATAAAATACTTGCAGTTTTAGGCAAATTAAGACAGTCTAATCAATGTTGACGTTTAATGTTAAGAAAACTTTAATTTTAATTTTGATTGTTAATATACAATATTTACATTTAAAAATAAAAAAGGAAAACCTATAACTATTAAAAACAAAAAGAAAAACTAAGACAATAAGGCATCAAAAAAATCCCCAACATCGTCGTCAACTGGGAATGTGCCCAAGAGACTGGCGGCATTGCCACGTTGGATGGCAATGCTTAACCACTGTCCGAGGTAAAAACCAGCCCTTGGATCACGGGAAGTGTCAACCAACCTTTTGGAAATTTCTTTAAAAAGTAGATGAGCACTTGGACCCCACGACCCGAGGGTTTCAACCCCAAACGGCTCGAAAATAAAGTTATCGCTTAGGATACTATACTTTCGCCGTTTGAGGTTTTCTGCAGCCGCAGCAGCAGCACCAGCACAGCACGCCGTACTAGGAAGATGGGATGGCGCAAGAGTATCGACACACGTAGCGTCCCACACTAAGGGCCTATCCAACTTCCATGGAAATAATGACATGCCGTCCGGTCTCTTGCCATCGTCGCGTGCCAAGCCGTTGGGTTCCAAAACAGCCGGAACGCCGACGGCGACGAAAGCACGACGGATAATGTCATTAATATTCGCGTGCCGCGCTATGCGACCCGCACTCCGGCTGCACGACAGGCCGTGGTGTCCAAGGCAGTTGACAGCTTCCCCACAGCGACAGCGATGAGGGGAGCAACAAGATGCTCCTAAACGTAAGGAAGCAGCGAGGCGAAAAGTAGTGTCGTCAAACATAGTTCCTAGGTTTGACGATGGAAGTGCCAGAAGCCATAGACCCGACTCCCACTTTCCCACAGCCAGCAGGCGCGCTCGCTCAGCAGAATTAGCAGAAGTGGTAAGTAAATTATTCTGTACTAACCTGCAGAGCGGCTCATCCCACCGTCTCTGAGAAGACGGGTTGTCAGGTAGATCAGTACGTGGGCAAGCAAGTTTCCAAGCATCTATGGCCTCGGTAATGCACGGCACATCAAAATCAACCAGTGTAGGAGCTAGAATATTCCTGATTAACTTTTCAGTGCCGTGGACCGAGGATATAAATGCAGGCAAACCGATACTTGAGATTTTGCGGACGCCGAGACCCCCCATACGAATAGGTAGAGTAGCTTGGGCCCACACACGGTCGTCCATTGCCAAATTTAAAATAGAGGTTAATGTTTGACGAATAATTTGGTCCATTTTCTCTAAAAGGTGACTGTGCTTCCACAAATGGGAAGCGCGCAGGAAGTAATTTAATTTTGGGCCGAAACAGCAGTACCGAATTATGGTGATGGCCGAATGCATATTAATTTGAAGCAATCTTTCCGAAATGTCATTAAAATGTTGTATTTTTTCCTCAATGAAACTGGAAAACGAATTCTCGTAGATTGGAGACCCAAGAAAACGAAGAGTACTTTTTTCTATAATTTTGATTTCTGGGGCTATTGCGTTAAATTTTGCAAGTGTCGATTGTCTGTCAGTATGGTCCGCTAAATACAATTCGCATTTCGAAAGATTGAGTTCTAGGCCTATTGAATTTAGTTAATTTTTTAAGATAATTAAATCCTTTAAAACGTAGTCTACATCGCCTCCCAGGGTCCCATCATCGAGATACCAAACGTTAAATTTGGAATTTAGTTGTTGGATTATTGGATGAATGGCTAAACTAAAAATCACTGGCCCAAGAGGGTCACCTTGTTGACAACCAACAGCGGATTCTAAAAGCTTGTCACGATACAGTAATTTCGAAGGATGTCTGTAACATTGCCAAAGGAAACTATAGATTTGGGGTATTTCTTTTTTGGATTCTGCCAGCAAGGTGTCCCTATTTACTGAGTTAAAGGCATTCTTTATGTCAACCTTCAAGATGACCTCTCCTTTGCCAGAATTTAGGTAGGTCGACAAGGCGTGTACGGCAGCCTCACAGCCCCCTTTAGAGCCGTAACCTAGCTGAAGCGGCTGAAATTTTTTCGAAACAATCTCACCGTAAAATTTACAGCAAATCTTGGCTGCCATACGACGGTATGTAGTACCCACGGCAATGGGACGAATGCCGCCATCCTTTTTACGCAGGGCACATAGGTTAGCCCCGTACAAAACATCGATGACGGCCTCGTTCACCTTGCCTGAGAGCATAAGATTAATCAGAGCCGTAAGCTCCTTCAAGAGCAACTCACCAGCTACCCCGGCGCCTGAACAAATAAGGTCCTTTAGGTGTTGAGGAGTCAAGCCGTCGAGGCCGCCGGCGGAACCGCTTCGAAAGGAGCAAACGGCTGCGACCAACTCTCGACCTGTGACGGTGAGGGAGTGATTAACCGAGTCGGGAGGGTCGGGAAAAGAAAGGCCATCTGCTGGGGCAGGGTGTTTACTCTCCAGAACGGAGAGCGTTTCTGGAGAACACGGAGCTACCCCATCACTACTAAAAAGGATCCTAGCCGCTCCACTAATGTCACCTTCCCCTAACTTAGTTTCTACCAGATGGGATATACCTCTAGAGGAGGAATATCCCTGTGACGTAAAATTTGGATCCAAAAATTGAGCCGAATCATTACAATTTTCTTTAATTTGTGCAGTTAATGTCTTTTTAGTTGCCAAATTCTTTTGCACATGGAGAATTCTGTAAGGGAAGGTGAGTAGTTGTTCCCAGGCACGTTGCGAGTTCTCCCGGGCGGCAAGGCGGATGCAACCGGCTAAATTCTGTGCAACTAGTGGCCTAGCGCCACGGGGAACTCGCTTCAAGACAGGAAAAGAGTTTTTGAATTTGGAAAGGGTTTTCCAAAACGGATCAAAACTGGATGTATCTTGTGTAGAAGAAGTAGGAGTAATAACAGGGTCTGAAGAGAGAGCACTTATCAGTTTGTGGACCTTTGCAATATGCACATTCAGACCCTGCTTACCTTTAAAATACCGGACCTGGGTGAATAGGGGGCATCTCTCCAGGATATGTAGTGATGCAGAAGGTTGGCATGCACTTCGATCTCCATCGCTGCTTCCACTAATCATTAAAATTACCACTTATGTAACTAGATAAATTAAACTTAAAAATGAATAAACAATAATTGTCAGTTTTTGAAAATGAATAAAGAATATTTGACACTACACTTCGTGACGCGCAGCGCAGTCGCGGTGGCTGCCTAGGGCACAGCGCCACTGTAGCAGTCATTTCCTTGTAGCCCTAGCAACCATTGCCAAGAGACAGGCCGTCTTCGCGAAGTTGTCATTAATAATAATTTATTATAAAGTAATTGGAATGGTGAGGTTCAACGCCACGCGCCGACTCAGTTCACTGCATCGATATATAAATGTACTACGCACGTTCACTGCCGTTTTTGTGAGCTCATTTCTTTGCAATGTGTTGGCGCACAGCGCACTTGACCGGGAGGATTTTAAAGATGGTGTTGGGTTCTCTGTATATATATATTGTACTCTGTGGAATTAGAAGTTGGCCCGCAGAGTGCAGTGTAGAGTTATTAATCACTTCTGGTACAGCACGAATCTTACTTTATGCCAATTACAACTCCAACGTTTAATCAAAAAAAAAAAAAAAAAAAGTCTAATCAATTTAATTATAAATTTTGGTTTACGTGGCAGAATATCATCATGCCTTCGCTTACTTTCTAGTAATTTGAAAAAAAATAAAAAATAAATAAATAAACCTTTATTTCAGACTAATGTCCATAGTTGTGTTAGTATTTTGGTGTTAGTAACAATATTACTTAAGTAAATAGGTTAGTATTGTTAGTTTTCGTAATTACTTACTTAATTACAATTTCAAACCTAAGACAGTCCCCACCCAGTGGCTCTGGAAGGGGCAATCCGGTCTGGTAGCAATCATTTTCAAAATGCTGTTGTCACTACCATGCAGGCGCTGCAGTAAGGAGGCCGCTTTCTTTCGCATGATGGCGTGAAAACCATCTGTGCGAGCCTCCGCGAACATCCCCGACGCACTACAGCGCCATGGTAGTCCCAACAGCATCCTGAATGCATTATAAATTGAACACGCAGGGCATTGTAGGCTCGGCGCGTACATGACACCCACAGCCCGCTCGTTCCGCGCTTCGTGGCCGAATGTTCAAATTTCGTAAGTAAATTCTTTTATCATAATCAAACTTCATAACACCTTTTTCTGATAAAAGTTCTACATTTGTTTATGGTCATCGATATAAAATATGTTCTACATTCTATGTTTATGATATTTTTAGGGTTCCGTATCTCAAAAGGAAAAAACGGAACCCTTATATTCACTTTGTTGTCCGTCTGTCTGTCAAGACCCTTTATCTCGGGAACGCGTGGAGGTATCGAGTTGAAATTAAAACCATATACTTAAGTCTTCGGTCCTTTGAAGCTGTAAAAACATCAACCTTCTATGTTATCTTGAAAAAAGATACGGCCGTTTATGCCGCATAAAACGTATATTTCGACACTATCAAGGGAATCAAAATCAAGAAACAAACAAGGGCTGCGTTTATTACAACGTACAGCCCCAGCTCAGCGTAATTCTCAAATTGCTAGTTTGACCGAAAGGTTTATCGCCATTAAAGAACGCAGAGTGGACTTGAGAGATGATGCGTGCACGAAGTATAGAGACCCTGGTCGAAGCTTTGCAAGCTCTGACTGAACAGATTCGTCTACTAATGGACAGAAATTTACGCTAATGATTTGTGTGTGTTTTTGTGTGTATTACGTTTTTAAATATAAAAATAAAAACATTATTAGTATTATTTTATTATTAAAGTATAATTAAAGTCAAATTAATACAATTCAGTTAATACATTTATTTACTTCATTTCATAGACCATCTAAGGCACTTTCAAACGTCATTTACATGAAAAATTGAAACTTGGCTGTTCCAAAAGGTTGTTTTTTTTTAGAAAATAATGGTCAATAAACTATACTTAAGTAGGTATATAGTACTGTATACTTACTATACATACAAAGTAGTTTTTTTTAATATTATTATAGGCTTGCTGGCTAGGCTTGATTAATATATTTAAACTGTACACTCCTCATATTTCTACAAATAATGAAATAGTGTGCACACTTCCAAGCATTATTATCTTAAGTAAAACCCTCTTGCTTACTGGTGAAAAATGTTTACTTTTTGTAACTAACAAAACGTAATATGCTATTGATAAGTCACGTATGGCGTGTCAGAGCACGCCAAATGTGATCATCAGTAACTCCCTGCATGCTCTGCCATTTGCCAGCTGGTCTTGTGAAGCATTGGTATCTCTTCCTAACGTCTGAATCAAAGCTTGTTCTTCCATACTTTCACATGGAGAGATAGATGGAGCAGGAATCCTCGTATTGTTACATTTGATGGATAATCCGCTACATCCGGGTAAATATCTTGAAAGATGTTCAATTAGAACAGTTATCAAATCTTCAGAAAGCCTATTTTGCCAATGAATTTGACATCGCGAGAAATTGTTCTAAATTCTCGGAATTCGCGAGCTTCACGAAGCGTTTGTAACTCATCCGACTTTTTGACTTCTTTTAATAAACTAATAAACATTTAATATGAATTGGCCATTGTTAAGCTACGCTTGCTGTCGTCGGTCCTTGTAGGGGGACCATCCTATTGATACCGAGACCACTCCGTACACCATAAAGCACGTAAAGCCGTTGCACATAGCTGTCATTTGTAGATCTCTGACAGTCGTTCTGGGTAAATGGGACATGCCCACCTCTTGTAAGCCAAAATTAACAGTGGTGCCCACCAGAAGCAGTGAAGCCCGACAAGACCCAGAGAGACCATTCAACTGTCTTGAATTCCGCTAGGAAATTAATTAGAAAAGAACAGCAGAGGAGTAAGAAATACATATTTTCAGTCGTTATGGGTAGTCAGAAGTCAGAAAGTCTGACCACCAGTCCTATCTAGGCGCATCGTGTTACTCAGTAACTGGGTTGTGAAGGTCAGACAGGCAGCCACTTCATGTAAAACGCTGATATTCAACTGCATTCAGTTAGACTGGAAGCTAATACCAACATAGTTGGGAAAAGGCTAGCTAGATGAGTCAAATGGCATTGCTTTTTGTGCCTGTTGTACAAAATTAAACTATGCAGGATGAAATTAAATTCATTAGCAATTTTTTAAGAAGTGACTCAGACCACGAACCTGAACCACTTTCATTATGGAGCAAACTCAAAAACTGCTGTTCTATACATTTTGGCCTAGTACTTATTGCACTTCTGTATGGAACAGCTGTTTTTTTTTTGCGCTCTTTGAGGTGGCTCCATAATGAAAGTTATTCAGGTTCGTGATCTGAGTCACTCCTTAAAATTTTGCTAATGAATTCAATTTCATCCTGTATAATATACGTTGAGTTGCACGAAACATACATTAGTTTAACGGAGACTTTACATTCATGCCATCCCTTACATTTTGTATTTTAGGGCGTTTTGTTGACAATACGCCTTAAAATACAAAATTATGGGTATTAGGTTTGAACCTTCTACACATGCAGCTTGTGGGTGAAATATACACAGCGGGCCTATAACGTCCTACGCGTTCAGTATAATAATGGGTTTAGGATGTTGATGTTGATGTGGTTTCCGCGCTTCTGTAGTACCTCGCAGATGTTTGCGGAAGCCCATATAGATGATTTTTATGCTGTTATGAGGAAGAGGACAGCGTCAATTGGCAGGTTGCGCGGGGGCACCAACGGCATCCTCAGCTCATTAATTGACAAGATGGACAGCCCTTTCATTAGGCATTGGGTGCGGCTATACGTGCCAGCATGTGCTAGGCCGCGGGTGTATTAGTTTTCTTTTATGTATGTTTGTTTTAGTGTTGGAACGAAGTTCCTTATCGCGCGTTGTGAAAGGGGGCTAGACGGAAAAAATTCTTACGAAAAGTTGTCACGACATGCTATAATAAGCTAAATTGAATCGTTGGAACTGTCAAATAGAGTTCATTATTAGTTGAATGGCGGCTTTTCTATGAAAATATTGGAGCGAATTAAAACCTTATTTTTGCTATTTTTATTACTTCACAAACGCAGACAATTCGAACAGAAAAATTGAATCGTTGGAACTGTCAAATAGAGTTCATTATTAGTTGAATGGCGGCTTGTCTATGAAAATATTGGAGCGAATTAAAACCTTATTTTTACACATTAACCGTGAAATTCGGTTGCACATAGCTCCTATTGTCCGGTCGGGCACCAGCCTATACGTTTTTCAGAATAATTTTATCATACCTAGTTTGGTAAAATTTCAATTTTTAACCGTTTACGTTTACAAAATAAAGTCCGAATTCGCTTTTCGTAGAATATGTTTATGTATTTAAAGGCGGCGCGGCGAACTCTTTGAACTAGGTACCTACGGCGATATGTTTAGTACTTAAGTTTATTCGCTCAAATAGTGGCGGTACCTACCTCAATGACATCGGAATTATCATTGCGTGATAATTCCGATGATAACGACCTACGAGATAAATCCACCTTTCACTGTGAGACTGTGTGGATTGTGAAAACGAGTGTAAATTTTAAGTCGATAATTAAGCCATAGGTTAGGTAGGTAGGTAGTTACTGTACCTACTTCTATGTTTTGTTTAGTAGGTACCTATTGAAAGTTTGGGTTTGGTAATCATGAGCTTTCTATCGGTCGCGGTCGTCAGTAGGTAACCACTGCACCTTATCGCTCTAGGTCACAGAGTACTTTTCTCTAGGTTTTACTAGCGACAATAATTTTTTTTTTTATTTGAATAAAATGTTTTGGTTTAAATTAAGCCAGTGGGAGCTTAGGTGGGTACCTAGGTAGGTAGTGGTACTTACTTTTATCATTGGCGAATTATTTGTAGTTGTAAGTAGGTAAGTGAGTAGGTACTCTTTTGCTAGAAAAAGAAAGGCAGGCAGGCGTAGGTACCTATAGGTGCTATAGGTAACCTATTTAAATAAATTAGAGCTATTCACAAACACAGTTTTAATCAACTTTGGCTTAATTAAAAAACTTACCTATTAGGTATAAAATTTACACTTCCCTGTATCGAAGCAACTGCTCAATATGGAGTCCATTTCGCTCGATACATAAACGGGCACGTTTAATTAAATTGTCTTTTACTTACATTATATCTGTTAATAATAAAAAAAATATTATTATAACTTAAAAAAAATAAAATTTGATTACAATTCCTTCACTAATTAATCGAAAGGAACTTCGTTCCATCCGGGTGTCCCTTGACACCTCTCAAGTTTTTTTTTTTCTAATATAGTTTTAACTTGTACACTAATGTTATAGTTTGTACTAAATCTAAAATAAATGTATTATTATATTATAAAGAAAGTGACAGCAGCAATTTAAAGCCCCCGTTAAGCTAATGGCGCTTTTGTGCAACTCAACGATAGTCAATTAGTCGTATTTAATTTCCAAGTAGAAAATACACTCGAATCTAATACTTTTTAGGGTTCCGTAGCCAAATGGTAAAAAACGGCACCCTTATGAATTCGTCATGTCTGTCTGTCTGTCTGTCCGTCCGTATGTTACAGCCACTTTTTTCCGAAACTATAAGAACTATACAGTTGAAAATTTGAAAGTAGATGTATTCTGTGAAGCGCATTAAGACTTTCACACAAAAATAGAAAAAAAAAACAATAAATTTTGGGGGTTCCCCATACTTAGAACTGTAACTCAAAAATTTTTTTTCATCAAACCCTTTACGTCTGGGGTATCTATGGATAGGTCTTAAAAATGATATTGAGCGAGAGATACTTCCAAAGTGGTAAAATGTGTCCCCCCCTGTAACTTTTAATAATAATAATAATATAAGAAGAATAAAATAAGAGAATGATAAAACTAAAAAAAATATATGATGTACATTATTACCATGTAAACTTCCACCGAAAATTGGTTTGAACGAGATCTAGTAAGTAGTTTTTTTTTAATACGTCATAAATCGTAAACCGCAATTTACCTTTCATTCAATCAACTCAAATATAAAACATCGATCAAAGTTACAACGAACTACAAGAACGTTTTATATTATGTTACTTGCTGCTACGGAACCCTTCATGGGCGAGTCCGACTCGCACTTGGCCGAGTTTTATGTTAGTGCTCCAATGACTTTATATTTGACCACAGACACCGGGCTAGTAACGTCAGGGTCATCATCATAAATCAAAGAGATGAACTTTAATTTCCTCAAGATCCACACAATATGTAAGCCCCTTTTATTATAATAAGCGTATTTGTACTATATCGTCGTTAATGGACCAATTTAGCGTAACATTTTAAAAAAAGTTTTCTCAATAAACCAGAAATCCGCCTTCAGAAACTAAAAGTGATAAATAACTTTAGCACAGAACACACATTACTTTAGTTTCGGAAGTCGGTGGCGGTGGCTTTGTTGTGTTTGTTATTTTGTATTGCCACCGACTTCTGAAACTAAAGTTGGTGCTTAATGTGTGTTCTGTGCTATAGTTACTTATCACTTTACTGTTTTTGAAGGCGGTTTTCTTTTTTTGAAAATACTTTTTATTTTCCGCTTTTTATTGCCTTAACATCCAATTCCATTAAGAAACGGCGACACACTTAAAACATAGATTGTAAGTCCTCCAAAGATTTAAGAAACTAAAACATCCAGGTATTTTGTTTGGGATTTTATTGATTTTCTCAAAAAAAGCTAAACCAATTTTGATAACATTTATATGGGACTATTTAGAAATAAACCCCTTTCGAACAAAAAAGAATTTTGCAAATCCGTCAATATATGACAGAGTTATGCCCGAACATACATAAAAAAAATATGTAAACATCCGAATTGATAACCGCCTACTTTTTGAAGTCAAAATGTACACTTTAAAAATGATTAAAATTAAGGTCGTTTACCATTAAAAAAAAAATATATTCACCATGTAAAGGAACACACTTTGGTATCCAACATACTCCTTACAATCGATTTTTTTAAACAAACCTGCGTAAGATGGAAGTCCTATTTGTCTAGTCAGTCCCTTTCACAATTTTTTCTTTTCACTAAGAACAAATTAGTAGTGTTTGTTTCATTCACGCGGCCTTCCTCTTAATGTACTTAGTAGAGGATATTTCTTGGGATAATAAAATATCTTCAATTCTTTAGATAGTAGTTTATTTATTAAGCCTTTTGAACACAAAAACATTAACATTAACATTGGAACAAAACAAAAAAGTATTTATTTATTCTTATCAGTTTCTAACTAGAACCGAGTAATAAAATGGATGATTTCCTCTGAGATAATTAATTGTAGAAATAAACTGGTTTTGATAAGAGGTGATGATAATTACACGTTCTCAGCAGGCTGAAAAACAATAGGTATCAATATAAATTTGGATAACATTGTCATAAATGTCTTAACTGTTATCTAGTACTTAGGTATTATTTTATTTTCATGCAATATGAAATATATGAAAAAAATCTAATACTTTTATAGTCCAACAAATTCGTATTTCATCAACATTACAGACTTAAATGTTTTTAGCAGATATTCTCATGAAAATATGCTTAGATGGTAGGTAAACTACTACTTGTTTTTTTGACGAGAATGATATTTGCCTGTAGGGGTCGGTAAGCAATTAAGCAGGTCGAATATTCACTCCTTTTTTCATGTAATGTTTTTTTTTCACCTAGCCCGCAACCGGTTAGTATTTTCGGGTCAGGTTAGGAATAAATATTATAATTGATTTCAATTTCCTAACCTAACCTAAAATCGGGTTAGGATTTTCGGGTCAGGTTAGGAATAAACCCATTTTTTGACTATAGTTTTCACTGATACGAGATTCAGATTACGGAAGGATATCGGAAGGCCGGTTCAAAATCTAGTCGAGATTTTGAGCCGGCCTTCCGATTACACAAAACCTAAAGCAATATCAAAATAATTTACTTACGACAATGCTTAGCAGGAATACAAATGCCAGTAGAATTCCTGAAATGATTCTTCTTACAGATGCAAGCAGGTTCACAGTTCAACACCAAAGTATTGCAAACGGTCGGTTGATTGTTGACATCTTCACAATTTTCACGAAGACATGCTGATGGACAGGGACTCCATTTTTCGTTAGGTCTTGTGCAGTTTACTGGAGCTGTAACAACAAGACAATTGATGAAACATTGCGAGAGCAACAAACTAATATTAACCCAAAAATTCTGTTGTATTGGAGATATTTCTTGTTTGTCACTACCGACCGAAACGAACGTTCTTCTTTCAGTTTCTTCATTGCAATAATATTTGTAAGGCATTTCTTTTTTTTATAAAACCGCTTACGTCTTTTTAGGGTTCCGTACCCAAAGGGTAAAAACGGGATCCTATTACTAAGACTCCACTGTCAGTCTGTCTGTCTGCCTGTTCGTCACCGGGCTGTATCTCATGAACCGTGATAACTAGACTGTTGAAATTTTCACAGATGATGTATTTCTGTTGTCGCTATAAATACAAATACTAAAAACAGATAAAATTAATATTTATGGGGGCTCCCATACAACAAACATGATTTTTTGCCGTGTTCTAACTCGATGTCTAATGTTGTATAAATAATGGCACGGAACCCTTCGTGTGCGAGTCTTACTCGTTAATAATTTTTCGATGCATTATCCTGTTTCTGATATTCAATATACACAGCTTCTAGTTTCTCTTCTTCAAATATTATTATATTCACTATCGTTACCTAAGCACTTCTCTAAAATCCAAATCCTGACAAACATAAACGAGGCAAAATTGCTTCTACATGGGAAGCAATAAAATCGATCAATTTACCATTTCAACTGCCATTTTTTGTTCCCATCGCAAATGGAAAGTACGATTAACATTAAAAATCACTTACGGCAATCGGACGATACGATACATCTGGGATCTTCACGGCTTTTCTTTTTATGATTCAATGTACAAATACATCCAGACAGGCCCGTGCCTGCTGAAGAATCACAAGATTGGTCTCGACTATCATCCACTGGACAATAGTCTCTTGGGCAATCTGTCTTGGAATCGACGAAGCGTCCATCCTTACCACATGGGTTGCCACCTAAGAATATAAGAAAACTGATTATCAATTTGGTCAGACATTATAAGAGGTTTTTTTTTCCTTAAATGTTTAGGTTATGTACACTGATGTGACATATGTAATGATGGTATTCCTATTGCCATCAATCTGGCACTGTGGGAGACTCCGGGCTGTTTCTGACAAAATCATTAATCAAGGTATTTTCAAAACCTAATAGGCAAAATGAATGAGTTGGTTTTGTATCTTAAACGCTGAATGATTTTAAATATATTCTAGGCAGAAGTTTCGGTTGTACCTTGATTAATAAATTCCACTTCCGAAATTAATGCGAAATTGCTTTTTTCTTCTTAGCGTACGAGTATCGATGACAAATACAGAGTATATATACATTTATAGAAATATACTAGCTTCTGCCCGCGGCTTCGCCCGCTTAAAAAGAGCGATTATCCCAAGGGAACATATTACCGGGATAAAAAGTATCCTATATGTTGTTAATCCAGGAAATGGTCTATCTATGTGCCAATTTTCATGCAAATCTGTTAAACGGTTTACGCGTGATTGAGTAACAAACATTCAAACATCTTCACAAACTTTCGCATGTATAATAGTATAGTAGGATTTAATTAATAATAATTGCATTGATGTTGGCTATTGATTAAAAAGGAATATATTTTAATGTCATCATCATCATCATCCATATTTCAGCCGAAAGACGTCCACTGCTGCCCCAAAAGGGGGGAGTTTTGCCATAATCGCCACGCTTGGCAGGCGGGTTGGCGATCGCAGTACGCTTGTTACAAAGGCACAGAGGACGCTGCTGCCCATTCTCTGGTGAGTCCCTTAGACGCCTCTTACGACACCCACGGGAAGATATGGGATGGTGCTATTCTTTACGTCCGACACCATAACGATATATGATATTAAAACATATGATATTTTAACGTGGATTCATATAATAAAAATATGCGGGGACTTTTTTTACCATCTGACTCCAAACTAGGCAGACCCTGTCCTATGGGTGTCAGATAGCTGATATACTTACACTAATACATAAATAACAACCAGACACGAGGCAAACACAAGTGCTCATCACACAAATATTTACCCGGGGCGGGATTCGAACCCACTGCGTCAACCGTGTCGTTGGTTTTGGCAGAGATAAATCCAATAATTCAAAATTAATGAATACTTAGCTAAGTTACCTGGACAGTTATCTGGTAAGATGCATTGACCAGTTGAATTTGAAAGTAAATATCCAGGTTTGCATTCACATCCGATTGGTTCACACATTCTCTTGCAGGGTGATTGGTTTGGTGCCTCGCATGTGGACGGGCATGGCCGGGGACACCGTTTGGCTCTTGAGTTGGGATCGCCGTTGCAGGGTACTTGAGCTGTTTATAGACATAGAAGTAATTATAGATATAGACTATTTTGAACAAGATTACTATATTTTTTCTCAAACATTTAGTCAAATTATCTAAAGATTCTTATGAAACTAATAATAATAAATAATAATAATAAAAATGTTTATTCACCATAAAAAGAGAGATAATATACAGAAGAGAACATTATTGAACATTTTAACGAACTGTTGCAAAATCTGTACAATATTGTGTTACGGTGCCTCTCAAACTAGGGTGACCTGTATCTTGAGAGACAGTGTTCGGCCAAGTTATATAGAAATACAATTTAGTGCAACAAGTGAAACTGACTTGTTTTGGAACATCGATTAGACAATAGAATCGTTTAACATTGTTACTTTTACATAGGTAATATCATCTAAGACGAAATATAACGATGCACTGTTTTTAAACATTTCAAGTTAAGAGATGAGAAGAGATGTAAAACATTGGTATTTTGCACCCTGTTAGCCCAACCGCAGCATAGGCAGCCGATGACATAAAAATATTGTACGTTTATTATACTTACGCGCACAATCATCAATTGGGATGCAGTCCCCTCCTAATTCTGACAAAATATATCCCTCTTTACAGTCGCAGCCATCCATGTTCACTTTTGGTGGATTATATTCACAGTTTGGAGGGTTTGGTACTGCGCAGGTTCGCTTGCATTCATCAGGAATCAAACAGGCTGTAATAAAAGTAGATGTGGTTAATTTGACTTGCAAACGCAATTGCAAGGAGTTTTATTGCTATCAATCAATGTCAATGCATTTTGCATACAGAAATAATAATCTATAATTATATTATTATTTATATAAAAATGAATCGCCGAAATGTATGTAAGCGCATAACTTTCAAACCGCTGGGCCAAATTGAATAATTATTTTTTATTGTGTTTGATAATGTCAGGAGAAGGTTTGTATATAAAAATAAAAATTTAGGGTAGGGGTAATTTAGGGTATTTTTAGGGTAGGGTAGGTAGTTAGGTAGGTAGGTAGGTACGGTAGGGTAGGGTAGGTAGGTAGGTAGGTAGGTAGGTAGGTAGGTAGGTAGGTAGGTAGGTAGGTAGGTAGGGTAGGGTAAGGTAGGTAGGGTAGGGTAAGGTAGGTAGGTACGATAGGGCAGGTTGGTAGGTAGGGTAAGTAGGTAGTGTAGGTAGGTAGGGTAGATAGATAGGTAGGTAGGTAGGTAGGGTAGTGTAGGTAGATAGGATAGGTAGGGTAGATAGAATATAGGGACAGGACAACGTCTGTCGGGTCAGCTAGTATAAAAAAACTTAAAAATTGTGTTTAAAGTTATCATGAATATCGATATATTAAAGCATACAATAAACTTTGTACAACTTTTTGCGCACCGAGGAGTAGAAGATCCATGGAAGTAAATATATAGAGGAAAAGTGCTAGGAGGAAAAATTTCGCCCACTAAGTGACCACTAGTAATATAAGCCTATTATTCTCGTACTGCAAGAGAAAGGCCTCTTCTTATTTAGAGAAGGCGCTTGCTCAGGGCGGATTGGAGATTTCAGACTGTTATTTATAAAAGTATAAGTCCAAGTTATCTCATGATGTTTTCATTTACCGATGTTATTAATGTAGTAAATAAACTTAGAAAGTACATGAATTAAAAAAACAATGGTACCTACTTGCCTGGTATCGGATCTTATATATCGATTAAAATTGTGTACAGCTACTTAGGACTATATAGTAATTTTGCTTATAAATTATTAACGTGTTTAGAAAATCTGAGGAATTTATCACAAACATGTCAAAACTGTTGTTATTTGATAAATATTAATAAATAACCTTGACCTAACAAGACAACGTAATATTTACAAGCGTCTACTTTATACGAAAGAAGGTATCAACTTTAAATGGCGAAATATACAAATGAGTACCTAAAACATGAAAGTTTCAGATTGCTATCTAAATTATGCTGTTTAATATCAAAAGTTGATGTAAAATTCTGCTTTCTATTTTACATAAATAAATAACAGTGCTTAAGTTGTTTACAAAAAGGAAAAGAAATCGGAAAATCATCATAATAATATTACGTACATCCAATATCTCTCTGTAAAGACCTGGCTACACCGGAGCAGACAACTTACGGGAAGGGTTGCGAGCGACGCGCGACAGTCAGATACTTCAGGTCTCACACCAACGCTGGCAAAATATTACTGCAGTATTTGACTACACCCGCAAATTGTCCGCTTCAGTGTGGCTTAGCTTTAATAAAAGGAAGACATCGATGCCAAATAGGTATAATTATGTACCCATACAAATAATCTGTAAATTTGCAGCCCATCTCATAGGTGAAAATGGTTACTAGCTTACAGTCTTGTCGACTTACTTATTAATACTACCAAAGAACAAATAAAGAAGAGGAAGAAAAAGTCAGAAAGCTAAGACAGTCAACATGAGCCTTATCTTACGTTCAGGACACTTTTCGCTCGGTATACACGTTCCATTGCTGTCCCTCAGATAATTGGGGACACAGTCGCATCCTGGCTCACAGGGTATGTCTTCCTTACAACGGAATAACGCGTACTTGCTGAGGCAGGTCTGTGGGGGGCATATCCGTCTGCAGTCTCTTGCTATTTCGTTTATCCCGCATACGGGAGTTGATGGATCTAAAAATGATGTACAGTGTTGGAATTGTGATCCATTCATAGTGATGTTTAGTAGCAATAATGGTGTACTTTAATGCTTTGAGTGAGCTGTGTAAAGCTTGAATTGTGTAGATAATGGAATGGTGAAGCTCGATGATTATGATAATTGAAACTGCAGTTTATGTGAAGATACTTAACGATGCCCGAAAGTTATTTGGTTCTTCCCAGAATCGCAATAGTTTTTTTGTTCTGAATTATATCTGGAAACCTTTTGGACAAAGAAATATTGAAGGGTTTTTTTTAAGAAAAACGTTTTAAATGTCTACATGTCGCACAATTTACTTTTGACGTCAGTTCAGCATAAGTATTTCGTTGTTAATTCTAATTTTCAATAAAAAGCAAAATTTTTGTTTTTTTTTAAATAAACCGCTTAGCTGAATCGCTAATTCCCAATTTTAATAAAGCAACAGATGATGGTAGTTTTTAGAGTAAAACTGCTTACAAGGACACTGATCATTCGGTATGCATATCCCGCTACCATTCCTAAGGTGATCAGGAAGACAGTCGCATCCTGGTTCACATATTTTTGATTCATCAGTGCAAGCGTAGTCAGTGTATGCGATCTCACAGTTTTGTGGTGGACATATCTGTCTGCATGGTACTTCTACTTCGTTGTAACCACATATCGGCTGTGCTATAAAATAATGGTTAAGAGTAAGATGAAACTGTCATTGCGATTTTGTTCCTTTATATTAATAAAAATGATGTTGAAAATTATGTCGCCCTAGTGATGATATTGAGGTTCACACACACATGGATTTTCATCCAAAACCTATGCCTAGAAAAAATAAAAAAAAATATATATCCGAAAATATGCAAAACCCCCCCTTGGGGGAGGCCTATGTCCAGCAGTGGACGTATTTTGGCTGAAATGATGATGATGATCCGAAAACATTACAATTACGCCTAAAAATGATAGAAATTTTGGCATGGTTAATTTTGGCATAACTAAATTCATGTAACGTTCACCTAAAAAAGTTATTTTTGAATAATGAAAGCGTCTTCAAACATGAGCCATATTAACACTGGGGCGATATTAGAGGGGAGAAGAGGAAGAAATAATCAGAAAGCGAAGACAGTCAACATGGACCTTATCTTACGTTCAGGACACTGTTCGCTTGGTATACATGTTCCATTGCTGTCCCTCAGATAATTGGGGACACAGTCGCATCCTGGCTCACAGGGTATGTTCTCCTGACAATTGATTAACGCGTATTTGCTGAGGCAGGTCTGTGGGGGGCAAATCCGTCTGCAGTCTCTGGCTATTTCGTTATTCCCGCATACGGGAGTTGATGGATCTAAAAATTATGTACAGTGTTGAATTTGTCATCCAGCCTAAGTGATGTTTAGTAGCAATACTGGTTTACTTTAATGTTTTAAGTGACCTGTGTAAAGTTTGAATTGTGTAGTTTATGAAATGGTGAAGCTTGATGATTGTGATATTTGAAACTGCAGCTTATGTAGCGGGGGTAAAGAGATACTTAACGATGCACGAAACTTACAATTGTTGTAGGTAAGTATTGTTCTTCCCATAATTGCAATCGTTTTTTTGATCTGGGGCCCTAGCCATATTACCCAAATTGGCAATCTACAACCGATAACTCTAATAGAAAACTAATCAAATGTATGGGAATGACGTCATCTCAACGATAAGTCAAGTGATCGAAAATCGAAAATGGATTACGACGAGGCGTTAATTATTGTAGAAAGAGATACGATACGAAACATTTGTAACTTCACTAGGGACTGGACCTGGAAACCTTTTGGTTACGGAAATATTGAAAGTTCCAACTGTTTACAAAGTTTCCTTTACGAAAAATGTTTTAAATGTTTAACTGCATGACGCACGATTTACTTTTGGCGTCAATTTAGAATAGTTGTTAATTTTACGAAAGTAAAACCGCTTAGCTGAGTCGCAAATTCTCAATTTTTTATAAATAAGTAAAAGCAACAGATGATGGTAGTTTTTAGAGTTCAGGCTTACAAGAACACTGCTCATTCGGTATGCATATCCCGCTACCATTCCTAAGGTGATCAGGAAGACAGTCGCATCCTGGTTCACATATTTTTGTTTCATCAGTGCAAGCGTAGCTAGTGTATGCGATCTCACAGTCTTGTGGTGGACATATTTGTCTGCATGGTACTTCTACCTCGTTGTAACCGCATTTTGGTTGAGCTATAAAATAACGGTTTAGGGGTGAGATGGGGTTGACATGCGCATTATTATTTAAAACTCCCTTTAAATAAAGAAAAAGAAAAGTGTAAAAAAATTTCGCGCTGTTTAAAAGAATATAGGGAACAATATTATGACCATTTCAATATCGCCGGTGGCCGTATATAATTACTTAAAATATTTTGAAGTGAATGTTATATAGGTTTAGTAATGTTTGAAATGACATTTTTTTACCATTTTAGAAGTAATTGTAATGGTTTCGGATATTCAACGCTGATTAATTTATAATATATTTTAGGCATATGTTTAAATGTATACCTACCATACTGTTATTAACGGATATTAACACATTTAGCATGATAAATTAATTCGACGTAATAAATTAAATTATTAAAAGATTATGAATTAGCTCGTTTTAGCAAAACTAACTAGGTCGTAACTTAAATTTTAACTTCGTTTTCAGTTTTAATAGTGGACACTAAAAGAAATATTGAAACATAATTTAACACTCAAACAGAACTTTAATATAAAACAGTGTAAAACAAAAAGTATTTTTTGTAGTTTCACTTTCAAGTGATATGTAAATAAGTGGCTCTCTAGAGGTAAAATACTTTAAGAAAAGTTACAAAAGAACGTTTAATCCCAAATCAATATTATTTTATCCCAGAGGTAGGTACGGTAAAGGTTGTATGCCAATTGCTAATGCAACCTGGCTGGAAAGTTTCAAAAGTTTTATTCAAGCACTCAGACGAATTCCAGAAGGAATTCAAATTGAAAATAAAAAGCGGTTGGCTTTTTTATATGAGAACAATTATTGTCTGCAGGCTCATGGTGTGAGTGAGTACGTTACTTCAAATATAATTCAAGTAAAGCAAAATCTGCCTTTTAATCCATAATTATAATATTATATATTAAAAAGGCGAAAGTAACTCTGTCAATTACGCTGTCTCGATGAAACAGGTGAACCGATTTTGATGAAATTTGGTATGAAATTGGCTTAAACCCTAGGGAAGGACATAAGCTACTTTTTAATCCGCGACTTCGTCTGCATCCGCCATAACCGACATTCACGCAGACGAAGTCACGGGCAAAAGCTAGTAAAGTATAAATTAGAGCCCATACACTCACACACACATACGTCCTTCTACAGTAATCACGGTCCAATTATTACAGTACCTTGAAAAAATAATGACCTGAATTTCAAACAACATTAGTTCACAAACGTACGCTAGCTTAATATCAATTCTGAAGTTGGTTATATACCAAATCCTTACTTGAGAAGGCCGTTAAGCCCTCTGTACCCGACTATCATCTACAGAGGCCGTCATTAAGGCATTTGGAGGCCTATAAAGCCCCTGATAACGACCAAAATAATAGAAGGCCAGATTTCAGTTCGCAGTGATACGATTTTGACGTTGATGGCCCGTTGTGGCTTAACTTGAATAATTTGTGTTTGAACGTAGAATAGAATAAATGTTTAATACTCAGTTCTGGGTCTTATACAGGCCGTAATAAGTTGAAAATAGCAGTGTTCTATTTTCAAACATAGACAAAATTTTACTTTTAAAGTAATTATTTCAAATTACCTAGTAATTTAAAACTGACTTCGAAATTCAAACTGTATCAAAGAGAATTCTCTTTGATATACTTTAAAAACAAGCGAATGCCTTAATGCCTTGAAATGGTTTTACAATGTGAACTAAACCGAAAGGACTTTTGTCAGTAACTGAAGGCCCATTACTGAATTTAGTCAAAATCTATTTAAAATACTTTTGGTATTTTGAATAGAAATTCAGCAAAATTACGATATGCCACAATAATGTCTTTTTCATTTCATTCAAATTAAAACTACAGTGAAACCCGTAGACACACAACCCGTAACAAAATACATTTCACTATTGCGATAAAATTGTGACAATATAGATACCTAAATTAAAAAAATATTTATAGCGCGCCCAGTTTACTGATGGCAAATCACGCCATTTTGATTATAAATTTAATAACCTTACCCATCTGGCACATTTCCAAATTCAAACTATTAAACAGTTCAATTTCAATAGAGCATTCTTCTTTGGAAGGAGCAACTCAGTTCTATTTTTTTTTTCTTGCAAATGATGTCCAAAAGTGCCTATTTGACATTCGACTTTTAAATTGAGATTTAAAGCCAAATCTTTTTTTGTAGCCTAATCTATACATACTACATACAAATAAAATTAAAGTGTCTGTTTGTAATGTCAGCCTTTTGCTAAATGCATATAAAAGTATATACTGTACTTATATAAAAAAACTGTCTGTTTGTCTATTTGTTCCGGTTAATCTCTGAAACGGCTGGACTGATTTTAACGGGACTTTCACTGGCAGATGGCTTCTTTCACTTCTTTATAGTATTAGCTGTTAAGTTGCTTTTAATTGTTTTTTTTTTCTGGTAACCGCTCTATTGTTTTGGGGTCAACCTGTGAGATAAGGTGTGCATGTCAAATAAAAAAATAAGTAAATGTTATAAGGAGTAATTTAGGCTACTTTCACTACAGAAAAAATATAGGGTAACGTAAAAAAACCACACAATCGACATTCACGTGAATGAAGTCGCGGCCAACAGCTAGTCATATTTTATAAAAACTTCTGGCAATCCACTTAGCCAGGGAAACGTAAAATACATTATACGCAAGAAGGAATTCAATAAACACGAGTTAATTACTTTTATTTCAAATACAAAGGAAATATCGGGAATCGTGTTAACATCTATTTATGGCAGTTTAATTAATAAAATTCAATTAAGAGATATAATTGGAATTGGCAGTCGGGAAGATCGAAAAATATAAACCACAATAAGATCACCTATAAAGAGAGTCTAGTCGAGTTGAAAAGGCAAGTATTTCTCACATGAAACCTAACAAACATTTTAATAAACTAAGTTCAATTGTTCTTGTGATACAATCTCCAAAGAACATTAATGATGTCAAATTAATTCAATATGCCAAAAGGCCAACATTAATATCCAGCCATAACAGAGCAATCTAAGTAATGAATAGAAAAAAACCGGACAAGTGCGAGTCGGACTCGCCAACCGAGGGTTCCGTACATATTAGTAGGTACATTTCCATAGTTCTATACTAATCCATACCTACTATCCATACTTTAATCTACTTAAATGCTGGATGATATATTACAAATGTGTTTTTTGCAACATAAACGGACGTATATTTTTTTCACGATAACATCGAAAGTTGTTTTTTTTACAATTTCAAGGGACCGCAGACTTGAGTACCTATATGGTTTTATTTTGAACTTGATACCTCCACGCGTTCCTGAGATATAGGTTCTTGACAGACAGATAGGCAGACGGACAACAAAGTGATCCTATAAGGGTTCCGTTTTTTCTTTTTGAGGTACGGAACCCTAAAAAAACAAGTAGTCAGCGGTAAATATAAAAAATCATTACAATTACATGATAACTACCTCGCCTTACTATCTATACTCCGTTCACAATAAGCTTAGACATATACACAAACCTTTTTTACAGTCCGTTCAACAGATTTTGACTTATATTGCGTTGGTGGCATGACAAATGACAGCTGCAAAAAACAATTGTTATTGAAACCACTTTTTTGCCTCTAATATCATCCTTAAACCTACGGAATAGAAGTCAAAATCGGTTGAAGGGACTGTAAAAAAGGTTTGTGTATATATCTAATCTTATTGTGAACAGAGTATATGAATACCATTGAATGTGAATATTACAATCCATAATAATGATAACATAAATTAGATACCTCTAAGAAGAAAAAGAAGTTCATACACCACTTAATATAAAGTCGTAATAACATCCAAAAACGCACAGGAGATGAATCTATTACCCATCTTAAAGCATTTTTAAACAAGAAACCTGTTTTGAGTTAATAATTTACATACTACGCCAGATCACCAAAACAAAAATATGAGTCATTTACCGTTCCCATCCACATATTTTGCGACACCACTATGAACGAAACAAAGTATAGAAACACAGAAATACACGAACAACATTGTATGTCACTATTCTTCTCAATAATGTACCACTTACATTACGAACTCGGCAAAACAAAGTGTACGAGGATAATAAAACACTAAACTCGACTGGGACATGACTCAGATGATGTGAGATGCTTCTATAAAGTTCGTGACGTAGAATCGCGCGGGGATTTTTTTTTAATGTACAGATTTTGTTTTTCTTGGCAACGGCGTTGGTATTTGTCCTTTACGTCATAATTGATGTTTTGTGACGGTCGAACAGTTTGATATAAATATTTGTTAAACTTAGACTACTGTAATGTCAGATTTTGTTAATGCAAGGTTTTTCAAAGTAATGCTGCATACATGCTGTTGACGACTCGATTGGCGCAGTGGTTGAGCGATTGACTGCTGCGCAGCGTGTTGCGGGTTCGAATCCCGCCCAAGGTAAAGATTTGTGTGATAAGCACTTGTGTTTGCCTTGTGTCTGGTTGTTGTTTATCTATATAAGTGTGTATTTGAATCTATTTGTGTATGTATATCAGCTGTCTGACACCCACAGTACAGGGTCTCCTAGTTTGGGGTCAGATGGCCGTTTCGAAAATTTCCTACATATTAATAATATTATAAAATTAAGATTTTATTTCAATAGAAATGATAATTTGGTCAGCAACAAAAATAAACTTCATTTAAGTCTTGGAAATCAAATCAAAAATCTTTTTCGATCAATAGAAAGCTCAAATCACCATATCTGTAGTTTGCTGTGTCATAATATAACCTACTTACAAACCGATTGTTTGTTCAAACAAAACAGATACAAACAATAGGGGAAAAAACAAAACACGATACATCACAATATGGAGTTCAAAACACTTTGAAAGAAGAACAAGTAAACAAAAGACAGACGAACAGAATAGAGTGTAACTTAGTAACATCAACTGACAGTCCATTATGTCGGAACAGGGAAACTGCGGAATATGCAATAATGTGCATATAAAGTTACTTTGTCGGATAACGTTCGCTCCACTTGATATCCTTTTGTAGATATCTTCTTAATTGCAGCTATTAGTTTTCAATGTACTTAGTTGCAGGCTGTTTCCGTACCGAAATGTATGAACGATATTGAATTCACAGCAATAATTGACAAAATAAATACTTGAGACTGAAAAGAACACAGTTAAAAATCTAAAATTAAAATAGCTAGAGCTGAGTACACAAATAAAAAATAAAAAAAAATAAAATAACTACAATAATATAAAAAAAACATGTTTTAATTAATTTATCGAGGAATTGATTGACGTTGCTCATTCAACGCTCAAATATACTTTAAATTTTATTATTATGACGTGATAACGTCTTATAAATCGATAAACACCGACTGCACGTACGAAAGAGTGTCACGTTCCGCGAGCGTACAAGCGAGAGCGCGGAACATGCGATAGAGAGACACTTCGATGAAGGCCCTTATTTGCTTATGTTATATAAGTTAGCCATTATGTGCCTTTAGACGTTATCACGTAAAACTATCATCCGTAAACCGACTTTACAGACAACCAATTTTTACTAAATTTTTTAATTAAGTTTGATTGCCGGGCCAAATATTTTGAAAGGAAAACCTCCACTAGCGTCAGTCAGCAGTGACCTACATGGCGTTCAACGTATTAACACTTTTTACTGCACTTCATTAATCCCCGGCTTCTTGAGCGATAATGAATCTGACTGATGTAATTATTTCTGAGCTTAAACGTAACCTACAACTGAGATTAGTTGTACGCAGTTGTACAATTTGTGTCTTTAATAACTTTATAAAATAAAACGTTAAGAAGTTGATCATCATCATCTGCCAAGCCTACCAACTGAATCGGTCCATGTAAATCCAGTGTTTTACATGGACCGATTATCGGACCTCCACAACTCAGTTACTGGGTAACACGATACCCCTTAGTAAGACTGGTTGTCAGATTTTCTGGCTTCTGACTACCCATAACGACTGCCAAGATCTTCGAATGACAGTCGGGTCCAACGGCTTTACGTGCTTTTCGAGGCAAGTTAACAAGTTGGTATAGCTATTGAAATACAATCTTCTAAATCAGTAGTATTTTATTTAAGAACGTGACCTTCAAAAGAAAGATGGCGATAAAGCGTAATCCAAGCTCGAAATATTTTCTATTACTTTTGCTTAAATTGAAGAAACCTGTTTCACTTGGGTTTCAACCTAAGCCATCGACTTTCTTCCAAAAAGCCGGGATTTATTTTCACTTTTCAGTTACGTGCTATTCGTTCAAAGGTATCCGTACAAAACGATACAATAAACATAGGTTACTTACCTATTTGGGATTCTGATTTGTCCAAACAATACTGAGGTAACGCATTTCTCATTTAAATCCTTAAACGTGGCACGTACGAATTTGAAGACAAGTAATCAATTTACCTTAGAAGTTTAATTCAAATTATTTTGATCCAAACCGTACATTTAAATCAATAACGAATTTAATTGAAGACAATTTATCAGGTTTAAAAGAAAAATCTTATTTTCTTTTAGCCAGACTTACATGCCTTATATCGTCTGTCGAGAGAGAGCAAAACCAAATTTGGCGACGCTGCCCGCCGCAACGCATAGTACGATGTGCATCCCGCCTCGCATTGTAGCGCTGTGACGTCACACACATCCAGCAACGTTTGCGATCGTTTGAAAAATAGCCAATTCACGCTACATTAGTACAAAGAACGCATTACGACCGCCGATCGGCAACGGAACGCTCATCGGCGCGTTGTACTGCGGCATCAAATCGGCCCTAAAAGAGAATTATGGAAGTGACGACGAAAGTTTTCATTTCACTTATGCATTGCATCCCTCATGTAACAAAAGAATGTCTAATCGTAACCTACCTCAGAAATAAAATCACTATAATATTTTAATTATTTATTTACACCGGCTATGGTGTAACTAAATCTCTCTTGATGGCGTTGCTCTGTTTAAAAGTGAGCTATAGTTTCGTTACCGCTAAAAGTATAAGTACTTAATAATATTTTTAATTAATGTGTTCAGTGAAGAAACAGTTTGGAGTATTATTCGTGTACACCAGTGCTGACAAGAATCTTAAAAAACCTATTCGTTAGATCAGATTTATTCTCTAGATTTCCTTACATCCTGGCAAAATTGAAATGAAAAATATGGTAATAAAGTTCAGTGTCCAACCGTCACGGTTATTCTATTACAACATCATTGAAATGCAAGCGACAATAAATGCTTCTCAACCTACGTGGTTACGTACTGACTTTTCTTCTGAGAATTTGAGTTTAGGTAAAAAGTGGGTAATTTACCTATAATAGACCGCAGTAAGGAACAAGACCGCGACTTACCGTAAGTATGTAGATATTCTAAACAAAAACATTATTTTTGAAAACCCTCCTCCTTTTCTCATTTTAACCTCCTCTCGGCACAAGTTCATATAAACAACACAATACCGATATTACAATTACGCAATCCGTAAAGTAGTAAGTAATTTTTATCCATAACTAAATGAGGAAGAGTGCACACGGCAATCTTGGATTATTTCTGGAAAACCCAGAACTCTTTAAAACTACTCACCAAGTGCAATTCTTCCACACCATTGTAGAAAAGATTCTCCTGCAATTAGTAATCTACGATAATTAAATAAGCTACTTACGACATTCTTCGGCAGGAATACACACGCCATTCTCGTCCTTGTAGTAACCTTCCTTACAAACACATTTAGGCCGTCCAGGGTTTGTATCACCACATATGTAATACATTTCATCGCATTTCTCAAAGTTGCAGTTAGAAGGACTGGGGTCCCATACTTCATTAGGACGTGTGCATTCCACGGGCGCTGCAAAGAATAAAAGCGATGCAAGGTTTTTTTTTGTTGAATTTGTATTATACTTTTGATATTGATGTATTATTTTTTTAAATAAATGCCTAAAATAAAGCAGTTGATTTATTTTTAATCGTGGGTACTCTGATCCTCATCACTATATACTGTGGTTAAGAAAAGTAAAAAAAAGTAAAGTTGTGTAGAATGTATAAATATAAAATGTACATACAAAATGTAATAAAATGTAAATGTAAAATTAGAATTAAATGTACTGTAAAAATGTAAAATAAAAAGATACTTACGACAATCTGCAGCCAAAATGCAAGTTCGATCAGCTTTATTCGGCATCAAATAGCCTTGTTTGCATACACAGCCTGATGGGCAAGGCCATACGGGATCACAAATTACAAAGATTTCGTTCTCGCTTTCTGGACAGTATTTCATTGGACAGTCAATCTTACAACTGGTGTACGTCATATTGCCACAGCAATGTGGAGATCCTCCTAAAAAGTGGACACATTACTAAAATAAAAATATCTACAGCAAATTGGATAATTGTTACAAAAAAGTAGTAGTATTACAATTCTAAAAATCCGTAACGATTTTATATTGAGTTTATCGATAATAAATACGTAAATCAGAGAAGAAGAAGCTGAATAATCGTGGTATTAGTAACAAAGCTAAGAAAGAACTTAACACTGATGAGATACATGGGAATATAAATTGTGATATGACTTCAGAAAAAGGGTTTATCCTAAGAAAAAAATGCCCTTTTAGTAATGTCCTTACCTGGACAATCGTAGGGTCTAATACAAAGACCACCAGGTTCAGACAGAATATATCCCTCGTTACACACGCAGCCAGGCTCAGCACATGAAGTGATGCATGGTCTATCAGAATCAGGTTCACAGCAGGTCGCAGGACATTCACTGGGACAATCCGAAAATGTTGCGTTCATATCGCCTTCACATCCTAGTGGAGCTGCAATACGTAAAGTAATCTTTATTGCTGGGCGGTAATGCAGAAGTAATTTAACAAAAGACTATTCAAAGGATTCACGCAAAAGTTTCACTAAGAACAAACTAGTATAGTAGAGTTCATTTCATTCAAGAGGACTATTGCTCTTATTGTACTTTGTGGAAAAACAAGCATATTTCTTGAGATAATAAAAATAATTTAAATTCTTTAGATGTAGTTTATTTATTAAGGCCTTTTGAAAAAAAACTAGTAATTTAAATAGGGTATTTTAACAAAAAAATTAATAATGCATTTATACGATAGATTTCATAAAAAGTAAACGAGAAACGTCGATATTTATTTATGGCGTCTAGATTTTGAAAGGTGTTTAGGGACGGTAATTGACCTACAGATCACGCAAAATGTAAATAAATATTAAGAAACTACTTACGACAATCCTCAGCAGGAATACATATGCCAGTAGAATTCCTAAAGTGATTCTTTTTACAGATGCAAGCAGGTTCACAGTTCAACACCAAAGTATTGCATACGGTCGGTTGATTGTTGACATCTTCACAATTTTCAGCAAGACACGCTGATGGACAGGGATCCCATATTTCATTTGGTCTTGTGCAGTCTACTGGAGCTGTAACATGAAGACGATTGATTAAACATTGCAAGAACCATGAAATGTAGCAAAGAGCAAAAAAATACTCAGAACAAAAAGCATTTCTTATTTTAATAAAACTGCTTACAGTTCTTTCGTTTCCGATGCAATATCTTGTTTCTGATATTCAATACACACAGCTTAGATTATGAAACAAAAGGCAGATAAACCACCAGAGTGAAGCCACCAAAGCAAATACAATTCAAAAATGAATACCTTCAATTGCGAAGCATCGCATCGTTAAAAAAAAAAACAAACAAAAATACAAATTCAAAAGCAAATACAATCGCGAGATTGTAGGTATTCGCTTTTGATTTGTATTTGCTTGGTGGCTTCACTCTCAGTGTTCCGCGCGTTCTATCTGCCTTTTTTTTCATAAACTGAGACACACAGTTAATAATTTCTCTTCACTAATATTTGTTTAACTTCTAATAATATATATATATTCACTATCGGTAAGTACTTTTCTAACATCAAAATCCTGACCAACATAAGAAGGTAAAATTACTTCCACGAGTATAAGAAGAAGAAGCGATAAAATCGATAAATTTGACATTTCAAGAGCTACTTTTTCGTTGGCGTCGCAAACTGAAAATACGATTAACATTAAAAATCACTTACGGCAATCAGACGATACGATACAACTGGGGTCTTCACGGCTTTTCTTTTTATGATTCAGACCGCAAATACATCCAGACAGGCAAGGGTCTGCTGGAGGATCACAAGATAGGTCTCGACTGTCATCCACCGGGCAATAGTCTCTACGGCAATCCGTCTTGCACTCGACAAAGTAGCCATTCTCGCCACATGGGTTACCACCTAAGAATATAAGAAAACTGATTTTCAATTTGATTAAACATCATAACATCACGCCGATCTTCCCCAAAGGGTTAGGCACAACGATAGAACATCCATATTTCACCACCTTTGTAATGGTAGTACAGGTATACATATTGTTATTATCCGGGCATTATGAAAGATTCCGGGCTGTTACTGAGAAATTAATTACAGGTTTTTACAGCCATTGGTTTGGCATTTTCTGTTTTGAATGTAAAACAGAAAATGCCAAACCAATGGCTAATAAACGGTTAATGATTATTTTTAGACAAATTTATGTCAACGTATATAGGTTTGTTTTAGCAGAGCTCAACCCAATTCTTCAAAATTATTGAATGGCTTAGAAACTTGGCTTAGTTACCTGGACAGTTATCAGGTAAGATGCATTGACTAGTTGAATTTGAAAGTAAATATCCGGGTTTGCATTCACATCCAATTGCTTCACACTTTCTCTTGCAGGGTATTTCGTTTGGTCCCTCGCATGTAGACGGGCATGGACTGGGACACGGTTTTACTCTTGCGTTGGGATCGCCGTTGCAGGGTATTTCAGCTGTTTTAAACATTTCAAGTAAATAGTTTATTTTACTTTCATTCCGTATTTCCTTTAATAACGTAATTAAACCTATTTATGTTATATTCAAGCCTTGTGGTGCCGGTCGCGAATAGCACCACCCTATTTCTACCCTATGGCCCCATAGAAGACGACAGAGGGATATTGACCAGAGGATGGGCAGCAGCAAGGTTGACATGATCATGATGTCATATTCAACACTGCCCTAACTTTCAATTTGTGGCCTAATATTCACTAGAATCCTGAAAAAATAAGTAAAGCCGTTGATTCCGGCTGTCATTCGTAGATCTTTAACAGTCTAGTAGTAGACGACTACCCATGACGGATAGTCAGAAGCCAGAAAGTATGACAACCGGTCTTACTAAAACGTGTTACCCAGTAACTGGGTTGCGGAGGTCAGATATGCTCCATGTAAAATACTGGTATTCAGCAGCTGCATTCAGTTAGACTAAAACCTCTACAAAGTTTTCTTTCCCCAACTACATAATTATGTTGGGGTTCCAGTGAAAATGGATCGAATATTAAAAAAAGAAAATCTATTGTACTTACGTGCACAATCATCAATCAGGATACAGTCCCCTCCTAATTCAGACAGAACATATCCTTCTTTACAGTTGCAGCCGTTAATGTTCACTATTGGTGGATTATATTCACAGTTTGGAGGGTTTGGTACTGCGCATGTTCGCTTGCATTCATCAGGAATTAAACAGGCTGTAATAGAAATAGAGGTGGTTAATTCGACTTAGAAATGCCATGAGTTTTGTTGCTATTAATCATTTGACATTGATTGATAGCAATAAAACTCATTACATTAGTCTCTTTTTTATCTTATCTATCTTCTCTTCTTCTCTATCTCAAATATGCAAAATGCATATCAACGCTATTTGCATTTACCAATATAACTAGAACAGTATTTAAAGTAATCATGTATATCGGATAATATTAATGCGTGCAGAAAAAATGCTTAAATTTGTAAAAAACAGAATATGTCGATTTCTGACTACTGAGCGTCCACTATCAACAATAATAATACCAGACTATTATTGTTCCACTGCAAGACAAAAGCCTCTTCTTATATAGAGAAGGCACGCGAATTGATCACCGCTTGCTCAAAATGAATTGGCGATTTCAGAATTTATTTAAATTACACGTCCAAGTTTTCTCGTGATAATAATATTTTCCTTCACCGATGTCATTAATGTCGAAGATAAGCTAAGAAAGTACATGAATTGAAGAAGTCACAATGGCAGTGGCACGTACTTGCCCGTTATCGGCTCTTTTATAAATCGGCTATAATCTACCTTGGACTAAATAATAATTTAGTAAAACAAAATTATGTTTTTTTTTTAATATTTACTTGATTTGAAGATCAGAGTGTGAAGGAGACTGAGGGATTTTTCACAAACTTAAAGACTACTTCAAGTTACAGTTTGGCGGTTAATCGATCTAACCCAAGATTTTTAACACCCCTGACCCTTGCTAGCACAGCCACTGAAGCCGCTGGGCACTTGAAGCCGGTCTCTAATTACTCTATCCATTTGGAGGGATAGGAACGTAATCCGTAAGAACGGTGCACTACGAGCAGGTGAGGTTAGCTTAAGCCCCGAAACATATTATTTGGGACCCCTTACACTCCGTACACGTATTCATTAATAGCACTAAAATATTACTCACGACATTGGCTTTCCGGCACACAAATATCATCTTCGTTTCTATAATAACCAGCAATACAAACACATCTTGGTGGACCTGGGTATTGCCATTCGCAAGGTATGTCTTTATTATCGCAATTTTCACGTAAGCATCCTGGAGCATTTGGATCCCATACCTCATTTGGCCTGGTGCATTCCACTGGTGCTAAAAAAGACAATATTTTATAAGTATTTTTGAATTTCTTATTTTCAGTTTTGTCATTAACAACACTTTTGTTCAAATATACATTAATGTCCACTATAATGTTTAGTTGATTATAGTGTGGGCATGCAAGATCGCTCGAAATAATGATAACTGATGGGGAAGAAAGGTTCTCGAGTTGCGACCACGAACCGGAAGACGCAGCGTTGGTAGGCCTCCCACCAGATGGACCAACGATATCGTCAAGGTTGCGGGTAGCCGGTGGATGCATTGCGTTGTGGCGTTCTATGGTGGAGGCCTATGTTCAACAGTGGACGTCTTTCGGCTGATGATGATGTTTGCCTACAGTTGTTTATAATAATGAATTGTACTTACGACATTCTGACGACAAGATGCATCTGTCATCTTCCTCACTGCGTATCAAATAGCCTCCTTTGCAGGCGCATCCTCCAGGGCATGGGTACATGGGATCGCAGGCAATAATAGCGCGACTATCATCGACTGGGCAGTAGTTGGTTGGGCAACCTACTTTACAGTAGACATAGGTTTCGTTCGCTCCACATCTTGGTGATCCACCTTATGGAGAGAAAGCATTACTAGTATTAAAAACAAGTGAAGGTCACCTTGATGCTTGCCAACATACAAAAAAGCAATGTCTGTAGTCAGACATATTTGATATTTTGTAAATAAAGATAGGTATGTTTCTTACCTGGACAGTCTTCGGGCCTGATACATCGTCCACATTTTTTGATCCTAAGATATCCTTGTTTACACACACAGTCTGGAGGCATGCACATGTCAATACATGGTCCATCAGTATCTGGATTTTTACAAGTGGCCTGACAGGGACTTGGGCACTCAATGAATGTTGCGTTGCGATCTCCATTACATTCGGGCTCAGCTGTAATAAGAATTTTTCAACTTATCAAATATATATATATATATATATAATATATATACATAACAGGTGAAATCGGGGATACACCCACAATATAACGGGTGTGTAATATATGGTATAATAACAGATAGTTTAATATCACTTGAAATTACGTTCACATGATATAATTTTCAGATGCTATAAAAACCTAATTTCATGTGATCTAATGTTATGCTTCATAAACCTTATTTTATTCTAATAACATTTAGTATAACCTCTGTCATGTTTAGCGAAACGCAATTGATCGATTTGCAAAACTCGGCCATGCTTTTGGAAACGCGCGTGCCATTTTTTTTTTTTCTGTTAATCGGCTCTAAACTCTATTCTAAGGGCATTAGAGTCCTACCAAACGTGTTAAAACTATTGAGAATTAGATTATCTATCGTTTAGACGCAAGTTTGCAACATCACGGAACCAATTTTTATTTTCAATCGACATCCAAAGTTTGACGAAGCCATTTTGTATTATTTTGTAATTTGCTGTGGTCGTGTTGATTTGTGCTCGAAAGCAAAATGCCTTAAAGTATTGTAATTTATTGGTTTTTACTAATGTGATGGTTCTAAATTAATCTAGAAAACCTGTTCTGTGATAAATCAACGTTTTATTTACTGATACTATAAGTGAAATGTGCTAAAATCGAAATAGTCGAACGCGTGTTTGTTGTCGTTGTGTTTTTACGTATTACAAAGTGGTAATTTAACTTAATTACATGAAATCGCGGGAAACTATGTGTGACATGATAAAGTTTAGACATAATTCTAACCACAAAACGTAAAAAGTTCCATAATATCTTGAAGATGTGCTGGATTACATGAATTTTGGCGCCAAGTGAGTACTTTGTAACGATTTTTTTTGTTTTTTTTTGTTTTGGTCTCGCTAGTTTCCAGCTAGACACGGTTCACTTTCAGGGTTGCGGCTTTTTTTCACGTTTGGTATTCGTTTGATTGTGATGCACAATATGCGTATATTTGTAGTGTTGGTTTATGTCTTGGTTGTGATTTTTTTATTTATATTATTAAAAAAAAAACATACCAAATTTCATCAAAATCGGTTTAGCCGTTGCGTCGTGAAAACGTAACAGACAGACATAGTTACTTTCGCATTTATAATATTAGTATGGATAAGGAAAAAAAATTAATTTGGGATTATTTAAAATATATACATATATGTATTATAATTTTTTTATTATTGTTTTATTTTTTTTTACTTTACTTTTTTTCATAATATACATATTTTTTTAATCTTATTAAATAATGACTTATTTACAAATATTTTTTTTACGTATTTACGAATATTAAAAAATAAAAATAATGTGATTTAGGAAATAAAGGTAATTATTTCTAACCCTTTGTAAAAAAAAATAATAATTAATAAGATTTAAAAAAAAATAACGGGATAAATTACATATTTTAAATATTAATATTTTTTTTTTTTTTTTAATTTTTTTATGTTTATTATGTATTATATACGTTATTTTATTAAAATATTTATTTTACATTTTTTATTTGAAGTTTTATTCGAACCCGATATTTTGTTTTAAATATCGGGTTAATTAAAATTACTTGGTCAGATGCAACCCTAGCTTCTACAGCCGCCATCTTGCGAGACTTGGGGTTCATTCAAGGTCGTTGCGTGTAGTTGCGTGTGTTTTTAGACAGAAAGTCGTTGTAAGTATTTGTTGTTATTTTATTAAAAATGTAATTAACTGTGGTAGTTTTATACCATAAATATAAACTATAGGATTTGATCTATTCGTCACATGAATGAAACAGGTTAGTTGAGAGCATAGTGTCATCGTAATTTTAGTTTGAAGTCGCTATGCTTTTGTTTTATAAAAAATCTTCCTTTGTGTTTTCTGTCCATTATCTAAGCAGTTTATAGACTTATGGGAAACTTTTTATATTACTATTAGAGCTAATGAAGTGACCTTTCTAAACATAGCTATATTTTTGTTCTAGGTTGTGTAGTTTTTGTGTAAATCGGCTATGATTGTCCGTCTAGTTTTATTGGTGAATGCGGTGGTGTTCCGCGTGGTGCGTGTAGATTCGATTATTATTTTTATGTAGATTATCTACCCAATTATTACTGTTTCTTATTAAATAGTACAAATAACTATTCTAGTATTTAAAAATGATGGAAACTATATACTTAGAGCCGTATTTTTTTCACAATTCAACGTTATTTGACTGAAACCGGCAAAATATGCTCGACCTTGACTTTAGTCTCGTATAAAATATTCTACACATAATTTCAGTCAAAACAAAATACGTTATTTTGTTCTTTATCTAATTGTCAACACAGAACAGTAAACACGCTTACGCTAGGCCACTTGGTTCGGTTTTAAACAAAGTTTTAATGAGGGCGGCCGCGCTGAGCGTTAAGGGTCAAATTTCAATGGTAGGGTTCAACGTTTTTTGGGCGGCAAAAGCTTCAGAGCGGATAACGTTCAATTCATATAATTTTCAATTTGTATAATGCTCTTTTTATAAAACGTTCAGTTGACAAATTTTCATTTAACCTAATTTTTATAATTAACTAATTTTCAGCCAAAATTCTGTAATGAATAAGTAAATATCAGGAAACATACTGTTATATCCTCATCTAACCCATACGATTCACCAACAATAGAGGGGATCTGGCGCTCGGCGGCCGCTGCCGCGGCGCCATATAAAATTAGGTAAAATGAAATTATATCAATAATTCATTATATCATTTCATCGTAATATTAAAAAAAAAGTATGTTAAATGAAATTAGATCATATGATCCTTAGAACTTTTGTTATTATTTCAAACGTTACATACGCCAATGTAACACAGGATAATTATAAATAGTGTATGTAATGTATGTGTTATGTATAATTCCTGTGTATTAGGGACGAGCACTGACATAATATTACTAATGGAAAACACGAACACAGGATCTAGAGCAGCACTATACAACAAATGTCATCACATGAATTACAAGTGCTCAATTAAGTAGACAGCAAATCGTGACCGCATGTCGGCTGCGTTCCGGACATTCTTAATAAAAAATTTGCCTTCTTAATCTTCTTTTTTTCTTAGTTTTGCAGTAAGAGAATCGGATGCCGTATTGATGACGGCAGCGTCAATAATATCAGTTACGCTGACGATATGGTGCTGCTGAGCCCAACGGTCAGGACGCTCAGAGAACTACTCACGTGTTGTGAGTCCTATGCTCAGGCGCCTGGCCTACTGTATAATGTCGCAAAAAGCAAATTCCTGGTCTTCAAGGCTGACGGTGGCAAATGCCCAGAATCCGTGCCCGCAATAACCCTGAACGGTACCGACCTTAAACGGAACCATCAATTTAAGTACCTGGGGCATTACGTAACTGACGGCCTTGATGACCAGGTGGATATCGAGCGCGAGCGTAGGGCGCTGGCGGTCCAATGTATCATGTTGGCACGCAGGTTTACACGGTGTAGTGAACAAGTTAAAGTAACTATTTTTAAAGCTTACTGCCAAGTGTTCTACACGTGCAGCCTGTGGACTAACTATACCCAGCGGGCCATCAGCGCCCTACGAGTGCAATATAATAATGGTTTCAGGATGCTGTTGGGGTTGCCCCGTTTCTGCAGTGCATGCATCTGCTATGTTCGCGCACAGTCACGTTGATGGCTTCCATGCCATCATTAGACAGAAATCTGCCTCATTTCTCTGCAGAGTACGGGCGAGCCCCAACTCCATCCTGAAAATCATAGCTGGGAGATGCGACTCTTCGATAATGCATAGCATTATTAAGAGATGTAAATCAAATAATAATCTTGTCGGAAAGTTATAAAATTAAGTTTTACTAACATAGTCGTAAGATTTCTGTTTACTAACCCACTATGGATGTTACTGGCCCGAAATAATGGTTATTTTATTTTTATTTTTAATGAAGAAAGTGGATTCACCGAATTGTGGGAAAACTAACGACGTGCATCCCCTATTAATGGAATGTGTCCGTAATGCAAATAAAAGAGAGCAAATGGTTACACAATTTCATTTGAATTATATTGATGTTGGTGCCTTTCATAGCATTCTAGCTGAACCGAATTCGGATGCAGCTAGAATGCTATACTCATTTTAATTCAATTAAGGTTAAACGTTAGTTGTTATTTGGAAGAAAGTAAGTTTATTATTAGATTAGTAAGCTTTAGGATAAGGTACGATGGGATTGTCATCGTCATTTATGTACAAAAATCCCTTGTAAATCAATAAAGAATAAAAAAAGCACATGAATGATCTACATGTCACAAAAGTCTTAATTTTCAGCAGCCTCACATATTGCACAAAATAGTATTTGAAGACAAATAGGTACTCAAGTTTTATGTATAATTCACCTGGACAGTCTTCAGGCAGGATGCATTTTCCGTCTTTATCCAGTACGTATCCTGGGTTGCACTGACATCCAGGGGGATAGCAGACAGCCGGACAAAATATTATGTCATCGTAATTAGCACACGTCTGTGGACACCCACTTGTGCATTCCGTATAGGTTGCGTTGCGATCACCGTTGCATCCCTGTTCTGTAAATAATCACGATTCTTTTTTACAATACAATTGACTGTACTTACTTAGTAAAAACTACACTTAAGGCGCTAACACGCGACTTTTGCAGATTTTAAACTGACAATCACGTCAAAATGTGTAGTGTGAATGATTTGAAAAAAATATATGTTAAACTAGAACATTCTCTTAATCATTTAGTATGTGAACATGTTTGATTAAGTTCATATTAAATCGTTAAGTTGTGTCTGACGCGGACATAACATTGATAATCACACAAAATCTACCAGGAATATTTAAACGAAACTTTTACTATCTTACAGACAATTTTATTATCTTTTTTTTTAGTATACGCCTTTTTTAAGGTAAAGAACACTATCTTTTATTTAATTTTTTCGACTAAACTTTGAGAGTTTTGGACGCAGCGCATACGATTCTCTGGTCGCTCAAGGTCGCCGGGGTATATCGTCGCCTTAAGTTGAAAACATTAAACTTCATAGACGGCAGACAGTTTCTTAACCTACTACCCAAATTATTTTTAAGGTACATATTTTTTCAACCTTGCACTTTAAGTTTAATAATAATAATAATATGTGGGGACATTTTCACACACGGCCATCTGACCCCAAACTAGGGAGACCCTGTACTATGGGTGTCAGACAGCTGATATACATACACAAATACATTTTTTTTTTGTAAATACATACATAATATATAGATAGACAACACCCAGACACAAGGCAAACACAAGTGCTCATCACACAAACGTTTACCCTGGGCGGGAATCGAACCCGCAACACGTTGCGCAGCAGTCGATCGCTCAGCCACTGCGCCAACCGTGTCGTCAGTTTGGAAGTATTACCTGGACAGTTTTCGGGTTTTATACATATTCCATCTTTTTCTGATAGAACGAAGCCTGGCTTGCACACACAGCCGGGTGGCAAGCACTGCAGGGTACATATTTGAGGATTTTGGTTTGCACAAGTTGGTTCACAAGCACTTGGACAGTCACTGTACACTGCGTTGGGATCTCCATTGCAGCCTTGCTCTGTTTGGGTCATAGGGAAAAACAAAAATGCATTAGCCAAAAGTGGAATCTAGTAACATATTCTAAAGGATACGTTACTAAGGACATTAAACTAAGTACATCAAAAGTCTAGGCTATCGGTTGAAGAGAGGAGTTCAGGTAATATCTCACCTTCTTTACGTGGAAGACCTAAAACTCTTTGCCCCCAATAGTTTACAAGATTTTTCCTTTTTAACATGAATTAAAAAAACCATTTACCTGGACAGCTTTCGGGCTTGATACATTTTCCACCTTTTTTAATCCGAATAAATCCTGGCTTGCAAACACAACCGCTCGGCAAGCATTGCCTGGTGCACGGTTGGTTAGTGTCCGGGTTTTCACAAGTCGCTTGGCAGGCACTCGGACAGTCACTGTACTGAGCGTTGGGATCACCCTGGCAACCTGGTGATGTTTTAGTAAAGAAATGGAAACATCAAAACGTTTAATAGCGATGTGGGCTTAAATAAAGTGTCGATACATCAATATCACGGCGGAGGACATCGACGAGTACGTGCGCCGAAAGACCAACTACACACCGAGAGTGCAGCTGTTGGACTCGCATCGCAACGTCAACTTCAGGGCGTTTGTGGTGCGTTTACCAACGTGTTATCTGCAGCTCGTCATGGTGGAGAACCTTTGGCCGAAGGGCGTGGTGTTCCGTCGCTTCCGCGGACAAGTGCCACACGATGGCACAGTAAAGTGAAATAACTAACATAGGCATAAGATACTATACTAACACCAAATGTATTATAGTCTATATGGTATATATTATATGGGTCTTTATTACCTGAATTAAATTATTATTATTATTATTAACAATATGCAAGGCACGTTTTGTCGATGCAGGAGGAGTTACAATACGAACAAAAGCGATCCTTAAGATCATAAATGATAACCTCTTTAAGGTCCAAGATCTCAGAGCCGCCAGACCTACGTGATTTTAGCATGGCTGAAATTTTAGGAATAGTTAGATACATATGTTATGTAGGTAAGAAGGCATGGACACTTGCTACTTGCTTCACTATGCCTTTTTTGGGGTACCAGATATAAAAAACACCATACTCTGTTACGTACAGGTATTCGACGAAATATACCTTTACCTATTCTCTAAAGAGCTATGCTAAAATAATGTAGGTCGTGCGACTTTTGATCTCAGTCTATTAGTGCAAATCATCATCATCATCATCATCATCATCATCATCATCAGCCTAAAGACGTCCACTGTTGAAGAAAGGCCTCCCCCATAAAGGGGGGGTGAAGTTGTTAAGTACACGGAAGTCGCTGCTGCCCGACTGCTTCCTATTAAAATTAGTGCAAATAAAGAGTTCATATTACCTGGACAGTCTTCAGGCTTGATACATTTTCCACCCTTTTCAGTAAATATGTATCCGGGCTTGCATGTACAAAAGCTTGGATCACACACAGCAGGGCACAACACTTCTTCAGTGTTAAAACGGTTGGCGCAAGTAGTTGGGCAAGAACTTGGGCACTCGCTGTACGTTGCGTTCAGATCACCGTTACATCCATGGTCCACTACTGCATTATAAAGATGACTATTATTTAAAAAGTTGAAACAAATACTCAACTTGGGGCGGGTTGTTTCAACTATACATTACTGACCGGTAATAGTCAAAAATGGCGCTAACTATCGTCAAATCAAAAAAATGGGTTGTTTCACAAAATCGTACGTCACAAAGTTACTATTACCATAACCGACCAGTCAACGTAATTTTGTGTTTTCAAACAGCTACTTCAAACATGAAAATATTATGGAATCTCTTTTTGAATAACTTTAACTGACGGATTTTTATGTCATGAATCCTCCCGTTACATTTAACGTACGTTAAACATCTCACGTCATAGTAACTTTTTAACCGTCTGTATGTAACGTTAACCCACTGTTTGAAACAACCCGCCCTTAGTGCTTAGAATATATCAGCCAAACTTAACCACCATTATATTTAGTTAACATCTACATTTTAAAACCCTGTTCAAATTCATATTTACCTGGACAATCTTCAGGCTTGACACATTTTCCACCCTTTTTAGTCAAAATATATCCCGTTTTGCATTCACAGCCGCTCGGATCACACACATCAGCACATAACACTTTTGCTTTGCTATAACGGCCAGCACAAGTAGCTGGGCAAGAACTTGGGCAGTCGCTGTGTGTTGCATTCAGATCACCGTTACATCCAATATCCACTACTGCAACATGAACATTACTTCTATATTAAATTGTAATTTAGGAAGTTGAAAAATATTAATGTATTGTGTGTTCATTATGTAAAAAACTGGACAAGTGCGAGTCGGACTCGCTCACCGAGGGCTCCGTACAAATTTGTGGTACCTATGCATACTATAATATTATTATAAATAAGACAGTAACTCTGCCTGCTACGCTTCCACGATGATATGGCTGAACCGATTTGATAAAATATGTATAGTTTTTAGCCATTTTCATGTATTTATAGTATAAGACAATATTACTTGCCAAATTTCATAGTTCTAGGTCAACGGAAAGTACCCTTTAATTTTGATTCCCTTGAGAGGGGCGAAATGTACGTTTTTTACGACATAAACGGCCGTATCTTTTTTTCACGTTAACTTTGAAGTTTGTTTTTTTTCACAGCTGCAAGGGATCGTAGACACAAGAATATGGTTACAATTTCAACACGATACCTCTACGCGTTCCCGAGATAAAGGGTCTTGATAGACAGACAGACAGACAGATTGACGGACAACAAAGTGATCCTATAAGAGTTCGGTTTTTTGCTTGTGAGGTACGGAAGCCTAAAAATTAAGAAGATAATGAATAATCTATTAAAATTAGGCATGGAGCTTTTTCTTCTCAATAGACTTATCGGCAATTGCATGATAAAGTGTGATATGACAAAGCCGAAAGTTATATTTGTTGTTTCCATCATAGCAATTTTTTTTTGTTATGGACCATCCTTCTTCATCTAGGTCCTTGAAGTTACAGAGGTATTAATATGATTATTATTGGTCAAGTTTGCAATTTTTTTTTTTTACTTTTCGACAAAAACGAATTTTAAATTTTCTATATAAAATGCGTTACCCAGCTATCATTTTTGCTCAATGTTAATTATTTTGATTGACAGACAGAATACATAATTAATGGCTACATAATATATGTATTACACTCCGTATTTTTAACAACATTCGTAACTTTTTTCAATTATTTTGTATAGTAGAAACTATTTATTACCTGGACAGTTTTCGGGCTTGATACATTTTCCACCTTCTGATAGAACAAAGCCTGGCTTGCACACACAGCCGGGTGGCAGGCACTGCAAGGTGCATACTTGGGGATTTGGGTTTGCACAAGTTGGTTCACAAGCGCTCGGACAGCTACTGTACACTGCGTTGGGATCTCCATTGCAAGCTGATTCCATACATTAAAAAAAAATGCATGAGCAAGAACTGATTAAAATAAACCACCAGAGGTGATAATATCTCAACTCGCAAGATATCAATGAGAGAGAAATTATAATACGAAGATAAAAGCGTTCCTTCATAACACAAAATAATTAGCAACAAATCTTCCGTCAGTATCCATGCTGTATCGCTATAGGAGCGTTCAAAATCGTGACTTTGTAGGCGAAGGTACTTATACGACTAGCGATAACATCTCGACTGTATCGCAGTCTTTTTGCGATTTTATCGCTACTGAATCGCAACAAAAAGTCGCCATGGGCACCGTCCCTTATTGCGTCTTGAACTTTTCAAATGGTTCTTGTCGACAAGACACGATAAATGCTACAAAATGTCAGATGTGGGACTTCCACTGAAGATTACGATTACCGTTATCTGTTCCTGCTGTCAGCCAGTAATATGTATACCTCTCCTCCTCCCCTCCCTCCTCTCCTCTCCTCTCCTCTTTGTGTGTGTATACCTCTCTGTTAATAATCTACACATTCTCTCAAGCATGAACAAATATTACCTGGACAGTCTTCAGGCTTGATGCATACTCCTCCATCCTTTTCCGTCAACACATATCCGTCATTGCATTGACAGCCGTCTGGTAGACATATTTCAATGCATCCTTCGCTTCCAGCGTTTAGATCATCACAGGTTTTTGGGCAAGGTGTCGGACAGCGTGTCAATGTTGCGTTAAGATCGCCTTTACATTCAAGTGGAGCTGAACATGAAAGGAAGATACACAATTATGATAGCAAATTTCTAAATTAGGAAAAGTAAAAGGCCTCCGCTAAATCTTTCCAGGTATTCTTTTCTTGCACCGCCTCGAACCAGCCCTTGCATTAATATTCATCATCATCATGTTAACCTTTAGACGCCCACTGCTGGGCATATGTCTCCCCCAAGGCCGTAATCACCATGCTTAGTCGATGCATGTTGGTGATCGCAGTAGGTGTTATGATGCTCAAAAGGACGCTGCTGCCCATCCTCTGGTCAATATTCCTGAGTCGCCTTCTACGACACCTACGCGTAGAAACGATGAACGGGAAATTAACATTAAAAAAATATTAACATCAGGCCTTTATGTTTTATTTCTTCATATTTTTTATTTTTAAGAGAAATATACATTTTTCACAACAACCGTCACACAGTAGTCATCGTTATCATCTTCATAATTATAAACAGCGAAAGATTGCGTATCGCGGGTTCGATTCCCGCACTGAACAAATATTTGTATGGTCTACAGGTAGTCGTTTCGGGTCTGGTTGTTTCTGTATACGAGTTTATATGTGTGCAACATACACACACGTTGCAAAATTCCAAGTGAGGGGCAATGTTATTTAAGACAAGACATACTTATCCACTCTTGTCTCGAATCTTGGTTTACTATTAAATCAATGGTTTGTCATAAACGGTCTATGTTTTATTATCAAGGGCCTTAAGTAGTATTAAGCTTGAACGATGACAACGAGCTGTTGACCAATTCCTTGCTGACACGCACACAGTGTTAGGGTGTTACCAGACCATTCCATCGATCGTCGATAGACGGTATCGATCGATGGTAAAATCGATTATTCGACGTCGATCGAGATGCTTGATTAACGGCACCGCACACCGTCCGCGCCCCGCGCGCTAACTACCTGGCCTGCTTGTATTTATGGTGTCTTCTGCGTTTGCGTCTCCGTAATATATTGTAAATACATTTCGAAAGAAACTGATGGATAGCCAGGGTTAATCGATCAACGTCGATCTATGCCATCGACCGGCAATCGATCGATTGGTTAGTCAAACGGTATCCGTCGATCAGTCAAAACTACCACACCAATCAATCAACGTCGATCGATGGCATCGATAGACGATCGATCGATTGGTGTAGTAATACCCTTATACAATTTAACCGAAAGAATACTTACGGCATTCTGAAGCTGGAATACAAATATCGCTTTCATTCCTGTAGTAGCCTTTTTCGCAGACACATCTTGGCGTAGACGGGTATGGCCAATCACATATTGTTCCTCTATCCTCACACCTTTCAAGGAAACAATTTGAGGGCCTAGGATCCCAAACTTCATTTGGTCTTGTGCATTCAACTTCGGCTGAAATCAAGTACAAATGATTTCAAGGTCATATTAAATTGGATTTGGTCTTAAAATTTGCTTATTTTCAATACAATTCAAAGTTAACGTAATTAAAACGTAAATGGCAAATAGTTTACAACGCTTTACATATTTATCGTGAAATAACAATTACTACACGCTAACAATAAAATAACGATAACGTTATAACGATACTAGCTTCTGCCCGCTACTTCGTCTGCGTAGTTTCCAGAATTAAGCCAAAGTCCAAAATTATCCCGCGAGAATTCAAAAAAAGGATAAATATTACCGTATCGGTTAAGCTAGATCGATCTATATAAAAAAAAATACTTTTATTTCAGACAGTATTAAAAATGGACCATTTTATGCTAGTAACAATGGTCTTACAAAAATATGTCAGCATTCTTGAATAATAATTCAATAAAATAATCCAATTAATGACAAAAATAATATTGTTAAAAACAAAAATAAAAACATTTTGTCATCTAGTCACGTGAAACCGAATAAGCCTCTATTCGGTTTCACGTGACTTTTCACGTGACTAGATGACAAAATGTTTTTATTTTTGTTTTTAACAATATTATTTTTGTCATTAATTGGTTTATTTTATTGAATTATTATTCAAGAATGCTGACCTAGTACTGCAGACTTTGACCTTACTGAAATCATCTTCAGAATTCCGTTGGTGCTCCCCCGGATCCTACACATCAGATATGTTGCTTTCTTACACATCATGGCTAACCACCAACAACCAACAGCCTCCTGATGACCATAGCTGATAGGACTGACGGCCTTATATGGAAGCACTGGACGAGGACGCTAGTGTTGCCTTCAAACCGTGCCCAGAAGTAGTGTGTGTATTATTGTGTGTATTATTATTGTGAATGAACTCTAGACATGTTTATTGAATTTATTATTTGACAGAAGTATATGTACTAAAACTAGTTTGTAAGTTGTTTATGTCATTACTAACAATAATGGATTGTACTGAGCTGACAAATAAATCTTAATAATAAGGAATATATAAATCGTCGTCCCTAGCGTAATCAAACATGCTAGAAGCGCTGCTAGAACGTGGGAGCCCCACCAGCACTCTGAAGGCGTTGTTATATGTGGGCCAAAGTTCAGCTAATTCCATTCAACCGTTTAAAAGTGGAGGAGTAACCAACATCCATCCCTCCTCACCAACTTTCGCGTTTATAATATTAGACTAGATTTGTCTAGTGTTATAATGAATGTAGTATAAGTAAGTATTCTTTTTAAATATTTTATTTGCTCCTTTAGAAAATTAACTCATCATAATCTGCCTAGCTTTTTCCCAACTATGTCAGGGTCGGCTTCCAGTCTAACCGGATGCAGCTGAATACCAGTGTATTACATGGAGCGACTGCTTATAGGTCCTCCACAGCTTAGTTATTGCGTAACACGATACCCCTTGGTAAAACTAGTTGTCAGACTATCAGGCATCTGACTACCCTTAACGACTTACAAAGATCTGCGAATGAAAGCCGGGACAAACAGCTTTACGTGCTTTCCGAGACACGGAGGGTCTGATGGGATGAAATGAATGGTCACCCATCGACAGACCGACCGCGGCAACCGTAGCGTAACCTTTCACCAATGGATCTGTAATATTTCTACTTAGCTACGCTCATCCTTCAAAAAATTTACTCTTACAACAATAAAATAATGTTTACTTACGACAATCTGAAGATAAAACGCAACGCGGGTCATCGCGACTCACTATCAAGTAGCCCGATCGACAAGCACAACCGCCTTGACAAGGATATGGTGGCAAAGCGCAAGCTACTTGACCTCGGTTATCATCTTCTGGACAGTAATTGGTTGGGCAACCAAATTTACAACCGACGTATGTCTTATTTGTACCACAAAGTGGCGATCCACCTAAAAAGTAAGTTTTGTTTAAACTGCAGTAGATACATTACTACTGATATACTTTCAAAGGAATTATATAAACCACATAGGATTCGTTAGGAAGAATATCAGTTCAAAATATCAAATTTTGTATTTACTAGACCTAGGTTGGTGAAAACAGACCTAAGATCCTGTAAGCAGGCATGGTGATGAAAGCCGATCGCGACTCAAGAAAACATCACCGCCGCCATGGATCTTTAATTCTGTGAGTTAAAATTTCAATAGAATATATTTCATTCACCTGGACAATCTTCTGGTTCAATACAATCCCCGTCATAGTCAGACAGAATGTATCCCGTCTTACACTCGCATCCGTTTAATATACAAATAGTAGGACACACTTCAGGTTCTGGGATTGCACAGGTTGCAGGACATGCATTACCACAGCCTTCCACGCGTACTGCATTGACGTCCCCGTCACATCCTGCTGGATCTACAGTAAGAGACACAGTATTAAATTTAATAGTGCTCCTAAGATAGGACACACATCCTGTTACTATGAATTCAAGACATGATTCTGGACAACAACTTCAATTTGCAATAAAAAAAAATCTATAATAAGCGACGAAAAATTTCAACACTTTGGGGTCTACATCATGTACTTGTATTGAATCTATAGTAACAGCTTGAACTCAATGGCCTTCCACCCCGTATAATTTCCCATCTATGTTTAAGTATAACACTGACCTGTAAAACATTCTTCACTAGGTACACATGTACCGAAACTGTTCCTAAGATAACCATCGATACAATTACATCCAGGAGTACAGTTCGTTTTAGCACACATGTAAGTTGTGAATAGGCTTTCACACGATTGTGGAGGACACACAATTGCACAGTCGGTTGGTACTTCATTTAGTCCACAGTCTGTCGCTAATAACACAAACACATTTTTATTGACTATTATTACAGGCTTAGATATCATTTTCAAAGGACTGGATAAAGAAAATGATGAAGAAAGTGAAATGGAAAATAAGAATAAGGATACATACGATCTGGTTCGAAACAGTCTTCAGATGGTATGCAAACTCCATCGGAGTTTCGTAGATACCCATTAAGGCAGTCACAGCCGGGCTCACATTCGGTTGGGAGGCAGTAATATGAAGAGAAGATACTATCACAAGTTTGCGGTGGACAGATTATTCTGCAGCTCGTTGGTTCTTCATTAATATCACACTGAGTCGGAATTGGTGCTAGAAAAATACAATTATTGTTTTAGGTTCCATTAACACATTTAATGTTGTCGCTCATTAATACAGCACTTCAATTAATTTGCCATTCAAATTAAGACTTCAATCGTGTGCGTTAAAATATTTATATGATGACAAGATATTAAAGATGTCAGCTAACGGTTGGATTTTTCAAAGTGATTCTAGCCAAATAGTTGTTGTGTCAGAATGGTGCTGTAAAAGTGAGCGATGAGCATCATTAGCATAGATAATATTCTTACGGCATTTCCTTTCACGTATGCAAGGTCCAGTAGCATTATCGTACTTTCTGACAAAGCCAGGTTTACAAATGCATCCTGTGAATGGAACACAGGCGCCAGCAAAGTCGCTGGTAGGCAACAATCGATTTCCACAAGTTTTTAGACATTGGTTATCGTCCATTACATAATATTCATTCTTAGGGCAACATATAGGTTCTGTAACAAGTAAAAAAATAAAGGAAATCTGTTAAACAATCTCTGATTCCAATAACACTTCTCTGTTTTTGACGGGGCCGCGGGGGTTAAAAAACGATACTAAGAGCTTAACTGTCCGTTAGACAGACAGAATACACGTAAAGCCGCAGATTCATTCAAAACAAAGTTAAAACACCGTTTTTACGAAAAAATCTTACTGGAAACAATGTTGTGCAACAAACAATGTACATCACGATTTCAGAATATGAAACTTCAGCATGTTGCCAGTAACACTGCAACATTTTGTATTGCTGAAACAATGTTGTGCAACTTTTTTTCTCAAATCGGGGACTAGCATTCTTTGTAGATTTCGGGTCTGATAAATAAATTTATTTAGTTAAAAGCAATAGTTTCAGTAAGTACCTGGACAATCCTGAGGTCTGATACATTTTCCGTACATATCATTGGCATCCAGAATATATCCTGGGGCACACTCACAACCATTTTTAATGCACATTTTGCTGCATGGCCTTGGAAATGGCTGATCACATGATAATGGACATGGGTTCGGACATTCTTTATATATAGCATGTGGATCTTTACATTTATTTCCTGAAACAGAGATAAAAATATTGACAAATGAAGTTTAAAGATTGGTAAATACGAAAGATTTTTACTATTGCAAAAATATATACACGGCGGAAGGAAAAATGTAATGCAGACTCTTTCCATGGATTTAGTTCATGATTCTATAACGGTCAGCAATGGAATTTTTGTTGGTTATGGAATGATGATGAATGAATGATGTCGTGATGGCCTAGCGGTTTAGGAGCTCACCTATAATGTAAGAGATTGTGGGTTCGTAACATTGCACGAGCAAGTATCAATGTAACTTTTTCTATGTCATATTACTTTCTAAGTTTATCTCAGACTTATATATGGGGATCAGTGCCTTCTTTGTAAGAGAAGAGGCCTTTGCTCTGCATAATAGGCTGGTATTATTATTATGAAGAAGTCTGCCATATCGTCTAAAAATGAGACATCTGCACGGTCAAGATTAATGGAATTGCTTTTATTTCTACAATCTACAAAAAATTTAATCGCTGGGGGCGTAAAATCTTAATCCGTAGTAACAGTTTGTTTCACGATGTCCCACTGTGTTTAGATATTTGTTTGTTCAAGAGAATACTGTTCCTATTATTACAAAATTAGTACCAGGACAATCCTTAGGCCTGATACATTTTCCGGTAACTTCATTAAGTATAAATCCTGGGGCGCATTCACAGCCACCTTTAGAGCATTTCTGGATACATGGCCTTGGATTTGGATAAGCACATGTCAATGGACATGGGTTTGGACATTCTTTGTAAACAGCGTTTGGATCACTACATTTGTTTCCTAAAACATAAATTAAAATATTGGCACGGAGAGCAAAATAACATAAAATATCACTAAGAATCAAATTTGAATCAAGTTCCGTTTCAATTATGACGGTCAGGAATGAATTGATGATAAAAGAAGAAGAATGAATGAATTTATGTTAGATATTATACATAATAAAGAATAAATAAAAAGAAGAATCACCTCCACAGTCACTAGATATAACAGATGCATAAGAAGCTGATGATGAAGAAAGTGATGAAGATTTAGATTTAAAATGACCAAATGATGTGCCATCTACAGCTGAAGCTGTCTTTTCATGATTGATTTCAGCGTAACCAACTCCTTCTGCATGAGATTTGTATACTATATCTCCTGGATTCTTCGGATCATTTCTACAAGCTGAAACAGTATAATAATGGGAAGCTTGACACATGGAATGTTGTAAAAATATGTTGATTAGTGCAAAAATGTAAAAGATATGATAAGATACATGAATTTTAATTGGTCACGACGCGACGCTAGTAAAAGATATAAAACGTAATTAAGGCAATTAGCATGCATGAAAGTAAGTTAAATAACACAATTTGAATATATTTTCAGACGAATTTACTTCAAACAAACGTAATTTCAAACCCCTTTCTGTGAATGCATTGGGGTAGTATTGTAGTTTTATAATTTAAATTTAATTTAAAATTTTTGACATTTGTTAAGAATTTTATCATTATTATTATTTTATTTTTTAAATATTATTTTATGTTTTTAAATTATCTTCTCTGGGCCTAGCGACCCCAAATAAATGTTTTTTTTTAATTATATATATAAGGTAATTAGTGTACGATACTTAAACACGTGATTGTGTTCATGATAACAAACAACTCTCCCGAAGAAAAAATGTTTTTTGTACTGGTTCACTTTTATCACTACGTCATGAGACCCCTTTATGTATATTGTTTAAACGGGATCAGTCCTGTCTCTCCTAAACACAGGCTACTCAGTAGCCTATATAGGAGTACAGCGCTTCACCCGCTTACCAGACTGTGTATTAAAATAAAATAAAAACCTCGTACAAGAAACGCGTTTTTTTTTGTCATCATAATTTTCCTACCCTTGTCCCATGTTACTTGGGGTTTGGCGCAATACGTTTTCCTCTTCTATCCCATTCTGTCTACCGTCATGCTATCACTTACTTCTTTTTCATTCTTATCATTCTACCTCTACCTCTCCATTTATCCACATTAGTATTCATAACTCTTTCTTTCTTTCTTTTTTCTCTTTTTTAATGTTGTGTTAAATATTGTACAGTGGTACGGAATCTTTTGTGTGCAGATCCGACTCACACTTATCAGATTTTTTTTTCATTTCGCTTTGTAGTTCATGTTCAAGGAGAAAACCATAATGCCATTAAAAAAAGGAAAATCATGTTTTTCAATTGTTTATGGTCTTAAAAGCAAATAAATAACGGTGACGCACACGTTTGTTATACTATTAAATACCTATGTAATATTTAAATAATCCAAGTACTATTGTTTAATAGACAAGTAAACACTATTTATTAACTGTCAATGCAACCAGCTGTGTAATTTTTTTGAAAACACTTGTATGATTAATTGTTGTTTCCACAAACCAGGCTGGTAAACATGTAATTGAATGTACTTACGTATTTTATTTTTATTGCATATGAGCCACACACTGTTTTTTTGAAGTATTATTACCATTTATAACCTCAGACGAAAACATCTGTGTACAAATCTGTTTATATGTGGCATCGTAGCGTTCAAACGGAGTGTAGTATGTGAGCTCGACCAATGGATGTGCGATTAACGCTATTGCGACAAAACTGGGCCTCAAGTCTGCTATTACAATAGTGTCAGAATGGTCTATCATTTATTTCATAATTGTTGATTTTGACAAGCTTGGTAATCTACTAATATAATGGCGTTATTATGACTTTCCAATGGTCAACCATTGATACGCCATTGAAAGAAATTATATAGAATGGTAATCTCGTACAAAATGACAACTGAATGACTGACTTAGGCGGTAATCTGCAAAAAAATTGACAGTTCCTTTGATCAATGACCTACCATTACAACGTCATTGTGCAGTCATTGCTTTTAATTCGACCGACCAATGATCGACCATTATGAATTTAGCAGATTACGAACTTTTAGCATTATGACAATGGGATCGTGTTGGAATGACGAAATTATAAAAATAGCAGACTTGGCCCCCTGTACTGCGACTCATCATAGTTTGAATACACGCTAGCGCGACACAATGAAGCTCGACATCACTCTAGTGCGACATCGACATGAAGAATTGACATTTAATTTTGTACTCATAATCATAATGTCTCTTTGATGACCTCGATAACTCAGTAACAAACTCTTGGTATTGTTCCCGGATTCGATGCCGGGTTGCAAAATTTGTTACATATTACTTTTAACGATTACAATTCTAAAATTTTCATGTGAACAGTTCATCATGTTATGACCACCAAAAATTATTTAATGGTCCCAAATAATTTTTATGACAAAAGCTTTGAGAGATTTTTATGAGAAAAACTTTGAAATATACTTACACTATCCATTAAAAAAATGATCATCGAAATCAGACTGCACTGTGAAAAGTTACGCGAGGCCAAATATAAAAATAGTATATATATACATACGAATTGAGAACCGCCTTATTTTTTTTCAAGTCGGTTAAAAAGTAAACGCAGTTAGGAAGATTTTATAGATACTTTAACCAAAATAAATATCATTACCTACTCAAGTTTAATACTAAGAAAGTACGGAAAATAACTCGAATTGAAAGACAACTTTGCTGTTCTAAACTAAAACCGCATTCAAAAACTAAAAAGTGATAAATAACTTTAGCACAGAACACACATTACTTTACTTTCGGAAGTCGGTGGCGGTGGCTTCGTGTTTGTTGTTTTGTATTGCCACCGACTTCCGAAAGTAAAGTAATGTATGTTTTGTGCTAAAGTTATCTATCACTTTTTAGTTTTTGAAGGCGGTTTTCTTTTTTTTGAAGAAACTTTTTATTTTTCGCTTTTTAGTGTTGCCTTAACACCTAAATCCATTAAAAAACACACTTAAAAGAGATTGTAAGTCCTCCAAAGATTGAAGAAACTAAAACGTCGTCTAAGTATTTTATTTGGGAATATGTTGATTTTCTCAAAAAGAGCTAGATCAATTTTGGTAAAATTTATATGGGACCATTTCGGAATAAACCCCTTTTCAACAAAAAAAGAATTTTGCAAATACGTCTATATATGACAGAGTTATGCCCGAACATACATAAAAAAAAAAGAATACAAACATTCGAATGGATAACCTCCTCCTTTTTGAAGTCGGTTAAAAAAACTATCCCCGAATGCCATGCTAAAACTTTAGTAATGCAAGCTATAGTTTGATAAATTTCCTTCCTTAACTACTTACGGCACTTATTCTGAGGAACACAGGGTCCACTGGCATCATCATTGAGTCTCACAAGATCACCGTTGCAGACGCATCCAGTGTAGGGTTTGCAATCATCGGAGATAGGCACCCACTTGTTTGCACAGGTTCTTATGCATCGTGGATTATTTCGTACATAATGTTCATTTTCTGAGCATAGTGGATCTAAAACCGTGGAAATATGAAATCTGTTATTAACCTTTTCACCGTCAACTCAAAAAAGGAAAAACGTGCCCTCGCCGTCAAGTTAAGGACTTAAACACACCGCGTTTTTTAAACGCGCAGTTGAGGCGCGTTTTAGGAATAACCTTCGTTAATTTATTAAAATAATAAAGATATACCTAATTAATAATAACATTGACAGCAGTGGGACAATAATAGACTGTTATTATTGTTTTTAAGTAGGTATATATCTTTTTTTAATAAATTAACGAAGCTCATTCCTGAAACGCGCGTCGAAGGCGCGTTTAAAAAACGCGGTGTGCTTAGGCCCTTAACTCTATGAAATTACGTAGAGAAGTCTGTCATGTAGTCGTGACCGTGACGTGCAGAGCACATTTTGGTTTAAAAAGGAAAAACATGCCCTCGCCGTCAAGTTAAGAGCGTAAGCACACCGCGTTTTTTAAACGCGCCGTTGATGTACGGTTTAGGAATAACCTTCGTTAATTTATTAAAATAATAAAGATATACCTAATTAATAATAATATTGACAGCAGTGAGATAATAACAGACTGTTATTATTGTTATTAAGTAGGTATATCTCTTCTATTTTAATGAATTAACGATCAAGCTCATTCCTCGAGTCGACTACGCGTATAAAAAACGCGGTGTGCGTGTGTGTATGTCCTAAGTTACATACTCTATGGAATTATGTCTGTCAAGTAGTCGAGACCGTGACGTGCTGGGAACCTTTAGGTTTGTCATTTATACATGACTGGCGGTCAAAAGGTTAAGTTATCTCTTATAACGCACATACTTACTTGAATGATTTAAGCATATTAAAGGCCATCGAATAAGTTCCTGTTATATTACTATATTATATATAAATTATATTATAATAAATACAGCTATACATTTGAGCCGTTTGGGATATATTGAGTTGTTCGTGACATCGCCAAGCGGCTGGTCGACTCTTCACGTGACCCGAAGGCTGGTCTATTCTTGGGTCAAAAAATCAGCATTGCCATACAACGTGGCAATGCTAGGCCAGCCTGTGGGGCACGTGTCCCGTTGACAGTGATGTGGACGAGTCTTTTGATGCCCTTTGAGCTCATTTTAATGCCTTTTTTTATTAATTGTACATAATATTATTATTTAGATTTATTGTTTGTTTAATAAAATATTATATTATTATTTCATATAAATTCATTTTCTATTTTTGAATAGTTAAGATGAATTTATAGTGTCTGGTGAAACAGACCCTTAATCTTTTATCTAGGAAGATAGACAAGATTATCTCTGAGGTGCGTCAGGACGTTATGATGGATACAATAAGGTGGTTTACACTTAAATTTGATTATTTAACATTCTATTTTGAACATAATTAAAAAAATAATAATATTATGTATTTCGTTTTTTTTTTTCACAATTTATATTCAAAAATATAATTTGCGTAGTCGTGTAAAATCTCTTAAAATCCCAATTCCTACCTTTGTTACATGATCGTGGTCTGCGATGGCTCCAAACACCTCCAGTAAAAGTCAAAATAAAAAAACTAACGTACACCAACATTATAAGTGAACTGTCTGTACTTGACTTACAGCTGTCGTATTTATTATCATCGCCATACAAACATAAATTATTCACTATCTATTGAAAAGGTTTCCAACAATAAAAAAACATGCAAGATTACAGTTAAACAAATTCGATAATAATTAAACGTTCAGCAAACATTTGCACGATTAATCAATAAAAAATAAATACTTTTCAGTCGTGAAATAGCAGGTTGTCCCATCATTAGCTTTGTGAGCTAAATTAGAACAAAGCCTGTATATGTGTTTTTATCGGGACATTGCTCGTTATATTGACAATGAAATTGTATTTTTGCTAAATGAAAATGTTCAATTTACTTTAACGAGAATTGATTAGGTTTGTTCTTTAATTTGGCGTATGGAAATTATGCACTTCGTTTAAATAAAATAAAATAAAAACGGCTAAGTGTGTTGTTGAAAAACTCCTGGGTTCTGTATGAATAGTAGGTACAGTACGGTCAACGTAACTTGGCGCGTCTGAAGTTAGCTGTTTGGCTGCGCAATGGAACTTTTAGGAACGAAATTGTCTACTGCGCAGCTAATCGGCTAACTTCAGACGCGCCAAGATACGTTGACCGTATTGTACTGTAAAACTTTGGCTGTTTGATCCAGATGTCTATTTTATTTTAAACCTGTGTTGTCCCACTAATGGGCAAAGGCCTCCCTATCTCCTTTCCAATCCTCTTTGTCCTGGGAGCCAAGTCTGCTATTTCTATAATTTCGTCATTCCAACACGATCTCATTGTCATTTTGCTAAAAGTTCGTAATCTGCTAAATTCACAATGGTCGATCATTGGTCGGTCGAATTAAAAGCAATGACTGCACAATGACGTTCTAATGGTAGGTCACTGATCAAAGGAACTGTGAAAATTTTAGCAGATTACCGCCTAAGTCAGTAATTCAGTTGTCATTTTGTACGAGATTACCATTCTATATCATTTCTTTCAATGGCGTGTCAGTGGTTGACCTTTATAAAGTCATAATGACGCCATTATACTAGTAGATTACCAAACTTGTCAAAATCAACAATTATGAAATCAATGATAGACCATTCTGACACTATTGTAATAGCAGACTTGAGGCCCTGGCTGGATGCTGAATCCCTTGCTGTTAAGCGTCAGGTCTGCCACGATGTCCTTCTTTCCTTATTGACCTTATTTCTATCAGTTTGAATGAGATAATCTCTGTTTTGAATGAAGAAGAACTTGAAAGTTTGCCTTTGGGCTGTCAGGACGAAAGTATATGAGAATTAAATAATTTAATCATCCAATTGAAGAAACATAAAGAGAATTGTGTATACAACCTGTCCCGGTCGTGACAGTCCCAACGCATACGCATCCTGCATAATATAATAATTTCATTAAAATGCTTTTGAGCTAACATTACTTTATTATATTAAAGGAAAAAATATTTCATGATCGTTCCAACGACCGGTTTTCCACATTACTAGCGACTAGGTATTTATAAATGCGTGTTTTTAACGGTATTATTCCCACTCCACAGATTAAAATTAACCTTTTCCTTGTAAAAAATACTATAAGAACAATATTTTGACCAGTATGTGAAACTCAAACCGATTTTATAGTCCTACGAGACTCTAAAATACTCTCAAGGTGCTCTCACTCACTTAGGCTAATTTTAGTGCTCATTATCATACCATTTTCTTTAAATTTTCTCCTAAAAAGTACCTTTAAAGTAAGTAAAACACACTAAAAGTAAGTTCTGTTTCTTTGTATATTTTCTTTTATTTAAATTCAGGTTCAGATTCCTTTATTTGCTCAAACATGAGTGTACATACAATATAAACGAAAAAAACATGCATGCATGGTGTTATGGGTACATGGAGTTGTGCTAACATGTTTACCATATTGACATGGTGTGCAAATATTAATATTTCAAGTTTAGAATAAAAGAAAAAATAAAAAATAATTACAAAATTTTGGTACATTGACAATGCTTACATAATAAAATCAATTAAATTAGATTTAGTGATTACTTAGTTAATTAATATCGGAAATAGGTGGGAATACATATATATATAAAAAAACACAAATATTTAATTATTTAAAAAGTAAAAATAAAAGACATAATAATATTATAATATAACGTCAACTTAGGTCCAAAATATTATCATTATTACATTCTATACATTTCAGATTAGGTTTTAATTTAAGTAAGTATAAAAGAGCATGTCAATTTAAAATGATTCCTTTAAAAATTCATTCACATCATAGTATGCTTTTTTAGCTAAAAAAGATTTAACTTTCCTTTTTAATGCTTCTACGCTCAGCTCTTTCCAGCTATTGGGAAGCTTATTGTAAATAATGGGAGCCATACAAAAAACACTCTTGCGCATAAGTGCAGTCCGAGACCTATGTTGACAGAGTTGACTGTTATCGCGTCTATTTCTAGGAAACAGGTCTGCCATACGGGGAAATAGATAAGGATTTGTTTTGACAAATATCACGATTTCAAAAATATAAATTGATGGTAAGGTCAAGATGTTGTGGCGTATGAAAAACGGTTTGCAGCTATCAGTCATTTAGAAAAGTTATTTTTATCTAGATATAATAATAATATGTGCCGTGTGATGCCGGCCGTGAATAGCACCACCCCATTTCTACCCGTGAGTGTCGTAGAAAGCGAAAGAGGGATATTAACCAGAGGATGGGCAGCAGCGTCCTTCTGAGTACTATAACATCTACTGCGATCGCCAACATGCATCGGCCAAGCATGGCGATTACGGCTGAACCCCCCTTGAGGGAGATCATGCCCAGCAGCAGTTGATGAAGATAATAATAATACCAGTCTATAATTGTCCCGCGGTAGGGCAAAAGCCTCTTCTCATACAGAGAAGGTACGAGTATTGATCACCACCACGCTTGCTCAAGGCTTATTGCCATTTTCAGACTTGTAAAGACCAGGTTACATTGGTACTTGCTCGAACCCAGAAAATTGTGCATGAGAGGCAGGCACCTTAACCACTGGACTATCACACAATCATAAATGTTACTACAATAACAAATGACTTCAGTATTTTATAACCGACCTCAAAAAAACTAGTTTCGGCGCGTATGTTTGTAAGTATGTATGTTTATCGTTTATGTTTATTATCTCCCGTTTGGCTGAACCGATTTTGATGCAGTTTTCAGAAAAATGTTAGGTGTTAGGTAGGTAGGTATACAACAAATAGAAATGTATTCAGCGCTTTTTGAAAAAATCAACAACAACCAACAAAAATATACATAGAAGACGTTTTCGGTTCTTCGATTTGGGTGATAAGGAGGTGATAAGGCACTAAAAAGTGGAAAATAAAAACTATTCACAAAAAGAGAACCGCCTTCAAAAACTAAAAAGTGATTAATAACTTTAGCACAGAACACACATGACTTTAGTTTCGAAAGTCGGTGGCTTTGTTCTGTTGAAGGCGGTTCTCTTTTTTTGTAAAAAGTTTTTATTTGAAAACCAATTATGGATGCAAAATGAGTAACTTGACGCGCTTATCTACTTTTATCGTACGTACACTAGCTGTTGCCTTTGGTTTTGTCTATGAACATTTTTTTTAACGACTCCTTAATTATTGTGTTAATAAAGTACTACTGGCTTTTGCCCGCAACTTCGTCCGCATGAATTTCAGATATCGCGGATGCAGACGAAATCGGGGATTAAAAAGTATAGCCTATGTCCTTCCCCAGGGTCCAAGCTATCTTCATGCGAAATCTCAATAAAATAGGTTTAGCCATTTCATCGTGAAAGCGTAAGACAGAGTTACTTTCGCATTTCTAATATTAGTATGGATAGCACTCAGAGATGGTAGTTTTCTGGTGTCCCCTTGTTTCGCAGACAGAAATATCATAGAATTTCGTTTCCCAGAAAATGTTTCACATAATATTTGGTTCTAAAATTTTTATTTCGACTATTATTGTTTCACAGACTATTTACTTCAATGAAAAATATTTCACAGAAACACAATTCAATGAATTTTTAATCACATTTTTTTGTTTAACAAACTTATCAAACAGTAGAATAATTTTTAACGAATATTGTTTGTTTGTTTGTATTTTTCCATGGATGTTATTTCAACGAAAATGTATAGATGTAAATAGACAATAACAAAAATGTTGTCTTAAAAAGGCAATATGTTGTGCTACCAAAGTTAATGACAGAAACGAATTGCTACGAAACCGACCCCACGTAGTCTTGTCTGCCCTACCCCTAGAGTGTAATTTAAATCTGCGTAGGCGTCGCGGCCCGCGAGCTGAGGAGCAGGTGGTTTTAACGACCGCCGCCGCGGCTGAGGCTGGCCGGCGTAGCCGGCCAGTAAGCCGAAGCTGCGGTGGTGAGCGTGAATGCCATCTGCGACGATAAGCTCGCGTGGGACCGCCGGAGCCCCGCAACGCCGGAGCCGTGACAGAAACTATGCCTGCTGCATGTTGCATGCTCGCTTGCATGATGCATGCTTGCTTACTTGCTGCATGCTTGCTTGCACGGTGCATGTTTGCTTGCACGCTGCATGTTTGCTTGCACGCTGCATGTTTGCTTGCATGCTGCATACTTGCTTGCACGCTGCATGCTTGCTTGCATGCTGCATGGTTGCTTGCACGTACGTGCAGTAGATTTGGTTAGAACTGAGACTCCCATTCTTGGGAATAAGTTTTATATTAAATAAAAAATATTTGGTTTGTTATTCTATGATATGATTATTCTAACAATAAACTTTATGTGAAACAAAAATCAATGATTTAAAAATCTTGAAAGTAAGTATTCTGCGATTTGATTATTCTATGAAACGAAATTGTTAAAATTTTTTATGTGAAACGAAATTCTATAAAACTATTAGCTATGAAACAACGTACAACCTAGTTTTCTATTAGCGAAAGTTTTTTCAGAATTGGACTAGTGCAGTGGTGGGCAAACTTTCTTAATGGGGGGCCAGAAAGTTTCAGAAATGTCAGAGGAGGGCCAGAATTATAGGAAAAATTTGACATTTTGTGTTGAAACATATCACATAAAAACATTACAGCATAACACACTTGCAGCACAAATGTTAAAAATTACAATTTAACTTTTATTCGAAGGCCCTGCAACACAATCTACTTCTGTAGATCTGCAATATACTTCTGGACCAGAACAACTCGGACCTGTTTAACAGGTAAGGAAACCTTGAGTCTGGCGCCTTAGACCGCTCGTCAAAATTTAATTATCGCGGGCCATATACTATTCATGTCGACGTACCGTCTATCAGCGGGCCGGATTAAATGCTTTCGCGGGCCGGAGTTGGCCCGCGGGCCGTACTTTGCCCACCACTGGACTAGTGGTTCCGAAGATTAGCCCGAAAGGACATATTATGTAAAACACTGGTATTTAACTGCATCCGGCTAGACTGGAAGCCTATGTATTATACTAGCTTTTGCCCGCGACTTCGTCCGCGTGGATGTCGGTTATCGCGGATGCAAACAAAGTTGCGGATTAAAAAGTAGCCTATGTCCTTCATACCAAATTTCATCAAAATCCGTTCAGCCGTTTCATCGTGAAAGCGTAACAGACAGAGTTACTTTCGCATTTAATAATATTAAGTATGGAAGTATGGATTATAGTAGTTAATAGTTGGGAAAAGGCTACGCAGATGATGAGTGATAACATTACTTACATTAGGTACACATTTAAATACCTAGAAATATGAAATAAATTAACATACCGACGTCGCGGAACTATCCATACTAATATTATAAATGCGAAAGTAACTCTGTCTGTTACGCTTTCACGATGAAACGGCTGAACCGATATTAATGATATTTGGCATGACTATAGCTTAAACCCTGGGGAAGGACATAGGCTACTTTTTTATCCTCAACTTTGTCTGCATCCGCGATAACCGACGTTCACGCGGACGAAGTCGCGGGCAGAAGCTAGTATCTTATAAATCCTAACGTTGATAACCACCTCTTTTTTGAAGTCGGTTAAAAACCGCGGTGCAACCGTCTATCAATTGTAGACATAGGTTAAGTTAGGTACCTAATGTCTCCCTTTCCGCAGCCTCCTTCTGCGACATGACACTTTCGCAGAAGGAAAGAAAGGGAGAGGGAGATCTCAACCTCCCACCCTGCCCGCAGCAGGCGCACCGGGCGTCGGCGGAGGGCGGACAACGCCCTCTTTGGCCCCCCTAAATGGGTCCAGGGGCGGCAGACTCGTGGACGTCTGTCGCCCTCCACATACACCAGGACTCGAGGTGGCGGCGCGTAGTGTTCCACGCGCGCCCCTCTAAGACGTCCGGGGGGGAGTCTAACACCTCACTCCCCCCCCTGACCCGAGAAGTGGCCCGCTGCAGCGGGCCGGCACCAGCCGGGGGTTGCGGAAGTATCTCCAGTTCCCGCGACCCCCGACGTAGGTGTGAGATGGAACACCGGGGTGGTTTTTAGTCAGTAAGAGTCTGACAGACCCCTCCGCCCACCCCAGGGCGGAGGACATCCATGAGGATTTTCCACCACGTACCAAAAAAAAAAAAAAAAAAAGGTACCTAATGTCTGCAACTGATAGACAGTTTCACAGCAGTTTTAATAATTTTCATGTCATTGACCTTGAAACACTTATTACGTCAGTTACAGGTATCATTATCAATGTATACTCATATATATGTATATAGCAGAGTCTAAAGCTGGGTACACACTTATGGATTTACTTGTAACAAAACATCGAGTCGTTTCTAATGTGTCATCCTTTCACGAACCGAACATGTTTGGGCAAAACACTCGTCACCTTGTTACAACTTGAGTTTATAAACCAACGAGCGAATTTGTGTAACATTTAATCGAACACACTCGATCCGACATTTTATTATCATCATCATGTCAACCGTTTGACGCTCACTGCTGGGCATAGGTCTCCCCCAAGGGGGGGGTTCCAGCCGTGATTGCCATGTTGGCGGCATTTCAGTAAAGAGTAAATGCAAAATAGGAAGAATACTCAGTCGCCTTCAGCATTGCGTCGAACATAGCGACGAGTTTTCGCAGGAACGTTGCATTACATGAATATGGAACTGCTCTTTTTTTATTGGAGCTTTTGCTTGTACTGAACCATTCGTAAAAACGTTACATTACATCGGTATACTCGAGACCATGCTCAGGTGTATATTCACCTTAACGAATACCTATACGTACTAATGTAAGCAATCAGTCACGTAGGTATCTACAACAAACCGAATAAAAATACTTTAATACCGTTAATTAATCACATAATTTAAAATTAAGGCGATGTCTACAGTGATAATTGGTATTCAATCTCCCTCAAAGACTTTAGGTGAAGTGTGCATGGAGGTGAGCTGGAATCTTAAAAAATCTTCCTCAATAAAATCAGCTGAAGTGTGCTGACAATTCTTAAATCACCAGATAGTATGACAAGTCAATTCAAGCTCATTAGCTCAATTCAGTCCAATCGAGAATTTTACAGAATACACCGGCTACAGATTGTCAGCTCAAGCTTTTTCATCTAAATTGACGGAAGGAGATTTTTAAAGAACGGCACTGCTGATGAATTTTCTAGGTCATGAATGGGATAATTAATAACCCATATCAAGTTACATGTTGATCAAGTTAGTATGATTCAGGACAATAATTAATCTTTATTTATAAAAATTTAATTAACATCATCATGTCAACCTTTAGACGCCCACTGCTGGGCATAGGTCTCCACCAAGGGGGGTTCAGCCGTAATCGCCATGCTTGGCCGATGGATGTTGGCGATCGCAGTAGGTGTTATGTTACTCAGAAGGACGCTGCTGCTTATTCTCTGGTCAATATCCCTCTGTCGCCTTCTACGACACCTACGGGTAGAAATGGGGTGGTGCTGTTCGCTACAGGCACCACACGGCTAACGTTGAAATTAAATTCAACGTTAGTTGTATTATAGTTATGAACACTAAATAATAATAATAGGTAGGCACAAGAAGTGCTAAGCAATGAGCTTGTATTTTTACGAGTATAGTGCGAAATAATATGATTCATTGTGCGTGTGTATGTGTTGTGTGTCATTATGGCTAAATACTCAAACGCTACTCAACGTTAAGATGCCGTTAAGCCTCGATCTGTCTTGACTTTATGTCAAAGTGACAGTGGCAGTACGAGACTTAAGCTCATCTTAGAATTGAGCAGCGTTTGAGTATTTGGTTCCTATAGGTAGCCAATTTCATCGCGACTTCAGTGTCCTGTAAAGTTCAGATGTAGAGACACTGCAGCATGAGCTTAAAAGCACATGGAAGACCCTGCCGTGTTGGGCGTCCCAGGATCTCTTTAGTATTCTACTGAGGGTGGAATGGTGTTTGGCCAGTGCAGAGTAGCTCAGGGTTCTCAGGACACTCACGGTGACCCTGGCACCCAAACACCACTATGCGGGCTTGAAATTTGAAAATCTTTTCAAGCGTACATTTCTTATTTTAAATTTTGACTTCCACTAGTAATCTCTCCTGTATCAAGCTAACAAAGATATTAACTCAAATGCACAAACAAGTCAATCGCTCAATCACGGAGTATTTACGTTTGAGTAGGTACCTAATTTTTGGGCACCTATGCGTTAAAAACTAAAAAATCATTATATTTATGACTTAACGCATATGTGCCCAAAAAATAGTTGCTCAAACAGGAATATTTCTCAGCCACTATTACCCCAACCGTGTCGCTAATAGTAAAGACTTGTATGAATTTTGGTTAAACTATTTTGTCTACACTATAAAATGGATAATTTAGCTATCTGTATGAACGAAACAAACAATCCGAAAGATTTTTGAGCCGATTATTGGATGTTGATGTAAATCAGCATTTTGAATTTCATCAAGAACAAGTTTAATTATAGTGTAGGTCCTAGTACAATAATACAATCAATACATCCAGTTGATAAACAACATATACTTACCTACTAACCTGCTATAAATAGGTAAACAGGAACATACGAAAAGGCTTTTAGTTTTAAAAGGGTTGATAATGAAAGCTTGCGAACCTTTTAGGCGTTGACTGAGATTTCAAAGGTATGTCCGGTAGCTTTTGTACCCTTGTGTGTCCATGAGCTACTTTTGGGTCAGTTCGTGTCATTAAGATAAGGTAAATACGTCTATAACGGTTAAGGGCGCGTATTCGATTTAGCGCAACTCAAAATCTAAATGATTGCTAGAATGGCGTAGCAGCATTGACACACACTAATACAACACAATGGTCGGTTTGTGTGCATCAGAAAAAGAAATACGCACGAAATAAGCACGAATCATTGAAATTGATCGGCAAACGACATCGCGCGATGTTTTACAGTGCTTTTTAAAATAATTGTCTAAAATAAATGAGCACGTATAACGGACTGAAAAATATTCTGTTTATTAAGCATAACATTTACTTTCATAAAATAAATATATCAGTTATGTTTTTATTGAAATACTGGTGAAAAAAAATTGTCAAAGTGAACTGATTTTCTACTTTTTCAACATTGTTTTTTAATACATACCTAATAGTAATATTTTTGTAATTTTTACTCTGTAGCTGTCTTTATGAGTGTAAATACTGTTGGAAAAACTCATAAAACAAAATATTTTGGCATATTGTAATGGTTGTATTCGTCCTGAAAGTTAACTCTGACGTCTATTTTCGTAAAACGATATGAAAGAATTGTCTTCGCTTTAAAAAACCATAATTAAAAATTATACTTTTACTCTGTAGCTGTCTAAATCAAGACTTAATCTTTCTAAAACTGTAAATTGTCTTTAAATAATCTGCTCATATAATTACGATATTGCTCTGGGCAAATCGCAAAACATGAAGTTTTCGTCACGAATCGAATACGCGCTCTTAAGTGTACTAGATAGATTTGTAGGAAATTTTAAAAATTACTTGTTGATTCAAAACGTAATTCATCATCTGCTGGACATAGGCCTCCCCAAGGGGGGGTTTTGCCATAATCGCCACGCCTGGCAGGCGGGTTGGCGAACGCAGTATGGTTGTTACAAAGGTACAGAGAACGCTGCTGCCCATTCTCTGGTAAGTCCCTTAGTCGCCTCTTACGACACCCACGGGAAGATATGGGATGGTGCTATTCTTTACGTCCGACACCACACGGTCAAAACGTAATTATTCATTGAGAATTGAAAATTCAAGATTCAAAAATACAAAACTACAAAAATAAAAGAACACAAAAATACAAAAATATTAAAATACATAAATGCAAAAATAGAAAAGCACAATAGTACAAAAGTACACAAAAATACTTTATTTGAAGATATAAGATAACAAAGTGATAATTCAGTCAATAACATTAACATTTAATTTAGTAAAATACCGTACTAAAATAATTATGTGATAGTAGTTGTAACTTAGAAAACGTTATAACTACGAAATGCAACCAATGTTTTAATCAATTTTGATATTACTAAACTGGCTACGATATCCCAGAGTGCTTATTATATTGTGAATAAAGCTATTTCCCTTCAGAGTTTACATCAGATATGCGCGAAATCAATTCGCGAAGTCATTTTCAAACAAAAAATATTTTTTTGGAATTGTACGACAACTGACGAACACATCGGTAAACATACAATTAAAAAAAACACACAGAGACGAACATAAAACCTTTTCCTTTTTTAAAGTTGGTTAAAATGAACAGACTACCCATAATTCAATGAAATAAGACGGTTGACCTACATAATTGAAATAAGACATGATTTACCTGCACATAGTCCCATAACTCGTCTAGCGCATTAGTATGCAGGTAACGATGGGCCGGTTATAAGGCATTAACTGACTGTTAAGGCCATAGCTTGGTTACAATGCGGTATCATCGTGTTATTTTGCTCTATGAAGGATGCAGTACTTAGTTGGAAAAATAGGAGTTTGATACTCTTTCGTGCTTGATTTATTTTTCTTTTCTACGGAAAGGCGAAATTTTTGAGAATATTGAGGTACGCCTGTACGCCTGTACCTTTATACCTATTCTCAAAAATTGGTTTCTCAGATAGGCGAGTATAACCTAAGGGCAATGAAAATATCCGACACAAAAAATTCAGTGGACAGACAAGGGTTAAAAGAAAGAATGAAACATTTTTCTGTTTTCTTATTTTTCTTTTTTTTGTGTGTGTAGGTATGTGTTACATTTTTCGGTTCTTTTTTAAACCTTATATTATACTTTCCCTGAATTTCCACAAATATTTCAAGGCCAAAATCGGGTCAGCTATTCTCGAGTTTTAGCGAGACTAACGAACAGCAATTCATTTTTACATATAGAAATAAAAGAAAAAGTAAATTTCCCATTAAAAAAATATGGAAGTTGCTTACCAAGAATAAACTTTGGCGTATTTTTGTATTTTCAGCAATAATCACATTCTTCAACTTTAATCAGAGAAATATTTAATTTGATGTGTATATTCTGAATAATCTAAAGAAAACCCGCAAAATAATTATTCACATCACAAATATTCTTTCAATTTTCAACCTTATTCACGCAGTTGTGTGAGTTTCAAGGTCAAAGTCTTGAAAATTGTGTATAAATTAGTATGGAACGTCAAAAACCAACATTAATTATTCCCAGTCACTTTACGTGAGGTATAACTGCAGCCAGATCTCAATTCATTCGTTATTGTGGCAGAAATTCTTGTGGTTACCTCTTCATATATGAGCCTTACAACATAAAGAGCGACCACGTCTTCCGAGCCAGAAGTTACTGAGAAACATCAAACTGGAACTAATTTTACAAACATTAATTTGTGAGCGATGTCCATTTGGGAATATACGGGAGTTGTTCCAGATATTTTATGGGTCAAGTTTGGAGAATGATGACCTTGGTTATGTTGGTAATTTAATTATCTTGATGCAGTTACAAACTTGCTTAAAACATTGTTTGAAAGTGTAGTCGAGTAGAACGTAATAAAATAAAATGGTCTTATTCTTAGAAATTTCGTCGATAAGAGACCGATCTCTTACATTTTTAACCGGCTCTAAAAAAGGAGGAAATTTTTTGTTTGTTTTGTATGTTCGAAATGTTTGTTAATTGTGGACCGACCGAGGCAGACCTTGTCAGAAGCAATACAAAACAACGAATAGAACAAAAGCTGCCGATTTCCGAAACTGAAGTCATAATTTTGTTCTGAACTTATCGTACACTTTGTAGTTTTGAAGGCGATTCTCTTTTTGGTAATAAAAGTTTTCTATTTTATTGTGAGCAGGCTTTAGAACAGTAAACACATACCTAGCAGTCAAGCGTGGGTGTTGGTAAATATATAAACAAACCAACCATATAGATATGAGAAGAGACCTTCGCCCAGCAGTGAGATGATTATTTAATGAAAGAAAGAAAGAAAGAAAAAGCATTTATTAGCCCGCACAGGACGAAACACACAAATAACAACAAGGTTTAATATTATTACAAAATAAAAAATAAGAAACGAATCGGTCCTGTACGATGCCAAAAGGCCCAGAATTAATGAATGAACAGATGAATGATCAGTATACTCAAAAACTCACCGGTAAATCGCAGTGAGTTACAATTGAGTTTTTGAGTATTCTGATCATTAAAATGTAGGTCACGGGTAGAGCAAAACATCTTTCAAATGCATGGGTCGGCACCGGAATAAGCCATTAGGTAAGGCAACATAGAATTTTATATTATTCGACGTTTCTGTAATTCCGTACGACGTCATATTCACTGGGGACCACGCTACAAAGAGTTATTAAATTTAAAAATGTACGCAAGCGAGATTGCCTGGCGCAGAGCGGTGTGCTCGGAAAATATTTAGGTTTGTTCCGTGAAGGGTTGAAGACGTGAGATTGTGTAATGTAGTAGGCAACTTAAGCACCTTTTAGTGGTGTATTTTTAATTTTTATTGGGAAAGGGAAAATGTTTTATTTTGAATAAGAATAAGAATGATTTATTTGTTTGATAAACATAGGTATTTACATAAAAAAAATTGGTTGTCTGTAAAGTCGGTTTACGGACGATAGTTTTACGTGATAACGTCATAAAGAAACAATGACTAACATTATATAACATAAGTAAATAATGGCTTCCGTCGAGGTAGGCGGAGCTTATTGCTTGGGCCGATCGTGCCTCTCTATCGCTTGTTTGCTCTCGTTTGCACGCTCAGACTCAGGCGGAACGTGACACTTTTTCGTGCGTGCAGCCGGTGTTCATCAATATAATATAAAATGCTTTATACTTTACTTTGCTTTATGCTTTATGCTTTTATGCTTTTTTTGTATTTAAATGTATAAGATCTTTCTTATAGGTACATTTAAATAGGCTGGCTTGCTTTGTCAAAAATGACAAACATTTTTTTACGTTACGTTAGACATACAATTATATGACTGAACGACGAAATATTAGTACGAAGTACGAAATATTTTAATTATTATCATTTTTTTCTAAAAAACTGTTAACAAGGCACTCTTAAAAAATGATCAGCTAAAATTTTTATTTAAGCTAAGCAATATTAGCTATGCGAAAACAACTTAAAAAAGTGCTATAACTTAAAATCAATCCAGTATCGACCCCAAACTTTTATGATCTTTGCTACAAAATACCTCTAGTTGATCCTAGTTCTCTCAGGGAATGTAACGAATTGCCAATCATCCTACAAACCTAGTTCCCTTTATTTTCCAAGTTTTTCAGCCACGCACGTTATCACTAAATAGGTCCCTCTTAATAGATTTACACCAATTAGGTAAGTAGAGTAGAGGTACTTAAGTTTTAACACAGAACATTCCTCAGGATTCTAAATTAGTTCCAATTAGAACCCAGAATATAAAATTGTTACATTTAAATAAATCTAATGTAGAGTGTTCTTACCTGTTTACTTACCCGTTTGAATGGAAAAATGTAGGTAGATAGGTACTAAAAAGAATGGCTGGTATATCCGAATTCAACCTTCTTTGAATTCTAGTTTATATCTATGAGTTAAACTGTGTTCTACTTTAGCAATAGGTAAGAATTTGACGGTCAAGATTTTTTTTTAAATTACGTACCAAAAGGACAACCGCCTTCAAAAGTTAAAAATAACTTAATTTCGCAAGTCTGCGACTTTAGGTCTGTTTGCTGTATTGTATTGCCACAGACATGCCAAAAAAATATGGTACTTTTTCGCTTTTTAGTGTATAAGAAGTACTTTTTATCATCCAAATTAATAGAGAAACGGTAATACAAAACAAACTAAGTCATTCCTTAGTTTTCCTCCAAAATATTTTCATGAAATTAATATGGGACCAACTTTGAGGTACACTATCCATTAAAAAAAGAATCATCGAAATCGCACTATACTGTAAAAAAGTACGCGTAGGTAGTCAAACATAAACAAAAAATCCTCATAAATATAATGATTTCAATTAGACCGGTATGGAAAGTAATACCGGAAATGATTATACGAACCTAGTAGATTGGACCTCCCTGTAAGTATATTACAGTACCTAACCTACCACTTGTCCTGACAAGATATGGTCTTCTTTGCCCATCACCAAGTGAGCAATGAAACAAGTGCTCTCAAGATCTCCAAGTTTCACGATCCATCAAATGTAGACGCTTGCGGTTTGTCAATGAGGTCCCTTCTTTTATGGAAAAAATTAGACCTGTAGAGTGGGTTCCATTTCGTAATGACGAAAATAACTACTCAGGTACTTGGGTTGGCATTATGTAGGTAAAGTTAGTTATATCAATTAGCTGACCCATCTTTCGGTTGAGATTTTTTGGATTATGGATCGATAGAATTCAAATCGAATCCGATCGGATCGGATTCGATTCGATTCGAATCGGATTCGATTTTTTTGGATTTTTGTTTTAAAGAATTATAAAATTATATCGATTCGTATTCTAATAAGTCTCAACCATTTATGCAAAGGTGGGTTAACTAATTGCTATAACTGAGTGTTCCTATGTACCTATATTAACTAGGTATTAGCTTTTGCCCGCAATTCCCCTTGGTTTACAAGGAACGATGAGATACATGAGTATTTAAACATTGCAACAGTGGCCTCAGAAATAGAGTACACAGCACCCCAATCCACATGCTTCCGGATTGCTCGACAATGCCAACGTGGTTAAGAGGCTTAAAAGAAACCACGTGCTTTGAGTAGACAGCAAGGCATTGGCCATGCTGCTCTGTTATACTCACAGTCAAACACAACCGGAAAAATAAAATAAAAATTGCCCGCGACTGTCTATGTACATTTTCTGACGGATTTAATTGTTTTTAAATACTTAAATTATAGTCACAGAGGGATAACGTAGCTTCCATAAGTGAAAGAATTTTCAGAATCGAGACAGTAGTTTCGGAGATTAGCGCGCTCAAACAAACGGCGACTGCTGAGCAAGTCCTGGGTTCTATTCCAAAGTCGGGCAGAGACATTGGGTAGGTATTCTATTAGAAATTTGTCAGTTACTAGCCCGCAGATTTTATGTTGGTGGAGTGATACACCTATGCCTCGGAAAGCACATAAAGAAGTTGCTCCTGCACCAAGTCGTCTCTCACCGGACAAAGGGAGTAATTGAAGAGGGAGTGCATCTGTTTTTGCTCGTACAAGTACAGAAACAGTCAAAAGCAAAAACATTTAAACAGTTGGTCTCATTCTTGCTAAGTATGTCGGACTATAGTTAAGTAGATGAGGCTGCGCCACATATGAAGATCAATGATATAGTTAAGTAGATGTGGCTGTGCCACACATGAAGATCCACGGTATAATTCGCACTGCTATATTCGACTATGAATCTTCATGTGTGGCACAGCTACATCCATGAAGATATAGGTATAAATGGAGCCAACACTTCGAACAAAAGCTTGAAACCAACTGTGGGCTGATGCTCTCTTTCTGAATGCATACATAAGAACGAGACAGTGATATGTGTTTTCTTTATCTTATGTATGCATTCAGAAAGAGAGCGTCTGCCCACAGTTGGCTTCACTTAGGTATTTAGAGTGTTGCCTCCACTTTTATCTATAAGCTTCTTGGCTACATCTACTTATCTATATCATTGATCTTCATATATGGCACAGCCACATCTACATAACTATAGTTATACATACAAAACACTTCTAAACTGATTTTCTCCTAAACTACTGTAAAATAGGTTTGTTGAAATAGTTACTTCACGAGAAAATTGCTTTCGAATTTTGCAATCTGTATACATATGTATGCTCGTGATTGTACGCACTTGTGCATATAATATTTACTACGTTATTGACCATCGAGTTTTTTTTATCCCGCGTGACCTAAATTCGGCCGAGAAAATAATAATATCAAAATTTGACGTTCATAACACTCAACGCTGCCAGACCTACGGATTTGTCCGTAGATCTACGGACTTTAGGTCTTGTCTACGGACACACGGATTTTAGTCGCAAATTTACTGATTTTTGTTCGATTTCGTCCACCCGACCTAAACAATAGTAGGTATTAATATTCAAATTAAGTAAAATTTCAGGTAAAACGAAAAGTTACTCCAAAAAAAAGTAGTCCTGCGACCTGTCTTTCGTTCTTTGTTACTTATTTTGTCTGTAATACAACATCACAATCATAAATCCAACCAAAGACTATTGAGTTTGAAACGTAAAACAGAATTAACTATTCATGTATATCGTGATTCGTTGGTTTGGTTTGGTTGGCGGAATTACGATTGTAAATTTATTTTAGGTTGCTGAGAATGTTACTGAGAATCGTGAGAGTGACACCGACAGTTATAACGATTGATCAACAAAAATAAAATGGTATTTTGCTTTGTCTTGGTGATTTACCCGCAAATTTTATTTTATAACAATTTCTTTACCGGCTCGGAATCAGGTTTAAGGTCAGTCCATCTGTAAATACATAGTCAGATTTAGGTTAAAAAAAATGTCCGTAGATCTACGGATTTTTATAGAGTCAATCTAAGGACTTTTACGGATCTTTAACCGTAGCCCTACGGATTTTTTAAAATTGGATCTGGCAACTCTGCAACCCATTCACATGACAATGATTACTTTTACATAGAACCCAAGAAATTTCTAGTAAGTTTCAACGGATTTAAACTGCTTTAACTAAATACATCATACCTAGAAGGTACAGGGAAAAGGATTCAGTTTGATCATTAAAATTCAATTTGACACGACCATTCAGAATGGTTTAAAGGGGTTTCTGGGTCTTACCTGTAACGCCTGTAACCCTTTTAATGCCTTTTACGTTCCCATTTGGCTACACTATTTTACTTTGTTGTAACTTAGAAGATAAGAGCATGTGAATGAATTTAGTTCAATATTAATTTAAGTTACGCTCGAAATCACGTTAGATCGAAAATTTTGACAATATTGTGATTGTCATGATATCTATACATAATTAGTCATTAGTGATAATAATTATGTTAATAATAATTTATTGTTTTATCTTTTTATATGGTAAAAATAGAAGTGTATAATATTAGAGAGTATATATATGTCGGCGTCAGCGATGGCTGAGCGGTAGCGCCGACATAATTATATCGTTTGGGTTCGGTGGTATCGGGTTCATTGTAGAATAACAATATTCAATGCAGTACTAACTACCTTACTTTATTAAATGTGATCGTGCAATACAATTCAAATAGGTAAACCGACAGTTTCGTACTAGACAAGTGTCCTGCTTGGTGTCTCGATTTTGTTTTTTTTTTTTTTTTTCGGATTGGCATCTCGCAGGTCAACCTAGGAGGTTGTCGGCTGCTTAACCGGACTTTCCTGTGGTGCCTTAAAAATTATTATTTTTAGGGCCTCCAGCCAGGGCAGAATAGCTTACAAACTAAGCGACTACACGCTAAGGGCACCCCCTGTGGGGTACGAGCCTCGGCTTAGGGCGTCGCTGGGAGAGGACAGCAAAGGGACAGGCTGGATCGGATTTCCATTATTTAGGGACGAATTTAAAACTACAGGCTCAGCGGCGCGGGCTGGCACGAGCAAGGGTCGGGGAGGGGACGTACGGGGTCGTCGCGGCGGGCCTCGGCGGCGAGGACGGAATGACGGCGGTCTGTGTCTGTGTTTCTTAACTGTACTGGTGGCCTTATTGCTCTCCTGGAGGAGAGTAATAGCATCGTCAGGGTCGGTCAGAGTATGTCTCGGTCGTCGAGTCTTACTAATACGGGATCCCTCCCGTATTAGTAAGACTCGACGTATCGTCGTTGGCCGCCCGGTACACGGGAGTGTACCGGGCGGCCAATACGATTAACGGGTTAGATTTTTTTTGGTGTCTCGAACAAAAGTGAGCCAATATATATCGACTCTTTGGTCCCCACTCTCCAACACGACTCTGTCCACGTGCCGCCATTGTAACTGATAACTGACGTCACAGCGTTTACCACTTCCTCTGTACTACAATAATCAAATTGAATCCTCTTTATCGTTTAATTATCGCTTGCTGCGATATATAATATACTACCTACTACTACTATAATTAGGTAAGTATACTGAACCCATAGTAAGTAGCAGGCTGTGGTTCATGTCCTTTCCGCCTTGTATAAATGTTCTGCTTGATTCAAGTATTATTATGATCTGTTTATTTTATTTGGTTAACTTGAGAATGGTATGTAGGTAGGTAAGTAGTTTCGCATAATAAAATATTCAAGATCTGTAGGTACAGACGCCAGCACATCAAGCCACACCTAACTGTCAAACTTTCCCAATTAAATATGAACCTTATGGTTTTGTAATAAAGTTGAAACTCTATCAAAGAAATTTGACAGATTGTTGTAGCTTGATGTGCTGGCCTCTGTACATAAGACTTGTTCACAATAACATGCCAATCCTCACGGAAACTATGATTTACTTTTTTAGCAAACTTATAATATGCTCTTGGAATTATCTAGAAAGTTGTATTGAAAACACAATTTGACAATAAAAAATTATTTATTTCAAAAATTATATTAACAATATTACCACAATATTATGATACAATTTATTCTTCACAATCAAAATAAACATTTTATTATTTTACAAGATATACAATGAAACTACATTAGGTAACATTTTACTCTTCAATACGCAATAAATAAAAAACGTTAGTATCGGTTTGGCACAAATCACATTTCGAAGCCAGATTCAAAAAATAAAAATTCTATAAAAAAACTGAGCATTTTTGTTTATTATGCTAATTATATTTTATTTGTTATAAATCTACGCCTACGTATTGTTATGATGGAATAAAAAATGTTGCCCTTATAAAAAAATCATAGGTGTAAGTTCGCGTGTTGCGACTTTTCAGACGCAAGTAAAGACATAGTAAAAACCTTATAATACATTTTAACAGTAACTGGCACAAAATTCGTAAAGAATATGTAAAGAAATAAGACAAAAGTTTTGTTCTCAAGAACGAAATTATTTGAAAATTCAGATAAACGCTATGGAAAAAGTCAGTTCATCGCCAATATATTGGTTCCAACGTTTGATCTACAAGGCAGTCGAGATTCGTTTGTTTACAAAAGTAACAGAACAAACATTGGCGCCAATATAAATGATGTCAAATTACGTATAAAATTTAAACAAAGTCGATAGATGGCACTTTGCCACAGATGTACAAACGTCAGAACATCAAGCCATACCAAGCTGTCAAATTTTCCCAATACAATATGAACCATAAAGTTTTGTAATAAAGTTGAAAATCTATCAAAGAATTTGACAGATTGTTGTAGCTTTATGTGCCTTTGTACGTAAATATAGAGATATACAAAAATAGTAAAGAAGACTTTGTACCTGCATTTACAATTCAGGTACCTTAAAAATATACATCACCATGTAATGCCATGTAATATTTACATTAAATTATGCACATTTGTTCATAGAAACGGGACTAGCCTTGGCTAAGAAATTACATTACCACTAGTTAAGTACAAAAATATAATTATCTAAAAATTCGTTATTCACATTTATTAAACTTTAATTATTCGAAAGTTCAGTCGTATTCTTACACGAAGAGAATTATTATATTCGTTGAACACAAACGTTATAAAAATATGTTTTATAAAATTAATTAATGATTTTCGGACGGAATCCACTTTTATTCACTTCAGGGTTTAAGTCACATAATCAGTTAACACTTGAAATAAGTTCTTGTTATTCACTAGTTATGGTTTATTTTTGTATGGTTTATAACTCCGTGGTGGTCTCCACTGGAGATTGGTCGTAATTGTAACCGGTGAAGTTTCTCTTGCCGAACGTTACATTATCGTTGTCCGATGCCCTGGGATAGAAAAAAAATATTAGATATTTATTGGCATTAGCAGTTCCATAGAATGATCGATAGAAAATATGTCAATCATTACACGGATATGAAAGGGACTATATAAACGATTGCTTTATTTCAATAAAAACTTAGTACCTAGGAATATATATACAAAACTTAAATCTAAATAATAATATGCCACATCGTTGCCAGTGTGGTGATGCAGTCGACTGCCTCGGACATCATGGCCTATCCTGCAGTAGAAGCGCAGGCCGAATGGCACGACACGCCAGCATCAATGACATCCTCCGTCGTGCTCTTGCCACCGCCGGGGTGCCTGCTATTTTAGAACCCAATGGCTTGGCACGCGACGATGGGAAGAGACCAGATGGGATGACCATAATGCCTTGGAAGTTGGGTAGGTCTTTGGTGTGGGACGCAACATGTGTCGACACCCTTGCGCCATCTCATCTTCCTAGCACAACATGTTGTGCTGGGGCGGCTGCTGCAGGTGCCGAAAACCTCAAACGGCGCAAATATAATAACCTTCTTGGAAGCTATATATTTGAGCCGTTTGGGGTGGAAAATCTAAGGCCATGGGGTCCGAGTGCCCATATTTTTTATCGTGACATCGACAAGCGGCTGGTCGACTCTTCACGTGACCCGAACGCTGGTCTATTCTTAGGTCAAAGAATCAGCATTGCCATACAACGTGGCAATGCTGTCAGCCTGTTGGGCACGTTTCCCGTTGACAACGATGTGGACGAGTTTTTTGATGCCCTTTGAGCTCCCTGCCTTTTTCTTACAATTGTACACAATCATTACATGTACCCAGTGTTGGGCAAAATTTAGTTTGATTGATGATTGATGATTAAGATTAAATTATTTATTCATGACTAATGAATAATGACTAAAAAAAAATCAATCATGTGTCGTGATTGAAGATTAATTAGTGTTAGTGTTAGTTATTAAATCATGACTAAAATTTTAATGACTAACTAAAAATAATAAACGAATGCGAATGCTACGAATGCTTGGTAACTGAACAAAACAAAATGGCTGCCAGTTGCACGAACTGACGAACAGACGCTAGTGGCGTGAGCGGCGCATGATTGGTGAGTGCGTGGCCTATCACGCCACCTGTTCCACGTATCCGTAATGAGACGCACAGTTCAAAAATCGTCCGTTCCTTATTTACTTTAAATTTTTTACAATAGTAGTAAGTATTAATCTAAAAAAAAGGTGAAGAAAAACAGATTTTATAAATAATGGACTTATTCTCTATCAGTCAACTTAAGGTGGTGATCAGTTATAGTAGTTTTATAGATGTGTTCAATTAAACTAAAATAGAGTCACCTAACTTAGTTTTTTTAGTTTAATCATCAAACAAAAATGATGATTGAATGACTGATGACTAATTTATTTAATCGTGATTATGATTATTATTTTTATTCATGATTAAATCAATCATGACTAGATAAGTCATCACTAAATTAGTCATGAATAATCAATTGATTGAAAAAATTAGTTGATTGACCCAACACTGCATGTACCTACCTAACGAAATACAAAAATACCAATGACGAATAAAATTTGTTCAATGAACTTGCTATTTTGTCCCAGGTTACAATGTCAAGTACACAGTGAAACATGTGAGTTATGCTAAGGAGTGAATTAAATAATGCAGAGATTAAAATTATTATTATGTAGGTATATGTCGCAGGGAATTGGTACAAATAGGGGTTTGGTCAAATCGCCGAAACGGCTGAGTGAGAGACATTACACTATGATAGAGCTATGCAAGTCCTAACTTGGTTATTCCACTAAACGAGTAGGGATTTTGATTAAATCACTAATTTTCTTCAGGGAAATGACTTCACAGAGCTGTTATTGTAACTGTATCTGCCGTGATTTAACCAAATCGTTAACCAAGGGCGTAGGCAAGGTGGGGCAGCTGCCCCCCCTTAGAAGACGGAGGAATGCTCACAAACCGTAAAGTAATATTACGATTTACTTAATTTTAATCAAGACGCCGAACTATGGTATAAAAATGGCAGAACAAGGGTTTGTTCAAGGGGTTTTTCATTTTTAACATAACCTGTCCCATTGATCATGCAGCATTCACCTTAGATATAACCTTGGTTTGTAATCGCCTGCCCCCCCCCCCCCTCCCCCCCAACAAAATCCTAGCTACGCCCTTGTCGTTAACTGTACCATTTCTCTGCGACGTATAACATTTTTGTTACGTCTAAGTTTTGTATTACTATACAACCAGATACTGAGCTAAAAATTGCAAGAAACGTAACCTTACGTTTCTTGGGTATTTGAATTTCGCGGGCGCTTTCACCATGAGCCTCACGTTACTAGAGGCGAGCCTAATATTGCTATCCAAATTTAGCGTTGCTACGTACAGGGCAAATTACTTCGGTAACCCAGGTAACCTACGGGAGACCGCCAGCCACGTCAAGGCGCTGCTGGCCTTTCGTGGGGAGCTAAGGTGGGTCGAATGATTTACTTCCAACCTGTACGCAAAATACGCGCTGAGACGTGGAGTTGCGGACACCAGCCCCTACAGTAGGGGGGGGGGGGGGGGGTAGTAGTATACTACTAGCGTAGCTACTGAGAAGTTCCTGGTAGAAAAACCCAATAATACTCAACCAAGAAATCGAACTTCACCATCTAGGCCAGGGTTTCTTAAACGCATTGTAGTCACGGACCACTTTCACAATTTAAACAATTCCATGGACCCCTTTGTCAGGGGGGAGAGGGATATTTTAGTAAAAGAAAACAAGCCCTCTTTCTCGAGTACATGCCTTGGTCGAGGAGCAGAGTTTACTACACAATTTCCTACTAAATATGTTGTGAGTTAACTGACCTACTGCGGACCCCTGACACATATGCTACGGACCCTAAAGTGGGGTCGAAGAAACCCTAATCTAGACTTATACTACACTCGGCGTCACAAAAATCGCACCTTTTCGAAAATAAGTTTAAAACATGTCCCGCCAGTAACGAATACATTAAACCCAATTAATATTGGTATCAATTAAAAGTATGTTTAACGACCTTTAAATTAACAACAGTTAGAATTCCTAAACACAACAGATCTCATTAGCACGTAACGTTAAAAAAAATGTTGTCAAAATACGCATTACAACGGCCACTAATTGCACCTCCCTACAAGGGTATAAAACGGGCGACCCGGGTTAAATGTGGGTCTAGTCCGATAACCATGTTCGGTAAGCCTATCCCTTGGGAGAAGCAAGCCAAATACCTAGGTGTGATTCTGGACCACCATCTTACTTTCGGAGAGCACATAAAGACGGTGCGTTCGCGCGCCGCTTTCGCTCTCGGTAGGCTCTACTTCATGTTGAATGCACGCAGCAAATTGTCACTCAAGTGCAAATTGCGCATTTACACGGCGTGCATTCGTCCCATCATGACGTACGCCTGTGCTGTATTCGCACACGCGAAACCATACCGTCTCCATAGGATGCAGACCCTCCAAAACCGTTTCTTGCGAAGAATCACAGGAGCCCCTTTTTACCTTCGCAACGAGAACCTCCATCTCGATCTAAAAATACCTACCATCCAGCAGTTCATGAAACGCTCCGCCAAGCGCTTCTTCGACACTGCTGAGAAGCACTCTAACCCGTTAATCGTATCGGCCGCCCGATACACTCCCTCCCGTATTAGTAAGACTCGACGACCGAGACATACTCTGACCGACCCTGACGATGCTATTACTCTCCTCCAGGAGAGCAATAAGGCCACCAGTACAGTTAAGAAACACAGACACAGACCGCCGTCATTCCGTCCTCGCCGCCGAGGCCCGCCGCGACGACCCCGTACGTCCCCTCCCCGACCCTTGCTCGTGCCAGCCCGCGCCGCTGAGCCTGTAGTTTTAAATTCGTCCCTAAATAATGGAAATCCGATCCAGCCTGTCCCTTTGCTGTCCTCTCCCAGCGACGCCCTAAGCCGAGGCTCGTACCCCACAGGGGGTGCCCTTAGCGTGTAGTCGCTTAGTTTGTAAGCTTTTATGCCCTGGCTGGAGGCCCTAAAAATAATAATTTTTAAGGCACCACAGGAAAGTCCGGTTAAGCAGCCGACAACCTCCTAGGTTGACCTGCGAGATGCCAAACCGAAAAAAAAAAAAAAAAAAAAAAAAAAAAAAAAAAATAAATGTGGGTCATTCGCTATTCAACCTTTGAAGTGAACACACGTGAACAGCTACAGCAAGAAAAATACCCCAGAATATGGATACCACTGCAGATGAAGCCGCTCAAGTCATTGCACTACTGCAATCAGGGATGCGGCAATGTGATGTTGCTCGGCAACTGAACTTGAGTCGTTTTGCCGTTCGACGAGTGTTCCAACGTTTCCAAGAGACTGGTGGCTATATCCGAAGACGTGGATCTGGAAGACAACGGTGCACATCCGAAAGAGACGATCGCTTCATTGTTTCGACGTCTTTACGTAATCGGTTCTCCAATGCTGTTGAGCTGCAACAACAACTGCGATCAGCTCGCAGAACTTCTGTAAGCGTCTCCACGATTAGAAGAAGAATGCGGGAGAAGAAAATTGCAGCTCATAGGGCTGCTACAGGGCCCAAATTGACTGCACAGCATAGGAGAGACCGGTTGCAATTTGCCCGTGACCATGTGGATTGGACAATAGACCAATGGAGGGCTGTGCTCTTCTCGGATGAGACGAGGGTGTGTCTTTTCTGCAACGACAGGCGTCGAAGAGTGTATAGGAGGCAAGGGGAACGATTCGCACAAGCCTGTATTCAAGAGACAGTGGAATACGGGGGTGGCTCGTGCATGTTCTGGGGCGGCATGTCAATCGACGGTAAAACGAACCTTGTGTGTGTTTCTCGGACTGGAAGTGCTCGCGGGCAAGGGTCGCTGACTGCTGCTCGGTACATAACAGAGATCTTAGAGGAGCAGGTTGTCCCTTATGCGGGTTTTGTTGGCAGTGGGTTCACGTTAATGCACGATAACGCCCGTTGTCACACCGCTTTAATTGTAAGAGACTACCTGCAAGAAGTTGGCATCCCTGTTATGCGCTGGCCGGCGCGAAGTCCAGACCTGAACCCTATTGAGCACCTTTGGGATGAACTGAAACGGCGAGTACGGGCACGAAATCCTGCCCCTACCACTCTCCAAGACCTTCAAGATGCCGTCGTTGCAGAATGGGACAACATTCCACAAGAGACTGTTGTCACATTAATAAGGTCCATGAGAGAACGCATGGAAGCAGTCTTCAGGGCTAGGGGGGGTAACACTAGGTTTTAAGTTAGTTTTAAGGACTTTGTTGTAATTTTTGCTGATAAAATAAAATTTAACTTTTTAATCATTTGCATTAGCTTGCTTTTTTTTATTCCCTGGTAAACAAAAAACCAAATCCATTGATTTATTCTGAAATTTAAATAAATTGCCTTTCCAATTATACCTTAAAGTCATATGTATACCATTGATTAATAGGGTTAAAATGACTTTGAAGGGAATTCTTAAAGAGGTGCGATTTTTGTGACGCCGAGTGTATTTTAAGTATACATCTTTCTCAACTATATTGGGGTCGGCTTCCAGTCTAACCAGTTGCAGCTGAATACCATTGTTTTACATGGAGCGAATGCCCTCCACAACGCAGTTACTGAGTAACTCGATACCCCTTGGTAATATAAAGTATACAAAAAAAACAATATTCATAACATACCTCTGCAATCCAGGTATCTCATCATACGCCATAATAGGATGCGTAGCTTTCTTTTTATGATTATTCCCTGTATTTATCTTCCTTCCCAGTGTCGTTGCCAACAACCCGCCACCAATACCGTTGTTGTTGACGCGTGGTAACGTTCCTATTGCGTTGTTGAGTGGATGAGCGTTTGGTGCTCGACGGTTGAGCGTTTGAGTGTTGCGTACGAGTGATGAGTTGTTAGCGATAGGCTCGAATAGTTGGCTGTTGTGTATGTTGTTTAGCGTGTTTCCGTTTTCGTTGACGCTTGATGCGCGCGCAGTTGTCGCCGTTTCTGAGAGAGTTGGGCTGCGTTCGCCTGGAAATAACTTTATGGTTAGTTATGCATATTCGTTTTGGATACTTTGTGCAACTGTGTTTAGGCACAGTAAGTGTCAGACACGAGTGTCCTCTTCCCCCCCAGAACCCTGCTGACACGTGAATTTGTTACTGCGCAGCATCTCGCCTCATGTTCAAGCCTATAAGCCCAGCTTCACCGAAACGGACTGAAGGCGCAGAGCGGTATGCAAAATAGTACTGAAGTATTTAACCGCGACCATGCCCAGAAGTTGTCCACTCCAGTGCAGCCGAACCTCCATGGCCTGTAGTAACAGGCATTTTACACCAATAATGCCAGTGTTTGTACAACTTTTTTTTTTATCAGTGGTTGAGTTCATAATGCTGAACATTGTAATGCATTCAATCACAACTGCAGGGTATATGTAGGTCAAAGGAGCATTCCTGTATAATTATTTCCAGTTCTAAAGCCATAGAAGCAATAGAGGAAGTTTAAAAGTAATCAAATTCAGTTATCCAATCTCTTACCATTATCTTTCGATAAATATTGCACGCTGTGTATGTTAAACGCGTGGTTGTTTGGACTGAAGTCTAGCTGTAAATCTGCGTCGTCTACTGCCATGTTTAAGACCTGCAAGAATTACATGTATTTTGTCAATAATCCTACTACCAATATAAATGCGAAAGTTTGTGACGATGAAAGGAAATTGTTACTTTTTCTCACCACCTAAACGGCTAACCGGAATTTGCTGTAATTTAGCACACTTATAGATATTGATCTAGCTTTACATATCTAGATAATTTTTATTCCATCTTTGTGGAATAACTTTTCTGAAGTCTACATAGATGAAGTCGGAGGCACAAGGTAGTATTATGTAATTAAATGATAGCTAATTTACTAGCGAAGTTATATAGTAGTGTGTGTGTGTGTAGTAGTGTTACTAGTAGTGTATTGGGATATTTTAATTTTACAATGTATTGTAATTTTTGTTAAGTATATTTTTATGGGTTCATACCTGAAATAAACGATTATTATTATTATTATTATAGTGTGTGTCATAGAGGACAAATTGTTGGTTTCATGTCGATTTTCAAATTGAAAATACGTCGATTTTGTAGTATTTTGGTTCAAATTCAGCATCAGTATCACCTCTGTTAAAGACTTTAAACTAAGTAAAAATTATGTTTCGTAACGTACAGACGGCACAACAAGCCATACCCAACTGTAAAATTTTCTTAATTGAATATGAACCTTATTCTTATGACGTTATAGAGTTGAAAATGTATCAAAGATATTTTACATTCCTCTGTACATTTCCAATTTAACACCGATCAAATATACGTTACGTTTACTTGCGTGCTCATGCTAAGCTCAGAAGAATATAGGTCTATGATATTTCCATTGTTTTTAAACATGCTTTAATTTCAAAAGTAGTTTTTCTTGCATTTTTGGTAATGATGTAGGTATTTCGAATTGGATTTACAGATTTGCAGTAAATTATAGGCGGGTGTCATGCGATTTTTTAAGTACAGTTGCTAATCCTGAAAACCAAAAAGTGCGAATAATTTTTCATCTCTCATGCATAACTAGACTTTATCTATGTAAATGATAATTTTAAAGGTAGTGCAAATACATATAAAGCTGGGACTCCATTTGAGCAGCCTCGTATTGAGCCACCTCGCCGCGATCGTTCACTTGGTTCACGTAGAGGCGGCCTTGGGTCGAGGCGTGCCTTCACTTGCCATGCCACGAGTCGAGCCAGCAGCCTCGACCCACGGCTGCCTCTAATAGAGTCCCAGCTTTATAGTGATTTAGTGTCCGCACTAACAAAGCTTATTTTTAGACTGTTTGTTCCGTTCTCACAGACAAACCGTAAAAACGGTTTTATAGGGTGTTCTTTGATTTTTGAAAACTTTGTTATAAATAATAATAAAAAAAATCTGTCATGCGATTACGTGCGATTATATTTTGCAGTGTTCAATGCAGTTGCTAATCTTGTCATCCAAAAGTGCGATTTTCATGTCACATGCAAAGCCAGGCCTTATCTATGTGAATGAGAATGATAAAGGTAGTACATACACGTCTATTTACCTGTGTTTCGTACCGGGGCGCGGGCTCATCCTCGCTTGATTCATAGCCCGACGCCGGTCGTGGTGTTGGCATGCTCATACTTAGCGTGCCGTACTGCTGTATTGCTTGCTCTTTGTGTTTCTTGTACCTGTAAATTGTATGAGCGTTGGTTTGTTTGTTAATCGTTTTCGTAGGTCCAAAAGATTAGTGCCTAGTGCAAGTTTTTCTACGTTTCGATTGCGTTAACGTAAACTTCAATTTGTAGAAAAACTGGAACGTCTGGTGACAGTAATGGTAAACACAATTATTCCATACAAATTGACATAAGAGAACGTTTACGTTAACGCAATTAAAATAAACAGCAGCCTATAATTGTCCCACTACAGGGCAAAGGCCTCTTCTCATACAGAGAAGGCACGAGCATTGATCACCAGGCGGATTGGCGATTTCAGACTTATATCAATTATAAGTGCAGATTTCCTCACGATATATTCCTTCACTGATGTCAATGACGTCCAAGATAAAAGAAAGTACATGAATTGAAAAAGTCACATTGGTTGCTTGTTGGCTTGCCCGGTTTTGAACCCGCAACCTCATGCATGAGAGGCAGGTGCCTTAACCATTAGAGCCTATGCACACCACGTTTTTTAAACGCGCCGGTGACGCGCATTTGTAGCGATACAGACGCGATACACACGCGAGTCAGACGCAGCCTGCAGACCTTTGCACACCTGTATAAATTCAAATACGCGTGTGTATCGATACAAACGCGCTGGCATATTGCGTTTTAAGCAGAACCTCGTCAACAGTAGCAGGATGGCGTCGGTCGAGACAGCATTGATTATGCAATCAATGATGTGCGATTTGTTATTAATTTAAAAAAAAAAGGAAGATGAAAAATTACCGACGTTTGTGGGTAGGTACACCCATTTACAAGCGCGTTTGAATCGATATAAACGCGATGCTTATGCACGTGTGTATCGATACAAACGACAACGACAACAAACTGCTCTGTAGGATAAAAGCGCGCCGTCGACCATTATGGCACTCTGAATGGTATTTTTTTTTACATTTTATTAAACATTGGGCCAACTAAGTGGACTATTAATTATAACTAGTGGGCATTGGGTAAACTAGGGGTAGTGAACTTATTTAGGTGCCTTTGCTAAGTATCTATACATGTCTATTTTGGTACGGAGTAAGCTTGAACCCAAGAGAGGACAAAGGTTACTTTTAATCTAGTATTTCGTCTGCGTCCACGATAACCGAGGGACTATACACATAAGTGTTACGTTAACACGCATAACGTTATCAAAGGTAGTAGGTATTGTGAATGCCGAACCGTACTTATAGACCCACCTGGTTATCTTTGGTCTTTGGTTTTCTGGTGGTCTTTTCTACTAACAAAAGTTATAAATTATAAAATATGTATGTTTTGGTTTTTTTTATCTATGCGCCAGTGGCGTGCCTTCCATTAAATAGCCTGGCTTGCTATCAATGACGCGAACGCGACGAAAAAAACAAAAGAACCACTATAACTGCCGCACTCGGAGACGTCACTTAATAATAATGAATCATTAACTTTGTAAGTGTACCTACTGTGTACGTGTTTATTAGGTGTTGTGAGTCATGTAAATAAAACAACTGTTGTCAGCGAGCGCTAGTACATAACTAACTATGAAATAAGATTTATTTCTCTATTATAATATTTGACCTAGGTACATACAAAAGGTTTATTGATGACTTGACGATACACCACAACTTTAATCGACCATCATAAATTGGAACGCTGACAGTAAAAAATATGACAGATTAAAAGGTCAAGTTATGTTGGTCAATTAAAGTTAATGATTCATTATTATTAAGTGACGTCTTTGAGTGCGGCAGTAACAAAATACCTCTAAATACGTATTGGAAATTAATCGGATTTTTATTCTTAAATCTGTCGGGCTTGCCCTAACTTTGACCCCTAGGCACGCCACTGCTATGGGCATATGCAGCCTGAAATAAAAGAATTATTATTATAGCGACTTGACATTCACGTGGAAGAAATCGCAAGTTAGTTCAGAATAAAATCTTACCTATTCCAGGAAGCGCAGATATAGATAGTTGCAGCGATGGCAGCGACTAGTACGACGGCCGCTAAAGCGATTAAAGCGGCCGGCAGCGCTGTCGCCAGCGGTGCAGCGGCCACGTGCGGGCGGCGGGGCTGCAGCGCGGGGGCGAGGGGGGGACGCACCGCGCTCACCGGGGACTGCAGCGACGCAGACACGGCTCTGCGGACCTCGTTGTCTATTGTTCTGGGAAACGAGGAAGATAAGGTTAGTTCATCGTATGATGATATTGAACTTATTTTAACCAGAATATGCTAATGAAGAACATATACCCAATCATAAGACACAACAGTTATTTAATCATCAACATTCACACACATAATCATACCCACACACACCGCACATCCACCCACACATACACATATACACACACATACAAATACTATACGTAAACTTGAACACTAACCTAACTAAACATTATTTGTAACATTCTCTTACCTAAATCTTTTGTTATTATTTATGTCTTAACATTGTAGCTAATAAACCACGGGAAGTTGCGAGGTATCCCCATCACAAGTATCTTTATAACTTAACGGGGTTGTCTCAATTTAGTGTTGTAGAACAAATGTATGAGAAACAATAAAAACTTTTACTATTTTCTATTTCTATAGCAAGAGCGTCGCCAGGGCTCGCCAGCTGATGGCCTAGGGGGGGCAAGTTGATATATGGTGAATAGTAAAAGTATGAATTTTAAATGCAGTCAAAGGCACAAGAACCTTTCGGTATCTCTAGGGGGGAGCAGCTGCCTACCTAACCCCCCTTGGCGACGCCCTTGGTTCATAGGCTAATGATGCACATTCTGTTGTACACGAGCTAAACTTATTTGAAGCTTATATCCCTTTCTCTCCAATAAAACAAGAAAGATGAGAGCTGTCAATTTAAGTTAATCTAAAATGTTCATACAATTATTATTTATAAATAATAGTTGTTGTATCGTGTCTATGTCTAATAATGATTGTATGAACATTTTAAATCAACTTAAATTGACAGCTCTTATTATTGTCTCGTTCCTGTTTTTTTTTTTTTTTTTTTTTTATCATTTGATAGGCATGCGTTTGACCACTATCTCACCTGATGGGAAGCGATGATGCGGTCTAAGATGGAGCACGCTTGCCTAGAAGTAACCTATTCACTCTTGATTTAAAGACTCCCGGGTTGTAGCTATCAGGAAACACAGACTCAGGCAGGGAATTCCACTCCTTAGCAGTACGCACAATGAATGTGTTCCCAAAACGTTTTGTGCGTGTGGCTGGGATGTCCACCATGTACCGGTGGCGCATCGCCGTACGTCTTGTGGTCCGATGATGGAACGGGCTCGGCGGAATTAAATTATGCAATTCCGTCGCACACTCCCCAAAATGCAACCGATAGAAAACCGACAGGCCAGCAACTCGGCGTCGATGCTCAAGACTTTGGAGCTTTGACTCGACGAGCCTATCATTGCCAATGACCCTCTTGGCTCGTTTCTCAATTGACTCAAGGGCATCAAGCTGGTATCTAGCAGATCCGTCCCAAAGGTGAGAACAGTACTCCATGCACGATCGAACTTGCGCTTGATAAAGTTTAAGTAGCTGTTCTGGCGTGAAGTACCGTCTCACCTTTGCTAGCATCCCCAACTTTTTGGCAGCCACTTGAGCCTTTGCCTCTATGAAAGGGCAAAAATTGAGGGTAGATGTCAACGTAACACCAAGAAGTTCAAGTCGGTCGGTTATCGGCACGGTTACACCTCGGAAAGATGAAGCTGGGTGGAATTGGCTCTTTTTAGCGGAAAAGAGACACGCTTGGGTCTTAGCTGCATTGAACTTGACCAGATTGGCATCGCCCCATTCAGAGACAGCCTGTAAGGACAAGTTCAAGCGTTCAACCATTGCCTCCCGGAGAGACCGGATCTGCGACCCACCAGCTCGTGCATCGGATACGTATCTCTCAGCAACAGTGCTGTCGTCTGCATACCCAAAGGTACCGGGTTTTAGCAGATCATTAATATGCAGCAGGAACAATGTTGCTGAGAGCACCGACCCCTGAGGAACACCGGCATTAATATCCAGCAGTCCGGACGAGCAGCCATCTATGACCACTCGAATAGACCGATCGCTCAGGAAATCTGCAATCCAATTACACAAACCGGCGGGCAGACCGAAGGAAGGAAGCTTATTAATAAGGCTATCGTGCCAGACCCTGTCGAAGGCCTTCGAGATGTCAAGGGAGACCGGTAGAGCCTCCCCGTGCTTCTCGATGGCCTCACTCCAGATGTGAATGGCATACGCTAGTAGATCCCCAGTTGATCGATTTCGGCGGAAGCCGTATTGTCGGTCACTGAGGATATCATTCGCTTCTAGGTATGCCAGGAGCTTACGATTCAGCACCCGTTCCATACTTTTACAAAGTATGGACGTTACTGAAATGGGTCTATAATTCGACGGGTCGGCCCGACTCCCCTTTTTGGGCACGGGCTGCACGCTAGCTTGCTTCCAACCCATCGGCACTTTCCCGGTCTCAAACGACAGACGATATAGGCGTGTCAAGATCGGAGACAACTCAGGCGCACAAGTCTTTAGTACAATTGCTAGAATCCCGTCGGGGCCACTAGCCTTGTTCACGTCTAGGTTATGCAGTACCCTAAGAACGTCCTTCTGATGGATGCTTATGTTCGACATGTTCGACTCGCATCCCACAGGAGAAGCAGGGGGTCTCGCGCCACCAGGATCCAGACGTGACGACTCCGCAAACATAGAGGCGAACAAGTTTGCTTTCTCCTCAGCGGAGTGGGTCAGCGACCCATCGGGTCTCAGCAGTGGAGGTAGTGAGGGGCGGCAGAAGTTCGATTCGGCCGACTTAGCCAGGGACCAAAAAGCCTTACTACCTGCTGGGTATGAAGCAAGTTTGTTCCCTATTCGGCTAATGTGGTCAAACCGAGCTCTCCGCAACACCTTCTTGCAAGACTTGGCAGCCCTGTTAAAGGCTCTCTTCTTCTGGCTCACGTCACTTGCTTTGCGAGTGCGGGCGTCAACCCATGCTAGGTACGCTGAATGTTTTAGCGCATTAGCGCGATTGCACTCGGCACCAAACCATGGGCGAGATTCGCCAGACATTGTTACGTCTGAGAACGGAATGTAGTACTCCATCCCCCTCCGCAACACATCCGTCACGGTCCCGCGCACGACGAAGCATCAGTAGAAGAAAAGCAAGTAGGCTGCCAAGGATAACATGCGAAGAAAGATCGCATGCCATCCCAATCAGCTGACCTGTATCGCCATACCCGCCGGGTGCCTCTAAGGCAAGGATCGGGTGGGGAGTAGACGGATACAGACTTCACCAGACAGTGGTCGGAACTACCCAGTGGAGAAGAAATCGACACCGAGTAGCGGTCTGGATCTGTTGTCAGCAGAAGGTCCAAGCAATTGGCTGTGTGCGTTCAAGGAAAAAACCAATTTGACATCTATATCTTAATTCTTATTTATCGCCGTCCTTTTCTTCGGCTGCCTGAACAGAAGCCAATTGTCGAATTTCAGTTTAATTTCTGAACAAGGGAATCGGCACCAATGTTTTATTTTTACGTGAATACGTCTTTATTTTCGCTTCCATCATCATCATTATCATAATATCAGCTTATTGCCGTCCACTGCTGACCGTAGGCCTCACCAAAGATCGCCAAGTAAACAGTTCGGGCCGCTCGCATCTATCCGCTCCCAGCCATCTCCATCATCATCATTCATCATTTCAGCCGAAAGACGTCCACTCCAAGACATAGGCCTCCCCCAAGAAATAAGGGGTTTTGCCATAATCGCCACGCTTGGCAGGCGGGTTGGCGATCGCAGTATGGTTGTTACAAAGGCACAGAGAACGCTGCTGCCCATTCTCTGGTGAGACGACACCCACGGGAAGATATGGGATGGTGCTATTCTTTACGTCCGACGTACACCATACGGATGTAAAGAATCTCCATAGTGACAGGCAATCCAGTAAACGAATGATAAGAATATCGGGGGATACACTTTGGTGTTGTAACTACGTATCTATCGTCTACATCCAAAATTTAACAATCCTTGTCTTGATGAGGTCAATTGAAAATACTGGTACTGGCCTAAAGCTTAACCCCATCTTTTCAAATCACCACTTAAAACACTCATGAGAAAATAATAGCAACTTACTTTTTAACTTCATTCGATTCTCTAGCCAGAATCTCTCCCGTATTCGGATTAATCAGATACAACCACACATCTGTGCCTTTAGGGTCACTTTCAAGCGTTCCATTCTCTCCGAGATAGTGTCTTGAAGTCAGTTTCTCTAGTCCAGCGTACATTCCGGTTTTCTCTTCGATGGCAGTGAGCAAGCTTCGCGCTCTTCGACGCATTACGTCCGCGTTTAACTCCGATACTTCGACCACTACTTGGTTTTCTTTTTGAAGTAGGTTTATCTGGGGATAGACAAACTTCCGTATAAACAATTGTCACAGGAACCTGTAAATAAGATGTATTGACGGCACAGTTACTGAAGTGGTAGAGCTTGAGTGCTGTCCTGTATGAACCAATATTTGTAAGACCTGGCATTGGCACATATTTTTTTAACAAATCCACTTTACAGAAGAGTCACTAGTGTGGGGCAACGTTAAAATATTATAATTAAAATTGCAGCATTTAGAAGAAGGAAACACATGTATACAATACGATAAATACCAGGTTCAGTCAGTTTATTATTTACCTTTTTTGTACGGAATGTTTAAGTTTAAACCAATATTGCACCAAACTACTCTCGGTCTTATTATTGAAATAACTACAGTAACCATAGCGTAAAAACGTAATTTTTCTAATGTTAATCATAGATATAGATACAGACGTCAGCACATCAAGCCATACCAAACTGACAAATTTTCCCAATTGAATATGAACCTTATTCTTGTGTAATCAAGTTGAAAATCTACCTGCCTCTGTACCTCAAATCCCCAAAATAGACATATATATTTTGATTCTACACAAGGCAGACTGAAGCATATCAAATTAAAAACTAGTAACAATTATTTTCGAGCCATTTGGGGTTGAAACCCTCGGGTCGTGGGATCCTAATGCTCATCTTCTTTGTAAGTAACTGTCTAAAAGGTTGGTTGACACTTCCCGTGATCCAAGAGCTGGTTTTTACCTTGGTCAGAGATTAAGCATTGCCCTTCAACGTGACAATGCCGCCAGTCTCATGGGTACATTTCCAGATGACGGCAATCCACATTGCCGTCATCTGGAAATTCTATGATACCTTATTGTTTTAGTTTAATATTTTATGTTTTCTTTTTCATTATTCTTGTAAATATTGTACATACCTACTTAAAAACAATAAAATAGTAACAATTGTACAGTGAAGTAGCGATAAATGTGCAAATACTCACAACAACCGAAGCTCTAGCAATATTATAATCCTGCGAAGATTTAGGGTTGTCCCTTGCCGTCACACTGAACTTAAACGGCAGATATTCTTTTGGCACGTTCTCAAACGTCTTTATATTGCTTATCACTCCGGTATCCGCGTCCAGACTGAAGTAATCCTCGGCTGCCTTCGTCCATGAGTTCTTGTGGTACTCCAGCTTACCGAAATCCCCACTGTCTTTGTCTCTTGCCTGGAGTTAATAAATAAATGGTTAGTTCATTATACATAAATGGTTCGTAATATTAATAGAATGAACAGGTAATGATGTGACTAATTATCGATATTCAAAGTAGTGTTAATTGGTTACATCATTACGATTAATTGGTATTATATTGGTACAAAGTACACATTTTCTACGTAGCGCATTGTTCTTTGTGATGTATCATTTGGATAATGTACTTGGAGAAATTAAGTAATTAAGTAAGCCATTTTTGCTTAAATAATGCAATGACGTATTTAACAGCCAACGGCTTAACGCATACCTATTCTAAGTTTAGTTTTACATTTCGATTCATTTTTAATTTAAAAGCACTTGACAAATCTAGACAAATGTAGAACTATACAAAAAAAAATTGTCTGTAAGTTGCGTCAAAATAACACGTTCTTACTAATTACTTATTAATGTTTACACGGTACATATACTTACCATGAAAAGGCTAATTTAAAAAGAAACCTGCTTATTACGGCTAATCTACAAAACGACTTATCTGTTTTTGCCTGGACCATCACTGGCCGAAGCTAATGTTATAAAGAGTACCATAGGCTACTTTTAATTAGAGTTCTGCACAAACAATTTAAACCCTGCATAAAACCGACATTCACGTGAACGAAGACGCGGGCATATACTAGCCATAAACAAAAACTGCTACAAGGGTAATTCACCGTTGTAAAAATATTTATTTATGACATAAATTTAACTGTAGGCGTAACGACAAAGCATAAACTACAAATCACCGCAAATATCATATAACATACAAATAAAAATAATGGAATAACTAATGAATAATCAGTACGGCCGACGTATCTTGGCGGCCCTGAAGTTGGCGGTTAGCTGCGCAGTAGACAATTTCGTTCCTAAAAGGTCCATTGCGCAGCCAAACGGCTAACTTCAGGACCGCCAAGATACGTCGGCCGTACTGTACCTTTGCGCCTTTTTACAATATTTAATTAATGTAATTTGAAATAGTAGGAAAAAGAAAAACACAGAAAACTTAATTTAGGATACTTATTTTGTACTTAAAAATGTTCCGTTTAACGTTTTCTTGGCTCAAGCTGATGGTGTTGGGAACGTTTTCATTTGTGGGCTCAAAAAGTTAAAAACTTCCCAAGAACTCACCTTAACTTGCAGAACATTGGTCCCCAACAACATTTCTTCGGTGACAATCGCAAAATACATTCCCTGCGCGGCCGTAATACTGCTCTGTTCAGGGAACACAAACACTGGCGCGTTGTCGTTAGCATCGGTGACGTGAACTTTGATCGTTGCTTTACTGTTCTCGGGGTTGATGAGCCCCTGTATGGACTCTAGTTGGACTTCTAAAGCGTATTCGCCAATAGTTTCGTAGTCTAAGGAACTTGTGTTGAGGTAGATTGCGCAGTCTCTTTCTTCTGTTAGTTTCACGTAGAAAACTCCTGTGGAATGTTGGTTTTGTTAGTTTTTTAAAGGGTACATTTTAAATACTCACCAAAATAATGTTAAGACTCTTTACTTATTATTCTTTTTGCTTACCAAAATGGATAAATGCTGACCAAATATTGTGTGAGCTCGGAACTTGGGGTACCCCGACTCGGACAGTGTTTAGGTTAGGCATTTAGTAACCACCCAGAAATTGGTAGTTACATAGATGCATTTCTGGTTGGCATTTAAACACAAGCCTTTTGTAAATGTATTTCTGATTCTATGCACGCCTCTTCGATTCTATGCACGCCTCTTCGATTCTAATACGCTCATCTATGTCAAATATTATTCTCGATTTTTTTCGCATGTTTAAATGACGAGCAAACTGCATAAAGTGCTCATAAAATAAAAACATATGAGATTGATTGATTTTCGTAAAATAATATTCTGACTTAAAAAGGCCCTTCCCGATCTGTCTATTGTGAACACGCACATGATAGATTTTTATTGTTTCATCCAACGCAATGTTCGAAAACAATCGAGTGACTGAAAACGGGATAACATCGCACGAAAATTTTCGCGCAGAGATTTCACAAAACTTGTTCAAGGAAGTACGTGTATGAGAAAGCCTTACAAGTTTTTAGTAACAACGTTTTTAATCTCCATTGCATGTGCAAGGGGTTTCGATTACGATGTTTGTTTCTTTACTTTTTCAATGAGAAGTCTCGTACTGAATTTGTATCTCAAAAGAGCTTTTTCTTTTTTTTATATAAACCACAAGGTACCTGTGTATTCAAAATATTTGGAGGAACATTTGTTATAATGCCATAATCACATTAATCACGTATGAGCGTTTGTATAGGAATTAATAATAATTAATTTTTAATTAATTATTTTTAATTAATAACTAATTAAAAATAATGGGTCCATTACAAACTTGTATTGTACAGACAAATTTCTTTAATAGATTTTCAACTTTATTACAAAACTATAAGGTTAATTTACAATTGGAAAAAAATCACAATGTGGTATCGCTTGAGGTGCTAGCGACTATACCTAAGCTTGTTTCTGAACATTTAAATTTTGTTATCAACACAATGTCAGCAATTTTTTTTGGAAAATATGAAAAAGTTATCTGTTATTGGTTAAAACTAAAACTAAAGAAATACAAAACGTAGCAAAAAGAGAGTAACACACAAATAAGTGATATCTTCATTTCGCTACTAACCTTCCACCTTACCTTTCTGCGAGGACTCAGTGAGTCGACACTTGAGCGGTGTGTCGGGAGAATGTTCCCGTTTGTTCAATAGAGGAAGGATTCTGACTAGCGTGCCGTTTGGAGAGTTTTCAGCTACGTGCTCAGTGTACAGTGTGTCTGCGAAACCGAGGCCCACCTGTGGGAGAATGAGATAGATACAAAGAGAGGAAGAGAGAGAAGAGATAAGGATATAGAAGGAATTTTAGAAAAAAAAATGATTTAACACATAAAATTAGAGCTTAAAATTGTTTGCAAGTTATAATTCCGCCAGTTGCACAATTTTCAACTATATTTCTGTTCAGTTTTAGTTCAGTATCAATTAATAAATGAAAACTGGTCGAGCATATAGCTCGGCTTTTCAGGACCCTTACACGTATTCCAAGTGGAACACTGTCGCATTGGAATAAGGGATACATATTTGTCAGAATTTGTAGCTGGCGTTCCATTATCTCTCTAATTAATTACTTATTCATTATTTGTATTTATTGCTCTTAATTGTATAAGAGTTTGTTTGTTTGAAGGATCTAATCTCCAAAACTACTAGTCCGATTTAGAAAATTATTTCTCCAATAGAAAACTACGTCATAATATCTGACCACATTAGACAATACTTTACTATTAAAAAAATTATAGAGAAAATTATTTTTAGAATTTGATTTTTTGGAGATGGATTTGAAGATTGTTGTTAGAAAATTCACGCCGACTAAAGCTTAAATGAAAATACTCACATCTGGTGGTACTGTAGCAGAATGGCTGACGTATACAGTAAGACTAGACACTGATGACATCACAGGGTCGCCTTGATCGTAAGCTTGCACGTCCACCTGGAAAAAACATTATTTAAGTTACATTGTATGGGTGAGTATCAACCTTATCCATGATACGTTAATGTTTATATTCGTATGAGTATTAATACCACCGTACAGTAGCGACATGCTCCGCCTCCCTCTGAAACCGTTCCTCACCTCTCCCCGCGTCGAACGACTAGCTCTGGAAATTGCGTTTTTGTTTGCGCGGCGCGTAGACACGCACAGAGTACGCACGTATCTGTATAGTCTATTATTTTAGTATTAGTGTAGGCAATTATATCGTTTCGTTTCTATGGAGTGTCGCGGGTGTGACTGCGCTGAGATCAATAAAGTCTAAGTACAAACTTGTAGTTATTCTAGTTATATACAGTAGAATTCGTTTATTATGACTCCGCCTATATTTACCAACCGCTTAGTAATTGCAGTGCGAAGTTTGGTTTTCATATTAAATCTTTATACCAAAATTCGGATATAATGACTTCGTTTAAAGTGACAGTTCGCTTATTATGCTTAATTTAAAAAAAAATGCCCGGTAATAAAGACCGAGCTTGTCTTTGTGACCCTCCCCTCCACTTTCCCTGCATCGACGTTTAGTGCGCGCATTGTTAGTGACTTGTGCACAAAATGACGTCGCAACGTCTTAAAGCATTTACCTTGAAAGGTGCAATTATATTTTCTGAGACTATATGCTTTGTATGACGTCCGTTTAGTATGACGTCAGTTCCCTTCGAAGTCATTATAAACGGATTCTACTGGACATAGTTCGTTCATCACGGGAGATGTAACTACAAATATAAGGTTTTCGAATTTCCTTTACTTGTGCTACATGACATTGCTTCTTGCCTTCAAATCTTTGTCTTCATCATCAGCCGGAAGACGTCCTCTGTTGAACAAACGCCTCCCCACAGGTGGGAGGGGGGAATTGCCATAATCCCCATAATCCCATAGTCAAGAGTGAATAGGTTACTTCTAGGCAAGCGTGCTCCATCTTAGACCGCATCATCGCTTCCCATCAGGTGAGATAGTGGTCAAACGTATGCCTATCAAATGATAAAAAAAAAAAATCCCCACGCTTACTAAATGTTAGTATTTGATATTCATTTCAGCTTGATAGATCCCACCTGTACTTGGGAAAAGGGTCTTTACAGACGGAAAACGAAATGATCCTTCAAGGATCTGTTTTTCCTTTTTAAGGTACGGAATCCTATAAATCACGTAATTTTTTTCCAACGTAAGAGCAATCACTATATTATAACCTTTTTAGTGTTCCGTAGCCAATGGCAAAAAACGGAACCCTTATAGATTCGTCATGTCTGTCTGTCTGTCCGTCCGTATGTCACAGCCACTTTTTTCCGAAACTATAAGAACTATACTGTTGAAAGTTGGTAAGTACCTAGATGTATTCTGTGAACCGCATTAAGACTTTTACACAAAAATAGAAAAAAAAAACAATAAATTTTGGGGGTTCCCCATACTTAGAACTGAAACTCAAAAATTTTTTTTTCATCAAATCCATTCGTGTGGGATATCTATGGATAGGTCTTCAAAAATGATATTGAGGTTTCTAACATATTTTTTTCTAAACTGAATAGTTTGCGCGAGAGACATTTCCAAAGTGGTAAAATGTGTCCCCCCCTAAAAAAAAATATGTACATCATATTTTTTTACAACTAAACAAAAATATGTACGTAAAATATGATGGTGATGTGTGTATGTATGTAAAATATGTACCAACATCATATTTTATTTTAGTTTTTCTTTTTTTTTATTAAAAAAAAATGTGATTACCATGTAAACTAGGTACCTACCAACATGTAGTGTAGGTTTGAACGAGATCTAGTAAGTAGTTTTTTTTAATAAGTCATAAATCGTAAACCGCAAATTACTATTAAAACATCGAGACTATTAAATCACAAGAACTTTTATATTATGTTACATCGGGGGGGGGCCCCCCTCTCTTAAATATTGATATTATATAAAATTATGATATCAAATTTCAACTGTCTAGCTATCACGGTTCATGAGATATAGCTTGGTGGCAGACAGCCAGTCAGACGGACAGTGGAGTCTTAGTAATAGGGTCCCGTTTTTACCCTTTGAGCACGGAACCCTAATAAAAGCAAAACTCACAGTATATTCACTATCAGTCTCCTTCCTCAGATCATCTCGCACCCTCACGGCGCCAGTGTCCGGCTCAACATGGAAGTATATGGAAGCCTTCCCCCTCCCCGCCAGCTTGTACCGCACGCGGTTGTTGGGCGGAGTGGCGTCCGCGTCGACTGCCACCACGGTCTCTACGAGACTACCGATAGAAGACGAGTCCTCGATGGTCACCGGACGGACGATGGACGTGAATATTGGGGAGTTGTCGTTTTTGTCCTGGAAAAGGTGTAAATATTCTTATTTTAAGAAATTATTGAGTTTTAGTCGTGAAGTGACAGACGCGAATATCACCACTCTATTTCTACCCGTGGGCGTCGTAGAAGGCAACAGAGGGATATTAATTACAAGATGGGCAGCAGCGTCCTTCTGAGTACCATAGAAAACCTACTGCGATCGTTCAACATGCATCGGCCAAGCATTGCGGTTACGGCAGAACCTTTCCTTGGGGGAGACCTATGCCCAGCAGTGGGCGTCTAAAGGTCTACATGATGATAATGATTTAGTTTTAGTAGAAACTGTTTGCTCTTTTTTAACGCTACGCTTTGGTGGTGAAGACTAAAAAAACGTAAAGTGATCATTTTTTTATCCTAGAAGTGGAACGCAATTGAACAATAAATTACATCTTCATTTAAAACTACATAAGCTTAATTTGCTAAGTGTATAAGAACATGGTTGTGCTGTATACATAAAGCGAATTAAATCAATGTAGAATAAGCATAGACGAAGAGGATAGACTGCGGCAACATCCTCATAAAAACCACTCACTAGAACATCTAGACTAGCGACTGTGTGGCTAATACCTGTCCCTTTTCTGTAGGTCTCTAATGACGAACGCTACATCTAAGCTAAGCGTCCGTTCCTGCAAGGTGTGGCGTGGACCAATCACAACTAGAAAGAGATAATGTACTGGCCGCACGATCGCTTTGGCTCCCTTACACTTTACTGCCCGTATTTATGTCACAGCTGGACGTTCAGTTCATTTTCTATGTCTATGAGTATAAAATAATACTTACATCAACAATAACTTCAACAGTGGTAGTAGCGCCGGTTCCCTCTTCATTATTCTCCTCCGTCCCCACAATGAGCTGATGCCTCGCCGTGGTCTCCCGGTCTAATTCCTTTAAGGTCCGTATCATACCAGACTTGCGATCTATTGAGAATAGCTCGGTGTCACCCATTAGAATAGTGTAGGTTATTTCTTGTATTGTATCTGGGTCTTCGGCCTGAAAATATGAACATAAATGGTTTAATTTACTGAAGAAGTAAGTTCTGGTTTTTTACGGGCTATTTAGATTAAGTTGAAATATTTTTTGTGATTGTATAAGCACTTGAATCTATCAGAATGTTGGGCCGTGAAGAAGATGGTTGAAAAAAGATTGCATGTAGCGTAGGTTCGAATGTTGAGATGGATGTGTGGTGTTACCAGAATGGATAAGGTGAGAAACGAATATATTAGAGGAAGTTTGAAAGTGGCGCTAGTGACAGAAAAGTTGAAAGGAAATCGTTTGTCTTGGTATTGGCATGTGATGAGAAGAGATGAAACGCATGTGAACAAAAGAGCTGTGAATAATAATTTGAATGGATGGAGAGAGAGGAAGGCCAAAGAAAAGATGAATGGATTTTGTGAAGAATGATATGAATAAAAAGGGAGTCAGTAAAAGCATGACGTTGGACAGGACCGAATGGAAGAAGAAAACATGCGTTGAACCCAAATAACATGAGATAAGGGCAGGAAGAAGAAGTATCAGCACTTGAGATAAGTTTTCTAAAGTAGCAAACAAAGATGCTATTTTACCTGCTTAGACTATTAGTACCAGACCACTAATACTTGGAGACACTGTAAAGGTTGCATGCATTTGGCATGCTGGTCGAAACTATAGCACATTGTCTAGCCTGCAGCCATCAGAGGCTGATGTACTTAAATTACTAGTCCTATAATAGGGTGATTATAACAGAGTCCCTCTTTGAAGTATCCCATCCCTCCAACTACCTCTTACCACATTAAAATTATACATACATTACATTGTCCTGATACCGTAAGATCCCAACAAGTTGAACTCCTACAATACTTAACACTTATTTATCTAAATCACATTTTATGAGCCCATTTTTCATTATCAAAGAGACGGCATGGCAACAAGTACTTATATTTCTTCCGACGACGGCCATCATATTCATCTGTTCACATAGTAGGTAAGTCATCCACTTGCTATACTAACCTGAACTTTAACGACGGGGTAATTAGCTGCATTTTCGGGCACATGAACTGAGTAGAGGGGTTTAGTGAAGACAGGAACTTCATCGGGAATGTCCGTCACTTGTACGGTTACTGATGCGGTGCCGAGTCGCCTGTCTATCGCACCGTCCATTGCTGTTACTACGAATTCATAGTCCTGGAAATAAATAGGTAGGTAATTATTGAAGTGAAACTTCTGTCTGTTGCAGTCAAAACTCTTAACCAGTCAAAACTACTTCTGACTGGGTTCAGTCAAAACCCTTATTAAGATAAAACGCGTTTGCGTTCCAAAATCAAAAATACGGAACGTCTTAGTTATAAGAATCACTACAAAACCAAAGTTTTAAAAGGGTCACAAAAAATACCTACCAACCTGGGGGGGGTAAGGGTTTTTAAATATTAAGGATTAATTTAAACCGTTAAAAGTAGTCTTGACTGATTTTTGTAGTCAAAAGTAGTTTTGACTGGTTAAGAGTTTTGACATATACATATATTATTTTCCTGACAGAAAAATGTATTAGGATTTTTCTGTCACGAAAAAGCGTTACTGCGTACTTTTCAGACTGGTCATCATTGAGATTGGTTACCTCGACTGAAATTTGGTCGGGATTTTTGCATATCTTACCTTAGTATGCTCATAGTCCAGCTTAGTGTTGGTAATGATCATGCCAGTTCCGTTGTCTATGCTGAAGGGCAAGTGCGTCGGTATGCTGTAGCTGATCATCGCGTTAACTCCTTCGTCTATGTCTGTTGCGTGCACGTAGCCAACGAACTCGTTAGAGGCACCTGGAAAGCGTACAATTGGGTTATTGACACCATTAACCAATAATTCCAAAATACAACTTATCTTAAAATACACTTTATTTTAGCCCCAAAACCCGATTAATTTTCAATTAACTGTAAAATTCGATTTAAAGTTGCTTTGAAATCAATTAATAGTTAGTCAATTGAGTTGGTAAATAAGTGACGTCACAGGCTGCTATTGTCATACAAAATCTATGGAGGAATCTCGTTTTGACAGCTTATAAAAAGTATGTCAATTGATTGGTGGTGTCAAGTACCCAATTATTTGTTAAACATTAGCTACTAGGGAAGGTGCCTGGAATTTGCCAGCCATACTTTTCTTTAATCCCTGTCGACAATGACATGTCAAATAATTTTATTTTTAGAGCAGAGTTACTAGTGTTGGGGCGTAACTCCCAACAGTGAAAATGTTATGTTGATGTTGTGTATTGAGATGTTATGTTGAATGAGTAGACAACCAATTGGTATGGAGGTTTCATTGCTACTAAAATAACATGTTTTAAGGTAATAATGTACAATTCATGTTGTATAAACAAACAGCAACGTTTCACTGTAAGTAGGACGAGCTAGTTAGGATCAATGTACAGCGTAGCTCGTACAATTAGTGTGGCTTATCTTTTATTAAAAACGTTTTCCTTTAATTTTACTATTTTCTTATTCTATTCTCAATAAGTTTAACCAATAAATGATTGTTCGTCGGTTAACGTCAGATACGATGCCACGTTAATCCTTGCACGAAGCAGCTTTTTACAGGTTATTTTATATTAGAACAAGAATGCTACTTTATTCCTACACCAATGCAAATCCTTAAAGCCAGAATCAACAGTGAGAACCAAGAGAAACATGCAGAAGCAGTAAAGGTGGATGAGTCCTTAAGAAACAATTTAATTATATTGGATCCCGCAACGAATTTAAAGAGAATAGAACAGCGGGGAAGTAGGTAAAATATAAAGTGGAGTTGTGAATATGTTGCACGGTATAGTGCGTGCCACAAAAGATGATACTTGACACAGACTTGATTCGACTTGCGCAGTACTCGATGTAAAGGTAAGAGACCCTTAAATCGAGTACTGCGCAACTCAAATCAAAAATCGATGACTGCGCAAGTCAATTCAAGTCTGTGTCAAGTCTCATCTTTCGTGGCATATTACAAAAATATAAGGTTCATGGTCAATTCCGTTTTGGTATGACTGGTGCTGGCGTCTGTACTATTTCTTATGTAGCTTGCAATACAAGGAAACGTAACCTTTATGCCTATTGGATTAGCCGAAAACATTATGTCATATAATAGGGTATTACACCCATTTTTGAAAAGTGTCTCAATGAAATTCTGTAGTGTTAATATGCCACCAAAAAAACACAAAATTTTTATTCAATCTATAAGTGCCATAAAAATGCATTTAAATTTTAAATTGTCAAATTTCGCGCGTTGTTTGACGAAAACGCCTCTTACTGGACGCCATATTGCTCAGCGTAAATGACGTCAGTTCGTTTTGTATTAAATGAGCTCATATTAAATATGATAATTGTAACGGGTGGCGCAAAAGTAAAGACCCTATTTGGTTCAGCTATAACATTTTTTCTAAATTAGAAAACTAGATTTAGATTTTTTTAAATGTATATTTGTGCCATTAAATTTCGTACCATTAGGATTTAAAGATGATGTCTTTTAAATGGTGACCTCCAGAGTTGATACACATTTGAGTCCTTCAAAATTGGTTATGAGTGACGAAGCGCATTTCCATCTCTCAGGGCATGTCAATAAGCAGAATACTCGGTTCTGGGGCACTGATAATCCGCGCATTATTCAAGAAACACCTCTACACCCACTAAAAGTTACTGTATGGTGTGGCATCTGTGTTGACAGAGTGATCGGACCCTATTTTTTCGAAGACGCTGGAGGCAATGCGATTACTGTCACTGGAGAACGCTACAGAACCATGTTACGTGAGTTTTTGATACCCAGTTTGGACGAATTGGGGCTGGAGCACATCTGGTTTCAACAAGACGGCGCTACGGCACACACAGCGCGCGACACTATGGACTTAGTGAGGGACGCTTTTCCAGGCCGAGTTATCTCTCGTTTTGGCGATTTGCCTTGGCCTGCAAGATCACCCGATCTGACCAGTCCAGACTTCTTTCTTTGGGGTTTTTTGAAATCTCGGGTGTATGTGAACAAGCCACAGACTCTCGCAGCTCTAAAAGAAAACATTCGTCAAGAAATAACGAACATATCGCAGGAAGTGTTACGGCAAGTTATGCAAAATGTCATAAATAGGGCTCAAATGTGTATCAACTCTGGAGGTCACCATTTAAAAGACATCATCTTTAAATCCTAATGGTACGAAATTTAATGGCACAAATATACATTTAAAAAAATCTAAATCTAGTTTTCTAATTTAGAAAAAATGTTATAGCTGAACCAAATAGGGTCTTTACTTTTGCGCCACCCAGTATATCATTTAAAAATAATCAAAAGCATATTTTGTAATAATGAAAAAATTACGTTGGTTACGAAAATAATAAAAGTACAAAGCCTTTATTACGCCAATCTGTTGACTGACAGTTGACAATTTTTTATTTACAGTACGGTCAACGTAACTTGGCGCGTCTGAAGTTAGCCGATTAGCAACGCAGTAGACAATTTCGTTCCTAAAAGTTCCATTGCGCAGCCAAACAGCTAACTTCAGACGCGCCAAGTTACGTTGACCGTATTGTACACAGCCGTACGGAGTAATAACATGGCCGCTACTATTTCACGGTGTTTTATAATAGATTAAAAATACTGAAAACTTTGAATTGAATTTAAAAAATTGTTTTGTTATTTTATGAACTAAAACTTACATTTTCTGACTTCTTTATGCCTAAACTGGCTCAATAACATATTTATAGATTTTTTCTCGTATAGAGTAAAATACCCTATTATTATGTTATAAATACGAAAAAAACACATTTGTTTTTACCTTCCTTAACATTGAAAATGTACGAGTCCTCATCAAACTTAGGGTTGTTATCGTTGATATCGGTGACTTTGATGTTTACAGTCGCTGTGCTGGACAGTCTACCTGGGTCTTCGGCTCTCACCATCTGGAAATATGATTAAGACTTTGTTATTTTTGTCATCAATAAAAAAAATCGAAGGACGATTGTTATGTAGGACGGACACCTTTTGGATATTGTTATTAGATAGCGTAGTATGCTAGTGTGGTCACAGGAATAGATGGGCAATAAGGTTCAACTGCGTTAAATGACGGTCATTTTCCAGTTTCAGTTGTTTTTAAAGAAAACATCGATTTTATTTGAACAATATGCGTGAGTAACATTTTAAAATCATCAATGAGTTCAACCATTTGTGCTGTTATGTTATGTGGTAAATGTCCCTGGTCTCTTGATTTTCACCAGACACGATAGTGATGGAATACTTGTAAAGACGTCTTTTATATATACCCTAATTACTAAATCTAGCTGACTTGACGTAAGACTTGTTTCACACGTACCACAACCACACCACATCGCAGCATCAAAAGGTGGTCAAGCAGTGGCGTGTGAATAGTGACGCCGCGGTTTTTTGTAGCTGCGTTGTCGCACCGACAGTGGTCAGTGTGAGTTAAACTATTAATTTTTATAAAAAATAGCGCCTGGCTCCGTGTTTTTGTTGTGTTGTGGTTGTGATACGTCCATTGAGTTGCGTTTGAGTATTTGGCCACTAGTTGCATTAACGTAAAAGCCTTTGCACAATATGTGCAGAAACATCCATCATCAACCTTTTGCCGGTTATGACACAATTAGGGTATAAATAACATAAAAAGATAATAAAAAATAATAATAAATAACATGTTTTTTATTTGATTTTCGACTTAATATGAAAGCAAAATGGCTTACCAGCTGATATCTCGTAAGCACTTCTCTGTCTAAGCTTCTGATGACTGTAATGATACCAGTGTTGGAACCAATCGCAAATTGACGAAGATCGTTGCCGGACGCTATGGAGTATGTCACCTGTTCGTTCTCTGGGTCTTTGGCCTGTTAATTAGGAAATATTGTCAGATTAAAATTATGCGATGAATTTTGGCCTGGAATGGGATTTTTCTTTAATGTACACAGATTTCTTCGTGATTTTTCAATAGGCGGAGGAAGCATGCGACGTAGTTCATTATGTTTAAAGAGAACAAAAAAATTATCCGCTTCGTCTGTGTATGATAAATGTTCACTTAATATTTACGGATGAAACAACACTGACTTCCATTCAGTGGCGGGGTTATTTAAATTCAGATGGAAATTCGCTTTGTCATTTAGTCCTTCATATTCTTGTTGTCATATTATGCGACTAGGAGACCATTTTTTGAATGTGAATGGACGGACCAAATTTAATAAAATGCAGCATAATACAGATAACAAGACCAAAATTTCAAAAAAAATTAAGCATGACGCGGATGGAAGAACCAACATTTTACAAAATTAACCCTGATGAGGAAGGAAGGACCAATGTTTAGTGCGGACAGAAACCCCAAAATTTAAAAAATACAGCATAAAACAGATGGAGGTACCAAAATTAAAAAAAAATAAGCATGACGCGGATAAATCGTCCGTTTAGATTTTTGTTGCGGATGGGAGGACCAAATGTAAACATGTACAGCAGATGAAAGTAAGAAATAGGTCTAAAAATATATAGATAAAAAAATACTCCCCATTTTACACCATAATAAAAAAAACTTACAGTAACAGTAGTCACAGTAGAATTAATAGCAGCACCCTCTGAGATGGGCGCGTAATAATCTCGAGATGAGAACTGCGGAGGCCGGGTATTAGGCCCTGGTGCCACTGACACTTCCACGATGCCTTGAGAGCTGAGGCCTAGAGCGTCTGTGGCTCGAATTGTGACGCTGTACTGTTCGCCGGCTTGTAAACGACCTGTGCTTGCTGTGGAAAAACAAAGGAATTTTCTTGAATGGTGAAGTTTCGTGTTCTGTTAACATTAAAAATCAAACATGGTGACAGTGTATATACTAGAAAAACAAACAGTGGTTATATTAATTACGTATTATCACACTTCAAACACAAAATACAACTGTTGCGGGAAACACAATTATAATTATAATAATAAAGAACTCGACAAACGAAACGATTTAATTATCTACACTACTACCAAAATAACACTATACAAATACGTGCGTGTGTGTGCGTGTCTACGCGCCGCTTGAGCTAAAAGCAGTTTAGAGAGCACGTTCGACGCGGGAAGAGATGAGGAACAGTGTTTCGGAGGGAGGTGGGGCGTGTCGCTACTGTACGGTAGTACTAATATTTATACTGTGCTAACGCAGTGATATCAATGAAAAACACGAAGTAGAATCGGCATGTTTATGTCTTAATTAATAAAGTCGTGTTTGCATGTGCCTATATGAGACATATTTGGGTATCGAAACATGACAATGCCAACCACCGGTTTCTCGAAATAAAAAATTAATAAAAAGGATTGGTACAACTGAATGTCATCATCTTACCAACCGGATTTGAATTTGAAATTTGGGCATAGGATTCCTCCAAGGGGAGGTTCAACCGTAATCGCCAGGCTTGGCCGATGCATTTTAGCGATCGCAGTAGCTGTTATGGTACTCAGAAAGACGCTGCTGCCCATCCTCTCGTCAATATACCTACGAGTACAAATAGGGTAGTGGTATTCGAGGCCGGCTATACCACACGCTTTATTGAACGGGTGACTGAATTACAGCTCAGTCGCGCTTGTCAATTAAACACATATATTTTGAGCGGTGGCGGGTAGTTTAACAGTCAACATCTCGTTTTGTTGCAAGTATCGACACAATATCACTCAAAGCATAGAATAGAACTGATCAGGTCATTTATTTCTGAGGATAGATTCACATCTACTGCCGTTATCGGTACAAACATCATCATCTGCCTAGCCTTTTCCCAAGTACAGGGTGGACCAAAAGTCCGGTAACATTTCAAATGGTTATAAAAAAAAAAAGAGTTATGAGAGAGAAAATATGTTTATTTATTATAAAAGTACAAAAATCAGGGTTTTATTTTTTTTAAAGTCCAAATGTGTCCCTTGTTTAGTTTGGCACTCCTGTAACCTAGAGCGGAAATTTTCCATCACCGCCCGACAAGTGTTTGGAGAAATGTTCTGAATTTACTCGCGTATATTTTCTTTTAATTCTTCAATGGACTGAGGGTTGTTATTAAAAACTTTACCTTTGAGGTATCCCCAAAGGAAAAAGTCCATTGGTGACAAATCTAAAATTTCTCCAAACACTTGTCGGGCGGTGATGGAAAATTTCCGCTCTAGGTTACAGGAGTGCCAAACTAAACAAGGGACACACTTGGACGACGTTATTTAAAAAAAATAAAACCCTGATTTTTGTACTTTTATAATAAATAAACATATTTTCTCTCATAACTATTTTTTTTTTTTTTATAACCATTTGAAATGTTACCGGATTTTTGGTCCACCCTGTATATTGGGGTCGGCTTCCAGTCTAACCGGATGCAGCTGAATACCAGTGTTTTACATGGAGCGACTGCCTCTCTGGCCTCCATAACCCTATTGCTGGGTAACACGATACTCCTTGGTAAGACTGGTTGTCAGATTTTCTAGCTTCTGACTACCAATAACGACTGCCAACGATTTACGAATGACAGCCGGGACCAACGGCTTTCCGAGGCAAGGAGAGGTCTCGGTATGAAATGGATGGTCACCCATCCACTGACCGACCGCGGAAAGCGTAGTTTAACTATCATGACAGGTCGATCCGTACGGTTTTTACTGAGCCATGAGTTCCTTTAGTACAAAGAAATTACATACAATGGTGCATGCATATAAGACAACTAAAAATCACACACACATACAAAGTGGCGATGGCAATAGTACAAAAAAGGATATTGGCAGTATTTGGTAATCAGGTGTAATTGTTTTTATTGACCTTTAATAATATTAAATTATGGCGCCAAAAGACCGCTCTTCTCACAGATTAGTAAACCAATATTTCAAATGGTGTTCAATTTTGGTTACATTTATATGCTCTTTAGTAGGTTACATTTTTTTTTTAATTTCTGTGATAGGATTTATTTGATAGCTTCAAAATATTCTTATGAACTAGTATTACCAGTATTTTCATTTTTGTCGTATCGGCATCCCCACCTTGTATACAACACAAATACCTCTCTACACATCAGAGAACATCTAGTTGTTTTAAAGACAGGTGCAACTTACATATAACGCCGGTGTTAGGGTTTATAGTGAACTTGTTGCCGCCATTGTTAGAAACGTGATATATGCTGTAGGTTATGCGTGCGTTCTCACCCTCATCGATGTCTATGGCCTCCACCTGTTGGAGTAAATATTTCGTTAAAAGGATTTTTTTTGAGTCGGAGTTTGTTGGGTGAGATTGAATCATCATCATCACTATTGCAGCCGAAAGACGTCTACTGCTGGACTTAGGTGTCCCCAAGGGGGGTTGGGATTGCCATAATCGCCACGCTTGGCAGGCGGGTTGGCGATCGCAGTATGGTTGTTACAAAGACACAGAGAACGCTGCTGCCCATTCTCTGGTAAGTCCCTTAGTCGCCTCTTACGACACCTACGGGAAGATATGGGATGGCGCTATTCTTTACGTCCGACACTACACGGACAGTGAGACTGAATAACACAATAAAATTGTCATCAAAATCAATTTTGATTCCATTGGAAATTTAATTAATAACAGAACGCCAATGTACAGGTCAACCGGAATCACATGGCAAAAGGGGAAAATAAATTTGTTGTGTGCAAAACTGGGGAAATTGAATTAAACGATCTTGATAAAAGGTTAACAAGAGAAGGCCAAATTAAAATACATACTAATTCCATATTCCATACTATATTAGTATTATAAATGTGAAAGTAACTCTGTCTGTTACGCTTTCACGATGATACTGCTGAACCGATTTTGATGAAATTTGGTATGAAAATGGGAAGGACTTAGGCTTCTTATTAATCCGCGACTTCGTCTGCATCCACGATAACCGACATTCACGCGGACGAAGTCGCGGGCAAAAGCTAGTAATATATATTTTGTAAAATAAAAATAATGTATTGACCGTATGAATATCTTCAGGTTCCAAACTGGCTGGTACAATGATTGGTTGAGTCTTCGGTATGACTGGTGCGTTATCGTTTTGGTCTAGCAACTGAACTATCAACGAGTATGGAGCTGATGCTGCCCCGCCGTTCTCTTCACGAGCGACCACCTGGAACGGGTGAATGATAAACATGGTAACAAAGTATTTTGGACTTTAACTGCGTTATGTTATGGTTTATTATAAGATAGCAAGATAACGTAACATATGACAGGTGTGTAAAAGGGGGCGCGTCTATTATCATCAATCGGACACGGGCTTAGCCACCGCGCTGTTACTGAGAAACACAAAGAAAATAAAATATTTCATCGTCACTGAGAATGACGAAAGAGGGAGACACATGACCACTATTTAAATCTCGCTTTAGCAATCGGGATTAATTAAACATGATAGGCCGTACATTTGCCTGTACCGCTGTGTATTGTGGTAGGTGTGTAATTTGGTAGTTTTTGTTTTAAATAAATAAACTAATAAATTTATTTTTCTGTTTCTTTTCTTTTCTTCTTTCTTTTATCTTTTTTTTTATTTTTTTTTTATTTTTGCATTGCACAACCATTGCATTGTCTACGAAATATGGCTTAAGCTAATTGTTCGAGACTAAAAAGACCCTGACTTCTAAACTAGGTAAATAACCTGTATCTTAAAAGTCAGGTTAGAGTCAGGTTTTATTTTTTGGGGCAATAAACGGAATTTCTTTCTCTTTCTTTTTTCGCGGCACAAACTACAAGCATGAGAACGGTCACGTAACAATCCTTATTTGATAAAGGCTCTATTTTAATATAAAGTAAACCACAATTAGCAGTAGCTAAAGTATATATATTGTCAAAGCTTACCTGGAATCTATATTTGCCAGGGTTCGGCGGGTCTCGATCGAGTTTTTCATCACTGACAACCAAGAATCCTTCATTGTCGATGTCAAAGAAGTTCGTTGTCAGTTCGAACGTGTATTTTGGTATTGGATCTCCAGGTCCCTGTTTGTATTAAAACAATTAATCAATTTTCAAAATAAATAAGACAATTTAGCCTTATTTTGTCGATGGACTCGATCGCATTGGCGCATTGATTGATTGAAAATATGTTTGCCAAAAAACATATTTTCAATCAATCAATCTAAATTGAAAAGAAATCGAACGATATTTTATTAATCTGATGGTATACTGAATACCACGGGTAATTGCTTTTCGAAAGACATGAATTGCCTTTAGAAAAATGGTCGTTCGCTTTGAATGACTGGTCGTCAATTGTTGTTTCACTACAAACTGTAACTATTATCCATTAATTATAATTCGCACTGCCAACTTGGAGTAACTTCATCTGAAATTGTATTTTGCTTTGAGCGCACGTGGTGATCGATATTCGTCCCTTCTCTGTATGAGAAAAGACCTTTGCCCTGCAGTACGATAATAATGGGATCGTATTATTAATTATGAACCACTACTTTTTGCATCCATCTTAGTTATATATGCATGTGGTCATAATTAGAGAACACATACACACAAAAACACATACACACACGCGCGTGCGCACACACACACACACGAACATACACACACACACACACACGAACATACACACACACACACACGAACACACACACACTCACGAACACAAACTCACATTGTACGGTCAGCAACAAAAGATAGATTAACACTGTTACATTTTCATAAATCTAAAAAGACACAATAACAAATACGATATAAGTAATACTTTACAGTATTTCAGATCCTAGTCGAGAGTTTTTTTATTCTTGATTTTTTGTTCGTGTTTCCTTTATTTTGTGGTCAAGAATTATGATTTAAAAATCTCGTTGCTGACCATACCAAATGCCGTGTATCTCTGTATCCTAGATTAAATAAATAAAGAAATTAACTTTATCTCTTCAGCCTTCTTCTATTAATTTAGTATAGTCCTTTTTTATGTCCCGCTTTGCATCCATTTCGATTCGGCTGTTCTTTTAATGTCATCGCTCGCATATGAGATCTCCCAGGTGGTCTTTTTTCACCCCAGGGTTTCACTTCGACATGACATTTACAACCATGAAAGTGAGTCGTGGTGTAAGTCTTGTTGAACTGTACACCTATTTATTATCATTACAACTTACCAAATCAGGATCCGAAACAGTCAGTTTAATAGGTTCATCAACATAGTCCAGAACTTGGGTGCCTTGAGCGGAGTTTTCTTCTACGATTCCTTCATCAGCCGACGCCGTAATGACGGGTGGACTTGCGTCAACTGGTCGCACTGTTATTGTTAGCTTCGCTGTTGTAAAACGACGTGCTTCTGATACTTCTTCTGCCTGAAAATGAATTAAAGAATCATTAATAACTTCATCATCACTCACTGACTGACAAGCTCAGGTTGTTGTGGTGTTAATGTTAGATGGCTGACGCAGATTTGATAGAAGACGCGTCAGGCGTCACGTGACGGTGTACACTGTACGGTGACGTAAGTATGCTCGACGCACTAACGCAATGTGAGTGAGGTTGAATGTTTTATTATCTACAAGCGTCATATCAGATGTATGGTCAACGAAAAAGATGAATAACCGGGGTCGTCGGATAATACGGATGGCGGACGTTTGATGTTTGCGTCGGATGTTTGCAAATTGAATTTTTAACTTGATTAATGAACGGTTTATTATCTATTAGAGCCCGCCAATTCTATTAAAACCGCATTGAACTCCGTTGCTAAGTTTAAAAGATCTAAGCGTAAAGAAAGACGGTGGGAAGCGATTTTGTTTCCTATTTATTTATTTTACTATTTATGTACACACAGTGGACAACACAGGAAAAGAACATTATAAAATATGAGTACATAGGTACTGCTTATTTCTTAAGAAATTTCTGCCAGCAGACCTGCAAAAGAAGAAATGAAAAAAGAAACATAGACTATAGTGTGTGAGAAAAGGAAGAGAATAAAGTATGTATGTGCCTTATTTAACTAACCTATAATTAATTAAATATAATTAAATTTTTTACCTATAATATTATATATAAATACACATATAAGTAAATATTACTTACTTATTATTTTACTTATATAAATACATAATGCTAAAATATATAAACTAATAAAAATATATATGTATATAATAAATCATAATTGAGTTGTAAGAGTTGTAAGATTACTTTTATTTCACGTCCACCCCCAAATGTCTCATCAAGATCTATTTCTCAGTTACCAGCTTGTATGCTTGCCGTGGGGTGTCCGGGCCAGAATAGCACCCACCCATTCCATCCCGAGGGTGTCGTAGAAGATGACTAATGGAAAATCCGGAAGTAGGGCAGCAGCGGCTTCTGTGTACTAAACAACCTCACTGAGATCCCCAAGAAGCCTGCCAAGCGTAGGGATTATGGCAACCCCCCCACCCTTTTTGGGCCTTTGTCCAACAGTGGACATCTGCGGCTATGATGATGACGATGATGCTTTAAAAATATTTTATCACACTCACCTTTATGACTAATTGAAACTTCTTGGCAATGGAAGTATCAACCGGTACCAGTTGTCTTACTCCACCAGTATTATTATCTATCGCAAAGTAATTACTCCATGAGTCTGGCTCTCCACTGTCGATGGTATACTTGATACGGGCATCTAGAGTGTCCATGTCTACTGCCTGGATCTTCTCTGGTTCTATTGTAAGGATGCCTGCTAGAACACCGCTGTTTACCTGGAGGTTTAAAGGTTTATTTGAGAGAAACGATTAAGAAGCTAATAATAATTTAAGAGGTCCCTTCCCCTTCGGACACATTTCAACTCGAGCGTGGTTAAAAAAAATTTTGTTTCATTCAACGTAATGTTCGAAAACAAACGAGTGAGTGAGAACGCGAAAATATTGCATGAAAATTTTTGTACGGAGATTTCTCAAAACTTGTTCAGGACATACGTGTTTTAGAAAATGCCTTTCAAGTTTTTGGTAATAATGTTTGTAATTTAGATCTCCATTATATGCGTAAGGTTTCTATGAAGCTCTTTTTTTTACTTTTTCAATGTATGAATGTAAAGGAAAAAGTTTAAATAAAAATTGTGTACTTAAAAAAAACTGATTTTCGGACGTGTTTGCTTACTGAATTTGTTTCTCAAAATTTTTCGTTACATAGGAACCTAGATTTTAATCACAAGATACCCATGTGTTAAAAATATTTGGAGGGAAATTTGTTATAACGCCGTAATCACGTACAGACAGCGTCATTAACTGCTTACCCCCCACGCATTAAAATTTCTTCGGATAGGGGTTAAGCAGTTGATGACGCTGTCTGTACGAGCATTTGTATGGGAAATATGACGGGATGGGCGCTGTTAAGAGCATGTGACGAAAACAGTTATGATTATAAATGTGGATGGATAGAGAGGAAGGCCAAAGAAAATATGGATGAAGGGTGTGAAGAGAAGGGATCAGTGATATCATGATGGTTGCCAGGATGGAATGGAAGAAGAAAACGTGTTGCGCCGACCCCATGTAACATGGGATATAGGCAGGAAGATGATGATTCTAACAATAAACCTTAGATTATGAAACATAAGGCCGATAGACCGCGTGGAACACTGAGAGTGAACCCAAAAAAGCAAATTCAAATTCAAAAGCGAATATTTAAAACGCACTGTACTGACGTGCTGTACTGACTCGTGGCGTGCAAAGCACCGCTTCGTCAAAAAAAAAACAAATAAAAATACAAATTCAAAAGCGAATACAATCACGAGATTGTAGGTATTCGCTTTGGTGGCTTCACTCTCAGTGTTCCGAGCGGTCTGTCTGCTTTTGTTTCATAATCTGAGCACAAAAACCGTAATGATTATTATTAAATGTGTTTTATCGTTCGTTACTCGGGACCATGAAGTCTCGGATCTTTGGGAGGCAACATGTTCACTTCACGTATTAATATTATGATTACTTACAAAACTAGTATACTCCGGGTTGAAGCAAGCACCCTCGTGGAGAGTGCATCCCTTGTAAATAAAGGAAGGATCTTGATCATCATCGTCTTGAACGTACACTGTCAATGTTGTGGTACTGGATAAACGCCTCTTCGTATCGCGGGCACGGTCCTGTAATGATTTTTGAAGATGTTTTATTCAAAAATGGAATTTACTCTTTTGTTTTTGCAAGCACTAGGTACATAAAGAAGTTTAGGGTCGCTAAACACATGCGGGTGTCGCAGTATTTTCAATACAACGTTATCAAAAGTTGTATTAAGAATGCCGCATAATATACCTTAACGTCATGAAAGTATAGTTGAAATTTCAAACACGTACTGACACGACATCGTAATACATTTGGTTTTGTAACTAAAACGATTATCATTAAAATTTCAACTATAATCTTAAGACTTTAAGGTGTATTATGCTGCGTTACATTAAAATCCTTTCCAGTGCCGTCAGTCGGCGCAGGCCGTTAGATGACATGTATAGCTGTCGCAGGGTAATGGTACAATTAGGGATTTGATTAAATTCCTTAGGGATTTGGCCAAATCACTGCAGATGCCACAATAACAACTCCTTGGGTCATTTTTCTGAAGAAAGAGTTATTTGATGAAATCTCTAAACTGGTTTAGTTGGTTATTTTACCATTTCACTAAAACAATTTAGGAATTCGATGAAATCACTAACTTCCTTCAGGGAAATGACCCAACGGAGTCTTTACCTGTACGTTGTACCATTGCCCTGGGACATAGCGATCCTTACTTTCTTATTTGGTAGGACTATTTATTCGCGACAACCGTCATCATTTACTAGATCTTTTGCTGGGCAAGCCCGTCAAACTATCCCCTATTACTGCAACCCCCTAAGACAGAATGAACAGTGGCCAATTAAGCTCCACGAGTCTATCTTGGAAATTAATCAGAAAATTTTAATACTACAGTGCTATTCTGTTACAATATCCCTCGGTGAACACCTAGGTGAAGTGAGCTGTCATCCGATTGTAGTGCTTTGTAAATCCCTAGCATCGGGACAGATGACAGCGCACTTCACCTAGGTGTTCACCGAGGGAGATTGTAACAGAATAGACATATTGGATCTAGTAAAGATCGTGAAGCTTCCACATCGTTCATCCGATCCCACCCCCTTATAAACTAATTCCAGGGCCTCAAGTCTGCTATTACAATAGTGTCAGAATGGTCTATCATTGATTTCATACTTGTTGATTTTGACAAGTTTGGTAATCTACTAATATAATGGCGTCATTATGAAAATCAATGATATACCATTCTGACACTATTGTAATAGCAGACTTGAGGCCCAGATAACGGCAACTACTTACAGAAGCAAGGATAGTGACTAGATACTTCTGCGTGCGTTCGTAATCCAAACTCCTATTGACTGTCACATGCCCCTGATGAGGTAGTGGTATCGCGAAGCTTCCATAGCCGTCTACTGCATTTGCCTCCTCTATCGTTGTATTATCTCCTGGTATTATGAAGTACTCTGCTATACCGTTGACGCCTGCATCAACGTCTACAGCTTTGATTTTGTCGAATATTGTAGTGCCGATTGGTACTAGCTGAAAGAATATAAGGATGGATTTAAAGTAGGAGAATATTTTATAAGAATTGCTTCGTGGAAAGTTACGTTGGAGGTGTTTTTAAAAGATAACTCATTGGTTACCGTTAGAGTCAACAAAAGACGGACGCTTCTAATCATGGTTTTAATTTTAGATCTCAATAAAGAAATAATAAGCGGACGGTAATAGGCAGATATTATGATGATGATGAAGCAAATCCGGGTTCAAAACAAGTTTTTTGGGCACACATCCTAGCAGTTGTAAACTTTGCATAGAATACTACTTGATGATGATGATTATAATTAATTGATTAATAATAACAATTCAATACCCAGTTAAACATTCTGTCTGTAGTCAGCACATCTATAAATATATGTTTTGTATGTTGGAAATGGATAAATTTCATAATATATAACCGATTTAAAAAATACTTTCACTGATAGGTAGGAAGTTACGCTATCCCTTATATGTATTTTTTTTTTAAATTACGGACCCCTAAAATTATTCACGTGGACGTATTCATGGGCAAAGTGCTAGTTTTGTATAAATGTGCTGCCACAAGTATTGGTTATCTATGTACTCTATGTGTGCTGTTAATCACGGGTTGCTACATACATCATTAAGAATCATTGAAGAGATTGAAACACTGAAACTGCCGAATACAAAAACCGACGTTTACAATCTTACCTCAGAAACAGTAGATTCATACGGCGTCCCTTGGAAAACTGGCGCATTATCGTTGATATCCGACACTCTTACTATCACTGGTATCGTTCGCCGCTTATTCGTCGCTTTCACCTGACACACCAGCTGCAAACAGAACCATTAATTACAACCCAAATTACTTCTAACATAGATTAATAACTACCATATTGGCTTTAGGCGATATATTAAAAGACATAATTCGGTTAAGGCATAAGATATCGGTCTATATTTGAACTGAACAAGCAATTCTGAACTTTAATCCCGATGTGTTAAGTTGAATATTGATTGGTAACAAGATTAAAATGGCTACCTATAAAGTGTCTGGAGATCTTTATAAATTAAATGACAAATTATCATAAGATGATTGTGATCGATAATTTATTTTAACAATGATAAATAATGGCTTACACAGAATATATGTGGATGAATTGACAATACATTTTTGATCGTGGGAACTCTATAAAGAAATACTGAATATTTGTTATGTAAGTGTTATTTAATCGATGACCTACAGTCACCTGTGTGTATTATATATTTATACTATTCAATCGTCCGTCCACACGTTTTATTAAGTTATCTAACAAGATTACGTGCACCTTTTTATCTGCTTCGTATGCAATGGTATACGATATGCATAAACTAAGCGTCACACACATCACTCACATCGATAAGAAAAAGGTTTATGTTTAACTTATCACCAGATATAGTAAAATATAGTCAAAAATAGTAAATGATCACCAAAATTAAAATCGCATTTTATTGCGAAATTAAAACCAAAGTTTTAAATGCTCACCAAATTGTGTTTCCTAAAGTATTGTAGAAATGTATGAGTTTGACTGTAAAAAGCGATTTGGTTCTAACACGTAGGGGGTCACAGTTCTAACCTAACCTAACCATGTCGGATCCGCCCCAGGGGGGAGTTAAGGGTCAAAAAGATTTTTCATTTAGAGGTTATCCATTTTGGTAAGGGACCACGGGCGACCGACTAAATTATAGCCAAAAACTTTACATCTTGCTATTCTAAATTGCCACGAAGTTATATATATTGCATTAATTTGCACACTAAGATTTGGTAACCATTTACTACATTTGGTATTTAGTATATTTTTTGGTAAGGGAGCTTAAGATCCTAAAGTATTTTTTGGTGGTGATTATATTATTTATCGTGAGGAAACCTAGAATTATAATTATAAGTTTGTCATCGCCAATTCGCCTTGAGCAAGTGTGATTATCAATGCTCGTGCCTTCTCTTTATGAGAAGCGGCATTTGCCCTGCAGAAGGACAATATTGTCACAAGCATCTGGCTATCGCTCCTTCAACGTTTTAAAACTAGTATCATTATCAAGGATTTGATGGAATAACATGTAAACCTTAACTATTTTCAGCGTAATCATCGCCGAATCATAATACACTTCTGTCTGAATTGGTAAAAGGCAACTTCTATCTTTAGTAACTTTATGCCAGTTACATACATAGCTATAATATATATTATAGCTAGTCACCACACGCGGTAGCTATAATATAATAATATAATTATTTTCGCCCTTATTACGTCTGCGTTTGTTGTTTGTTTCACATTTTTGAAATATATATTAATATGCTTTGCTATATCTGTCCACATATTTTGGTGACGGAATAAAGATATATCATTTTAGCTGCGTCTGTGTCACTCAAAGATTACTATATAAAATATATCGTAATATGCTTTGCTATGAATTATACTAATATATATTATAGCTACGTCTGTGACGGGCTTATTTTTAAAATAACTTTTTTACAAAAAAGACAACCGCCTTCATAAAGTAAAAAATAACTTTAAATTCGCGGCTTTGGATTTGTTTGTTGTTTTGTATTGCCACCGACTTGCGAATTTACCACAAAAATGAATAACAAAACGATAACACCAAACAAATTTAGTCATCCCTTAATTTTCTACCGTTAGGGGTGGAATATTTTCATGAAATGTATATAGGACCAACAAACTTTGAGGTATACCTACACTATCAATTAAAAAAAGAATCATCGAAATCGGACTACACTGAAAAAAGTTATGTGTGTTTGAACATAAAAAAAACATATCGAATTAAAAACCTTCTTCTTTTTTGAAGTCGGTTGAAAATTACCATCACCCCATTGTGCCCCACCAGTATGTAGGTATCTATAATAGAAGATTTTACTTTCTACCCAAGACATAGTTAAAGATACAATAATTCACAGTACCTGAAACACCATATGCGACAAGTTATCCTCATCTCTATCAAGTGGCTGTAGGAGCTGCAGTCGTTTTCCATCGAGCTGGAACAACGTGGGACCTTTGGGAAATACCGTAGACAGCAACACGTCTACATCAGGCTCCCCGACTACTGGCAGCTGGGCTGGCACTGTGCTTTGGTTTACTTCTGAAATTGGTGACGTAGGCACATGTATAAAGAATTTCTGAAAACGCACCCCCTTGTGTTAGCAACTTACTGTTAAGTTTTTGGCGCAAATGAGCCGTAAACCACAAAATATAATGGTTACAGAAGGACCGCTCCCGCCATCTTCAAAAATAATTACCTAAACTTGCCAGACTCATTACGGCTGCCTGTATTGACTCTGTAGGTTTTATTTGTGACAATATGAAATTTTATTGACACTGGTTGGAACTCTTTGCAATTAAAAAAAAAAAAAATCCTGTTCGTCTTGAAATGTCTACGTCTCTCATTTATTCATTTAGACAACACCTGAGAGTCGAGACTGAAGACTGCTTGAAACTGCTTGATAATGCCTATAAACGTAATGTCAATGTGTGCGTGCGAAAAATGGCGGATAGTTCTGAGTGGTCTCTCTGCTCGGGCGCGCCGCACCCTTTAGGTGGGTTGTTTCAAAAATTGCTAGCCACAGAATAAATACAATGTCTTTTTTTTTTTCTTGAAACTATGTTGAATTGAAGGCTCAATTCAATACAAATCTCCTTGGTGAAAATCATTGGCCACAGATCTGTAGTTCTTTTTTTTTTCTTTTTAGTGTCCGTGGTTTTCCTTTTTACCAAGTGAACGCGCCCGCTCACGCAGCTGCTAGAACCATGGACTATTTGAATATTTCAGGGTAAATACAAATGTTCCTCATCTTCCCTGCAGCCCAGATTTATGTCCATCCGATTATAAAATTTAACACTGCAGACGATGTCGTCAAAGCATTTCGGCGGTTAGGTATTTTTCGACCTACCGCATCTTACATTTTTTTACACATGTATCGAAAGCCGGTTCACCTGAATGCATCATTGGGGATGGAGGGATATTTTGAAAAGCTATATTTAAACTTTTTTTCATAACACTAACAACAATTTTTGGAACAACAAAGTAAGGTAACATAATAGTTTACGGCTCATTTGCGCCAAAAACTTAAGAGTAAGTTGCTAACACAAGGGGACATTACAAATATGTCATACATAATGTGACAGAGACAGTAAATAACTGGGAGTTATTAAGTTATCCGTGATAGTGCAAACAGGCCTTGCAAAAGAAATTTGTTACTTACGATCTCCTCTGCTCTCTTCTATATCAACTATAATGCTAGACTGGCCCGTTTCCACTTCACATGGACCTGTAAAAGAAAAGAAAATTTATTAACTAAAAGTTCACCTATAACAACGAGGCTGTATTTAAGGGGAGGTCCGATCTATAAATACAATAATCTAAAATGAAACTTCATTATTCATCTAACAGCTAATCAAGACAGCTAAACCACCTACGAAATAATAAGCAAAAACTTATATCAGTTAGAGCTTCGTTCCAATTGCAAGTATACCTCATAAAACATAGTACAGCAATTTTTCTTTGACAAATTAATTACTTAATTAGCATACAACAATTTTTCAAACACGACTTTTTCCTACATTCCCAGCACGTCGTAAAACAAATGCGTGAATCATTAATCCCACATTTATCACCCTGGAAACGAAACACAATGCATTTAGATAAGGGCGACTACAAAGCTCGCAGTTCCAGAGATAGAATAAGCAAATACTCTCACATGAAACAAACAGTAATAAATAAGAGAATCGACAGGTGCACGAGACCTTAACTTCGTTAGGCCTTTGGGCAATTAATTAAGGTTTTGCAAACGTTGCCTTTCCATTTCCCATTAAATTGTTTAAAGTTAATGTTAACTGTATATCGCGGTGCACCTGCCAGAGATATCAGAATGGATAGACGTGCCAAAATATCTAATTGGTTTGGATAAATTATTGTAGAACGCAATGCAAATATTTCAAATTCTGTTGTAGTATATTTTCATTAATCGTCTTTTTGTGTTCAGATGCTCTGCATGTTAAACGATTATGTTTTAAGATCAAATAAAAGAAATTCAGAGAGAAGACAGATCGAAGGTTTGATCAAAAGCCAACAAAAATACTTTTTATGCTTAATTTTTAAGGAATTTTCGGCCGGAATTGCGAAATTCTACTATTGGATAGATACTTTGAATCCTTATGCAGTTAAGAATAAAAAAAAAAAATATTTGGCTTCAAAAACCGGGTATTAGCGAGCCGTGATAATTCCAGTAGGCATTCCTTATTGAAAATGCTTATCAAAAGTTTATAGACAGTCAGTGAATTCTAGTTATTTGTATCGTTATTCGGTAATTACTAAGTAAGCACTACTAAACTTTTGAGTCGATTCTCTTAGCACTAAATTTGCTTATAAAACACGAACTTATAAAAGATATCCATACCTTATACTATAACGAAAATTATAAATAACTAACTGTAAGGGATAGTTTAAGATTGCTCGTAAAGTTAGCTACTTTAATAATAAATAGCCATGAGAATCCTGATTTAACTATGTAGTTACTACATAGTCTATAAGCTACGTAACTGTGCTCGGAAATTAATAAACTTAGAGATTTTCATTAGTGCTGCATGAAGATATTGCCTACTGTAACTAACTATTGCATGCGGTTTCACAGTGAACTTCGTTGATGGTGCATGATAAAAAAGTATCCTATGTTTTAATTCAAGACATGATCTGTCTTAGTTATTTCATCGAAAGTCATTCAACTGTTTATAAGTTATCGAGTAACAGACATGTTCAGAGTTTTTAAGCAGTTTAAAATGTATTATGGTGAATATCAAGGTCCCTAAGGTAACTAGAGACGAGCTGAGTATTACATTATATTGAATCCTCATCCTATCCGCTTTACAATAAAAAGAAAAAAAATCAAGTATTTATATTAGTTATGGTAACAATTCTTACAGAATAACAAAAAACAAACTCAACGTTCTTATTCCCTGTATTAAGTGAGCTTGAGAACCAATCAATTGTCAAATATCATAACATTGGGCATTCCTTGAAATTAAAATATAAATAGCAACCTTAAAAGACAGTGTTAATGAATACCTACACGTGATCTTAATACATTAGACTTCCTCTAAAGGAAACAGGGACTATCCTTATAAGTATTTGTTCCAATTAGAAAATACTGTTCGTTCGTAAATTGTTTGCGAAGGATCTTGTAAATCGATCTTTTAGGCTATTAATTCTGTATTTGTTGTATATAAATTAGTTGGCCCGTGTTGCAGTTATGTTACGGAAAAAAGTTGTAGCGCCATTTTCTCGGAAATATATTTTGATCAGTGTATACTTTCTACTAGTAGTATACCTATTTGTTTTTCAGCCGTATACCTCAATATAAAAATGTATTTGTGTATGTATATCAGCTGTCTGACACCCATAGTACAGGGTCTCCCTAGTTTGGGGTCAGATGGCCGTTTGTGAAAATGTCCCCACATATTATTATTATTATTATTTGACTAATAGGTACGTCTAAATACCTACATAGTTTTGGAGAAACCGAAATGCGATTTAAAAACAGTCATTACAGCAAATTCGAAATTCGATTGTTTGGGTTCAACATTACTTTTAATAACTAATCAAATTAACATTCAAAAAGCATATAACCTGCAGAAACACAATACTTTTCCTGCCAAACGATTAAGTACCTTTCCGATTCAATGAAATTCCACAGAGATATTATAAGCTTGAGTGAATACGATTAGATCGAATGAATGAAGCGGTGATGTTATTTTATTACTCGATTCAATGGGCATTATAAACGCAATACAATGAAGTATTGATCAGTTTGTTAACAAACAAAAGTAATGATTTGATCTTGTTAGTTAGTCAATGTTTATTTGTGTATGTTTTGTTTACACGACACAAAATATTTTTGATGAATGCCTTTGAGTTGGAGCTCGCGTTGGACGTGGCGTTTCTACAGGTCAATAGCTCTATGTAAAAATCTTGATGTAAACATATTTTCATAGAAAAAAGCACGTTCTTACTACCTTACCTACTTTCTACTTGTGGGTAAATAACGTTTTTGGTTTCTTCACACATAAATAACAGATGTCGTAAAACGCTACCTAACCCAACTAGATGGGTAACAAAATATAAGATCAATAATTCACTATTGTCGAATGGTGTCTGTCCATAAACCTTCAGACAACGTTTGTTACACTACATAATAAATAATTATTAGTGAAACCAGTGTCGACGCAAAAGTATTCGTTTCGAATCCATTGAATACCTAATGATGGAAATTCTACTATCCTATAGAATAGAATTTTTATTTAGTTTTATACGACATGTACATATAGTTTCAGTAATATATTATGAATACATCCTTTAAACTTAAGAAAACATAATAATAATAATATATGTAAAATGTCCCATTTTACACACGGCCATCTGACCCCAAACTAGGGAGACCCTGTACTATGGGTGTCAGACAGCTGATATACATTCACAAATATATTTAATTACATACCTACATATATAGATAAACAACACCCAGACACAAGGCAAACACAAGTGCTTATCTCACAAATATTTACCCTGGGCGGGAATCGAACCCGCAACACGCTGCGCCGCAGTCAATCGCTCAACTACTACGCCAACCGTGTCGTCAGGTGTGCGAAACAGTAAAAATGTCGAATTTACGTTTACTTCTCGCGGTCGCACTCATAATCACTTTGACAAGATAATGTTTCTCGTAATGTTTACTGCCACATAAAGTATTATGTAAAGGTTTTAGTATAATGAAGGTACTTACCGGGCGTTGCTCTCGCCAATTGCAATAGGCAGAAGAAAACAAACCAAGCCGTTGTTCGTCCATGCTGGAGCGCACTCCACCGCGCCATCTCACTGTAACAAAAGAAAATATACTGTTAGTACTAATTCAGAAACATATTTGTAGATAAAAGTATAACAAGTCACAATTTAAATATTAATAATTCAAAAGTACTAAATACTTGATAACCACCTCCATATATTTAACCCAAAAGCAATCAATAAGTATTCTAAATTAGTATTATCCCTATGTGACAATAATTGGTAGTCCTACTGTTCCTATTGTACCTAACATACTTTAAGTTTTAAAATCAAAACCAGTCAAAATTTCAAGATAAACCGAAAGATATTATGGAAAATGATTCTGTACATAGTAAGTACATACATCGCCCACGATCATCGATCATGAAATTTGCTTAGGGTAGGACTTGAATTTAATACTAACATTAAAAAAAAACAGTATTCATTACAGTCAGCGACAAAGTTGCTTAACGCTATAACTTTTACATATCATCTGATTAGAAACGAAATGATACGCCGCATTACTTTTCAACATTTCAGGTGGTAGATAGCTATGGGTTTATTTTATCTTAATTCCTATAATATTATATTAATATTAGATTTAAAAACCGGAAGTTTTAAACTACTACTATCGTCGACCGTACCTTAATTCTACAGTTTCTATTCATACTAAGATAAGTTAACTCACTCACTCACATTAAAAATAGTTGGTGAGATAGTCTCGCCAAGGTTTTACTTTACACAAACAATAAAATAAAATACAAAAACCACTGGTCACTAGGTCGCAACACAAAATGGCATCACAATATATTTAAAAAATAATAAAATGTAATAACCACCTTCAAAGACAATTGAAAATCCGACTACACTTCTATCCATATGCGATACAGACGAACAATAACTACACGTGTTTTCACTCACTCGGATATAGACAAATGACAACAACCTATCTATTAGCCTACTAACAATAGAACGCATAATAGGATAACAAAATAATAACAAGCAAAACAATGGATCTGCAACTATGCGTAATATGAATCAAAGTTTATCTACAGCTCAGTTTTCTCAAACTAGATTGTGATAACAACGCATCAAGCTTATTACAAATTAACGCGTATATCTATGATCTTATTGATGGTAATGGGAAAGCTTGTAATCGATGTATTTAAATTATAATTTATACTGATGATGCAAGTTTTGCCCGCCGATTTACCCACGAAGATTAGATTTCTTGAAATACTTTGGATACTATTTGCATCACTTAGATTTAAATTATTGATTTAAACTCGGATTTAAAGCAAAATTCAAAATAGATCGATTCAGGTAAACAGTCGTGCCACAAGTAGAACAAACTAATTCATACTAGGTATGTAATAACAACTGGGATCAGTGCAAATAGTTTTGACTTTATCGAAAGTAATCCGAATATTTGTGATCAAGGGATTTAAGTAATAATAAATAAGATTTTCTTAAGCCTTAGTTTTAAAGCCACTAGAAATATCAGAAATGCATTAAGGGCTGCTACTTATCGCAGCAATGCAATAACAGTAAAGTACGAATCTGCCGAAGATAAATTGTAAACGACAGATATCACAGTTGACAATTTCACATATAATACGTAGCACTCAAAGTTAAAAAGAGAGTTGCAGGTTATAAATAATTATGTATAATCTGCAATTCTCTTGCTTGTCATGAAAAAGCGGCCAAGTGCGAGTCGGTTCCGTAGCAGCAAGTAACGTAATATAAAAGTTCTTGTTTTTTTTTTATTTTTATATTTGAGTTGATTGAAACGAACTTTCGGTGGAAGTTTACATGGTAGTGTACATCATATATTTTTTTTAGTTTTATCATTCTCTTATTTTAGAAGTTACAAGAGGGGGGACACATTTTACAACTTTGGAAGTATCTCTCGTGAAAAAAAATATATTAGAAACCTCAATATCATTTTTGAAGACCTAGCTATAGATACCCCACACGTATGGGTTAGATGAAAAAAAAAATGTTGAGTTTCAGTTCTAAGTATGGGGAACCCCCAAAATTTATTGTTTATTTTCCCTTTTTGTGTGAAAATCTTAATGCGGTTCACAGAATACATCTACTTACCAAGTTTCAACAGTATAGTTCTTATGGTTTCGGAAAAAAGTGGCTGTGACATACGGACGGACGGACAGACAGACAGACATGACGAATCCATAAGGGTTCCGTTTTCTGCCATTTGGCTACGGAACCCTAAAAATGAGTCTTATCGCTAAATATTTTAACTGAAACCAACATTAAAAGCCAAAACTTAATGTTCGGATTGAAATCGCAACTTGATCTGCAAACCTTGGAGGTTGAAGGGTGCAATGATTAAGAACTTTACGTCAGTCAATAACTCAACCAATCAAAATTTGAGATAGTTACAGCTGCCCCTGTTCCAACAATATTTTACAAGTGAACATGGCAGGCTACCAACAAATCCCAGTGTTGGACTTTCTGTTACCGAAGTTGATAACATTAATCGGATTACAAACAACATAGTTATCGCACCACCAATTCTCACGATTAAGCAAACGGGCGCGGCCTTGGGAACGCTTTACAAATCCATTTATATCTTAATGCAATTTACAATCATTGAAATCCCACTAGCTTAAGCAGAAAAATAAATGGTGTCATATAAATTATTTGTATTTAAACCCCAGTCAATGTATCGTTTCGAAGCTTAAAACCTCAAAGCCTTGGGGTCTACATTACGGAGGAATTTATAGGCTGATAGTTTGTAGGTAATATTCAACGTAATGCTTACTTTTGCAGTAAGGGAGGGGAGTATTAAATTTAATATTTGAATTGTGCGCAATTAAGGTTAGTTTAAGAACTTAAGGAATTTCTGAAGGTCAATCTAGTTCCAATCTCAACTCAGAGACAATCAAAAACAATTACTTGACAAAAATGTAGATATCTAGATACATTTTTGTCAGATTTACCTAGACAGAGATTACAGGGCGAACGTTCATAAAAAAACGAGAATTATCTCTCTGATGTACACTTAAAATAAAAACGCCTTTTATTCTATCGGCAGTTCAATTTCATTACGAACATAGTAAAGCGTTCATTAGCGATTTTATGGCGTAATACTTCATCCGCAGTATTGTGAGTTTCTGGTTTTACGCGTATTTTCAATTTCTAGTGCTCCAGCACACAATGTAGACGACATTTGCACGACATTTCATAATTTAACTTCAAGTTCCATTTATTAGAAATTAGAGCACGCATAAACTATCTTACTATTATGTTCAAAGTTCCGTAACTTTACTTCCTAGATCCAACATCACAGGTTTCAGAAAACTTAACAAAGGACAATGATCCTTTGCTAGCAAACACTGTAAATTCTCATTACGATTAAGGTCAAGCGCATATTGTTAATATCAAAGTACCAAATAAATGCTTAGTCATTGTAGACACCTAAATATTAATAGTCGAATTGGGATAAACGTAGTAATAATTTGCAAAGGTATCGGGAATCGGGATACTGCAAATTTATGCAAAGACATATTTCAAGTAACCCCATGCACGCCTTAATGCCATATGACTTAGGAGCCATGCTAACCTACGCATCCGGAATCTAATGAGGATTTCATACCACTCCTAAAGCACTACAAATAGAAAAATATCGTACACCTCAGCATATTTCTAGCGGAAGACATCTTTCCTCGAGACAAATAATATTGCCATAATAGCTTACATGTATTCTCACATAAATAAATTCTTATTAACACAATCTTATATTGTTTATTTTTAATACATATGCAGATGCGAGCGAGCCTACTCTATACAGATCTGCAAATGAATGCATCACCTGCTCATAATCCCACGCGGTTGAACGCAAACAAAGGAGCGAAAAGTGTTCATATATATTAAATGGAGCTATTTGATTTTTATGCAAAAAGTCTTAAGGCGTTGTCTGTAATGTGCGCTTGTTCTAAGTGAAATTATTTATAGTGCTTTATAGGTGCAATAAAACAAGCGACGCGGTTCTGACCGGTTGCAAGTCAGTGCAAAAAGTAGACCCTGTATTAACAGGCTATTCAGAAGACGGGGTAAATCATGAGAAATCGTTAAAAGTCTAACGTAACATCTAAGTGGGCGGAGACGACAATAAATAAGATAATGCAATGATACAGCTAACGGACTTTGTTTTATAAGTGCTAATCTTTTATATAGAGGTATTCTTAAAGAGACGAGAGGGGTTGAAATGTTTGCTGTTGTAAATTGCAACCCAGATTAGAATCATAATTGGTTTAACACATGATTTTAAGCAAACCAATGCACAGAAAAACACTTTAAGAATTCTAGATTTTGAAGATTTTTTAAGAATTCTAGAATTCTAGAATTCTAGATACTGTCATTGTTTAACTATTGTGCCTGCTAATTGGTCAGTTGAGTTCATTTCTTCTCTTTACCATCATTAGGAAATTATAACTTCCGATAATAATTTAAGGAGTGTACGTACAATTGCACATTCTTTCTTCGTTCTCATAAATCATTCCACAATTAGCATTATTGTTGGGTTAGACATCGGATCGAAGCCAATGCTGCTTGCACGTAGCTTTAATTTGTCACGCGTTGCATTTGCATGCTAAAGGAATGCTTCAGCCAGGCCCCCTGGCGAAAAGACATACAATTTGACGGGACTAAGAATTACTATTTAATGTTGTAGAACACGCTAGAGATGTTCATGGAATACTTATACAGTTTTGATAAAGGGGACTTTCATGACAGCATACTCCATAGTCATATTTTTGCCAATAATTTACTAAAGCTCGATTAAATTTTATAGATAGGATCAAGGTAGGTAACAATATAGATCACAACTCTGTTTTCCGTCACATGACTTAAGTTTTAAATGTTAATGAAGCATCGTACTAGATGTTGCCTTACGTATTATTTCATCAGTCATCAAAATTTACTAAACTAATTTACTTTTTTTTTTAATTTTTCTTAACTACCTTTGTATGAAACACGCTGTCGGAAAAAATCCCTTCAAATTGCAAGATTGCAACAGATAATGGAAAGGAAACCAAAACGTTAAAAGCAAAATGAGAAAATATCGAGAACTAAATACTAACTGAAGTAAGAAAGACATCGTCAATTTATAAAAGACAAACTTATACTGATTTATTCCATATCTCCCATCAAAGGGGTTATCGTGTAATATGACAAACTGGAAGAGAAATGTTTGATGGATCGTCCATGTTTGTAGGCCTAGATAAGCTATGTATTAAGTAGGTACATAGCTTCGGCACGTGCTCGGATCAACGGTATTCTTAGACTTTTAAGAGGGATGTTGTAAACACTGGTGCCAGACTCAATAACATCTACACTAATTAAAAAAACTTAAGAGTTTAATTTTTTGTTTGTTTGATTTTTGGTTTGAGTATTCTTTAGCTAATTGGAAGTTTCGTCATCCTTCAGTGCCGTCGTTTCGTGGAAGGTTGACCATCTATTATCATACCAAGAACCCTCTGTGCCTAGGAAAGTCCGTAAAATAGTTGGTCCCGGCTTTTGCCAGAATCAACAGTGGCGACTGCTAGAAAAGCGTCGTGGCCCTGAACCTCAACGAGTCCCGAAGAGACATTACCACTGTCTTGGATCTCGCAACGAAATTAATTAGAAAAAAACAACGGAGGATTAAGAAAAACATATTTTCCACTATCATCCGTAGATCTTTGACAGTCGTCTTGGGTAATCAGAAGCCAGAAAATTGACAACCAGTCTTACCAGGGATATCGTGTTACCCAGTAACTGGGTTGTCCAGGTCAGACAGGCAGTCGCTGGTATTCCGCTGCATTCGGTTAGACTGGAAGCCGATCCCGATATACTTAGTTGGGAAAATGCAAGGCAGATAATGAATAGAAACCTTATAAAAATCAGGATAAATAAACGCCTTTATCCAGATATGCGATTACGGTTAACCTTGATTACTGACCGTATAATCCGTTAACAGTATTACGATGAATTACGAACAGAAGGCCTAGCACGACTTGGCTGACGTAAACGTATTCGATCAGTCGATTTTCGAATTGGGAATTCTATCATCCTATAGCATTTTTGTGATTTTTTTTACTAACTGCTTTCTACTGTCTTACCTATATCCAATTTGGTGCAGTCGTTCGGAAGTTATGCGCGTACATATATTTCGGCGATTCATTTTTATTTATATAGATGACAAGCCCAATTAAGACCAATTGATATGAATAAAGACTTATCCAAATTAATATATTGTGCGAAACGAGTATTTCCAATTAAAAGTGCGATCTTGTTCTTGTTTTTGAATCGGTGGTAGATTAAACCTTTTTCTTTTTTGTCCTATAAAGGACTTTTTAATGTGAATGATTGGGCGTTTTTAATGTCCTCTAAAGTGCAGGTGTAGAGACACTTTGGGCACTGAAATAAATAGGCCATCGTCTGGTCAGAAGCACCGCAGTCGCAATGGGTGTCGGTGGGATCTATAATCCCCTATTTTGCTAGGTTATGTTTACAGCGGTCCACCTGGGTTTGAAATCAATTGAGCGATAAAAAATCTTTTCTCCGCGCGCTCATAAAAGGCCCTCAGTATTGACGGCCCTTGTAATCCTATTAGTAACGTCTTGGAATCATGTCACGAACATTAATGTTTTGGAAATTAGGCTTGATTGTCACGGTAATTTTAGTTAAGTCTTACAAAATATTGATTAATGTAATGACGGCTCTTCGACTGATGCTAAGATATGAGAATGAATGAGTATTAACTAAAACTGGATGTCATAAAATTATATCGCATTCCTGCATTTTCAAATTAGTAATTCTCGTCACGGTAATATTAAATTACCTTACTGTTGAAACCCCGGCCGGTTTCTGGAGCGGTCAATTGTCAAGATGCTTTGCAAGTAATTGGTTGTCGATAATTCAGACAAAACCAATAACCACAACAACTAATGCGCGCAGACAATTTGTCATTTATTTATTTATACTTCATGGACAAAAGTACAAAGGCGGACTTAAAGCCATTAGGCATTCTCTACCAGTCAACCAAGGGTGATGAAGAGATAATATGGCGGGTGCATAACAAAAAAGTAATAATTAAAAGTTAAAAAGATGTAAACTCACATACATAATTATAGATCTGGTAGGTATACCATATACCTATATAGACATATACATACATACATACATACATATATATATATATATATAAAAGAAAAGGAGTTTATGAGATGACTCTGCTTACTTGTTCTGAAAATAAATTCAGAACAAAGTTGTCAAGGCACGCAAACTTCTTCTTTGGCTAAACAGAAATCTACTGCAAAGCTGTCTCAATCATTGCACTTCAATCCTGGTTGAAAAATTGACTTTGTTACTAATGCAAATAAAATTATTGTAAATGATGTTGATTGTTAATTGATAATTCCAAATATTTATACTAATAAATATACTAATATGTAATATAAACCTGAAAAGTTTGGTCTTATGTTTGAACGCGTTAATCTCTGGAGCTATACTGGCCCGATACTGAACATTATTTTTGTTACCAAAATAAAACCGTTTAAAAATAAGGAATCTGAACAATAATTCACGACGAAAGCTTGTAAATTAATAAGCATAGGTACTGTAGTTTTATTACTTAACTCACTAATTACACCCCCACTCAAGGCTGTAAATTATTAATCAAGCTATATTTACGACCATTAACAATTGAGAACCGATGTAAAACATGGTGGTTATAAAATATTAAGAAGGAAACTATTTAACAGCACATATTTCAGCATATTTAAAGGTGATGAAAACGTTATTTAGCGAACGTTTTTGCTAAAGCCCTTATTACACTTGGCTAAATTAAGTCGACTAAATTCAGTCGCTACTGAATTCAGTTACTAGTTACTACTACTACTTTCTTACTGTTTGGTTACTCTTTACTGAATTCAGTAGCGACTCAATTTAGTGACTTAATTTAGCAAAGTGTAATAAAGGCTTAGCTCTGGGTTATAATTGTATTTCATAAGAATAAATACTAAGTATTTTTTATCAGATGATAGACTATCGCATCACATCATTTTGTATGGCAATTTATTAGTATGACGTCACTTGTCAACTCAATTAACTATTTACCTATTTATTTCAAAGTAACTATAAATCTATGTCAATGTCTTTTTGACATTTCATACATGGTCATCTGACCCCAAACTAGGGGGACCCTGTACAATGGGTGTCAGACTGATATACATAGACAAATACATTGTAAATACACCTACATATATAGATACCAGACACAAGGCAAACACAAGTGCTCATCACACAAATGCTTACCCTGGGCGGGAATCGAACCCGTAACACGATGCGTAGCAGTCGATCGCTCAGTCATTGAGCCAACCGTGTCGTCAGCAAGCAAGCCAGGCAATTTTACAGTACATTGAAAATTAACTGGGTTTTTGGGGCTAAAATTTAGAGAAAATCTGTATTAGAATTAAAAAAGGTAGGTATTTATAGCTTAGGCCGAACAAATACCTGCAGGCCATACAAATTGTATTTGTTCCGAACGACGATCCAACATGAAACACACACCGCAACAACGCGCCAAATGTGCCGTCTAAATTGAAAACGTCATAGGCATAAAATATATCAAAGCTAACCAAAATCGTTCAAGAACCCATCGGCCATTTGCACACAGAACAATGAAAAACGACTAGGAGGCGGCTACGGAAATCTGCACACATGTAATTTGTGTTAGGAATTTGTATTGTAAAACAACAGTATCCCATCGCCATTGTCTTAACGGATTGCGGTGCACTCCTGCGCACGTTCGGGGGCAGACTAACACCGATGAATGTTGATAGGTTCCTTTGGAGCATTTCTGTAGATAACGTTTCCAATTTATTGTAAGGTACGGAGTAAGCCATGCAATACACAGTTAGAAGAATAGCTGAAGAAGACAAGAATTACTTCCTTGAAAACGTACTCAGCAAAATGTTCAAAAAGTTAAATTAAAGTTGATGAATCCTGCTAATAAATATTGTGCAAACAGAAATGGAACTAAAAAATAGAAGAACAACAACAAGATTAAAACAGTTTTAATCATACAAATGACTAATTACTAGACAACCACTAAATTAAAACCAGTGACATAGATTTACGAATTTAAAATCTAACATCAGAGATAACGGTCGATAAATATTATAAACATTTTGACAACTGATGATGGATTGTTTGTCGACTTACTTTATACTTTTAATAAATTAGTAGCCATTTTTAATATTGCTAATCGTTTGATAGAACCTATTGATTACATTGCTAAAGATACACAATTAAGTACTGTCAAACGTAATTAAAGAGAGAAAAAAGATGAATCAAGAATCAATTAATTAAGAGACGATTCCGTTATTTTTATATTGTATCTCGAGTCAAGGCGGCACTGATGATGATCTGCAATTTGATACAGCTTCCATGTATGTGTAGACAGTTATTATAATTTGACACTATATTTTTCCTAATTGGTACCAATATAAAGTTTTATATTTTTAACAGCGAAGCATACTGCGTTGTAAGTATAACACACTACTTGGTACGCTTCTTTGAAAGGTCCTAAAGCCTCAGGGCTTTACGACCTTTCAGAGAAGATACTGATATCAAACTCATAACCCATTTACATTCTCCTAACCCCTTTACAACTAAAGGCTCTTCTATTAACCGTACCGTTGCATCTGTAATATCACGGATCATTCCATCTGTTTCCGCATCCACCCCTCGATTTACTTTGCTAACGGCGGCGACTGTGCGCTGGCGCAGCCAAATGATCGATGCTTTATTGTAATGGCCCACACGCGGGTGAATCTATTAACGATCACAATAAGCGCTGTGTGTGCGAATACATTGCTTTGTGACGTAATACAGCAGTGAAGATGCATTGTGGAGAGGTTAAGACTGATCATATAGGATGAAAACGATGTATAAAGGATTTAAATATCAAAAGGAGTAACCACTTTGCCATACACAAAGAGTTAGTGTTATAACAACACAAAGATTAAATTTCACAAAAAATAATTGAAGATGTCCGAAGCTTAGAAAAGAGAGAAAGTTTACAAACTCAGATCAACCTAAAGCAATCTACAGTTAGATAAACGCTTCATCGAGTAATAGCAAGATTGAAGGAAATGACAGCTGATGTATTTCCAGTGCCTACGCTTCGCTGAAACGACATCGGAATCCTCCTACACGAACCCCTATAGTGTTACAAGTATTATCTCAGGACCGTTTGGCGTTTGCAAAGCGTTTTGATAGTAATAGGGATTAGGACAGAAGATTTCTGATAACTAAAAGGTATTATTGACACTCAGGTTTTCCTTGCTATCGCCCTGATGAAGATAATCTTGAATTTGTAACTGTGACAACAGATTGGATAAATAATTGTGAAACTTTTTCATTTAATTAGGTACTAGAATAGCAATGTTATCAATTGGCTCAATCGAAATCGTTAAATCGAAATAAATAAGCTTTTAAAAGTCAAAACTAGTTTTGAAATAACTTCATCGATAACGCAATAAGAGTGCTTGAAAATACAGGTTTAATAAACTTGTATAAATATCAAGTAAATGTTTAAAAGAAAAAAAATAAAACGTGTAAAGTTTAAAAACCAAACTTAAATTATAATAAAGTCGTGATATTGGAAGTTGAAGTGTTGAACGCAGAAACAAGTCTCGTGTAACATGGCATTTACTTTTATCTCAATGATCTAATTAAGCAACAAGAATAACGCCTTAAGTAGTCTCACTTTTAAGGGAACGTACGACGTTTTTGAATTGAGCAGTAACGAGCTAGATTAAAGTTTCTTGATCCTTTACGAGACAGGTGTAGAACTCGCTCGCGGTTGCAATGTAAATCGTGCTTTACCCCGTGAGAAAAAGGTTGATATTAAACTGATATCATTTGACATGATTAAAGTTCCCTTTTATTAGCAAACTCCCGTGCTATTTCGACAGCAGCTTACTTATAGACTCGAATGTAATTTACCAATATAAAAAATAGGTTCTAACGGTAAATTAACATCAACAGTGGATGACAATGATAAAAGAAGTAATAAAATTACAATATGGCATGATAAAGAATCTTTCAATAAATATATAGAAAATATGTAAGACAGCAAAGAAAGAATACATAAGTAAAAACTGGCACACAGAGAGGCCCACACAATGAGAAAAGACACCAATAAATACAAGATCTGCCACGGGTCGGATTATTTGAACTTGTTGCTCCTATCTCCTATCGCTGATACTATCTCCACATACGACAAGCAACGTAAATTTCTACATGTACAAAGGTATATGCAGTTAAAGGGCCGTTTTCGCTAAATGCGAAATTTCACTGTTGTTAGAGTGAATTGTCTTACAGACTTGGAAAGTTAGGAGCTAAGTTAAAGAGATCATGGAGCTATATTGTATTTAGGTACAGAATAATATTGAGAAGCAAATTCACATGCCAGCGTGTTTTAGTAGGTATTGAATTCCCAAGATTATAAATGTAATAGTGCATTATCAGAAATGCTATGAAGTGTATTGGGTTATCAACAGCATCATCTTGGACTTGAAAACTTGACGCGTATAAAGAACACAACTTATAGAACTAGAAATGGTACTGTCTGCGACTTCGTCTTGTGGATATGGGACTCGGGTATACTGTAGCTTTCTATCAGTCGAAGAATATTTGTTTGTTGAATCGGGTCCGTACCCTACTTCCAGAAATTACCTCTTTTGAACAAACAATTTTACGAGGTTAAATTAGTTCGTTTTTTGTGTCATAGGACTATAGCAGTGTCATGGGATATTATTATTATGATATACTTGACTTTCCTGCAAACAGTCGCGGACAGAAGGCAATAAGATACAGAACATAACCAGTCCACCAAAGAAGCCGCAGAAAAGGGATCGTATGAGAAGCACGTAATGTAATTTTGATTATATAATAAAACCCTTAACAACGACAACAAAGATGGAGAAGATAAAGCAACAAATCAAAACCCTCACGATTCATTCCCTTATATTACCTTAGCATTACGTATAGAACCTCCATTAGTTCGTGAAAGTGTTTACATAAAGCCTGTGTTTGGTGCATCCTCATCATTTGCATAGACTTGCGTAACATCTTCATCTAAAGTTCATTGGGTCGCAGCTTAGTGCTCGTGACTGATGTAAATTAACAGCGCTGCAGCGTCTTCGTGTCAGCGGTTTTTGATGAATTAGGATTTTAGGGTTAGCGGTGAAGCAAAATGTTCTTGCTATAAAGCGCTTAAAACTTGTCACGAATGAAAATATTAACAAATTAACGTTTTCTTTTTGATTTTAGGTTAATTGATATATTTATAGATAGTGAAATATTTAAATAATTTACTTATGTTTATTTACTTATGTTATTTATAAGTTTACTTATGTTTTCGCTCATACGCTAGCTTCGCTTGCCGCGGTCGCTCCGTGGGTAAATGGGTAACCATCCGTTTTATACCGACGTCCCTTATGTACCTCAGAAAGCACGTAACACCGTTGGTCCCGGCTGTCAATAGTAGATATTCGACAGTCGTTATGGGTAATTAGAAGACAGAAAGTCTGACAACCAGTCTTACCTAGGGGTGTCGTGTTACCCAGTAACTGACGAGTTGGTGGAATTCAGACAGGCATTCGCTCCATGTAAAACACTGGTATTCAGCTGAATCTGGTAAGATTTAAAGCCGACTCCATAGTTGGGAAAAGGCTAGGCAAATGATGACTTATGTTTCACTCATCTTGAAAATTTGATTTAGTTTTACTTAAATGAAGAGTCGTGAAAACAAAATTCTCAAAGAAACACAATTTATTTTACCTCATTTTGCTGATGAATGACAACCCTATGAAGAGAAACAAAATTATAACCGATTTGTGAAATAGAGATGTAGCGTATGATCAATTGCTCGCGGTCTTAATGGCTCTGTTGCTAATGAACAAAATATTGCAAAGTGCAAAGGCCAAGTCTAGCCTGAAGTTAAGTAATTAGTACAATGATCGTTATCATTTATTATTTTAATATTATATTAGGCTATAAGAATCAGTTGCCGTGTTAACAAGCCAGTTACCCACTGTTATAACTGGCTCTATTGCGAATAGTACCTGAGAATGTTATTGTTATGGCTCCCGTACACCCACTTTGGCCCACTTCAACGCCCACTGCGCTGTTTGTACAAAAGAGGTCTATTAAAGAAGCAATTAAATCGGCAATGGTTGTTAAAGTATAACCAAGACCAGGAGCCACAATGAAGTGAGCGTTAACATAATTTAATAGACCATTGAAATGTACAAAGGAGAGGAAACATGATTTCTTCGTTGAAATAAATTATGATTCTAAGCACAGGTTTCTCAAACGAAAAACTATTGTGACTAATTGTTAAGCACATAATTGGCTGACTGAATTATTAACAACCAATCACAACTGACTACCTACTCGCGTACTTAATTTTTAGGGTTCCGTACCTCAAAAGGAACAAACGGAATTTAAGGGTTCCGTTTCACGGATCACTTTGTTGTCCGTCTCTCTGTCTGGCTGTCCGTCTGTCTGTCAAAACCCTTTATCACGGGAACGCGTGAAGGTATCGAGTTGAAATTAAAACCATATACTCAAGTCTATCGTCCCTTGAAGCTGTGAAAAAATCATACTTCTAAGTTAACGTGAAAAATATATAGGGCCGTTTATGCCGAAAAAAACGGATATTTCGACAGTCTCGAGGGAATCAAAATTTACAGGGTACTTCCCGTGGACCTAGAACTATGAAATTTGGCAAGTAATAATCTTCAACAAATACAGGGAAAAGACTGAAATGAAAACTATACATTTGTAAATAAATCAGAAAAAATATAGTCTTTATTTATTATAGAGGTATGCACGGTCATAACTGTATGGGTGTACCAAATCACGGAATCTGAATGGAACCCTCAGTGAGCGAGTTCGACTCGCACTTGTCCGGTTTTTACCCCGACTGCAAGGAAGCGGTTACCTATGTTTTTTATTACATTAATTTTGGTAATACATCAGAACGATTCATATCTAACCTATCTGAGAAAGATAGTAATAAGATATCTGCAAAACCCAAGACAAAGTCACGACGACAAGGTTAGCGCAGTGGATGAGAGATTGGCTGCTGCGCGTCGCGGGTTCGCGTTCGCGGCACAAATATTTGTATGGCCTACAAGTAATTGTTCCGGGTCTGGCTGTTCGTGTATGTAAGTTAACATAGATGGTTGTTTTTTCACAGCATCAAGGGACCGTAGACTTGAGTATATGGTTTTAATTTCAACTCGATACCTCCACGCGTTCCCGAGATAAAGGACTGTCGCACTGATCAGAGATTCGATCAGGGTTTCAGAGAGCCTCGGTAAGTGTATCCCCCCTGTTAGCAGAGGAGCCGGGCGGCGCGAGACACTGATGGAGCAGCTGTTTATATGTTTGTAAACGCACTCACGAAACAAGAGATAAGTATTCCAAGTGTGGGAAAAAGTTTAAGAAAAAAGGTTTTGCCACATGTCAAAACTTCAGGAGAAATAAAACGAATGACAAATCGACATTTGTTTACAACATACACAAAAATATGACACAAACCATTCAACCAACAACAATTCTTAATTTATCACCAATAAATAAAACGATTTTAGTAACATCACTTATTATTACAACATTTTTGAATACACACAAAGAAATTCAGAGAAATATCGACAAGATCTTGAATTTTTAATTCCTCATTTGAATATTATTTCATTATGCGACCGTTAAATAATAAGATGCAAACGTGATTAACATAATGAGATAGATATTACAATGATTGCAAAGCCGGACGTGATAAAGAATACAAAGGAAACTCTGATTACAATTCAAATTTTCAAGAATCTATCTAATCTAATTTGTGAATGCAATATGCAAGTCTTACTAATTTTTGAATTTGATAACACTTTTATCAATATTATGTATCAGTTATATTATGATACAGACATTATGATTTCTTTTGGAAAGTGCTCTGCAGTGATATTCTGTAAAAACCTCATGCTACGTAGCTCACCTTAAGCTCACTTGAGGATTTACTGAACAGACCGCCTGGGGGCCAAGTCTGCTATTTTTATAATTTTGTCATTCCAACACGATCCCATTGTCGTTTTGCTAAAAGTTCGTAATCTGCTAAATACATAATGGTCGATCATTTTGTCGCAACATTGTGCGGTTATTGGTTATAATTCGACCGACCGTCGAATTATAACCAATAACCGCACAATGACGTTCTAATGGTAGGTCACTGATCAAAGGAACTGTCAAAATTTTAGCAGATTACCGCCTAGGTCAGTCATTCATTTGTCATTTTGTACGAGATTACCATTCTATATCATTTCTTTCAATGGCGTGTCAGTGGTTGACCAATGGAAAGTCGTAATGACGCCATTATATTAGTAGATTACCAAACTTGTCAAAATCAACAATTATGAAATCAATGATAGACTATTCTGACACTATTGTAATAGCAGACTTGAGGCCCTGTTCAATTGCTTATTAGATACGATGTTATAACAGAAAATAAATTATCATCTTCACCCTTTAACCCATGACACTTGAGGTCGACGGAACAAGTTTAGTTCTCTTCTTCCATTCCGTCCTGTCAACCGTCATGATATCACTACCACTACCTAATAATACCTTTCCTAATATCACTACCTCCCTTCTCTTTCATATCATTCTTCACACGATTATCCTTCTATTCGGCCTCCCTCTTCCTCTAAATCCATCCCTATTATCCATCCTCATTTATATGCATAACTCTTTTAGTCACATGGAATATGCTATATACAGGAATATGCTACGAAATATGAACAGTCAGCAAAAGAGATAGGTATGCATTTCATCGGAAATGGTTGAAGTTTACTTAGAAACCGATGGAGGTTTTCGAATGAAATTTAATCAAATCATTGAAATGCTTATTCTCTATTAATTTTATTTCATTTTATTCAAAAACATCCATCGATTTCTAAGTAAACTTCAACCATTTCCGATGACCTGCATACCTATCTCTTTTGTTGACTGTACCTTGATATAATAATCACAACAAACAACAACACACTAACAACAATAGCCTCCCGCCGCGTGACGCAAGGCGGCGTTTGCTAGTTTGGTTACTAACAATTGTTTATGGAAATATTTTAAAGTAAATAATTATCATTATTTACTATCATAGACAGATCTTAAGAAAATTGTTACTAAGGGTCAGCTCACACCGAGACTCGACGCGACGATACTGGAAGAGGCCAGTGATTTCACGCTGCGCCGCGAGACGCATCGCAACGTCGCGAGGCGCATAGAAAAATCGTTGGCAACACGACGCCTCGCTGCGCAGCGAGGCATTACGAGGCGCAGCGTTGGATGGTGTAACGTATCCTAAATTCTCACAATGAAATGTGTATCTTTTCGTGTAGAAAATAAAGTTATATTTTGAGCCGCTCTTTTAAAGTGTGCGAGCAGCGTCGCGTCTCGGTGTGAGCTGACCCTAAGTATCACTTTATGGATTTTGTCCGAAATAAATGCTCATTATTATTATTTGAATGTCAATCTCAGAAAGATAAATAAGAAACCTACACCAAACAAATATAAACTTCATGGTTAAAATTGAAATTCTAGCGTAACAATTAGAATAAAAACATGAGCTCAAATCTTAATCAAGGCTGTGTAAAGATTGAGCGCTAAAATAATTGATCACAAATTCACAATGATTAAGCAAATATTACACAACGAAAATAAAACTAATTTCACGGAATGATTTGAGTTTATTATTACATTTTGTTTTACTACATTGTGCGATTTGGACAAAATTAATAATTTACACTTCACATCTTAATATACTTAATCTGTCATACAATCTGTTATAAAAAAAAATACGAAAAACTTTAATTATCGTAAATTGGCGGCATTCGCGCTAGCGACCATTAGACCAACTACAGGTTAATTCGGAGGACTCTGATGACCTAGTATTTAATACTTAATACTTACTTATTGTACTAAATACTAGGTCATCAGAATCCTCAAGGCGTTACACTTAGGTCCACGGGAGCGGAACCACGGGCTAGTAATAAATAATATTGAGCATCAGTAAGTTGTCTTGGCCCAGTGTTTAAGGCGTATGCCTCCCATACACGACGTTGTAAGTTCGCAACCAGGCACCAATGTGACTTTTTCAATTTCATATGTTCTTTCTAAGTTTATCTTGGACAATGACATCGGCGAAGGTGAACATCGTGAGGAAACCTGGACTTTAAATTAATATCAATCTGAAATCCGCCCTGAGCAAGCGTTGTGATCAATTCTCGTGTCTCATCTATGTGAGAAGAGGCCTTGGACCTGCAGTTGGACAATAATAGGACATTATTATTATCATTATCATCACCAAGTTAATATTACCAAGCCACCACCCCTGACATCCGGATTCGTGGTCGCTGTATAATGTAATAGTCACATTACATTCCTTATTTATGCTAATCTTGACACTCCGTATGCAGTGATTATTTCAGGGCTTAAAGATATCTTGAGGACCGCAAAGAGCTTTTTATACCTTTAGAGCTCTCGAGTTCTAGAGCTTATTGACCCACTACCGTTCCGTTATTCCAAAGACACCGGACACATCAGAAAACAACCATCCAGGAAAAACAATTCTAAACAAAGATAGTGATGCTGATGTATGTGCATAATAAGCTTACTATTACATAAGTGACGTCGTATGTATAATAAAAACAGACAATTTTCTAACCACTCCCACGAGACTGAATCACCAGGCCTCATTAAAGCAGGGGCTTGAAGATCGGATCGGCACGCAAGGAGATCCGATCTAGATGTTATCACCGCGACATCGCCACCGAAACCTCTTAGAATAAATCCAGTACTGACTTTACTTTTGTTGCTAACTTTTTCATTTGAATAGGCGTGCATCGTGTTGGAGTAAAATGCACGTGCGGGAAATATATCTATACTTTTATTTCGATAATCTATGAAACTACTAGTCCGAAAAACTCACTTTCACTTATAGGGAGCTACGTTATTCCTGAATGCTAGAAGCTATACTTTATTATCAATAAAATTAAGGATTTGTAAGAAAATCCACGCGAATGAAGCTAAGCTAATTTCGGTATAATGTAAGGTTTTAATTTCAAATGCAAAGCTTTAAATTTTAATGTGAGGAATGTAATGAAAATATAAATATTTCACGCTGTCTTTTGCAATTGCATGCACATAAATTGACATCTACATATGAGATAAATGTGTAATGGTATACAGAATAATCATAGGTACATACATTTTATTGCTTTTACTGAATTATAATGCATATTCATTGTTATTGAGAAATCACGACTAGCAATCATGTCATCAAAGTAACAGTAAAGCCATATAATAATATACTCATTCTGTACACTGAATAACACATCTGACCATTAAAGGCGATTTAGCATACCATCTTATGGATATCGGATAACCATCAGTCAGGCGACGCGTCTCTGCAGACTTCCAAACATTGGTTTACTGATGAATGTGTACCTGATGAAACCCTATCACAAAGTCCAAAGGTTCATTTTAGAGTACACTTTTTCATAAACGATGGTAGTGTTAAGTTTGCAACAATATCCTAAACGACGCCCAATGTCAAAGGGGAAGTAATGACCGAACATCATAAATAGGTAATAAGCTCCTTTTATCCAAGCTTGGTAATCCAAAGATTTATGAAATAGGAAGCAAGTTGACATAAAATATAACAAATTTATCGTTGTCGCGTTTTAATGTTAAGCAAGTTTACTGTCAGTTTTCAACAGCAAGCAATCAACGGGTTATGCTGAATAAGTACGTTGTAAATTAACGTTAACCTAAAGGCTATTACACTGTTTTATAGGTATACAGATTTTGTGTGTGTTAACAAAGAAAAGGACGTATCTGTTAAAAGTAGATACTTACTGTCGGTTTTATTAAGGTGGGATTGCTTTGTACAACTCAAAACAGTTCACCTATACTATTTATCTCGAAGGTGTCGTAAAAGGCATTTAAAGAACATAAATGGCAGTCACATTTCCCTGTAAATTGTTAACAACATACTGCGAAAGCCAGGTCATTAAAGTTGCAAGTTCAGACGTTAATTGTTTTCAATAAAAACAGAAACTTGCAAAATCAAGGAGTAGATTGAGTTGACTGGAAGATTCTAGAATACAAGCAATGGTCACCGCTGCTAATGGACATCTGTAATATCAAGAATTCAGGAGCCTTGCCTTGGAGGCGATCAATAAACACACACAGAAACACAGCAAATACTTTGCGGCAGAAATAGATATAGCGGTTGTACTTCTCCGGTCGAGTTCCTATACAAAATAAACCGGACAAGTGCGAGTCGGACTCGCCCACCGAGGGTTCAGTCTAAATTCCGTGGTTTGGTCACCCATAAAATTATGACGCGCGGTCATAATTTACCTCGATGAATGATTACGTACTTTAAATAAAGACTATATTTTTTTATGATTTAATTATAAATGTACTTTTCAGACTTTTCCCTGTATTTGTAGTATGAGACGATATGACTTGCCAAATTTCATAGTTCTAGGTAAACGGGAAGTACCCTAGAAATTTTGATTCTCTTGACAGTGTCGAAATATAGGTTTATTTGCGGCATAAGCGGCCGTATCTCTTTTTAACGTCAACTTAGAAGTTTGATTTTTTCACAGCTTCAAGGGACTGTAGTCTTGAGTATATGGTTTGAATTTCAACTCGATACCTCCAAGCATTCCCGAGATAAGGAGTCTTGACAGACAGACAGCCAGACGGACAACAAAGTGATCCTATTAGGGTCCGTTTTTTCCTTTTCATATATGGAACCCTAAAAACTCTGCTACTACTACTACCAATACTAACTGATATCTATCAATGTAGCACATTCCATATCCTGACACAAGTTCACGATTCGTCACATTCAGAACTAAATAAATTCACAATTAACATCCAATAACCTCTAATATAGATACCGATACGCTGAACCGGACCGTTGAGAAAATAATTGACAGATCCCATGAATATTAACTGAACCCAATTGTTCTGTCAAACGGATTCTGATACGGCAGCCCCGTTTCCCAGGACACAAGCGAACCACGACTGTAAAGTTTCCTCTTAAGGTAACAATCCATTAACATTTTGCCTCTAACTACATATCAGAGGGCGAATGTAAAGCGGCAATGTACATGCAATTAAGAGTTTAATTCGTGGCCAATGTATAGTTGGGTGCGGCTTAGGTATTTTCTAGTCGCCAGGATTAGTGTTATTACGTGAAGATAGAAACGGGATTTGCGCTGAGGTGTAAGCTGTGTTTATAATACCTACGTATCCATAGATAAAGCTGAAGTATTTTGTTTCGTTTAAAGAAATTGCTGGAGTAAGGAAATTGACGGTGTCTATGAAATTGGATGTGGTGGTGTTTCATTTCTTTAAGAATATAAAGGCTACGGTAAATTATGCAACAGTTATTATTGTTTTAATGGTAAGCAGAATATCAATTTTTGATATGGCTCTTCACTCTCTTTACTTTTAGAAACCACATTTGGACACAACAACAACAAAAATCGACGAAATGTCTGAACACGCATAACTACCGAATGACTACACAAAATTGGATAAGTCTTTTTTTAAGATTTGTATAAAAAAATTGCACCCTTGTGTAGCTGGGGCGGGCCGTTAGTATCTATACTTAATATTATAAAGCTGAAGAGTTTGTTTGTTTGTTTGTTTGGCGCTAATCTCAGGATCTACTGGTTCGAATTGAAAAAATCTTTTTGTGTTTGATAGTCCATTTATCGAGGAAGGCTATAGGCCCATGCGAAGCCGGGTCGGGTTGCTAGTTATAATATAAGGCTAAGGTTTAATGATAAACTTTCTAAAATATAGGTACAAGCTTAGTTTTTGTTTAGCATCAACCTGAAAAGAAGTATTTGTACGTATCATTCATTATGAACAATTTGTATTAGGTATATCTTTCACAATTTCATGGTTGGTCCCTGATTGCGAAAAAAAGGATTAGCTGTTTTGTTTCGTGATTTCAGGGGAGTATAATTAGTGTCTTGAACAACACTTTACAGAAACAAAACAAACAAAGTTTATTGGCAATAAACAACTCACAGCAATAAGGCCTTCGTATTTACAACAGAAAGAAAGGTTTAACTTACTCTAAACAAAACAACACAACAAACCTAATCAATTACGATTCGATCACAACTTAAAACGTTACAAGAAGCCATTCGCGCCAAGTGCAGCACAGTACAGAGAAATCCTAAACATTCCTTAGCACAAAGCTCCAGTTAGGCTAGTCATTATGCTAAGAAACAGGTAGTCTGTGGTACGGATACGCCATTACAGTAACGTTTTGTAATTTTGTAGCAAAGAATGCAAGCTTTGCGCGTTAGACAGCGAGTCTTTACTGCACCAATAATAATTAAAGGTGCTATATTTTAACATTTTATAGGCTTGGGACTTGCGACTTCTTTTTGTTTCTTTTTTCTGATAGATTTATGGGGGAAAAGTTAGTTGTAAAGTTTATTATAGGATTATAGGATTGAATAGATGTTTATGACTCACTTTTGTAGTTTTAATAGGACGTAAAATAGCCGTTACAAATGTAAATGGTTGGTTCGTTATGGCTCTTGAATTTGTGAAAAAGAATTAAGATGGTACTTTTTGAATTTTAAATTGAACACTTCTTTCATTTGTTTTCCTTCCACGAATAAATTATTCATTAGGTAATCATTTAAATAGCTATATTTTGAGTTCTCCTTCTATTAAATAAAATCATGAATTAAATTGAAATATATCAATTGATATTTAGCCCAATTAGTCAACTAAAAAGTTTGGTGGAAACTTCAATGTAAATGTAATTTATAACTATCAAAATATTAAAATTAATATTTAAAACGGTCAATTAAAGTCAAACCATAAAAAAAAGAAAACAGAATTCTAAGCGGGCCAATTACATCGAAAGTCGTTGTAATTAAAACTTAATTAATTAAATATGCACATACCATTAACTGACGTAACCTGTCAATGTCAATCTGATATAGAAATGTTTATGAGTCAAAGACTTTACACGTCAAATTGATTTGCGTAGTCATAAATCTATTAAAAACACTTTTATTTACGTAAGTATGCTATAATCTTAAAGCTTTTATACCAGCGATATAGATATTATGCTAATCTTATCTTTAGCATAATGCATTATTTAAATTGGTTTTAAAATTAATGCTAATGAGAATACTGCACCAATAAAATTAAGTTATTGTTAGTTTGATATTAAAAATTGAGGAAATAGAAGTAACATTTAACGGTATGATAACGGTAAACAGTCAAACTCACCATAGGGCAGATTGTGAGGTAACTGACTAGGACTACAGTGACCACAATCAAACAACAGGTGCAAAGGCCAGCACATCAAGCTACAACAATAGATTTCTAACTTTACTTCAAAAGAATAAGCTTCATATTCAATTGCGAAAATTTGACAGTTTGGTATGGCTTCATGTGCTGGCGTCTGTACAATGAAACTTTTGAACAAATCAACTTAAGTTCGAAATGACAAAAGACAACGCTATTAATTATTATTTCCTGCTAAAACGATCCTGCTAGAATTAGGTAGATGACACAACCAATAATTCCATGACAAAACTTCCGTAAAAAAATACTTAATTGCCCCCCGCCCCCCGAGCCCTGAAAACCCGCTTAATTTTCAATTTACTATAAAATTAGATTTTAATTGCTTTGAAATCAATAAATATTTTGGTCAATTGAGATGGCAAATGACTACCTACAAGTAAAGTATAAATTGTCATAAGAAATCTATGGAAAAAAATATTGGTAGTGTCATCCAATGAGGGCTATCGTTTTTATGGCCACCAGTTGGCGCCACTGTCGAGTAAGGTCCCAAACGTGTAATCATATTAATACTTAAAATCGTACCGTAAAAATATCGAGCATGCCGTAGTGTTTCGCAGTCCCGTTTTATTCGGAAAAAAGGAGGACTTCAGTTTCCGAAAGATAAAACTGTCTCAAAGCACTGACATTCATTGACCCGTAACTTGTATTTTCCATAATAAATCTCAGGTATTGCAAAATATTCACAACGTTACTCTAATTAGACATACACCCGCGTAGCCTACCCACAAACAGTGACATTTGACGTTTCGGAGACCTCACACTACACTAGCGCCCCTAGCGGCGAATTCATACGCGATAGCCCTCATCGACTTAACTATTATTAAACGTCAGGTAAGTCAGTGAAAAGAATTCACGAAATTCACTACCAAATAATCGTGTTAAATAGATTCGAAGTAACCCGCACGGGTTACTTCGAATTATATATATTTGTTACTTTAGGAATGTATTATGAGGCCACTGACATTTTCCAAACTTTTTACACCTCTAAGCTTAGGCTTAGTACTCATCACACGCACAATCTCACACGTACTTCAGTACAGACTCACACCAGACATGAGATAACTACGCTTGAGATAAAATATTACAGTACAAAAAATATGCTTTTCGGTATGAGATTAAACTAGCGATAAAATGGTTGTGCGACCACTTTTTATTGCTAAAATAGTAGCATGACAGTAGCCTCAGGGTTTACTAAGAATTAGTTTTTTGATGTCTATGCGTATTCTTTTTTTTAAACTTGCGTACTATGCAATTATATTTCTCCCGCCATCGCCATCTTGGAATGAAGTGGTTAGTGCCTGATTTATAGTTTCTGTTAACGTCTTTGAGTGTCTTATATTTTAAACGATTACTTATGATTTATTAGGCTCTTTATTCCGTTTTCCAAAGCTCGGAGATCAAAATTAATGTCCAGCTTACTATTGTGATAAAAAGAGTTAACAAAATATTTGTAAATCTATACAACCTACATGAATATAAATCTATTAAAAGAACACGTCGCCTAACATAACTTCCTAGAATATTGTAATAAACTTTCAAGTCTCGTTTCTAAACGCAACAAACTCCTTTTATTCCATCCAATTTACGATAGCATCTAACAAAAACGTCCAGCTTGCCAGCAGTGAATTAAAACATGTAAGCGTCTACAAAGCTAACCGTAGGGTTTAGAAAGCAGATGCTATAAATTATAGCGAAGAAGAGGCACCGGATACAAAGAGACATGTATAATTTGCTAGAACCAGTTCCTACACAGATCGAGCATCGAACCAGTAAAATATAATGTTACTATACTATCCAGTTATAAAATATCACATACGATTTTATTTATGAGTTTTTAGTATAGAATTTCTAGTATGGCTTGGCCAGGTGTTTCGCAAATATAAATATTAAAAAGTTTCCAATTTCTTTTTATTTTCTATAAAACAAAAATTACACCACTCCAAACATCGGCGAGTTAGTGTTGTACGTCAAAACTATCGATAATCTTGTCTCGTCGCTGCTACTCGACAGAAGATTTATTGTTCCACTGTTGCGAGGCGTTCACCTACGCGGTGCAAGTGTTTTAAATAAGTCTAACGATGTTATCGATCGAACATCAAGAAAGACAAACTATAAGATTTATTTTGTGGAACAATTTATCGATTGTAGTTTCTCAGTCAATAGGTGCCGATGCCGACTACGCATGCATACATGATACAAATAAAACTTTAATTAAGTCGTTGTTAGCATTTAAATAACGACTGTAATGCACACACAGGGTTTAATAAAGAACTAAAGCAACTGGACACGTTAACGAGAAATGTTAATTACACAGCGGATGGCATAACTATAACGTAATACCTTTTTATTATAGCACAGAACAATAAATGATCCCATTTTACGACACATAGGTAATGCTAACACATTGTTATTAACACTTTTACAACGCCATAATCAAAATTGCGAAGCAATTATGACGTAACAAAATAAAACCTATGTGTGTTAAATCAGAACGAACTTTTTGAAGCGTGTAATATTAAACTCACAGTTTTAATTAACTCTGCAAATATCGTAAGCGGGAATAGTAACTATAATGGAAACGATTGAACTTCATTATCATAATCATTTAATGCAATCGCAATCTTTAATTACCTCTTCTGTAGTCAGTTGACCATGCACCTTATTTGCGTAATAGTATCGATAAAATGCAATTGAGGCCAACACTTTTTTCAAATTGACAGCTGATTGGAAGATCGGTATCTTTAAACTCGTGTCGGGTGAAATTGTTCGTTATTTTCTGTTAATTGTTTTCCGTGTTTGCTTTATGATTTATGTCTGTTGAGAACTGGTATTACTGCGTGCATGTCGAGCTACGTAAGAGAGTCGATATCCCCTCATCATATCGTCTAATAATTTACGTGATTCAATGTATCCGTCGTTCCCTTTTCAAAAGACCGTTTGTTTGTTCGCAAAGTAGCAGCTTTGATGTTCGCCTAGTCTTTGCGCGTGAAAGGAACTCCAATCAGTGTCAACAAGAAGTACGTTCCTGCTTGGAACGGCTGCAATAATGTGCTGGGGATTAATGATTGCAATAGTACGGGTGTAGTGACAAATTGCTGGGCCGTCGGCCACGGAAACATTAACCAGTTTCCAGTTGATTCCTGCTACTTTAACGCGGCGATAAATAGCTAATATACTTTAATGCGCTGTTTTCATTTGGTTCATGATAAAGGCGACAGAGTAATCACTACATGTTGTGTAAAATGAAGCACCCAACCCATGTAACGATGCCCATGTTCATCTGTATGTTTGACACTAATCTGAAGATCTAAGAGTAGTGTGTGGGTGTTAGAACTGCGTCATTCATATTTTGTTTTGAATATAATATGTACTAAGATTATTTCTTTTTTTTTGCAGGAACGTGCTTAAAACCCTTTTAATATTGATGAATAGCGAGTCCAAATAAAATACATCAGTAGTGTTATTAAGTAAAATATCTTTCAGATAAATTTTTCTCAGTGAATTTAAATGTAACCCACAACATGATGCGAAAAATTCAGTTAATCTAACGCTAACTTCACTTAAAATTCATAGAGGAAGATTTTACAGCAAACACGAGCTGGAAAAACTTTCCAAACCAACGATTTAAGACTTAAAAAACAAATAAACTAGGTTACTTATATCTATAACTCTGATCATATATATTGAGCAACAAAAACGCCGATTATAACCTGTTCTTATATGAGGCTCATAAACATATCATTAATTGTCGATGGCTTCATTAGAGGCTTCCCTTTCGTGTATTTGTTTAAGCTTTCTATAGGAAGTTGGGTGGGCGTGTAAGAGTATCTTGGTAATAAGTGCTAATACTTCTGACCTCGATATCGATACACGGGTTGGGCCACACTATTAGCACTTTAGGCGTAGGAAATAGGAACAATATAGTGTCGTACTGTGACTGTTAGTTTTTACGATGTTATATTTGTTTTCACTTATGTTTCTTTTTTGTTTTTCTTGTAAGCTTGTAATCGATTTTTACGGCTGTACGAAATTTGTTGGAATTTAGCACACATTGATTAATCTACTTTAAAACAGAATTTTTCTAACGTTTTTGTGTTCCCATGGGAAAATAAACCGAAAAAAACTAGCGAGCAAGCGAGCTAGCTAGTCAAAACTAGTTTAAACATAAAGTAGGTCTCATTAGAAACAGATAATTGTACCGATTCCCTTGTTCACAAACTAAATTAAAATTAGGCATTTGGCATCTCTTACTACCAGGCAGCTGAAGAAAAGGACGGCGACAGACAAGGAGTAACAGAGATGTCAAATTAGTTTTTCCCTTGAACTTCGCAGTGTTTTTAATCAATACGTTCTGAAATGACAACTATAATTGTATGAACATTTTAGATCAACTTAAATTGACAGTTCTTATTAATATATGTCTCTTTCTTGTTTTATTAGAGAGAAAGAGATATAAATAGCTTGAAATTAATTTAGTTCATGCTGCATGCACAACAGAATTGGCACCAATGTCTGTCAAACCAATAAACAATCACTTGAAGTACTATTTTAAATACTCTGAACTGGTAGTACTGCAGGGAATACCGTCCTAACCTCAAAATCGATCAAAGCTAAATATTTGGAACATATTTTATTGTCAACAGTAACTGCAAATACTGGGCGTTTGTTTATACAGCCTGAAACGTGAGAACGGTATTTTAATGACGATTTATTCCATTACAATCGTTACTTAGTTTAAATAGAATATTTTAACTAACAAGTACCTAAGAGGTTAATTCAAGGCTTTATCTTAAAACTTAGTAATAAGTAGGTATAATCACTACTACGTTAATTAATGGGCTACTGTCTGGGGAAAACCGGGAAAATACCAATGTTTTTAGGGTTCTGTACCTCAAAAGGAAAAAACGGAACCCTTATAGGATCACTTTGATGTCCGTCTGTCTGTCTGTCTGTCAAGAAAATCTCGAGAACGCGTAGAGATATCGAGTTAAAATTAAAACCATATACCTACTTAGGTCCACGGCCCTTTGAAGCTGTCATAAAATCAAACTTCTAAGTTAACGTGAAAAAAAGAGAACTACGAAATTTGCCAAATAATATCGGCTTATACTATAAATACAGGGAAAAGTCTGAAAACTATACATTTGTAATTAAATCTTTAAAAATATATTATTTTTTTATAACGAGCTTTTGTCCGCGATTTGGTCCGTGTAAATGTTGGTTATCGCGGATGCAGACGAAGTCCGGGATTAAAAAGTACCCTATGTGCTTTCCCAGCGTTCAAACTATTTTCATACCAAATTTCAACAAAATCGGTACAGCCGTTTCATCGTGGAAGCGTAACAGACAGAGTTATACTTTCTCATCTATAATTTTAAAGTATGGAAGTATGGAATTATGTGTTATACCTACAAATTTGTACGAAACCCTCGGTGAACGAGTCCGACTCGCACTAGTCCGGTTAAGTTCAATTCAAACGTTTCTGGGTTTATCTTGATCATGACTGATATATGTGAACGAGAAAATCGTGAGAAAATTTGGACTTATTACGAACTACTTAACTTTTGCTCGCAACTTCGTCCGCGTGAAGGCCGGTTATCGCGGATGCAGACGAAGTCTCGGATTAAAAAGTAGCCTATGTCCTTCCCCAAGGTTCAAGTTATCTTCATGCCAAATTTCATTAAAATCGGTCTAAGTTTCATCGTGAAAGCGTGGCAAACAGTTACTTTCGCATTTATAATATGAAAGTATGGAAGTATACTTAAGATATAAGTCTGGAATCGCCAAACCGCTTTAAGCTATCGTGGTGATCAATGCTCGTGCTTTCTTGTGCTTATGAGAAGAAGCCTTTGCCCTGCAGTGGGACAATAATTACAACTTAATTAGATTTTTTTTCAAAGTCAAATCATTTATTTCAATTTAACCATTAAAAGGCACTTTTAAACTGTACTGTATTTTCCTATACTTTTCCTATACTATCCCACTGCTGGACAAATGCCTCCTCAAGTTGTCTTTAGGAACTTTATTCCAGCGCCACCTCGAACCAGCCCTAGTGGACCAGCTTAGACTAATTTAATAACATAAGAACACACCTACCTAACCTGAATGCAAAGTGAAACATCACCAAAAATACTAATATGATGTGCTTAAAATATCTAGTTTCACATACGGATGAATCATGTGTAACGGTAAAGTTAAACCACATACATACTTGTCTAAACAGTTATGTAGAAGAGGCAGGAAGATATTTGCATGTTCTAGCTGCTTACGTCATAAGAGAAAACCACCGTAATTATTTAACTTAAGAATGTTGTAATACATGTTACTTCAATCATTTGGAATTGGAAACGTTTATTTGCGTAATAGGACACTTCCGAAACGTACAATACGTTGTCGGATATTTTCAATTTGATGGTATATAATTTAATGCTGGCACTACACATGGCGTATTTGTGCAAATTTTCGCCTTATTTGGATAATACAAAATGGATGTAGATGACAAAATAATCCTTTGTAATTTTTTTGTGTTCATTTTACTAATACAGAAAATAGACAACGGAATGCGGGCCTGATTTGTGTCTTTTATAATCTGTGCAAAGATCAAGCCAATTTTTGTCAATAGTTCGTTCTTTACTTCCGTTTTCCGTTCGGTACATGGCTCACACCGCAGTGCGTTATCTCCGCGTTTCAATTTCCAAAAATAGTGTTCTGATGAAACAATGAACTTTATTGCAATAAAACCATGTTATATTTTGTATTATCCAAATAAGGGGAGTATTTGTACAAATACGCCATGTGAAGATGTGATGTGAAGTGCCAGCATAAAAAAAAGTCTTTCTCTATGAAGTTGGCGTTTTACAAAACTGGCCATTTAAACGTAATATTTATGTATGGCTGGCAATAAATTGTATACTAAATTCAAATTAATTGTGTTCAAATTCAGTCATTTGTTAATTGATAAGTGATTTAATTTCATTACATTTGTATAATTTGGAATACGAGTACAAACGGCTCGCAAATTTAAATCCGTGTACGGAGTGAACACTACAAACGAACGCACGACTCGTTATTGGTTTGAACCACGTTTGAATTATGATTTTAACGCTTCCGACATAAAAATATTGATGTAAAAAATGGACCCCGTGGTCGCCCGAAAACTACAGTCAATAACAACGAATTAAAGGCGATAGTGGAGGCTGACGATACTCAATCTACGGCTGAGTTAGCAGCAGCTTTCAACGTTAGTATCAAAACAATATTGATCCTTTTACGTTCAATTGGCAAGGTTAGGGAGTCAGTGCTATTAATATGACGGTTGACAAGACGGAATGGAAGAAGAAAACGAGTTACCCAAAGTAAAATGGGATAAGGGCGTAATATGACGATGTCAGTGTTCGCTTATTTATTTAAATTATATATTTCAACAGTTGTTTAGTTAATAGTTTCGTAGATTACCCCCTACAAACAAACTTACAAAGTAACAAACAAATTTTACCTCTTTATAATATTCGTATAGATGAACCCGTGTTATTTAACTACCTACTTACCTATTAATATTCAGAATATTCAGGGTTCTTATTCTTACTATCCTGGTCTTCATGTGCGTTCATGTACTAGGTACAGTAGCGTCCAGTCTATGAGAAAGCTGCGATTGTATGACCTCGCAGTCACACGCAACGCATACCTTTATGCCATGCCTTTATCTCACGCTTGGTGTATGCGAAATTAAAATTATTTGCCATAATATTGTCTTTGTTACGTAGCATGCGTGACTAAAGAAGATGGTTGGTAATATTATGTGACCTGAGAGATACGTTGCAGAATTACTTTATTACGAGACTTCTGTGGTTCTTATTATACATACATTTCCGGATTTCTAAATCAAGCCATCGTTCATTTCCATTAGTGAAAAAGAGGTCTAAATAAATTAAAAAAAAGTTAAAGAGGTACTGTTTTGTAGCTGACATAGGTACTGGTCATCGATGTGAATTCACAACATTTTAAAAACTTACAAACCAATCAAAAATAAGGTGACTCAATATAGGTGTCCGGGAGTGAATTTTTAGCCTTCAACGTTCCTAAGACTTCCGACCTAAAATACAATGTTTCACTTTACAGAATTATAACCCAATAATAACAGACCTTAAGCATATATTATTAGCATGTTAAAAGCAACATTTTACTCCTGTACTTGTGATACACTGATTATATTACTATGGTACTTATGGTCATTCCATACACGTAAGATGTTCTCATAGTAACAAAAATGTTGACCATGTATAGCTTCCACACACACATACCAGCACACACACACCAGCACACACTCACAGCATGCGTACATGCAGTGATCTGCATGTACCCCGATAAAAAGTATCATATTAGGAAGATATATGATGTTAATCCAGACGAGAAAGAAACATCAATAATATTCATTTTTAAATTTAGTAGGTACAATATTTTAGTCGTTTGCAGTTTGCACGGAAAGAGAATTTAAATGACCTCCACTATTTGATATGCTATTCTAAATCGATGATCTAAATCGAGTAATCTGTAAAATACTCGATATTATCCAGATAATTATGCGTAGCTAAATCTAGCCTAGTACTCGAGACCATTAACTAACTTACATCGTCGTAAACGAGTCAACCGATTAGCGTAAAATTTCATAGACGATAGATCAGGCTTTAGATTACAATTAGCATTACATTGTGTACTGCTAATAATGTAAGTAATGCTGATGGAACGATACATAAATAAGGAGATAGAAACTAAGGTTTGCTTGCGGCTTCGCCCAGAAGGAAATATTCTAAAACTTTGGCAGTACAAAAGAGCTTAGTGAGACTCCTAAAATGAGTTCAAGGAACGTTTTCGAGATAGGAATGAAGAACAAGTAATAAGGCATCAAGATGTAGTTATTGTTGCCATCGCGGGAAGAACAAACAGTGAAATTCTGTAAGAAATCACCCACGAATTCAAATCCTATCGAATCTGACTTTGCTTATCTTAAGTGAAGAGTATTTGGTCAAAATAGTTACATAAAAATAGTTCTCTTCACCTATGCTCTCACTAAGTGGCGCTAGCGTAGTTTTCATCGAGTTACAGAATACCTGATATAGTCTTCACCGCGGAAGTAAGCAGTGAAGTGAGTTTTTTCAGAAAACATTGCTGGATAAAGCTGACACAGGAGCGTGGAAACTTGTAAATAGAAGCCTATGTGAGCATTGGGTTAAATGAACATCTACAAATACTACAAGCATCGACAAGTACCTAACTTATTCTCTAGATAGCCCAATACATAAAAACATATAGTATATGTTGTAACACATACTATATTTACTTTTTATAAGCATGCAATCATTTTTAATAATTGCTGTTTACATTTTATAATACTTGTTTTTATAGATTCATGGAATATTTTATAATTTAAATGGGCCTTTAAAGGTACTTACATTATATTCCATCGAGCATAAAGACTGTGTGTCTGCTAATTAAATGTATTATAGTTCCCTTTTTAAAAATCTGGAAAATAAATAATGTTTTGATAAGACATGTTTGTCAATGACAGTTGTCGATCTTGACAATTGTCAGTAATTCTTTTAATTAGTTATCGGCTTATATAACTTAAAACCTTCAAACTGATATTTTGTAGTCGAATATATGGGTGTATTGCTGTATTTTATACTAAACAGCTGGATACCCGCTAATGTATCTGGTGTTCTTAAAAATCCTATACGCACTAATCGAATAAAAATAACTGGCAGACTACAATAATTGAGTCTGGCCGGTACTATAATACCCCGCTATATGACCATACGGGCGTTCCAGAAATAAAATTCATACTTGGAAAATAATATGAATTTCGGGAGAGCCGACAGGAAAGAAACCTGTCAAATGGGGGTCTAGATCTCGCTGTCCACTAAGTAGTGTTACTTAGTGGACAGCGAGATCTGCTGAATTACTTAGAAGTCTACCGGTCGGACAACCAAAAGTCAGTAACAGTCCTGAGTCGTGCCATCGAGGTGTCGCGTGCCTGCTGCTCCCAGGGCGGGTCTTACTGCTGAGATTCCCCGGGGACTTCCGTCCCAAAGCTAGGAGCCGACCGCGGCAGTCTTATCTTCAGCCGATCCTGTTTCCCGACCAGGCTGTGGAGCCTGGAAATCTCTACCACAACTTAGTGCGTCTAGGTTAGTGTTTTTTATATCTCTGTTTTTATACTCATCGCATTCTTGTGAGAGCTATTAAAATTTTAACGTACCAGTCTACTTAGCCTTTTATTTCATAAAAGCAGTAGAAGTGTTACAAACACAAGAAACGATTTGTACAAGATCACATAAAAACAAACAATTTAATAGCAGTTACAATTGAACCAAACTGACGCACCTTCAATCACTGGGCCTAGTAGTTCGAGCGCTCGCAGTAAACATAACATAAATTCGATCGATTTTTGAATAGGAAATACGCATTCCGTACATAATATTTATTTACATTGAAGACTTTATTCATTTCAATGGATGATTGATACTAATCAAGCTTGTATAAAATTAAGCCAACATGCTTTATGATAGTCATATTTCAATTTGAAAATCGACTCGACGCCATTGATTTACATTTCGTAAATCAATAACGCTAGAAGCGAGTACTTTACATGTTTCATACATTACATTATACCACTAACCACAACCACAACATGTGGACAGGCTCAGATTTTCAGCTACATCTGAACAGTCAATTGTTTTATTAGCCAGCCATAATCAACAGTCGAATAAGTAGAGCAATCAAATAATTGGATTAATTTTCATTTTACAATCGGCCATCGTTAATTCATTTACTTCGCGTTACTGCTCCAAGCAATTCCAAATCTGGACCCGCCTACAGTCACATTCATTGATTAATAATTTAATTTAATTGAAACTTAGTTACTAAAACAATAAATCAAAAAGTGTTCTTGATATTTGTTTATTGAATTAGCGAGATATTTAGAAAGGTTCGACCCAAACTTGTGATTCGATACGCGTCAAAGTATGCGCTGAATATGGTTAAGACTAGATTCCTACACTCGGTTAATGCAAAGTTTGACGAATACTTAGAATCAGGATTCTATAGTCACCACTCACATAGTTACCTCATAGGCGGTGACTAGCACTTGCGCGCAGACTATAGAATCATTATTCCCAATATACGGACTCTGCATATTTTAAATTTCTATATGTAGGTCCGGTCTAATTCCGCGGTTAAAATTATTTTATGTCAGTGTAGCAAACATGCGCCGATGAAGGCCCACCGAATGACAAGTGCGAGTTTTTCGACCTTTCTAATTCGTATGGAATAATAGTGATTCCCATTACTGTATCTAGATGGTGTTATTACCGATCCATACTAATTATCGCACTTAGAACTCTGATATTAAGTGTATTATGTATCACCATACATACATAAGTAACCTGTAAAACATAATATGAAACTAACCGTCATACTTGAAATTCAATAATATAGCTAACTAAAGAATGGTCTTATTGAAACTAGAAAATAAATACATAAAAGCCGGCAGAGTTGCCCGTGGGAAGTCCGGACTAGAATTATAGCACCCGCCCATTTCATTCCGAGGGTGTCGTAGAAGGCGACTAAAGGAAAATCTGGAAGTCGGGCCGCAGCGGTTTCCGTGTACTTAACAACTTCACTGTGCCCAAGACGCCTGCCAAGCGTGGGGATTATGGCACCCCTCTTCCATTGATGGGCGAGGCCTTTGTTCAACAGTGGACGTCTTCCGATTGATGATGAACTACATATTCCCCTATATATTCTCAAAATTGTAGCTATGGTAAAATGCCGTAGGTCTGATTTTAGCATCCTGGATCAAAAGAGATTTTCAATAAACTATGTAGTACCCATGTTCTTATTTCGCTCTGTATCAACGCTAAATAAAATTTTACCGTTTCGTTTAATTTGTAATATTGAATTGAGGAATTGTAGCAATTTTACTATTTTGTTCGAAAACGACTTCTCATAAATATTCAATAACAAACAGTGACTTTTGAATATGTACAAGTTTCTTTTACATATTTTGTAGACAAAATATTAATTGTAGCGATTCCAAAAGCTATTTTATTTAATCATTTCTGTAACTGTTTTTATATCATTTTGATTATTTTTTCGTGTAAATTAATTCTTACTGTGTATCATATTAATCTTTGCTTAGCGCATACCTAATGCAAAGATTTCTATATTGATGATTTTTTTTTACAGTTCGCCAAACAAGTCAACGATGTATTGTCAATTGGATGGAAAAGTGGTTTCCGTCAGACACTTAGACATTAGTTAGCTTACACGTCCTTTAGCTAAGCATTATTCCTGTCACTGTTGCACAACTGTCAATCTACAAGTGTAAGACAAAGACGGTAACATAATTAGTTATGTTACCGTCTTTGTCTTTTTGTGTTTGGCTTAGGTCAAATTACTTGCTAAACAGGTAAGAGCAAATGAGTGCAACACCCTTGTGTTGTCATTCCAAATCGACTCAAAAATAGAACAGAGTTATGATAGAAAACCTGATAATAAAATAAAGAAAGAATGAAAGGAAAATAGTTCTTTCTGCACAAACAAAACGAAAAGATAAACATTACAAAAAAAATACTTCTTTATATCGTAAGTCGTAACGAAAGAAAACGTCAACAAGAAAATTGTGGTCAATCTTCAAAACACAAAAACATCAGTATTTTGGTCAAGAGGTCAAACATAAACGCTAAACCAAGGGTTGTCAAACAATAAATGTGCAACAGTATTCTCTAATTAAACATAACTGTAAGACAATGATAGAATTAGTAAAGTTCATTATGCTAATCTTAAGGCCGGTTAATTAGCAATTTAGTTTCAACTAACGCAGCAAGGTACGTTAATTGTTGAAAGAGCTATTATAGCTTTAGCCTAATAATATATCTAGGATAGTTGGATTTAATTTTACCAAACAGAATAAATCCACTTCAAAATTGTAATGTTTTTGGATATTTAACGCTAATTAATTTTATTTATTTAAGCATGGAAGACGTAAAGCTACAAAACAAAAACTTAACAACAGAAATTGTATTATTTTAATTTATAATTGAACTGAATTTAATTGTATTGTTTGACATTATGTAGTTCTAATGTGTATGTGTAATTTATCTGTTGTTAATTATTTTAATGTACCTACTTGTGTTTTATTTGCTATGTAATGTATGAACTATGTCTGCTATAAATAAATTAATACAAAAGGAAAATAATAATAATAAGGAAAGTCGACAGAAAACCAATTACAAGTCTCCTCGTTTAAATCTATTTTTTTGATTTGTGATCGTGTTCTGTTTTGAATGTACAGACGCCAGAACATCAAGCTATCCCAATTTTCCCAATTGAATATAAGGTTCATATTCAATTGGGAAAATTTTTCATAAAATTCTTTTGTAATAAAGTTGAAAAACTATCCAAGGAATTCAACAGATTGTTGTAGCTTGATGTGCTCATCTCTGTACGTTGCTGTGAACTAATTTTTCTGGATAGTGATAAGTAATTGAATTATTGAGAGATTGTGGGTTGGCTTAGTTTGTTTTGGCAGAATTAAACTCAATTTTAAAAATAATGTTTTTTCAGCGGTTCGACTGTGACAATATTCACACTTGAGGCTAAACCAATTATTTATTTCTAAAATCAAAACAGTTATAATCTTCTATACTGGGTGATTTTTTATTCACGTTCCAAATTTCTCAGGGTGATAGTACCCATGAAATTGAATAACTTTCTCCAAAAAACATGGGTCGAAATATTAAAAAAAAAACGGACTTCCCATACAAAATCAATAGTCAGCTGATCGATTTTGTATGGGAAGTCCGATTTTTTTTTTAATATTTCGACCCATGTTTTTTGGAGAAAGTTATTCAATTTCATGGGTACTATCACCCTGAGAAATTTGGAACGAGAATAAAAAATCACCTAGTATAATAAAAATGAATCGTTGTTCGTTTGTCTCGCTTGTTTGACTCGAGAACGGCTGGACCGATTTCGCTAATTTTGGTCTTGAAATATTTGTGGAAGTCCAGGGAAGGTTTAAGCAGTAAGAAAATTGAAAAACAATAGGGAACATTACGCGAAACTCGGCGCAGAGGGCGCCACTAGCACATTCCGTAAACCATAACCTCGTATTCTTGTTATATTATGTTATTAATTGTAATAAATAGGTATTTTGTGAAAATATATCCAAGTTTTAATTAATCTTACTTACCTAACTGTACTTTAACCATATTATGGCGTCCTACGACCATTTGAAAACGGATTCTAGGTTATGCTCAGAATAAAATAATATTTGGTTGTCTTACATGATAAATGTGAACGTTATTCTGTAAATGCGACTATCTCACCTGAATACTTAACCTGAACATATTTTAGAATGATTTTTAGCTGCTTCCCAAAGTTTTCACAAACATTTTCTTCTTTTGGAAATGAATAATTCCCTTCATTTCTTCATCGAAATACACAGCACTGATACATTATTGCATAATATAACACACTTCCCAATTTTGAACTCAATTAAAGGCAGAATTTCACGCTTTGAACGACTCGTCGATAATCTGTTTACGGACTATGCTGGTGCTGCACTCTGGTGCCAGAACATTGCTGTAATATCCCCTATTGACAGGACAACGTCTGTCGGGTCAGCCAGTAACATATAAAAGTAACTTGGAATTAGAAAACAGACATAAGCTAATTTAAAAGTATATGGGCGAACCTGGCGGCAAAATTATATTATTTAATTTTAAACCATGTTACTACTACATAGTTCATTTTATAATACCACTATACCACTATAACCCCTTTGCGTTATGTTTGCAAAGGAAATGAACAAAACATAAAATATTAATGTCATAAGATAATATGTTTAGCGGAAGGCGAGATTACCTTTCACGACCACGAAACCTAATCTAGTAATTCCTATTTCCTATAAATGTAGTCTGATTCTGATAGAAACCTTATGTGTGTCACATTCGTACGCAAAATACGCGCTGAGACGTGGAGTTGCGGACACTACTTCAGGCATTGAGTGGGGATTGTGTTTTTCAACCTTCTTTCTGTTCATATATATCAGCTTTTGGCGATATCAAGAGCACGCACAACTACTAAGTCATCATCATCATCATGTCAACCTTTAGACGCCCTCTGCTGAGCATAGGTATCAACCAAGGACGGGTTCAGCCGTATCTAATCGCCATGCTTGGCTGATGCATGTTGGCGATTGCAGTAGGTGTTATGGTACTCAGAAGGACGCTGCTGCTGCCCATCCTCTCGTCTAAATCCCTCTGTCGCCTTCTACGACACCAAAGGGTAGAAATAGGGTGGTGCTATTTGCGATGTTCCGGTCGCGAACTGCACCACCCTATTACCCACCACGGCCCAGCCCCACAAGGCTTAGTAGCAGAACCAATATACTATCTATTTGCTCTTGCCCAATGTTGTTTGGTGTCTGCGAATTGAATTTTCTTCTTTGACACTCCCCTGTAATTTTTATATCGTCTTATTTCTCCTGTCTGCTATGATGAGACCGATTGAGACAAACAAGCCCCCAAAACGAGTGCCATCGTTCGGCCGACCGACAATAATCTTGACTTTGTTGTGCAACCTTATCATCTGCTTAGCCAAAAGGCTAAGCAGAGCAGAAAACCCAACACTATATTGGGGACGGCATGCAGTCTAACCGGATACAGTTGATTACCAGTGGTTTACAAGGAGCGACTATTTGGCCTCCACAACCCAGTTACTGTGTAACACAATTCCACTTGGTTGTCAGACTTCTGGCGTCTGACTACAAATGACAACCGCAAGGACCAACAGCTTCACGTACTTTCCGAGGCACAAAAGGGTCTCGGTATAAAATGGATGGTCCGCCATCCACGGACTGGCCTCGGCAAGCGTAGCTTAACCCAGACCGATCGATCCGCACGGTTTTTACTTTGCTACGAGCAGGTGATTGTACAACCTACTGTTTTTTGTATGCTATGTAGGTAATGTGTTTTGTGTTATGATATTATATTTTATCTAAAGTATCAACCCTACACCAATCAATAATCACTTAGATTTTCGCTTTCGTCCCATTTTGGACGAAATTCACATGAAACAGAGCGAACCGACTTCGATACACTAGTTTTTATGCGCAAAAAATGACCGAAACTCTCGTTGTTATACATTTTTTGTTCAGTTTGTGGTAATGGATAAATATAGTCTCGTTTTCCTATTAAGAACAGTTTTGAAGAAATAAAAACTATAAAGTTAATGCTTGAAAGTTCTTTTTGCAACATCGTGACCGTGGGTCACTGGGTTAATTTGACCAACTGTCAGTAAATGTGCAAAGTTCATACGTCAAAGCGTATTGAATGACTCACTTCCTAATTAAACGACCTGCAGGTCGTGGGTGTTAAATTAACTTACGTTGGTACTTTATAGCTTGGACGGCAGGTACGTGAACGGTTCAGAAATGCGTAGGTAACGAAGGACCTAATGGACAATGAGGCTCTAATACTGAATGAAGGAACCTAAAACTATCTATTTTAATTTTTGGTGTGTGTAATGTATCACAGAAATCTATCTATAGATGCTAATAAAATAAAGCGTGAGAGTTTGTTTATTTGAACGCGCTTTACTCCGAAACTAAGGGTCTGATTCTGGAAACTCTTTATCTCCTAGAAAGTTACGTTATTTCTGAGTGCAGCAGGCCATATTATATTAACAAAACATTAAGGATTTGTATAAAAATCACGCAGACGACCTACTCAGAAAATAACAAAATGGGCTCATATTATGTTTAATTTAGAGAAATCACTGTCCTACAATAAAGGAATTATTTGTGGTGCAATCTATATACATATAATAAAACAGTAACAGAACTGTGTCTGTACATTGAATATATATAAAAAAAAATAATTGAGGAACATTAATAGAGCACGAAACCAAAAAAAAAATTCTGTCTGTTTGTCTATTTGTCTGTATGTCTGTTTGTCTGTTAGTCTGTTTGTCTGTTTGTTTGTACACGCTAATCTTCGGAACTACTGGGCGGATTTGAATGATTTTTCTTTTGTTGTATAGGTATTAAGTCTGGGCCACATATTATTACCACATATAATTTATCTTGGAATCTGGGTATCTTTAAGGCACGAGTGCACGATCTTAGGCAAGCGTGTTCCAACTTAGGCCGCATTATCACTTACGATCAGGTGAATTGCGGTCAAACGCAAGCCTATTTAATAGTAAAAAAAAAAAAAAAACTTGAACACCTGATGCAGAACCGCAACAGAGCAGCTAAACTATAAGAGATACAAAAATGGTACCATAGCTAAAATTGTTCCACGTGATGAGCATTTTCTGCTGAGAGAATAAATTTGAAGATCTGGAACACCTGATGTGGAATTCCAAGAGCCCAGCTACACCATGACACATATAGGAATGACGTCTTAGCAAAAGTTGTTTGGTCTGATGGGCATTTCCTGTTGACTTATAAAAATCGAAGATCAGAACCATCTGATGTGAAAATCAAAGCTATCACTAATTTCAATGTATCTTATAAAATAACATAAGCTAGGAGTACCTCCACGCGGTGAAGGCGGTAACAGTTTAGGACTGATTTTTGATGACGATGGTATATCATTAAAAATTTGACTCTACTGGCCAAAATTCTCATTTATTTTTTTATTTTATCGAATAAAAATGCCTTCGGGCTTATGTTATTTGGGTGTTTTATTTCCTTTTCCATTTATCTTCGTGACACGGTAGCCTACCCGGTAACGCAGGGGAGCAGTCACTTAGATTTTAATTGATCAGGTATCTTTACAATAAAACTATAACCATGCCTAGAAAGAGGTCAAATCTTTCCCAATGTTCCAAAGGAGCTAAGATTGAGGATCATAAGGTCCCAAGAATCTACCGAAGAGCGTCAGGAGAGACTTGATGCTGTTCGAGAACATCAGGCTGCAACTCGCTCCGTGGAAACCTCTTCAGATCGCGAAGCATGCCTGCGTTCTCAGCGTATTTGCGCATCTATATCCAGGTCTCTAGAGACCAGTGAAGAATATGATACGCGACTGACCGCTGATCGTAAACGTCATACATTGTCTCGCGGGTCGGAGACGTTCACGGATAGAGAATTGCGCTTGAGGTCTCAGCGTATTCGCACATCTACTAACAGGATGCACGACTAACTGCTGATCGAGATTATCATACACTAGCGACCCGACCCAGCTTCGCATTGGAGTATAGCCTTCCTCGGTAAATGGACTATCCACCACAAAAAGATTTTTTTTAATTCGAACCAGTAGATCCTCAGATTAGCGCGTTCAACCAAACAAACAAACTTCAGCTTTATAATATTATAGCATAGATTGTCCACGCACACAACAAAATATTCATAATCAGTTAGAAAGTGAGAGAAAAAGAATTGCTGGAGTACGGCATGAAGAGACAGAAGAAGAGCGCAACGAACGTTTGAATTCTGATCGACTTCGACATTCTCTGAACAGAATGTCGATATCATCTGAAGAATCGGATGTGTCTCAAGATATAGCCGTAGGTCATGGCGACCTTCCTTAGGTTGATAAGGAACGGAGTTCATTTACGTATACTGCTATGATTGACTACGCCACATATTCCGCCATCGGAGGTATGATTCAAAATTGTACTTTTTGAACGTCTCGAATCATCTCGCGCATCCAGTTGTTTTCCCGTCCCCGGGCTCTTAGAATTCGACATCAGACGTTTCAGATCTTCGATTTTGCCGACCCCGTTGTCGCTGGCATAAGCAACAGGATCCGCGTACGAAGTCGCGGGCAGAAGCTAGTTTATAATAAAACAGAAGACTTGATGAACTAAAGTATATTTAAATAGCAAAGAAATACTATTACATTTCGCGGGAAATAGCTAGTAAATAACTACTAGGCCTAGAATAGTGGCTTCCTATCTCTAATTACGTATCATTTCCCCTAAACATGCTGGAATAAACTGATATGTCAATCGTTCTAAATACCCCATTGACCATAACAAAGACACGTTTTATTACCAGTCGAAGCGCACCTTAAATCTTTTGTACTAATAATTCGTCTTGCTTTAATTGGAAGTTCCCAAAACTAGAATAACACGCCACATAAATCAACATGTTGGTCGGCATGCTGAGACAAGTCGACGCTAGATTAGGGTTGGCCCACGTGTATAATATATTGTATAATCGTCTTGCTAGAATATGACCTCCCTGTCATTTCCCGTATGGTGACGTAAGAGGCAGTTGTAGGATTAAACATGGAAGAAACTCCGTAAAGCTGCAGAAAATCGCTAGCAGTGTAGACAAGGAGGTAATTGCCAACAGATGCAATCTTTTCCAGTGGTGACAGCTGTCATCGTCTCCGTCTGCTGTCAGTTGACCAAACTAATTAAGTTGTCACAATGAGGGTTTTTCAGAAGACAACAGTTAAAGGTATTTCGATTCCTCAACTAGACTAATATTTTTTTAAGAAAGGACGGATTGCTGTATTTAAAAGTTTTCAGAATCTAGTTACAATTTCATCTCAGCGACAATCAATGTCAATAACTTTTATAGACTTTTTATTGACAGATTAAAACTAAGATTTGAATGCGAACAATACGAGAATTGCCAGATCTTCGTTGTTCAGCAACAAATAGAGGTCATAAGTACAGGTTTTGGGGATATTATATCTTGTATGATTTCTACTAACCAGCAATTTAATAGACAATTTATAATCAATTTTAACAGAAAACACGTTCTATCTATCCTGCATGTTGACGCCCAACTTCTTGATGTCCCTTGATTTAACGCCATTATTCACCCACATTGTTCAGTTGCATTTCAACATTAAAACCGACATTTTCCAAGATTACTTGTCAGCCCTACACTAGATACGCGGCCCAGGAATGTAGCTGTGACGAAACGCAAAGGCCGTGTTGGGTGCGAGCGGTACTTGCTTATTTGAAGTAGGTAGGTACCTACTATGAAATTAAAGGCAATAATGTGCACCGTGCACCTATATCGTAATCTGTTCGGAAATGATTTAGCTTCAGAAGGTATATTACAGTTATTAAACTGATTCGATTTGGTATCAAAATATTGTAATGTAAAGTTATGTAGGTACTATGGAGGTACAGACAGCGTCATCAACTGCTAACCCCCCGCGCGTTGAAATTTCTTCGCATAGGGGGGTAAGCAGTTGATGACGCTGTCTGTACCGATCTAAACGAAAACATCACATATTTTCGAAGTTCCTAAAATTGTGCAGTTTCCTGATAAAATACCTAGATACGGTCAACAAATGGATGTAACCAGGGTCGTCAGGTGATCTATGAGTTGTTGAAGTTCACTTAGAAATCGGTGGAGTAGGTACCTACCTAATAGTTTTACAAATGTTAAGCAAAAAGCTAACAGAATTTTGGTAAAAACAAAACTACCTACCTATAAAGTTGCCACATTTTCACTCGATTTAAAGAATGAACTGTTGAACATCGATTCATTAAATTAAAATTTTATTTTAATGAGTAACCAGTTACTCATTTGTTTTGTTGACTGTATATTGATTTCAAACCACCATCTCCAATTACATGGTTGCACAAGTGTATATTTTCGTGATCAACACAAGGGACAAAAAAAAAATAGAAAAATAAAAAACCCGACTGCGTGAAGAGTGAACTTTAAATGAGTAAAAACTGAAAAGAAATAAACAAGTCCGGTAGTCTAGAATTATGTTTAGCAATGTTGAATAACTATACCATTGAAATAATAAAAACCGCGCCAATAGCGATTTGATCAGTCGGGACCCATTAAAATCTAGACCGGCTCAAATCTTCTCTATAGTGGGTCCCGACTGATCAAATCGCTATTGGCGCGTTTATTATTATTTCAATGGTATAGTTATTCAACATTACTAAACATAATTCTAGACTACCGGACTTGTTTATTTCTTTCCAGTTTTTACTTATTTAAAGTTCACTCTTTACGCAGTCGGGTTTTTTATTTTTCTTATTTAACCATCACACACAACTATTTTTACAGGTACAACCCAATGCAATAGTTGCAGTAGTTATTTTCTTATTTGATACTTTTCAGTTATGGATACCTATGTATTACTATAATTATTATTTATTTTTCAATGACGTCAAAAGCGACAATCGCATCGGTGGTCTCTGCTATGCTGCGACAATTTCAAAATATAAAATATGGGGACCGAACATGAACTGCATTGGCAACGACGGAACCCTACATTGCGCGTAGCCCAGCACGCACCTGGCTGATTTTTTTTTTTGTATTATTATTATATTACTAAGGCATTGTAATACCTTTTTGGAATCCTTAAAATGAGCTCTTTATTTTGATACCCACATTGCAGATATCGAAGAAAAAATAGTTCTATTACGTGATTTTTATTTTTATTTCTTTATTACTGTGATGATATACATTTTTAGAATCCTTAAAATAAGCTTTTGAATTTGATACCCATATTATAGCTTTATACAAAAATATATTTTTTTTTATTTCAATCAATGGCATTTTCCAGCTGCCGCGTTTATTTTATTTTTTCGTCACGTATCTAAGAACACTTGGACTAATGAGACGAATCTAACGATACCCTAAAGAAATATATCCGTTCAGTAGTTTGGAAGATATCAGATAATAAAGAATATTTTATTTTATTTTTCCTTGCAGTCGGGGTAAAAAAATGGGTACGAGCAGGAGGTACCTACCTCTACCTGTTTGCTTAACTCTTGCAGTCAGCTCTAAATGTATAGACAAACAGCTTCATTATAACAGGAATTTGATTATGAACGAGTGGGAGGTAAGTTAAAGATCAAAGCTTATGGAAATATAACGAGGAAACAGTTATGAAATGAAAACAGAGCAAAACCCGGCCGCACTAGGGTCTGAACAAGACCTAAACTAATGTTATAAGAGGTAGGTAATACAGTTTGTTTGTTTATAAGAGGTAATCTCGAGAAGTACCTACTGATCCAATTACAAAAAATCTTTCACTAAATGAAAGCTACATTAGGATTTATATTCGCGGGCAGATGCTAGTCAAACAAATGTTTGGTATAATACAAAACAAGTTGTCACATCCAATTTAGAAACTTGTAACGAGATGGGGACGTCACATTATGCATCTAGTAATGAAAGCCTTGAAGTACGCCTTTTGTGAAGGCTTCGAAAAAACAAAAGAGTTTGCAATAAAAAGTTAATACAATTCTCTACGGAACTTGATAACAACTTCATCCCAGCACTTAATCGGCTTTATCCTCGTAATATTTTTTTTAAGGCAACCCTTTTATTTTTTTACTTGGCAATCAAACAGCTGGTCGGCGCAGACGCACCGTATAGCTGTACGAACGACAGGTGCGCGTGCTTCCTTTGTTTATAACATTACGTAAAATGAGCAGTTTATTACCATCCGAAAATATTAGAACCTCTTTTTCGATTTTGTTTAAATCTTCCCTGGCCAATAGCTTTTGTTATGCGAGTTGCAGACCAAGAGCTCAGTTAGTTTAGCTTAGCTCGTATATCTGACACAGTTTTTCATACTTGTGTGCAGACTGCAAACTATGTAAACAGTATGAAAAACTGCGTCAGCTATGCGAGGGCTCTAACAAGCGAATTTTGCAGATTTTAAACTGTACATTTTTCTTTTTTTTTCAAATCATTTACACTACACATTTTGACGTGACACGTCAAAATGTGTAGTGTAAATGATTTGAAAAATAATAAAATGTTAAACTAGAACATTCTCTAAATCATTTAGAATGTGAATATTTTTGATTAAGTGCATATTAAACAGTTTAATTAAATCGTGAAGTTGTGTCTGACGCGGACAAAACATTGATAATGACACAAAATCTACCAGGAATATTTAAACGAAACTTTTACTATCTTACAGAGAATTTTATTATCTATCTTTTAGTATACGCCTTTTTTAAGTTAAAGAATACTTGCTTTTATTATTTTTTTTCGACTAAACTTTGAGAGTTTTGGACGCAGCGCATACGATGCTCTGGTCGCTCAAGGTAGCCGTCGTATATCGTCGCCTTAAAATTATTGAGAGCTATGTGCACAAACTGGAACAATATTTTTAATAGCGCCCATTAGAACGAAACCAAACCTTTATTATACTTAGATATTTTTATTAACCTATGTTTAGATAATTTTAAAACGTCTTTTAATTAACTCAATGAAATCCCATTTCATAAATATTTAGGTAAAGTTTTAGTGGTAAAATGAATTTGTCTATTAGTGAAGTTCAATGTAACAACAATGACCTCTATAAAACAAGTAATCAGGTACATAATCGTATTTACTTACCAACAGAAACGGTATGATAGTTATAACATTTTAGTTTCTTTAATCTGCAACTTATCTAGGCCCTCACTAAAGCTGCAATCGTATAAACTTTTAATTAAGTACCTATATTGTATAGATTGCAACACACAAACAAACATTACTAGTACAACACTTAACGCAACGCCTCTCAACTACACCATTTCGAAATCAATTGCGAAAATAATTCATTAGGTAAACTACCTATCAATCCAATTTATTTAATTGAGCCTTCACAAAACTTAATATAAAAGGTCAAAAGTGCGTCTGTCTGTTGATCAATCACATTTAAATTAGCAGACGCGAAACGAACTCTAGGTCATGGATTAAAGCTTCGTCATTGAAAACTGTGATGGAAGTGAATAAATAATAATAAATAATAAATAAATAAATATCTTGGGACAACTCACACACGGTCATCTGGTCCCAAGCTAAGCAGAGCTTGTGTTATGGTAACCAGACAACTGATATACATACTTATATAATTTATAAATACATACATATTATAGATAAACACCCAGACACAGAACAAACACTCATGCTCATCACACAAAGTTTGTCCTGGGTGGGAATCGAACCCACGACCTCCGGCTTAGCAGTCAGGGTCAGTGACCACTAGACCAACAGGCCCGTCATAAGTAAGTAGATGGGTACGTCATTTGTTTTAAAAAATTGGGTAGGCATAAAATGTAGCGTAGCAAAAAAGTCTTTCATTTCACATTCTATTTTTTAGCTTGATTAGTGTACAGTCACAGATTAACTAATAGTTCTTTTGGAAAGTGGTGAACCGAGGACATCGTCAAGATCGCGGGTAACCGGTGAATACAAACGGCAGGCTGCCTCTCGTTGTGGCGTTCTATGTGAGAGGCTTTTGTTCAACAGTGGACATCTTCCGGCTGATTATGATGATCATCAGACGGATCTTCATTGCCTAGGCGCTTTTCTGGTAGTCGCCACTGTTAATTCTGGTTTTCAGAAGTTACAATGGTTTGAGAATAGTGTGACGGGCTTGGATCTCTCCATGGTTGTGTCGGATTGTCATCACATCGGACTGTGAGAGTGAGGGAAGAGTGAGTCCATCTGTGTTTGTAACACCTCGAGCGTGTTTTGGATATTCTCCATTGAAATTGGCCGCCGTAATCCAAATTGGGTCGGTGGAGTATTATTAAGTTGCACTTCTAGTTTAAGTTAACCCAAGTCCAAAACCAAAATCCACTATTGCAGTATAGATCTTCCTAAGCAATCCTTTTGTTAAATAATGCCGATTCGCATCTAGGGTGTCGAGAAGCTTTATCAAGTAGCTTGATTGCAAAATGATTGCTAACATCCGGTCTGCAGTCATAATATTACGATAGTTTATTGCTCTTCTCAAGAGGACTGGAGTCGAGCTGAAATGTTTTGTTATCGATATCAATTACTCATGCACAAGGGCGTCGCCAGGACTAGCCAGCTGATGGCCTGGGGGGGGGGGGGGGAATTGATATATGGTGGGTGGGAATAGTATGAATTTTAAATACAGTCAAAGGCACATGAACCTTTGGAATCTCTCCTACCCCCCCTTGGCGACGCCCTTGCTCATGCAGATTATACTTACTATACTGGGGGCTTATTGCTAAATAAGTTGAACATTACTTAATGACTGTCAGGCGAAAAATGTGAAGATCAAACCTCTGCCACTTATGCACCCATGCGGTGCATTTAACATTTTAAAGGTAATAACAATTTATAGGCATGTAAATACCTATTCTGTACCTAAGTAGAAACACAGTAAGTTTCTAATTAGCACGGCAGAATAGATACATTACAAGTCGGGAAGGATTCTGCATTTGCGATATCCGACATTTACGCGGATAAAGTGGCGGGCAACAGCTATAGTTCACAATAAAATAGTTATCGTCGAGAACATTAGCTAATCTCTATTAAACTAAACTACATCAAATTATAAACTTTAAATCGCAAGCTATTTGCCAAATGATAGTAAATTCTCCAATCATGGTCACGCTAAGAGCGATAAGCAATAATATTATATTATCGAAATTAATGCAAAATATAGTTTACTTAACAAATTGTAAGTAAGCTTAATTACGATATTACAACACAATAAGCGATTTTCAATCGACGTAGGTGGGCGTTCGTTCTAATGAATCGGTTTCGTTGTCCGATTACATTTGAATCGAATTACGATAAAGTTGTAATAAAATTGTTGAATAAAGTGCTGATATTGTTTTTCGAGAAATACCTACTCTAGTCGCTGTTTTAATGTCTAGGTCTCTATCGTTTCTCGCCTCAACCAGTTGTGTGCTCAACCTACACAATATACAAACGTATTTGTGAAATGGCAGTTTTTAGAACTAAAACTTCGTAAGACTTAAGGTTCTGTAGGTACGCAAAATACGCACCGAGACGTGGAATTGTGGACACCAGCCCGTTATACTATACTAGGACATAAGGTTGTCTTTTGTATAAACTTTTAAGTTTGATGACAGACAGTGCCTCCTTTCATTCCACAGATGACTTCAATAAACTGTACAGGAAATAAGTAGCTTTACTATAAATTTTGAGCTCCCACAAGTAAAAAGCTTAAAATAAAGTAAAGCAAGTAGAACCCTGTAGAGTCTTGAAAAATATTGTAGGTACGTATTGCAGCTGTGGTTAATATATCATCATCAGCCGGAAGACGTCCACTGTTGAACAAAAGCATGGCGATGAATCTAGTTATTCAAAACCAAAATGCAATAACTATATCGACAAACAAACGTATTGAAGAGATGAAGAATACAGGTGAAGAAGTTCTAGGGAGAGATCGATGCAATGCAATAAAACCTAAATGAATCTATAACGAACACTCCAACATCACAAAGGGAAACTCTGTGAAACCGCAAGAAGCTAATTGTGTTTAAAGCAGACAAAACTTCATAAATTCATACATTATCGTCGTTTAAGACAAGTTGTTTAAAAGCCCTGATAATATTTTCACTTGCACAAACCAAATGATCAATAAAACCAGCAGTTTTATAGGCAAAGATTAATCTTAAACTGGAGCAGAATTTGTAGTTAAACAAGTTTTGCAAACCATTCTTGCTCAACAGCACTTCTCTTGCATTTTATATTGCTTAAAAGAATTCTAATCGCGTATAATTGGTTGCACTTGTATCTGATTTCGAAGAAGCTGAGGGCGATAAGGAATTTGATAGTGCGTTAGCCAATGCAAAGATTGCAGGCAAGTTTAGATAAGTAACTGAGTATGTAATTTAATTGCATGTCGCAATTACACTACCTAACGTTTTTTTTGTTTAGCTAAGATGTATCATGCATTTCGTGCCGTGCCCGCCTGTCATACAAATATGTAGTTTTTTTTTTTTTTTTAATTTGAGGCAGAAGTGGGAAAACTTCATGGACGCCCAGACTGTCCCATGATTGGAACAGGCAGTGCCGGAGTCTTACCGGCTAAAACCACACTCCTGCCTAAGCGTGAGCCCCTGCTACAACTGTTGCAGGGATCTTTTGAGGCCTTTGATTTTCTTGTCATTTTAAGTTTTATTTCTTTTATTTTCAATCTTGACTAGGTTTGTAATGTACTCTATAAATTTGTCTCTTGTTTTTGAACTGTTTAATAAAACATTAAAATTTTCTTTATTTGCTGTCATGTTAATGCTCATTTCCAGGTCGTGCCTGTGGGAGCCATACACCGGGCACTCCGTTAGGAGATGGAGGATCGTCTCCTGACTGTCGAGTCATATATGTGGTTGCAAGCAAGAAGTAATGTAACTTGTACTTTCTAAGTTTTCCTACCTTGGACACTACTGATATTAGTATAGAAAAAACCTGGCTAACAATAAATAGAAGTCTGAAATCGCCAATCCGTTTTGAGCAAGTGTGGGTTCATACCCAAAAAGTGCCAAACATAACCCTACTCCACGGCTGTCTGTCCGTCTGATCGTCCGTCTGTCACAGGGTTTTGGACCCGTAGTATGGCCGCTAATAAACAAATAACAAAAAATATAGTTAAAAATTGATGGGGTCCCAAAACAAGAGTACGAAACCGTTCATGTGTGAGTTCGAACTCTCACTTGGCAGCTTTTTTTTCTATTGTACTTTGAAATTCTCTTAGGCCTACTAAGATTTCCAAACAAGGACTTGCATTTAAAATAACAACTCCAATTATAATGATAATAACATTACCCTACGTGCTAGTAGCTACGTTTGGAATATCTGAACAATATATCATTGAACAATTTATCTATACGATTACGAGATCGTCACGATATCGTGACATTACATTAGAAGGTATGAACCAACTAAACAATAACTTACCGGTATATTAACGATCAAAAGTAATTATTTATGTGGAGATAATATTAGGTTAACAGAAGCCATAAAATTAATGAGCGGATGGCGGCAATGAAATTAAATTATTTAACCTCTTTATTGGTCATAAATACAAATTAGTACAGGCATAATTATTTCGACGCATATTTATTTAATTTTAATGTTAACTTTGTTAAATATCTACCTACTGTGCGACACTGCGGTATAAATTAAATGTTATTTCTTTCAACTGTCACATTTCTTTACAAAATTTAAATAAATACACAATTATGACAAGAGCCGCCTTGCAGCTAAGCGCAGTAAAGGCGATTGTATCTATAAAATTAAATATAATCATAAAAGTCAAAATCAATGTCGTACCTTCACAACTTAATATACAATCCCGAATAATCTTTATACTTAGATCTGACTTCATCGAATTTCATAAGCATAACCTAAACGGAATATGACTTGATTTCAAAATGAAATTGTCGTAAAATATTATATCAAGACGATTACATCAGGTGATTGTTTTAAAAACATCATCATTAGAAATACTGAAAAGTCTAAGGTTTCAATAAATGTAGCAATTTACTTCTATTTCGATTCGACTAATCTTGTTCCATATGAATGTATCAGATTCCCTGATTTGTTAGCGTATGAGATTATCAGATATTTACTATCACTACTTACATTCCACACTAAACATTTGACAGTATAGAACGACGTTAAATATCCTCGTAGATTTTAAATCCACAATTTAGGATGAACTAGAAAGTCTTTACAGTTTTCAATCAAAATGTTCTAAACGCTAAGCTGTTTTCCGCAACCCATATTTTATTACAGATACTGTAATATAAATGAAACATCAATCACGTAACGTATCTACCACATCTAATTGAGTCGTACACTCACTGATTATCTAGACAAAAAACCAGTCTCATGAATTTACGCACATTTTTCATACAACTTCAAGTTCTATTCCAGCATATCTTTTTGTAACCATCAACATAGATCAAGCACTAACCACCAGTTACAAGCCCGTTAACTACGCGCGTCGAATTGAAAACGAATCGACAACCGCACATAATGGATGTTACATAAAATTGTACTTACGCAGAAATTATGACACCGAAGTGTTCGCATTACTCAAATAATGCTTCCTTCTCGTACATCTGAAACAGAAAATTAAATGTGTTATAGATGGAAACGATAAAATGATCATTAAAAGGAAACAAGGTGAGAAAGCAGTGACTAGTTTAGTCAGTGATAGTTTAACACATTAAAACATTTTATTACTGATGTAGATAATAGTAGTTATTGAGAAAAGGTCGCTGTTGCATCATTTCTACATTTTAAACCTGAGAAATTCGTTCTTGAACCGTAACAACCAATGAAAATCACAAAATCTAACACGGCGGCACAAGATGCTGAATATTAAGATAAGACAATGTTTCCAATAATCAAAACCTAAATCGAAAGGCACCATTCTAAGAACCCATCGCTTCCTACAGTAACAAAAAGTCGTTGCATCATGATCCTTAAGGTCAGCTCCCAACATTGTTTAACCACAATGGCAATTGTGAGAAAGAATCGCCAAGGGAACAATAGGAGCGAGTCAGCAATTAGCAGTACCAATTAAATATTTGTTTAGATAGCATATTGTTGTCGTCGATTGGTCGGGTAAACAAAGATGGACAGTAAAATTGAAAACAATTGATTGTGGTCTGTACGTTGATTAACGATACTTTCTTGGATGTTCAATTCTCTGATTGTCTTCAGTTAGATGAAATAAAACTTTACAATCTTTACAGCTATTAGTCCTATAGATTAACCATAAAAATATGTACATCACATGGTGCATCACAAACAATACAAACACAATTATGTTAAAGAGAAAAAGGGCCAAATATCAAAATCACTACAAGAAGACATCCCGTCATTAAAGATAAAATACTAAGAACATCTGAAGTTAATAAGTAAGAACAATAACAACAAAACGTTCATGAGCCAATTGTTTCTTTATAATGGAGCAAATAAAAAAGCACATAATAAAATTATAGCATACGCAAAATCACAACCATAGTATAAGGAACATGTGCAGTCCAATGCAGACCAAGGATTGGAAATTGTAATCATAGGTTGTCATTAATTGATTACATGGAAACTGAATGCAGAATAAAATGAAAGCCTCATTGTTCTCCAGTGAGTAATATCTCTGACTTGGTTCTGAGATTTTACTCACTGGATTTTAGATTAAAAAAGGATAACTACGTAGGTTTTCCTGTTGTAAAATGTAGTCAACTTTTGACTGACATTAAAGTCCATTAGCGGTTGAAATGTTAAGTTTTAATTGTGTTGGCCTACAGCAACTGTTGAAGAAATTACGTTAATGCTTACATTCTTGAAAACACAAATTAGTACTTATTCGATCATAAGGAAAACAGTCAAACCAAAAATTAAAACAAGTGCAACACTACAACCCTTGCATAAGTGATGTCAACGTTTTGGTGCGCTGCGTAGGCGCACTGTGGGTGTGGGAACCGGTCCACGTGACTCACTTATTGGACAATAATTTTGGTGGTACGACAGTTACGTCATGAAATTAATAGGAATAGGGTTGAATGGTTTAGGACGACGGCACGGTCGTAAAGACACGGTTGATGTCATAGCAGTAAAAGCCAGCAAGTGTGCGAAAAGTTAAGGCAACAGATTCAGGACTGGTCACAACTTATTTTGTTTTATCATCATGGTAGGTATAGTGACATATCCATTAACTATATTAACAAACATCATACTTAGACAGCGATTCTAATCGAACCTTATTGTTACCTTATCGATTATGTCGACAGGAATTTACGAGCTCGGATTGTGTGCTAAAGCGCTAAATATACAGTAGCGGTGGGATTCGACCATTCGACACACTTCAGATAGTACAATTATGTCACACTGACAACTTGACAAGTGACCACGCCAACGCGTCACTACTGCCTCTGTCTGAATGGTATGTATAAGCGCAAACGTGAAGTATTTATCTCTCATTTCATTCATCACCTGCCTGCCCTTATCTCATGTTATTTGGAGTCGGCTCAACATGTTCTCTTTTTCCGTCCAGTCAACCGTTATGCTTTCACTGACTTTTCACAATCTATCCATTTTTTAGCCTTCCTCTCCTTCTTCCACATCCACATCAATATTCGTAACTCTTTCGGTCGCATGCGTTTCATCCCACTGCGCACTGGGTAAGTTTTGGGCCAAACAAATATAAAAGACTGTCATCGTGCCAGCGATACAGAGAAGAAGACACTGCAGCACTTTGAAACTTCCTCTAATTTATTATTTTCTCACCTTATCCATCAACCAAACCCACTAAAATTACATTGAAATTTTTCATGTTCAATGAATCTTCATTATGAATATTGTTTCTTTTACCTGTAGTACTTATCCAGTCAATTTAGTGAAATAGATGGAATTAAGTACCACTTAAATCATACCAGGTGGCAGCTAGTCTAGGACTAGGATCATAACTTAATTCGATTGGCTCATATTAGTTGCGAGTAATACAAGTTCCCCTTTCCCTTCCAGATTAAATTATGTAATGTTTCTATCATATATTAATTAAGTTTATGGACTTGTAGCAAACCCCCATTTTAGTAGTTCTGAATGGATAGACAATTTAAGGATTTTTTTAATTGGTATGATTTAGGAGCATAGGTGCTCAACACACAACTGCTTCTCCTCAATTAAAAGTTAGAAGGATTTTACAACAGCTTGTAGAGCATTTTATTAGTTTCTACTAATTGAATAATTGGGAATCATTCTTTGTATGCCAAAAATGGACTTACCAATTAGGATATTAAAGTGACGATTTTATGATTTTTCATCGATGATTGATTTACGATATCAATCATCTTAATCTATAACAGTCTAGTTTCCGTGTGTTACGCCAAGTCTCTGTAAACTTGCTGGCGACTGGTTTGACTAGGCATCAAACCTTATCGATCATTAATATATTTACGAGAAACAAGAATTGTATCAGGTTATCGTTATGCTCTTTTTACTTGCATGATTCTACATCGAAGTTGGACTAAGAGGTTGGGATAACACTAGAATCACCCTACCTAGTGTGGATTTGTCACCTTCAATCCCAAATTTTTATTGACTAGCGATTTTGGAAATATACCTACTGTAGCAGTTAAAGTACTGTACTGGGTCACATACTTGATCGAGTCAAAGACTAATTTGATCAAGTAGGTACCCTTGTGCATGTACACGATCTACAGCACATAAACGATGGAGGTTTAACTGTTGTTCTTCATAACATGGAATGATCCTCACACATCTCACGATAATATAAAATAATCGTGCAGATGCATCCATTGTAACCATCTTAGCCAAGCCGTTTAGTTTCAATTTACTGTCACGGAGTCTCCACTCTCAAATCAACTGAACCATCCATAAAAATTGCTTTTACGTGTTATTCAAAACAATAGCAATTTATCACGCTAAACACATAGGCATCTAGTTACCCAATTACAGAAAATTGGACCACCCGAATATCTCAGAATCGCAACTCGATTCAATCTTTCGTAATCGATGTAACTGTATACCAAATCGATTTATGTGTACATCGATTGGCGTTGTGTAGGGGACGAAGAACACGATACAAAAAATAAAAGTATAGCAGTTTCTTTTTCGGCTTTCGCTGCGCGTGGGCCGTTGGGAGTAACACCGAATGAAATCATTCAAACAAACATGAACAGGTTGAATAAATAAGCATTGAATATAATAGAAATTCTGATCATAAAGCAAGATTCATTGGTGTCACACTGGTAGTCTTTACTAACTATGTATTTAGTAAGACCGCTGAGATCTCAATACTGGACAAAAGTTTATCTACAAATTCAAATAAATAGCGTGATATATCAGACGTCTCAATTTGCTTAAGGAAATAGTGATTTGATTTATCTATACTGCAACGATAACGTCTTGATACAATTTGACGTTTTCCCAGATACCACACACAATATTAATGCATCAGAAGCTCGGACTCAGTATAAGATACGAATCTTGTTTAAAGAAGAGATGATTGCGATAAATAGTTTCATAAATAAGATCGACTTACACATTGGTAAGGCTTACTTTCGAAATTTCAAAAAGCACGAATCTAAAACTCAATATAATAGCGAAAATATTCTAATTATATGCCATAGACCGATTTGATCATTTTGTGAAAGCAAAACAATAAAGACTCCAATATCAGTTGAAGAAAAACTGTCATAAATTTTACATAAACACAAATACCGTAATTATGTAGGTATGGCTAGTGGTCTTGCAATTATGGCTGATATTCTCATCATTGTCTACAAAACCATTGTAATATTGCCAAGTGGCCTACTTAAGATATAGCACGTTTGGGCCTACACAAAGCAGGTAATTCGGAATGCAGCGTCCATGAGTTTTTAACTTGTACTCAAAGGTCGAAAGCATGCCGTTATGAAAGTCAATTAACATGCACAAACTATGAACTAAAGCTGGTTCTGGCTTCTTGTGTAAATAAACAAAGGTGATGTTTTAAGCAAATGAAGGCTATATATAATAGGAAGTTTTGTTTGTGAAGGACGTGCTTAGAGATAGAGACAGGTTGTATAATAATTGGAAAATAACTGTTGGTCGTTTTCTAACCAACCATTGCTTATGTTTTCGATAATAATAATGAAATATTATAATACCAGTCTGTTACTGTCCCACTGAGAAGATACCTCTTCTCATAGACATAAGGCATAAGGGTTGATTTGTATGCTTGATCAAAGCGATGAAAGTTTCAGACTTATATTATCAATAAGTCCAGGATTCCCCACGATGTTTTTTTCACCGATGTCATTGGTATCCGAGTTAAACTTAGAAACATAAGAATAAATTATTATAACGTGATCTATTAAAGTCGTGTGGTTCCGGCCGCGAATAGCACCACCCCATTTCTACCCGTAGGTGTCGTAGAAGGCGACAGAGGGATATTGACCAGAGTATGGGCAGCGGCGTCCTTCTGAGTACCATAACACCTACTGCGATCGCCAAGATGCATCGGCCAAGCATGGCGATTACGGCTAAACCCCCTTGGGGAGACCTATAGGTACCCAACAGTGGTAGTCTAAAGGTTGACATGATGATGATGATCTATTAATAATAATAATATGTGGGGACATTTCACACATGGCCATCTGATTTATTGCCAATAAAGTGAAGATAAATCTTTTTATTTCAATACCGAAAGAAGAAACATCTTTTACATTAACTTTTAATAGGCATGTTTACCTCTATCGCAAATAATATCAACTACAATAATTGAGATATTTCAAATTTGGCTGCACATTAAAAGTGGTTTATATTCTCAGTACTTTCACCCTTTGAAAGATTGCCTATGAGTTCAAAGACAGCCTGTATAGCACTTAGGGCAGGCCGATGTATCAGCAGTTTTACGACCAACACTTACTAGATACCGATTATAAGAGCACGATTCAATTTGGGCTGTCAATAGTAAAACTGTACCTAGCTACTCATAAAATGTTCACGACTTCACGTCCCATGTTCATGCTTACGGCACAGCTGTTTTAAACGCATTAATAGATATATTTACGATGCACGGAGTCTATCGTTTTGATAATGAATTAAGTTTATCATGTTTTTATTACAAAGCACATAATAATCTCTATTCTTATCTGACAAACTAGTAAATATTGTGATCGTCATAGTGTTTTTTTCTAAAAATACAGTGTACATGTTATCCAGAATACGACTGCAAATCACGAAACAAACTGAAAACTATCGTAGATACTACAAAATCAAATAAGGCAATAAGATAAAACGAAGAACTAATAAAAAATGACCCTTCATCCAATCCTTTCACAATTTCCTAATCCGGTACACACAGCTTTGAAATACCAGCGGCAAATCATACATGAGCAAATAAAATAGTAGAACAATAAAAAAGTAGTCGGCAAATTGAATACAGCAAGTGGTCAATTGACATTTCCTTCAAATGGAATTTTATCGAGCCATTCTCTTGTCCTTTAGTTGGTCTTACATGGCTAGCAGTTTTTTAACAAGCACAGACAATACTGAGACATACGGCAGGCACGGCAAGTCAACATGAAAAAAATATAAGGTGACGTGTCTACTTCTTGTCTTCTATATCTTGCAAAAGTCCATGTTTTCTTCACAAGTCCACATAAATAAAACGTTTTCAACAGATTCACAAACCTTCAAAACGTGGGGATGGTTTTCTCAGATCTCATCATTTTAAAACGAATGATATAAAAAACACCCTTAATCATCATCCTAGCCTTTTCCCAACTATATTGGGGTCGGCTTCCAGTCTAACCGGATGCAGCTGAATACCAGTGTTTTATATGGAGCGACTGCCTATCGGACCTCCAAAACACCCTTAGTCATAAATCCAAAAATCATAGTTCAGCAAATAGCCTGGTGAAACTTTATTCATCCCATCAATCATGTCAATAAATTAAATTAATGACAGTTTACACTTCAACGCAAAAACACAAACTCGCGATTCATGTTTTTTTCAACAATTCAACTTAATTGACGAGCCGCAAAGCCCCTATGTCATACATCGTTAAAAGCACGTAACAGTATCCAGTTTAAATTGCGTAAAGACCGACGTAGCCAGTTGATAAAGACAAAAAATCTCTGAATACGAATATATATCGGTATAAACTCGATCAACCGGCAACGCTCACTTTTTGCACGCATGTCTACTTACTTGGAGCACCACTGCACCGCCCTTCATTGATTATTAAATTGATGTAAGAATCATGAAAGAAACGATAATTATTATAAAACAAAAGGTGAATTTGAAATCAGGAACATTACAGGGAATTCAACATTTGATGAGGATAACCAGCTCGTATAGCTGGTATTGAAAATCAAATAAATAACATATAGTAGTGGATGCTTAAAAAGAGTAATTATAGGAATAGATTATGAAGATTAAGATAAAGAAAATTTGAATATGGTAAACCACGTCCAATCAGATAATCGTGATGATGAAAAGAATCGCATCTTACCCATCGTTGATGAAGCACTATATATTCGTAAACAAACTTTCGAAACTCTCTTTATGAATATTAATTACAATCAATCAAGTTTGTAAGCTGAACGAAACTAATTGGCACCACCTAACATGACTAGATTATTTTATCGAAAGGAACTGGAATAAAGGTGGGCACTGAGTGGACTGCGAAAAGCTACCGTGACTCGAAGTTGGTTTAATCTATCAGTTAATGAATAATGTAGACACGCGTCGATCAGTCTACTGAGCTAAGTTCAATAGAATCGGTGGGACGACATAATGGTAGAAAGGCGAATTTGATTACGTGCTTAATAATGAACATTACGACAGAACAATGAACCAAAATAAACAGTCAATATTTAAAACTTCAAAAAGCTGTGGGCCAAGTGACCGTTACTTTTACTAAAATATTTAATTTCAACAACGAGCAATGAAAATGAGACACAGTTTTTTACAGTTAAAAGTAAGATGATCGTATGTCACTTACCTTAGGCAAATATTGACCAGTAAAGCTACGACGACCCACTAAACAGTGAATGCTAAGCACACAACATGCAGTTGGTGAAGTAGAATACATCTCTGTCAATCTTGAAGAGACCAATAAAAGTGACAATCATTAAATGTTAGGTAACAAACAGTTAGTTATAATAATATTCGATATGGATAGGAATGATGTAACAGGCTAGTTGGCAGCATAAGCAGCGATTAACATCAGCCGTCAGAATAACAGCTAGCTTCGAGCTGCAATAAATAAAACTAGAAATAGTCATTTACAATAGAAATCACGCTAAACATGGAACGTGAATTGCTGGTAAAATGTGAATCTCCCACGTTCGAAGCTTCTCAATGACATTTGAAACTTGAAGACACAACTAGGAACACCACTATTTTCCCTTAATTGCATGGATATTCTTACACCTCAGCATCAAAGAATACTGCAGTAATAATAAAAGCAAATATCAAACTGCAATAGAAATTTAATTAACAGAGAAAATATGTTAGGTACAGGAAAGTAATCATAAAGGCTTATTGTCATTAAAACCTGTTATACATAGAACGCTGGTGGCGTCTCAGATGGCAAATAATCTTAATAAAATAAGTAGTAGTAATAAGTAGTAATTTCCTATAATTGTGCTTAATAATATGATCGTTTTGCCTTAACTACTGCAAGTTTGTTTTATTTCACTCAGTATCCTATGTATTTTATATTGTCGATAGTAGTTTTTTAAGTCACAACAAAGTATAGTAAATTTGATAGTGGCATTGAATTTGAACAGAACTGACGTATAGGCATGTTCCACCAAATATTATCCCAGCCAAATAGTGTCGAAGCGAAGGTTCTTTTCAAATGTATGGCCAAAATATTGTTGGTTAATATGTTGTTATGTATTTAGATAAGGTACGATAGGATTGGCGTACGTTAAATTCAGATAAAGATAACAAAGTATGGAACTCTACATGTTCCCGTCATGCTTAGACGAAACGAAGATCTCAAGTACCTGAATAAACAGAAGTTATATTTACGAAAGAATATCTCTCATTAAATACAAATTTTCAGAGAATCGAATCCCGTAGCCAGTTAAAACCGTGACAAATGATCGTCAGGTCTATAAAAGTTCAAGCTTCGACCAGTCAAGGTCCCGATGATGCCGTTATCGGAACACCGCCGTCACGAGACGAGCGGTGCTTTCTGCACTTCGGAATACTTCGGATGCACGCCCAACGAGTTTCCATTGTAAGGTCGGTACTTGATTTAGGATGTCGTCTGTGAAAGCACGGTAATTGCTTTCTCTTAGATAGTCGGGCCATGATAGCCGTTCGATTAAGCTTGCCTTTACATCGAAGGGAATAACATCGCAGTTACATAAAGGTCTATGGAACTATGCGGGAGTTCAATGTGGGCTCAGATACCGTAACGTGAACTTTTGGTTAAAATAAAGGTCCCAGAAACAGAGCAATGATTAATCAATTCACAGACTTTCTCCCCGAAAAATCATTTTGGTAATGGCAAGCATTAAATAGAGGTTAATTACCCAAAAATTACGACACTTGCCAACATTACACAAGGGCTACTACGTAACTACAGTCCAAAAAATAAATTGACATCTGTACGTTATCTATAACACGTCAATATTCGTGCATAAATGGAAACAGGTATTGGCAACGTCACGACCGGCATTTACTTATTATCAAGAACCGAGCTAAGAAGTCCGTTGATTGTCTAGACTCGAGACCCTAACCAGTAGAGTGGCACTGCTGTTAAATAAATTGGGATCGCAATGATCGGATAACTGAGTAATCGAGCACCGTATAAGGTAAACGAAATTAAAAGCGTTTATGCCATTATAGAAGTAGATGGAACGAAAAACTTGAAAGTTGACATTCATGGATGAAGAAACAGGTAGCAGCTAATGAGTGTGCTAAACTACTAGTTTTAATGAGATGTGATGGGAAAGGGTTAGGATGAGAAAGGTAGACACAATGATTAAAGAAGCCGAAAACATCACAGAAAAACTACTTCTTTAAGACCAAATAGGTTTAGTAGCTCTTATCTTGTCTTCAAAACGTATAACTAACCAAAAAGCGTCGTTATTCTCGTTGTTTGACAAACATAAAAAATATTTAAACTATCCCAAGCATCTCAAAACCTCGGTCCACCTAGTTAATTTCGATTTTACTAGCCAAATAAAGCCAACATAGATCGGATAGCCTTTCACGTACGTATACAGACGATAATGGCTAAAGATTAAGATCTTTTTCGAATGAAATCGTAAGTAATGGACAGACTGGTCGTTTCCATATTGGGCTGTGACGATTAGATACCAGCAGTTGTTCCGAACATTTTATTATATTATCAATGGTATGATATCATTTTCATTGGTTGTTATAGCATGTAAATGATTGTGGAAGAACAAATAGATGAGCGGAATTGTTTTCAGTAACAAGAAGTTATTGCTGCTGATGAATATTGCACTGGTTATGAAAATAGCATAAATTCTTTCCTTTAATGTTGAAATGTAGACTTAGAATTTAGAACGAAACAGCTTCGTGTTTTCTATCGCATAATTTTATTTATGCCAGCATTTTCTTGTCCTATTAGAGTTTGCTTTAGTTACCAAATCTGATTGAACGCAATATAATTTCGAAAATGTTGGACATTACAGACCTAAGCAGCGCTAACGCTTTTAGTTGATCGCCATTAAGGGAAAGTGAGTTTAACAGATTGAAATAAACAATAGTTAACTGTATTTTAAAGTAGTATTTACTTCAGTTACATTATTATAACATTAAAATGTTCAAGGATAAAGGCTGCAACATAGTACAGAAATCAGTCTGGCTGCATTAGTCAACTCGGTTTCTTTTCCACAAAAACTATCTATTTTGTCGGGTAGCCAAAACCGTGAGGTCAGTTGGGCGTTTAACTTTTGGCCAGACACGACACGATAATGTCACCGATTACGAAAGTCACGCGCAAACACAACCACACTAGCGAGCAAAGCCGACCGAAATCTGGCAGATAATTCGATTCGTAACAATTTTTTGATGGTGAAATTCGGAAACTCGATATTTTTTGCTACAATTTCGCTGTTACGCGGTTAGCTGCATTGGGGTCACAGTGCGTACGAAACTCTGTTCGCAAGTGTTTATTGAAAGAGAAAAGGGACCTTGGTCCTCAAAACTTAAAGCACGATCTGGTAGATATTCCAGAAGTATCGCCAATTCGCATTTATTTTATTTAGGCTCCGGTATTAAAACTAGTGAATATGAGATCGCATAAATAACGCTCCCGCATGAAACATACGAATGAAAAGCCATAGATCGTCTCGGAAGCTGTTAAGTACACAACAGACGAGGAAGTGATACTGCCCACGTAATGCTGTGCTATTCATACGCTTATGAATCGCATCTTTGAACAGTGCCTTCTTCCATATTGATACTTCTTACTACAGTGGCTAGAATTTCTCAGAACATTGACTCTGTATCAGGAAAGCCGATAGTTGTTGATGTCATTGGAACTAATTAATGATTTGATAATGGTTTTGCTTTCGCCTTTACGCTTTCATGGTTCGTGCCATATAAAGAACGTGTGGTTTGTTTGTGAGCTTAAATATTGTCAGGTGTTGAATTTGATCGAGTGTGAAATTAGCGTGTCAAAAACTATTTGCACATATACCATTGATTTTAATAAGTACTTGTGGAGTGTAAAGAGAGATATTACATCTACGCATGGGTACTAACTTACTAAGTAACATTAGGCAACAATTATTGCAAGAAAACGACTCTAATCTTTGATGTGATAATAGCTGTTTATGATACGTGCGATGTAACACACGAAACGTTTTGCTTACCGGGTATGCAACAATTCAGAGGTATTTCAAGTTTAGTTATAACATTGAAAACTTGTTTTCGCAAAAATAGGAAGGAAAATGTTAGTTTCTTGAGTATCTCCTTAACAAGGAGGTTTTCAGGTATGCATGGTTCGAAGAACAACAACACAACTTTAGGTTGCGTCAAGTGTCTTATCTTCGTGTTTGTGGTTTCTGAAAGTACGTTCCAGATGTCTGAGTACCTAAATAATTATACTAGAGACTCTTTAGCCTGTTAAAGATAAGGTCGTCAACAATGGCACTGAACACAAAATCACACACTGTGATTTTTCTCAAACTGTAATTAGAAATAAGCAGTGATTAAAGCGGCCTCCTTACTGCGGCGCCTGCATGGTAGTGGCAGCAGCATTCTGAAAATGATTGCTGCCAGACCGGACTGCCCTTTCCAGAGTCACTGGGTGGGGACAGTCTTAGGTCTGAAATAAAAATGAATTACGAAAACTAACAATACTAACATATAATATATATATACTAACATATAATATAATATATAATCTTATCTAAGTAATATTGTTACTAACACCAAAATAAATAAATAAATAAATAATTTCTTTATTTAACTTACACAAAGTTTTTTACTAACAAATAACACGCAATGACATTTTAAACACAGAGAGAATTCAGAAGATGTAGCAATGGGCCCCAAACTAGGCACAGCCTGTATCTTGGTGACCCAATTACAAAACAACATAATTATTTACATTTTGTCATGTTCTGCTAGCGCCAGGTTTGTGTGTCGCTGACAAATTTAAGCAATTTATTAAAATAAGATAAAACAAAAGATTATAAAATTATAAAAACAAAAATTAAAAACAGAAAAAAACTAAAAAACAGAAACAGTTATGGTGAGTGTGTGGTGTGAGTATGTGTAAAAGTGTATTTTGAAATACTAATATAACTATGGACTGTAGTCTGAAATAAAGGTTATTATTATTTATTATTATAGTAATAGTACCTAGCTGTGAACAATTTATCTAAACATCCGATGACGTTTCAATGGATTTTGATAACATAATTCCCTGTAATTATAATAAGTGAAACATAATTACACCATCTCTAAAACAAGGTCAAATGTAGTTATTAGTAGAGTATTGATATTGCTAAAACGATGCGTTTGCGCATACAACTGGCCATATCAAGGTGAAATGAATCTGCAGTTACATTTAACAACTATAATAATATAATTCGCTTAATTTAACATTGAAATAAAGACGAAACAAAAAGAAAAAAAACTTTGAGATATTTTAAGCAATCAAGTGGGAAAAGAGGTCAATTTAAATTATTCTACTTGAGAACAATAGGCTGAATTGGATTGCTACATTACATTTGATTCGAATGAATGGTTAACTTTAAACGCCATTGAATTGAGATGTCTACACAAAACTGTCTTATCATCTATTTACCTGAATAATAAAAACAATAAAGAGAGAGACACACTGAAGAAATTTGGAATAGAAAAGACGCAACATATCTGTTCAAATTGCCATTTGGAGGGCCACGATCGAACGTTTCCTTTTAAATCTTCTCAGACAGAAAAGCAAGCAATAATGCTTCTTCTTTAGAATGCATTTTACAACTGCGAAGTTTCAAACAGTCGACAGCTTTCGGATTCAGCTGTCTGCGACTGCCTGAGAGATTGATGTGTGGATCATTAACAGCCCCAGTCGTCCGTGTATACTTCCCTCTGAAGTCCAAATAGCCAGTGTGTTGCCAGCCTTAGCTGTCTAACAAGAGAAAGATGTGCCGATAAATTGAATTTAAATTAGGTCTGAACATGTTTTATTTAAACCGATCATTACATCAACAACAAAAGACTCCGTCAGTACTTTTTCGAACGCACTTGTAGTATTGAAACCAGATTTATTTCAATTAATCCTAATGAATTCCTTAAAAGTAAACAGCAGCGGGTTGAAATTTCTCGAGATTTGATCTCTCGTTTCGTTATTCAGAAATATACGCTCAATAATTTTGAAAGCTCGGAAACAACAATCTCAATATTTGCAACAGTAGTAGACTGCAGAACGTAAACATAAAGCGACAATTGGTCGTTACAATCGGTTATCTATTACAGTTTTCATAGCCCTAGCTTCGCCTCAAGCCTATAAACCGATAGCTATAATTAGCACCCGAAACGTGGGCTTACGATATCGAGTATCTAATCGATACAAGAGATCCACTTTACAATTGTGAAAGAAACCTTACTGCAGGCAGTTTTAGACAACCACCCGCTGCGTTAACTGCACCTAATAGGGCTGTTACTTCGACGGAATTTCATGAATGCGAAAAAAATATGAGAATATTTGCACCGCCGCCCGTGAACGAAACGACATGCCTAGTTAACGTTTCTAACAAGGAACTATTGTATTATATTAACCTGGAACTAAGTACCTTGTTAAGTTTATGACTGCTTTCTTGCTTCTCGGTATATAATTTGTAACTCACGATATCATAATTTTCCTGCTCTTCTCCCATGTTACTCGGGGTCGGCGCAACACGTTTTCTTCTTCCATTCCGTCCTGTCCAACGTCATGGTTTCACTAACTCCCTTTTCATTCATATCATTCTTCACAATCCATTCATCTTTTCTTTGGTCTTTCTTTCTGGTACTTAACTAACGATTAAATTTATGTTTGCGTAAACAACTTTCTTTTAGAGTGGCTTAAAATAATATACAAATAGATGATGTCTATTAAAAATCTCAGTAATTATCAAAAGCCACCCTATACTTGGCACCTGTCATATGCAGTCCTCCTCCTGCAGTTTATGAATTAGTATTCGAATTAAAATGGAACATAATGAAATAAGCCAATTGGTCTAACAGATTTAACGATGTCTTAATTAATAGTAAGTATTGCGATATCTGGTCCGATTACTATTATTTACCAAGAGGCAGTATCTGGTTCTTAAGAACTATTTATAAACTCAACTTTAAGTGATGCTATTAAGGTGCATGTAATATCTAATTGATCTCGTAAACATCGCTAGGAATGGGCCACCCGCTATTCCTCTGAAGGTGTCGTTAAGGATACCTAAGGGTTCTTGCTAAGATTATCAACATCAGTGTTCTCCTATGTGCTAATAAATAACTGCAATAAATAGTCCTCAATCACTAAAAACGGTGACTGCGGTAGACAAGCTACAAGTGGATACCGTGCAAGAGTAAACAGGGGTAGAATCTGTGTAATATTAGAATTTAGAAGAGGAGAAAATTATAAGATAGTAAACGAGGGTTGAAGAGAGAACAGCACAATAACAAAACAGTGTGCAGTAAGACCTAAGTGTGAACATCTAGTAACTGCTATTGTAACTATGACCTGCCTCAATATAATAGTAATATGTCATAACACGCAAAACGCTAACTAACCTCAGAAAACAAGAACTTCGTAGATAAAATACAACATTCGAACGGAACGGCAAACCGCAAACTGTAAAATCAGTCAATCTGTAATGACTCCAGTACAATAGCAGATAAAAACTATAAAGCCTTAACCAAGAATAGGTACCAATTGTAATTTAATCTTATGAAATACAACAAAAAATTTGATTACAGCTTATTTCGTAACTTTGTCTTTCAAACCTATTAAGAATAGAATACGAGTAGAAGGCACAATGAGATGTATAGTTCACTTTCGACATTATTGGCGATTAGCTATATTATGGATATAAAAACTGATTCGATTGTGAGAAAATATTGTATTTTTATTACACTACTAAGATCTCTTTGAGCTAAACATTTTACCCAAACTTAGTTGCTAAACACGAGGTTAAATTACAAATTATGTAGGTATGACATTTTCTAGTGTTGGCATATCTTGAGTAACATTTTTGGAGTATAGTAGTATAGAGCGTCTAATAGTAGCATACAATTATACTCGTATATCAAATCTAATTCCCAAAAAGGCGAACAAAGAAGTGATAAGGGCGCGTATTCGATTTAGCGCAACTCAAAATCTAAACGATTGCTAGAACGGCGTAGCAGCATTGACACACACTAGTACAACACAATGGTCGGTTTGTGTGCATCAGAAAAAGAAATACGCACGAAATAAGCACGAATCATTGAAATTGATCGGCAAACGACAGCGCGCGATGTTTTACAGCGCTTTTTAAAATAATTGTCTAAAATAAATGAGCTCGTATAACGAACTGAAAAATATTCTGTATATTAAGCATAACATTTACTTTCATAAAATAAATATATCAGTTATGTTTTTATTCAAATACTGGTGAAAAAAAATTGTCAAGGTGAACCGATTTTCTACTTTTTCAACTTGTTTTTAAATATATAATAGAAATATTTTCGTAATTTTGGCTCTGTAGCTGTCTTTATGACTGTATATACTGTTGGAAAAACGCATAAAACAAAATATTTTGGCATATTGTAATGGTTGTATTAGTCCTGAAAGTTAACTCTGACGTCTATTTTCGTAAAAACGATATGAAAGAACTGTCTTCGCTTTAGAAAACTATAATTAAAAATTATACTTTAACTCTGTAGCTGTCTAAATCAAGACTTAATCTTTCTAAAACTGTAAATTGTCTTTAAATAATCTGCTCACATAATTACGATATTGCTCTGGGCAAAGCGCAAAAACATGAAGTTTTCGTCACAAATCGAATACGCGCTCTTAAGGCAGAGATGAACTTCAAAAGAACAGAAGTTGATAGTGAAGATACAGTAAGTGAACATATCCTCTCAATCAACATAGAAGCTAACCAAACTACATTATTTAAAAAAAAAGAAAGAAATGCAATGAAACTTTAGATGGCTCGATGTAAATAGCGATGACCAAAGTAAAGCACACCATTACAGTTCGAATATTGGAATTAATTTTACTGCATTACCTATTTGATAGATGAGACTACTTATCAAGGTAATTCATAAATCTTTACTCTGAATGCATTATCCAAGTATTTGAATAAGCATTCCAAGTAATATTGAGAGTATTAAATAAGATTTATGACTGGCAAATGAAATATCAGATATCTTACATAGAAAGCTTTTACTAGTGGCAATTTTTGCCGTATTAAATATTTCAATAAATCAAGTTTTGATTGGTATCACTATGGCAAACAAAAATAAACTTTTACGAATAGAGTCACAGATGATAATCGCTTTGCCATTGGTCAGGCTTGACCAGAACACACCAAAGATATATCTTAGCAAACAAATGCATACACGTCGTGGTTCCATTACATTGTTCAAGATGAGGCTATGGTAGTAAGCCAGGAGTAGTACCTACAGACGTCAGCACATCAATACATAAGAAACTGTCAAATTTTCCCAATTGAATATGAATCTTAACTATTTGTAATAAAGTTAAAAATCTATCAAATAAATTTTACAGAACAAAGACAAAGATGTGCAGGCCTCTGTACAATGAAACTAGAACAGTTGGTTTAGTAACTAGAAAGATAGCCAAATATATTAACTAGGGTGCTTTAAATCATAAAACGAAGACTGGAAGCGACTTGCGGAAATGAATATTCAATTAAACTAGCGCTTATGTAAAAATGACAGCTGTGATCCGCTAGTTGTGTAATATTCTTGGACGGTGTCGCGAAAGCCTTATATGGGTGTGTCTATGCTCAGAAAGTTATGAGAGATCATAAGAATATAAGAAATGTTGAACATTTCACAAACGCTAATATATTTCTAATGTTATTTGAGAACAAGTTGAACAATTGGAATGCAAGATTCGTTTGCGTATCAAACAGGGAAATTGGAACAAACATTAGGTTTCGAAATTTGAATTGTAAAACTGACAAAATAAAGTGCTGTAATATAAAAAAGGTCGGCGATCTGAGATAGTTCACGCGCATCCACAAACTTATGTTCTAGCTTTTAAAAATATATTAGTCATGGTTTAAACAGTATCAAATCTTCCAAGATCATTCAATTTTATGGTAGTTCCATTAACTTCATGCTTGTCTCAAATCAAGATTTAATGTTACATTCTTCTAATATTTACGACTTCAACTTCCTGCAGCACTGAACAAGAAAAACAACTGCACTCAGTTCAACAAACTCAATAATTCAATTCTGTAAGATCATCTCAAAACATATGAAAATAACAATCACAATTCCACACGAGAATTAATTATAAACTGCAAATAAACCAGGAAATATACAATAAATTATCTATATTACTTAACCCTAGTCCATTGTGCGTTTACCGATGCGGTCCGAACCACTGTCATGATATAAACAGGCCTATAAAACATACTGATTGCTTGGGTAACATCGATAAATACGGGCTTAAGTGAAAAACGTTAGTTGACAATTTTAATAGACCATTCTGTAAGTTACCCGTTCTACGGCAAGGATTTATATCTGCTCTTTTAATTGTTCCGGGATATATTTACCAAGTTTCTTAAGGATTGCTTAGCTTAAAAATTTGGAAACGATTAATTTTAAAATGGAAATAAATATTACCCTGGTACGAATGCAAATTGTCAATTTACTTGCAGTTGCACGGATTGCGTTTGTTTTATTGAAATTCTGCTAAGTATTCGCTGCTTTGAAGTAATTACTAAGCATCTTACGAATGACAGCATGGGTATTTAAGAAATAAATCATGTGCTAAATATGCAAGAAAGGCCACAATGCTTTAATCAAATGCATGGGCGTAGCTTGGACATACACAAAACAGTTAACAGTTTCTGTCGTCTAAACTGTAAGAGAAAACCAACATTTACAAATAATTGGATACAACTAAAAATAGCATTTCAAAATTTTGCCGTTATACGATGAATGTTGTTTAGATATTCATATAATACCATATATATTTGCATCCTATTATGTTAATAAAAGATGTTACATAAAGCTTAAATTACCGTTATGGACCCTGTTAGGACACAGGATAGATATAAGTGTTATATTACTATGGGGCACAGCAACATCTAAAAAGTGAAATTTTAATAAATAAGAACATAAAACGTCTTATTATGAATACCAACATTTATTTATAGCTACTGAGATCAGTTTTATTATATTTTAACACAAACTGTAAATAGTGAAGCTTTCTATCAGTGAAAGATTATTTGCAATCGGATAAGTACTTCTAAGGTTAACTACTTACTTCTCAAAAACCAGAAAACTGTACCTCGTTATTAATTAAAAGAATAAGTAAAGTATTTTTGCATTTAAAAGTTAATTCAAAGTGCATGTTCAATAAGCCAAGAAGTATTACAGGAAGCTATGCAATAGACGCAACATTTCCAACTATTATCCATGATCAAAACGGTTCTTCTCCCATCATTCATCCACTCCCAGTCCTACCTAACACGTGTACATTCATCACCGTTCACAGGTAAACAGGCAGACCACCTGCCTATCGACTTAGCATAACGAAGTACAATTTATAGAACGGCATTACTAACTACGTAGGCGGTGTTTAGTTCTACAAGTTGACTATAAAAGCTATTCCGGACTAGACGCGGACGATAAAGGGAAAAGCATGGTTTTATTGTGAGTTGCACTTGACTTGACGTACGGTTATGATAAGATGTTGGTTCTTTACCCAAAGGATGGTAAACGGGACCATAAGGTCCAGATCATTGATATATATATATATATATTACTACATAAGGACGAGGCCAACCGCACGACCAAATGGCACCAGCTTTTTGGCCCTAAAAATGACAGTTTAGGGCCAACGGGCAACGCGACTCAGTCGACATTGTATGAGTTTTGACAGATGTCACTACTTTTGCTTGTTCCATGAACGTTTGTTTAAAATGTTCTAATGGGCGTATCCTTCCTTTTGAAATCATTGGTCCAGATACAGCCTTGTGACAGACATCCTGCTGTAAATAGTGAAGTGTCTGGCTGGCAGTTTCTTATCAACCATTATAGGTACAGACTTGAAACTTTCACAGAGTGTGTATTACTATGGCTACCATGGCCACTATAACAAATACTTATTATTATTTATTTATTTTTTGCAGCCTGTGTTGTTCCACTGCAGGGCGAAGACCTCCCTTTTCTCCTTTCCAACCTCTCTGTCGAAAGCTAGTGTGGACCAACAAATACTTAATAAAATAAAATACCACGTGGGGTTCCGGGCTCGAATAGCACAAACACATTTCATTCTAAGGGCCGAGTTACACCGAAATGGCAGCGGCTGGAGCAACAATTTTTTTTTTTTATATTATTGAATAAAAATATGACTTCCTGCTTATGTTATTTGAGTGTTTAATTTCCTTTACACGGTAGCCTACCCGGTAACGCAGGAGAGCAGTCACTTAGATTTTAATTGATCAAGTATCTCTTCACAATAAAACTATAACCATGCCTAGAAAGAGGTGAAATCTTTCCCAATGTTCCAAAGGGGCTAAAAGATTGAGGATCATAAGATCCCAAGAACCTACTGAAAAGCGTCAGGAGAGACTTGATGCTGTTCGAGAACATCAGGCTGCAAATCGCTCCGTGGAAACCTCTTCAGATCGCGAAGCACGTCTGCGTTCTCAGCGTATTTACGCATCTACATCCAGGTCAGAGACAAGTGGGGAACGTGATGCGCGACTGACCACTGATCGTGAACGTCACGCATTGTCTCACGAGTCGGAGACGTTCACGGATAGAGAATTGCGCTTGAGTTCTCAGCGTATCTACGCATCTGCTTTTAGGTTTCTAGACAAGTGCGAAACGTGATGCGCGACTGTCCGCTGATCGTGAGCGACATGCATTGTCTCGCGAATCGGAAACGTTTTCCGATACAGAATCACGCTTGAGTTTTCAGCGTATTCGCACATCTACTAACAAAATATTCATAATCGGTTAGAAAGTGAGAGAGAAAGAATTGCTGGAGTACGGCATGAAGAGACAGAAGAAGAGCGCAACGAACGTTTGAATTCTGATAGACTTCGACATTCTCTGAACAGAATGTCGATATCATCTGAAGAATCGGATGCAGTGTCTCAGATATAGCCGTAGGGCATGGCGACCTTCCTTTGGTTGATAAGGAACGGAGTGCATTTACGTATACTCCTAAGATTGACTACGCCACATATTCCGCCATCGGAGGTACGATTCAAAATTGTACTTTTTGAACGTCTCGAATGGTCTCGCTAATCCCGTTGGTTTCCCGTCCCCAGGTTCCTAGAATTCGACATCAGACGTTTCAGATCTTCGATTTTGCCGACCCCGTTGTCGCTGGCATAAGCAACAGGATCCGCGTACGAAGTCGCGGGCAGAAGCTAGTACTTAATAAAATAAAATATCTCGTGGGGTGTCCGGGTTCGAATAGCACACACACATTTCATTCTAAGTGCCGAGTTACACCGAAATGGCAGCGGCGCGGCGAGCAACAGTGTGAAATAATTTGAAACTTTATCTACATAAATAAAAGACCAATATCGCTTGAGAAGCTTGAAAAGGTCGCGAGACCGCCCGCGGCGACGCGAGCAGCCACTGGCAGCCGCTGCCGCGCTGGCGGCCGCGCGCTCCTCACGCCCATCGCAACACTGAGCGCACCATTTCTCTGTAGTATAGCGACGGGATACGTCATACGATAAGTGCGGAACCAATTCCATCATGTTCACTCCAAACACACCGAATTTCCTTGCCGAATATAGAAATGAAACCAGTCAAGAGGAGACTAGGCGCGTGGGGTGTGGAGGACACGCGAGGCTGCCAGCGGCAACGCTGGCGGCCGCTGGCAACCGCTGGCAGCCGCTGGCAACCGCTGGCAGCTGCTGGCAGCCGCTGGCGGCCTTTGGCGTTGCCGCCGCTGCCATTCCGGTGTGACTCGGCCCTGAGGGTGTCGTAGAAGGCGATTATGGGAAAATCAAGTCGGGCAGCAGCGGCTTTCGTGTAATTAACAGTTTCACTGTGATTCCCAAGAAGGCGTCTTGGCGGTCTTGGGGATCGCAGTGCAGCTGTTGCCAAGCGTGGGGATTATGGCAAATCCCCCCTTTGGGGGAGGCCTTTGTTCAACAGTGGTCGTTTTCCGGCTGATGATGATGAATAAAATAAAATAAAGTTATACAATTAAAGGAAGTCCCCACCCCATACAAGAAACCCGACACGAAACGAACGAAACGACTTAACGTTTTTTTACCCAATTGACAGAGGAGTAGGGTAATGATTTTTGTATGTAGTGTTAAATATTGTACGGTGCAAATGGTGTAAAACCCTTAGGTATTGTAGGAATACGATTAACACTTGGCCGGTTTCTTGTTTACGTCAATTATATTATGGTAACTTTTTACTGTGTAAAGCTAGCTGAGTGTTACTTCTTGCCACTGTTTTCGCATCCGGAGGAAATTCTGTGGCGGACTTGAATAAATTATTAACTTGGCTAAATGAATAATCTGGTCTGGTTTTTTTGTATAAGGCAAGTAATATACAAGACAAACTTCTTCTTCTAATTCCTCTCCAAATTACGAAGGATGGCATTCAGCTCTGCATAGTTTTCCTTTTCTTTCGTGAGAAGAAATAGTTCAGATCCTCGAGATACCAGTCCACTCTCATAGGTTCCTTAGTTAAGACTTCCTCTTGTTACCAACGACACCTCGCTCTCCAGGTACTTTGCCCATCATGATAAGTAGTAAAAGGGCGCATCTGACGTGGACAAATACCTGGTGTGTGGGGCAACGTTTTCTATTTTAATAAGAAAGAAAAGAATAATCAGTTCTTCTGTATCGATATGATCATTTCGAATCATGACATTATCAGGGACCACGGACCAGTACCTAAATTAATTCAATAAAGTTAATATTAGCTACTCTTAAATTTACAAACTAACAACAAAAACATTACAGTAAAATCTCAAACAGTAAACTCTACATATTTTCCATACAATTTACACTGACAGCGCGCGCCGTCAACAAAAAGAAAATATCGTTTCAAAAGACAAGAATTCTTGCGTATAAATAAGCTATTGTGCGCCCAATGTCATATTATTCCCGGGTATCGCAAATATTTTGTATGACCGCGAAGAAATGGAAGTCCCCTGTGTATTTATGATGATTCATTTGACGTAATCGACATCTGTAGCTGGTACACGGGTTAGCTTGTACCGGACGATTTATTACGAGGATGATATTGTTAGATTAGATTTAGTGCGAATCTAGATTAAGTTTGATGTATTGGCAGAGACGATCGTCGTTTTGATTTGGTAAGCTTTTGGTCCGTGTGGTGTCGGACGTAAAGAATAGCACCATCCCATTATCTTCCCGTGGGTGTCGTAAGAGGCGACTAAGGGACTCACCAGAGATTGGGCAGCAGCGTTCTCTGTGGCTTTGTAACAACGATACTGCGATCGCCAACCCGCCTGCCAAGCGTGGCGATTATGGCAACCCCCCCTCCCTTGGGGAGGCCTATGTCCAGCAGTGGACGTCTTTTGGCTGAATTGATGAAACTTTTGGTGTAGTACAGGGTCATCATCTTACTTACCATCTGCCTAGCCTTTTTCCAACTATGTTGGGGTCGGCTTTTAGTCTAGGATGCAGCTGAATACCAGTGTTTTACATGGAACTGCCAATCTGACCTCTACAACCCAGTTGCTGAGCAACATGATACCTATTGGTAATACAGGTTGTCAGATTTTCTAACTTGTAACACCTATAACGACCGTCAAAGATCAACGAATGACAGCCGGGAGCAACGACTTAACGTGCTTTCTTGTCTAATGAATGGTCACCCATCCACGGACCAACCGCAGCAAGCGAAGCTTAACCATGATGACCGGTCGATCCGTAAGGCTTTTATTTAGCCACGAGCTCCTCTTGGTGTAGTACTGGGTGTACTATGTATTTTGCCACTTAACTTATATCTAAATTAGAAATTCCCAAAGGAAAAACCGACTATAGGACTGTTGCAGCATTTATTTAAATATATAAATAAATGATTACATACACCACACATGAGAACTAGAACTGACGTATCGTACATCACGATATCTAAGTTTTCCGTGATCAGACAGTACCTCACCAGATTTACATTCGTCTGGTTGGAGAATCCTCCCTTTTAAATGGAAAATGTGGAACTTTCCGCCCTGTTCTTCATACATTTAGAAAACGTTACCCAAAACTGGGATAACATGCACCCCGACCCATCCCTCATGTTCCACGGCGTCGCACTAGACGGCAGATAGGCGAAGCACCACTAATTTCTTTACACGAAAGTTACCGGTTATTTAAAGTGACCTCAAACTTGTTCGCAACAATTAGATATGCATAAAGTATCAAAGCATTCAATCTTGTTATCACATCCGCTTAGGTGTTAACAATACCTTTTAGCGTACCAATTTATTTCACACTATAAAAACCAGCCTGTTACGATAGCGCCAGTCAAATTGCAATACTCTCATACCAAAAGATTCAATTACGCTTATCACACATCTAATTTTATCATTCAATACTTACAAACAAAATGGTCTAACGATGCTGTTATCTCGCTGACACATAAAAGGGTAAATAACATAGATATAAGAAAGGGTAAGAACGTTTCAGATCGCAAATTGATTCATTAGATATTTGATTAATCCCGTACTGCGATTTTCCTGGACGATATGCTAAGTTGGACTCGATATCGTAGGATAAGAGACAGAATTGGTAGAGAATGTCCACTTTATTCGTAATAAGCAAGTCTTGGTTTTACTCTGGATACTATTGGTAATGCCAATTACACAAAGCACACAAGTATCAATTATAGATATATGATAGAGGACCAACTACAGGTTGTCTGAATATCAATCCCTCATGTAAAGCCGGCACTCCATTAAGTGGAGTCATGAAATTCTCTTCAAAGAGAATCTGATATTCCAAAAATCCGTATTCCCTTAAATTCCTTCCTTACTGCATTTCTAATTAACACGGCAGTTTTGAGCAACCTCGAGATGAGCTGCCTCGCCTCAAACACTCGTGTAGTTCAAGTCGTGGCACACCTCGACCCATCTCCATTGGTTTATGCCACGGGACGAGCCAGGCGCTCGATCTGCAGTAACCTTATCAAGTGGAGTCCCAGTTTAAGAAGATGACCAGGCGACCAAACTTGGCCAAACTTGGTGTGGCACATACACAGCAAGCAGTGAAGATTAGAGGAGCACGCGCGATTTGATAGAAGAGGAGAGAACGGAGCGTGAAGTGAAGATCATGTCAACATAAAAGAAAAATAAAAGACTATTTTAGCAACAGCCTCCAGATTTTCTTGTCTTGTTATCTCTTGGCCTTCTGACGTTATTGCACATGCAATTTAAAGCTGCGATATAGTAGTAACGATAGGTCGTGCATATATGTACACATCGACCACATAGTATGTAAGAACGGTTTGTTCGTCGTGGTTCCAATGCCATACCGATGCCGCGATGCTGGTTCAAAGTGTAGCTAAGGATGTGCATTCTTCGGTGCGTAGTACGGTTAGGTTTGCTCCCGTCTCTTTTTTATTAGCACAGCTGTTAGAGACAGTTGTAAGGGTTCTTTTGGAATCAATTCCTTGCCGCTTACGTATCTAATATGCTTTACTTTCTAATATTACGCACTGAATATCTAGTTTTTGAACTGAACCAGAAATTAGGATTTGTCGATTTGGATGATGAGGTGACTATTTGGGAGTCGTATATTAAGCAGTGGATCCTTTTCATGTTGAAGCGATGATCATGATTCTATTGGAGTTAGTAATAGCTAAATGGAATGAAGTTGTACCTCTCATGCAAAATTACTTACCTAAGCCATAACCAAGAATACTAAATCATACCTTTGCATTACCATCTGCCGACCCTAAACATGATAGTGTATAAGTAGTATTACTAAGCACATAAGCCTGAGACCTAAGATGGTGGATGACCCACTTACATTTTACGAGTCATGCATTTGATTTGATGGTGCACTCGTGACGAACGCGTCTATCTTACGCGTTATCAAGCTTAAGTTAAAATATAAACTCTAAAGTTTTAAAACCAGTAACTAGTAATACCTACTCAAATAATGATTAGCCTGGATTTGCGAAATTGGATAGAGGTTACACTAGTAGCCGTGTGGTGCCGGCTGCGAATAGCACCACCCCATTTCTACTCGTGGGTGTCGTAGAAGACGACGTAGGGATATTGACCAGGGGATGGGCAGCAGCGTCCTTCTGAGTACCATAACACCTACTGCGATCGCCAACATGCATCGGCCAAGCATGGCAATTACGGCTTAACCCCCCCGCACCCTTGGAGGAGACCCAGTATGCCCAGCAGTGGGCGGGTAAAGGTTGACATGATGACACTAGTAAGAACGGAAGATTGACTTTTTTTAATACGTTTTCCTACACTGGAAATTTCCCCTGTAACGTGGGTGCGTCGTTTACAAACATATATAAACTCACATACAAAAACAACCAGACACGGAACTACTTTTGGGTCATTCAAATATTTGCCGTAATATCAGGTTTCATTTTATTAAGCTTGTGTTTATAATACAAAAGAATGACATAATAATAATAATAAAAGAAAGACAAAAAGTTTATAAAAATAAACAATGCAATAATCGCCCAAAAAGGCGATAGCAATTGTTTTCTGCAGAATTCACGCTTCCGTAATGAACACGAAATTGATTCAATTTGCGAACGAAAAGAACAATCGTTTTGTTATATTTTTGATTACATAATGTAATCTAAATAAATAATAAGAATTCTATTTGGTTCGAGGGCAGAATCGCCACTCGAAAACTGCATCGTTACCAATCGATTGTAATCGTTACCGTCTGACTCGATCTGAAATGGAATTTAATCGACTTTTTTAACTCCACACAATATCTAGTGCAATAACTTTTTATTAGTAGGCATTGGTTTGTTGAGACACAATTGAATTGTTAATTTTGTAATAGCGTTTCGATAGATCTATGTAATTATAGATATGTATAAATACGTTTGTACAAGTGGGTCAGACAATGTTAGTTGTTACTTAGAGTGTTGACAATGTACGTACGAGTACAATGTATATTGTATGTATATGAAATCAGCACTGTGTAATTTAGGTTGTCACATACAGACTTAACACATTAACCCGATTTTGGGGTACCGTAACCAAAAGGTGCCAAACGGCACCCTATTACTAAGCCTTCGCTGTATGTCTGTCCGTTACTTACTTTGTCACAGGGTTGTATCTTTTGAACTTGCAATTTTCAGAGAATAAGTCAGATACGGTAACTCTAAACCTTGTAGGTATTTTCCTTTACGAATTTTTGAGTAACGTATCATTTTCATCGAGAATTGCTTATTGATCTCTGCTTTTGTATGCAGCTCGCTGTCGACAAAGCCCTCTTCGATGATCATTAGTTTGTAACCCACACTTAGGTATAAATGGTTGAGTATTGAATGCCCTCCTCGCTTACACCAAAATACCTGTATACAGCTTGTATTGTGGACCACCTGACCACGTCGCCGGTAATCACAATGATTAATTCAAACAATTTTCAATCTGGCAGACCGTCGAACAAATTGCCCTCGCCCACATAATAAAATTCCTTTAGTACGGAACCATCGTGTCGTCAATAAATGTAACGGTGTAAATGTTACTGTGAAACAGGGAAGATGAAGAATCTTGAAAATTCTAGTCAACCTTAAGATTTATCTGGTGATGTCATTAATAATTATAATTATATTATGATTGATAAATATATATTAGTGTGTTAAAAAAATATTTGATAAAGGTAGTCTGCAATGGCCGATTTTGAAAAAAGATAACTTTTCTCATGCATCCTTCTCAATCTCAATACATAACTATAAATCCTTAGTAGGTATTAGAGATATGTGCTAATATTTAGGCATAATCTACCATCTATTTCTATCAAATATTTTAATCCTAAGGTAAAATTATAAATATGAAACAGTAGTAAAGAACATTATATTATACTAATGAATATTAGTACGAGTACTTATGTAAACTATTCTATCCAAAATCGTGTCGTCATGTTCGCAAGAGAACGTTTCCAAACCAAGTTTGAAGAAAAACACCGAATACTAATAATTTCACAACAATTCCTAGTTTTACAGTAACATAACAATTCTAGCCAATTTTAGCGTATCCGCCCACAACTGAAAAGTCGACAAACATTGTTATTCGAGTAATAAGAAGGCCGCGCATTACACCGACGCGTAACATCGGAAACCCATTAGTAGTGACGATTTATTAACCAAAAGGTGTAACCGCGACTATTACACAACGATGCATTCGATACTTTACATTAGTTTACATAATTCGGATATAAAGTAAAATCAATGACTTCATTCTGTACAATAATGTCAATTGAATTACATGTAATTTATTTTAAGACTTCAAATTGATATTTAGATACAGTTAAGTTTATAGAACTTAGATATTATTGGTCATTAATTAAAATTGAGATGGATAAGTCCGTGTCCTTCTCTAGTAATTGTATACCTACAGAACTTAATCGATGTTGTGTAACAACAGTAAATATCACATATTACAAATAGGTAGCAATTTGTTCGGGATTACAGAAACTTTCTATAAATTCTTTGTATACGTGTGTAAATTCAAACGTACCATACCATATGACCGTTAGCAAATGGGCTTCCCCCATTGACTGTACAAAGATCTTGGGGAGATAACGCTATTATTGCACTTGGTGTGTAGATTTGTAATCGCAGTACGGCGAAACAAGCAAATGTCCGCCGTTGCAAACCCAGTTGTTGTTTATAAATAAATTAATGATGTTTTGATTACATAAAATATAAATAGCAAGCAAGCAGAAGGAGCGATAGCTATCTAACGATAAACATTTGAATGAAAACCTGCTCAATGATAAATGGGGGAATGTTTTAAGCACATGTACACGGAGTGAATCGAAATATCCCTTAATTGACCAACAAAGTGCAGTTTACCACACATTGAAAGTTAACCAGTAAATAAATCAACGCAATTGAAGTCGCAAGCGAAAGCCGTTTTACAAATGATCTCCTTTTTTGACTGTCGATATTTGTGCGCTTGGAAATGAATGTAAATAGATGTATAGAGAGGAGATGTAGAAAGTAAAGTCGATCTGTGTGGTCCCATAGTGAGACTGGAGACCTTTGGATGCGAATTAGAATTGACTGCGGGATGGGAAACATTTCGACCTATATACCCACGAGCGTTATGTGGACGTAAATGTCACGGAAATACGTATTGAATACTATGTCATCAGTTCATAACAATACTCCAAGTGAATTTACTTGCTGTAATGGTCACAAGAGCGGTTCCTGCATATGTCGAAAGTGGATTTATCCGTAAAGGATTTGGAGTCTCGATTTGTGTCCAGTTGGTAATACCCAGCGCCCTACCTGGGACTAAAACATGTTCGACGAAAGGAGGGTGTATAATCACATGTTAGTAATTAGTAATTATGATTATAAGTAGTCAGCATAAAATTGAAGATACGATAATGGTGCATGCTATCAAAAACTGAGAGGTGAAATCGCATTCAGAGTCATAATCGTAACTGTTATCGTCTACTCGCATTCTACGCCTCGTGATAGTAGAGGTCATAAACATACGCGAACGCGTACATGAGTCACTGACGTCACAATACACAACATTCGCGCCCGTGTCACTATCGGTTACCATTAAAACTATAGCTATGAGTATCCCCAGCAATACCGTAATACTAGGGCGCCGTCAGTAGCGAAACGTGAGCGATAATTTAACGATAGTCCCCCTCGAACGGTACCAGACAATCGAGAACGTTTACGTATCGCTTATCGAGAATCGCCACGATCGGAATTTAGGGTCGGTATATCGGCGATTGGCGATTGCACCGCAATCTATGCAGCGCATCGAGTTGATAGAGATATTTACTTTGTCGAGTAGCAATCGGTTAAAGATGATTGTGATAGGAATCACAAATGGTGCGTAATTAATTCTTAGGAAAATTGCAATACTGGCAGAAAACGTATCTGTCATGACAGCGATACGGTAGCTAATTATTTACAAAACAAATGTTGATGTTTACAGTAAACAACGCGGATATGAAAACAAGTTTCTAAACAAACTCATACAAATTAACATTGATTCACTCAGTGCCGCAACAACAATCAACAAAGAATGACAGATATTTCGTTTAACGACTCAATATAAAAACAATTAACGCCTTGTAATAACTTTTTTAAACATCAAGAAGAACGGTAAACAACATAAATTCAAAACACGTCTCAATATTTCCATCATAATAAAATTTAAGAAAGAAAAACACATTCATAATTCAAAAGGCAGAAGATGAAACACGTGTAAGGTACCAAAAACGGCGCTGGCGCAAGTAGCGGTGAAGTTTGTGCCGCAACGAGAACAGGTTGTGCCAAATTTGGGACGAAGTACAACCAGTTCGCAGACATCAATTATTATAATTTGAGGAACCTACATTTAAAGGTTGTGATTCATATTATTTTGAATGCAGTTTAATAAACTATAGGGATATGTGACATATCATTTATATTTTCATGGTTTTGAGTTTAATTGGGCTTAAAATCATTCAGTATCATTGATGTTTGATCTTCCATCATCTACTTATAATTTGATAGTCTACTTAGTCAGACATAGAAGATAGATGATGATGATATAGAAGATAGTCGCAGTATTAATGTAAGAAGAAAAATAAATTATCCTGATCCTGATCCTCGCCCTCCGCAATTCGTAGGAGTCAAGTGGGTTATTGAAATGGTTGCTGGAGATCGTTATCATTGATTATAAATAACTAGAAAGTCTACAAACTACGATATCCGCAACTGCTTACCTAATTTAAAATCGAATCATCATTCCAATGAACTACTGTAAGAACTTACAGGAAAAACATTACTTGAGTGATTACGATCAAATGGATAGATTATATGAAAACGAACAACCATTTCATCAATAAGCATCGTTACAGCATCTCTGCTTTACAGTTTACTTTCAGAATCAGAAATCACTTCAAATTAACCAGTCCAGTGAAAGTTTATTAAATATTCGTCTAAAGGCTTCGTAGATTATGCAATTATTAGCATCGAAGACGCAAATTTTATGCACAGTTCGGTCCAAGACTTGCGCAATGACACCCACTTTAATAGCTATAATAATTAATCTCGATTTTCACGTCAATTGAGAAGCTAGCTTTATAATTATCTTCCTACAAATAAAATAAACGACTGCGATGAATTTTATTTGCAAAGTATAAGTTAGCATTTTGAAGAAATATCATTAATTTACGGAAGTGGGAGTCGTTGTTGTGACAATACAGAGAAAGTGGAAGTTAAGATTGATTGTTTTGGTAAATAATTTGACAAAATAAATGTATGGGACACTCCTTTCAGATTTGTTATCTTTTGAGATGTGACAAGTTGACAAACTTAGATAAAGAAGCTAGTAGCTCTCGCAAACAGTACGTTCCTATGTCATATTTTTTTAAAACAGGTATATGGTATAAAAGCTTTTCAGCAAAGATCAGTTATGACAAACATCAAAATATTTGATATTTGCAGTTATAAGTATATCTACAGCTATACATGATACTAAGGAGAAAATTTAGTAGTTGAATTTTAAAACATAACTGTTAGAGCAGATTTTGAAAAAGCTATCAAACTGACTCAATTAAAAACTGGTAGATGGTAGACAAACCCGCAAAACTATAACGGACCAAGACCATCGTGGTAACGGTAGTAGCATTCGGCCATTTTTATTGCAATCTATAAACATTTAAGTACAAAAAGAATCTTGCTTTATTTAAAATGAAACTATCAAGGTTTTGAAGGAACAAGAACTGACAACTAGCATTGAAGACTATATGAAGCTTATTTGAATAAGACAAACATTTACGGACCACATACTGATAATTTACAATGCCCGTATAATTACGACATTAGTCCGTGTTGATAATGATTCACCATTTTTAACAGCGTTAACACAACAAACAGAGGACTGTTTAGAATTTCAAATTTTGTCCGACAAAAACGGTAATGTTAAAGTCACCTTTTAAGAAACAAAACATTTTCACGCTCATTTAGAAATCGAGAAAAATATTTTTAACATCCTACGCGAATTGTTATAGTCAACAATTAGAACAATATATCTACTGCCTTCTGATAACTGTTAATTTCACAATGACATCATTCCAATGGATGCGATAGTATCTTCGAAACGGTACCAATGAACTTTATATCAATGCTGCTGGAAAATCGTACATCGCACAAGGGAAAATAGCTAGTTACAGATACATATTCATTAGAATCTTAATAGGAAGGCGAATAAGGGCAATCTTATGAATGTCTGGGAAACAAATACAGATGGATAAGAGGATAAAGGGACGGTTACAACAGAACTCAAGATTTAAACGGGACGGGAGATACGTATGCGAATTACAAAATGGACACATTCACAATATAATATAGCGCATAATACTATATGTACACCGTAAATACATTACATTACAATATTTTAATGAACCCTGGGAATGAGAATAGCGCACTAAGAACTCTAGTTAATGAATCTTAACAAGTGTAAGTTAAAACGAACAATGCATTTTACACCGGATTTACAAAGCATATTAACAGTGCTTGTGGCATGAAAAAAATGTGGCGCTATTCGCACCTAGCAACAGTAGCAACCTTATTATAGACTAGATTCAATGCACTCGTTTCTTTACCTAAACACTGACCTTGCTAATCCAAAAAAAGCAGAAACGCTTCTGTCTCAATGAATATAATTGATATTTGCAATACGTAATAAAGCACAAGAACGAATTGCTTTCTTATAGTACCTACTTGAATGTCTTCAACATAGACACATGGTATGTTACCTACTTTACTTCCATTGTTGATATTGAAGTTATTATCTTCACCAAATCATTTTAAACTTGGCCTACTTATTTTCTTCCAAGCAATGTATCTTACTTTTTAACTAGCTGTACTCTTTCAACAGTGTTACAGTTATGGAAATAGCTATTTTATTGGTTAACACGATCAATTTTCGCGGTACTATTTATCTTTCCAATTACAAGTCCCTTTGCTCCTTAGGCCAATCAGGTATCTGTTTCAGAAGCATTATCACTTCGAAACGAGGGCGCCAGCCCCGTACCGTTATGGCGAGAACTTGAAGGAGAAACACACGGATACGTAATGTCGGCGTTAACGGTTAGAGTTTACTTAGAAGCGCATTAATGAGTGCTTCCGTATTTAATATTGATGTGGGAGTTGAAATAAATAAACCCAACCGGCTAACAAGCCGACGATCGGACAAGTTGTGGAGCTAATATTGGTGTAGGTGAACAAAATGTTTTATTAGATTTCCTGTGCGGCAGGTATAATTGCGCAAAAGGTAAGTTTTACTTTATGTAGGTACTGAATGTGTGCAGAAACCGTTTCATAATCAATTTATATTAAATACAATTTATTTCCTTGAAATGATCTAAATGGCAATAACTACGCACACATATAAAGCCATAGGTCACTAATATAGCGACCTTATTACATTTGAATTTATCGTTAACGCGCTTAAATTCGATCCATATATTTCGAAAGTCAAACGAGAGTTTGAAAAGCCCGTACCGCCATTGTAAAGACCTTATTAGCTTTAAAGGTCCGTGTTCCTGTGAAAGATTTACTTAATGCGATTTCGGAGTAGCGTGCAGAAGTACGTGTGGTCTACTGCCATTTGGTATTCAATGAGCTGATTTAGAAGGCGAGCGAAATTAAGAGCTGGAGATAATGTACCGGTAGTAGAAGTTTCGTGTTGTTGTTATTGTCTTGGGGTTGGAATTGTTCAATCTACAAAATCCAAGGTATTCCAAGGAAGTGCATCGGCGCTTTCCTTATCATTAGCTATAAATATTTATTTGCTATTTTATTTGATTCTATTGGGCAAGCACTTGACAGTACTTGTGTTCGCATCTTTTAAGCGTAGTTGTAAATTAAGTAAAACTCTGGAGTAGTCTAGACTGCTTACGTATTAACAACTAAATTCGCAACGTCAGTGACATCATATTACGCCATCTCAATACTAATGGTTTAAAAACTACTTATCAACGGTTCATTCCCCTCACGTTTTATAATGACGTTGATTACATTAAATTAAGCAAACTCATATCACGAACATGTATGTTCGTATGTTGTAAAGTTCCGTGAACTTTGACCTGAGACTTGGTAGTTTTCTTTGAGAATTTGTTCAAAGTAACGGAACCCGTTCATTAATGGCATTGTGATGGGAACATTTAATTGTATGCTATCGTGAATATCGTGATGTTTTGGGGCATTTGTGTTGTGGGTTGTAAAATTAATGTTTTTGTTTACTTCGGTACGCATATTATCAATTTATTGTTTGTTTCGTAGACTAGTAAGAAAGTCCCACGGCGAATGACGAGTTTATTTTATTTGAGGCAATCATAATTAGAGTGAAGGAAGAAGATGCAAGTAAATTCATATTTCTATGCATATTTATTACAAAAAAATTGCCGGGTTAGGTAGAATTGAACGAACAAAATAAATTAGGTACAATGTGTAATAATGAACTTGACACGCTTAAATTACAATATGCACAATACATTCCCACACTAGTAAAACTGCAACTAAACGAAACAATACACCCAGAAAACCAACCAACAGAATACATAATAAAACAAATTCTTCCGCCATGACTAAGATTACATTAAAATCGGCGTCATTTGAGTATTCCGTAATACCAACATTGACGCTTACTTATTCAGTGGACGTAAGTTAACTGGCGTAACCAATTTATATCGTACACACAATACAAGCTGAACATGGTGTATTGTTAGCTAGCCTACAGGCAGAATTTGTAACACCTCGCACAAAATACGTGGTTGAAAGAAAATAGGATCACAATCTAAGACTTGTTTTAAGAGTAAACAAGGAGTCTGTGGATAGGTGTAAAGTAATTGAAAGAAAAGATCAAAGATTTGGAAGTAATGGAAAAATTATACATATAGTCGCAAAAAACATCGTAGGTGAGCTTTTGACCTCTTATAGCGCTATTAATGAAGCAAATGGTTGTAAATTAAGAATTAAAGTTGTAGTGGAAACGTGTTATACTCGTTAGGAATTATTAAGCTGAATATTATGTAAATGTCATGGTTTTTAGGTACTCACTTAAGACATATAAAGAAGCCATGTTTATTTTGACACGAGTTTGAAATCGAAAATGTTTAAACGATTGAGCATTCAAGTAAAGCACGCAATTTATTAAAAATACACAATAGCTTGCTGGGAATTTAAAGACAGCTTCAACAATACGTTTATTCATTCCACTTCAAAACACAATACCAGATCAAACTAGACAATAAGAAAGCATTACTACCGAGGATTGAAATGTTACTGAACTCACTGCATTACTCAAAATATAGCTCACAGTACGGTAGCAACTGAAATAAGTTGCCTTATCTGTGTAAAATCTGAGATACTGGAAGTTTAACGATTATTACTTTCGATTATACATGAGCAACCTGTTATATTAAAGTTCAGCGATTTAACGGAGCTAGTTACTCAATCTCATCGAGTCTTGGTCTACATTGTAGAATAGTATCGACACGATGGATTTATGACGAGAACAACTCGCAATTTCATGATTGACGTGACTTGAGTTCGCATACACGCCACATATCACACGGAAAGCTGTGAAGTAATCATGGTTACTTGTTGCCTTCACACAGAAAGTAGGACGATCCTAAATCATCAAAACAGTTCACTGGCTTGTCAAAATAAATTGAATGTCTTTATTTTGTCACCAAAGAAGCGTGGGTCGCAGTCCAATTCCTCATGCCACACCCTTCGCTTTGTGGAGAGGGCATTTATCCATATAGATTGTTGATTAACCGCCAGAATAAACCCATTATGTGCTTATGGCATAAACATGTTTCTTTGCATAATACATTTACATTCTGGACTCACCTAAAAGTCGTTCGCAGTTCGACCTCATAATCGCTCCGCCATCTTTGAATCTGAGAACAATAAATAAAGGTATGTTAAGAATAAGCATTAAGCTCATATGTCTTACTGTAGCGCTTAATAATGAGTGTGTGAATATGCAGAGGCACAATAGTGCCTGAGGATCTTGACAACATTTATCCATTGATTTAAATTAAGTCTGATATTCATTGTTCCAAGAAGCGGCTATCGAGTGTCAACAATCGAGTATAACAGATATCGTTCACCGAAAACTATTAATATGGAACGCTTTGATTAAAAACACCGCCATGAAATTCTATTCACAGACTGTTTTACGGCGGCAATAACAAGGAATTAGCCATAAAATTCCTACTTACTAAGCAGCACACCATAAACGCAGATAAAATTAGTAAGAATAATCTAAACATTAAGACTTTGAGTAATATAAATCAATCTTCCTTTAATTCCATACTTGGACGAGTTTTTGCTATCATTTCATAAACCATCTTGGCAATATAATAATTCTATTTATTCTGAGTAATGGCGGCAATAGATTTAACGTAATCACCGCCATCTTAAAACACTTTTACTGTTTTTCCCTTGCCGCTGAGAAATGGCGGTTACCAAGAAATATACTCTGAATATAAGGATGTCTCTTTCAAAAGCCGATCACGTCTTCAGCGTCGACACGTAAGTTCGTTTTTACATTTTAAAAGGGTATTTGATCCTATGCAATTTTCAGTCTTAAACTATAGCAATAGAGGTAGTATTTGCAAAGAAAGGTATTTAAAATATGGAGTACGAGTATTGTTGCTTATATCAGCCGCAATATATCTACCGGTTGATACAAAGACTGCTCTCTTTGCATAAAGAATAATCACTTAAACAAAGTCGGCAATGAACTTGGAAGTTTCATAATAATCTTCTTTTTGGGCAATAAATGTCGGGGTATATGATATGCCAAATTAGGTCATAAATTATTACCTAGCTTCTGAAATGACTGAGGTAAACATTTTACGATGAAGAGATAATTGCAGCTAATTTACAGACGAACCAAACGCAGTCACACCTACTACACTCCGTACAAACGAAACGATTTAATTACCTACACTGCTATTAAAATAACAGACTGTACAAATACGTGCGTGAGTGAGCGTGTCTACGCGCCGCTTGAACTAAAAGCAGTTTCGGGAGAACGTTCGACGCGGGAAGAGGTGAGGAACAGTCTTTCGGAGGGAGACGGGGTGTGCCGCTACTGTACGGTAGTACTAATATATATATACTGTGACGTAGTTTACCGTTGTAATTATTTAAATTACTGAATTGATGAACATAATGGCTGCAGCGTTTTCAGCTATAAATATACTGTCGATCGCGATAATACACAAGTACCAAAGCTGACCCGTGGCTTTGGCATCTTTAGGAAAACTACTTGCCCTTGTTATGAAACCGCTATTACTGTCAGGACTTCTCATCTGCCTACCTATTTATTTCAGGGCAAATTATCTTCTCGAATTTTAATTATGTCCATAATATACCACTTTACAAGATCAATTTATTAATTCTATATCGTCACCTTTTACTCTATTTCGGAAGCAGTTTTATTATGAAATGGGATGGAATTTAACTACGCAGTCATGCAAAATTGGAGCTTTGATCTGGACATTTAGGTCGTTAGACGCTATCCCTTCCTTTGGACACTTAATTGCAAAGTACTGAATCACGTTATTGCTGCTTTGAAACGTAAAAGAATGCTTCACATTCAAACATGATTTTGTTATGCGTTTTAATGAAAAAGCTTTTTACAAAAAAGACAACCGCCTTCAAAAAGTATAAAATAACTTTAGCACAGAACACACATTGACTTTAGTTTCGAAATTCAGTGGCTTTGTTCTGTTTGTTGTTTTGTATTGCCACCGACTTCCGAAACTAAAGTCAATGTGTGTTCTGTGCTAAAGTTATTTTTCACTTTTTGAAGGCGGTTGTCTTTTTTGTAAAAAGCTTTTTATTTTCCGCTTTTTAGTACCTTCTTCTCATCCAAATCTATTAAAAAGAGATTGAAAGATAACTACTACAAAGATTGATGAAACTAAAACGTGGTCTATGTAAAATTTTTGGGTATTTGTTGATTTTTCAAAAAGTGCTGAATCAATTTCGATAAAATTTACATGGGACCACCCCTGAAGCATACCCTATCCATAAAAAAAAAAATTTCAAAATCGGTTTACGTTTGCCGGAGAAATCGCGTAACAAATCGCGCACATACTTAATGCAAATTTAAGACTTATACGGTTTTCTCATGGATGCCATTGTCAGAACTGGACCAAATTAAAATGGGACCACACGGGAAGCACTAGCTTTTAAATAAAAAAAGAATCATCAAAATCGGTTCACCCAGTCCCAAGAAAAAAAATACAGACGAATTGATAACCTCCTCCTTTTTTGAAGTCGGTTGAAAAGATACAAATTCCTCCCAAAAGAAGTCCAACCAAACATTTCAACACCGTTCTACTACAAAATGTTTTCAATTTACTTGCCTTAAACGTGTACATATAATTGCATATTGCATCGTTACCACAGAACAGTTCTCGTGTGCTCGTAATAGCAATTACGTGACTCCAAACCATTGTCAACAATTACACTGCGACGGATTTAGGGAATAATTATACAGTACTGTATAGGTTTTATGATCTTTTTGGAGACTTCAGTTAACGGTTGTTTTGGACATAAAATCACAATTGTTAAGAAATTGCATATTTCAACATTATTCGTTGTTGAGGAATTGAAAGGAATTTTGTTATTGAAAGCTTACAGAACTATAAAGTACAGTACCGTTATGTTGAAATTAACTACTTACGAGTAAATTAATTTTCACACCAAAATTACTTATTCAAAATCTTAGTAACCTGATATTTTCTCTCAGCAGACAGAATTATACGACTCGTTTGCCTTAATAATTCAAATGTTTCATTACAATTAAATGTTCACCACTTCTGGCATCTGGATTGTTTACATTTCTTTGCAAAATTATCTTGCAACGATTATACTGACATAAATATGAGAGCACGTTTTCTTAATTCCGTACCTATGCTTAATAAAACTTGCTCCAGGAAGAAATTAGAGTTAGCGTTGATGAATGTTTGACGTGACGCCAGTTCGTGACGTAGTACTTTCTGTAACTGCACTACTAAGTGTTGTAGGTTTAAGTGCAAGTCTTCTTCAACAATGTTTCATAGAAACATGGATGGAAGTGACAAGAAGAGTTGAGACAGACACGAGAGATACGGTATATTGCAAATGATAATGATGAGCAAAATTTCGGGCAAAAGTGGAGTTGGCCGGCAGAAAAAGTTGAGGTCCGACCTTCAGTAATTGGAGAGAAACGACCTGGGCCTCAAGTCTGCTATTATAATAGTGTCAGAATGGTCTATCATTGATTTCATAATTGTTGATGATGACAAGTTTGGTAATATACTAATATAATGGCGTCATTATGACTTTCCATTGGTCAACCACTGACACGCCATTGAAAGAAATGATATCTAAATGACAAATGAATGACTAACTTAGGCGGTAACCTGCTAAAATTTTGACAGTTCCGTTGATTAGTGACCTAACTAGAACGTCATTGTGCAGTCATTGCTTTTAATTCAACCGACCAATGATCGACCATTATGAATTTAGCAGATTACAAACTTTTAGCAAAATGACAATTGGATCGTGTTGGAATGACGAAATTATAAAAATAGCAGACTTGGCCCCCAGAAGTGGAATTAATATAGGTAACATTTACTCTGGTTCAAAAGGTTTAATTTCAAAGTTTGGTTGAGGTTTTTTTATGGTCCGTTGCAATCTAACTTTATACATAAACAAGCTTTTGCCCTTAATTTCGTCCGCGTGGAGGTCCGCCTATACCACTCTTCAATTGAGCAGATTTCAGATGTGTACTTCCAAAGGTTACCAACAAACTAACCATTTGAATAGTACTTTTGATAAAAAATTACCTTCATTAATTCAACTTTCCAAGGTAAAACTGTTAAAAGTTCACACATCGTTCAAATACGTCGCTCTACTCGCTATTCCCGTTAAACTGGTGAATCGATTATAGAAGCCTGACTAACCTCTTGATGCGGATTCCGTGCCAAAAGGTTAGTCAAGCACGAATTAATTAGTGATGTCACGCTTACGATCGGTAGAACTCGAATTATTCAAGTAAATACTTAGTTAGTACTTAACTAGTAAGTAGCATAATGATTAACAGTAAAAAAGATCGAAATGTGTGCTGGGACACATAGTAGAAGCGAATTTTTAACAGACAAGGGGCTCCGTCACTGCCGCCTCTTACCAGTCACCACGCGATATATCTGTCGCAGTCATCTGGTTGAATCTGATATTTGATTGAATGACTAGCGCGTTCATTGAATGACGACATTTAATTAAATGACTAAAGGACAACTCGTCAAGTAGTTTAATGTAACGTTCAACGTCTTGACTGAACGTCATTTAGCATAGTCGTTGAATGGGATATAGCCGATTATAACGCTAGCATTCTCATTAATGCATGCAAGAGCAAGCGTAGCGAGCTCGCGAGCTCGCTACCTGGGGGCACCCCGACTTGGATAGAGTAGGTTAGAAGGGGATGGCGGGGTCTAGTGAGCGAACGAAGCGAGCGAACGTCGACCCCGCCATCCCCCTCGTGGTTATTTTTTTTAAACCCTTTGAATCCCGCGAAGCTGGGCTCCCCCCCTACGCCTTTTAGTCTTACTTTCGTGTTTTGACTAACTTTTGTGTTTTGAGGTTAGGTTAGGTCGCAGTGGGAAAAAAATTAACTAAATTTCAATCACCTGACTGATTTTACGTCCGCTCTGTTCAAAGGGCTATGTTACAATCCGCTCACTAGTTCGACGTTGAGTGTCGCTTGTTCAATCAACTTTCGGCCTAGTCATTCAATTGAATGTTGTCATTCAATGAACGCGCTGGTCATTCAATCAAATAGCAGATTCAACCAGATGACGGCGACATATCGTCTCGTCCACCCCCTTCACGCGGCCGTAACGCTGTTTCGTGACAGAATAACCCTATTGCCCCCCGTCTATACTATAGAAGTTTCACTTCAAAATTATAACATCGCGTCTGACATTTGGTTTTAGGAGATTCGATAAACGATGACAATCATAAATTCAGTTTTTATTCGTAGTCCTTTGATGATATAACTTATGTTGTGGTGCATATACACACATAACACATATTATTATGTACATACACACACACACATTTACATATTAGGTATTTTACTCATCGGTAAACAGTTTTAAAAATAGGTTAGTCGTCGACAAAACTACAATAAAAATAGTAACTGTTTAATTCGATAGATCGCACGACATTTACTTATACTTAAGAATATTTTTATCTTTTATTTAAACCGAAATGTGATGTTTAATTCAGCAACATTCTTTTAAACAAGAGTGGTTCATTTCAAGCAGAGTAATTAATATTTGAACTGCCATTTACAAAGTGTGTTTAAGGGGTCACTAGATGGTGTTATGTAACACTGAACTAATGATATATTTTAAATATGAAACACATTTATTTGCCAAGATAAACGTGTTAATGGCTCCGCAGTGATGGCCAGCTCCATTTAAATAACACTTTGCAATGTAGAGCATACATCTTACCCACCTTGTAATTACATTTGGATTGAAAAAACTGATGCAATGAATTCTAAATGCTTCTCGGAGTTATGCCCAATGGCCATGTGAGATGTATTTGTTAATGAATGCCAATTTGTCTTCGAACAAAAGATATTGTTTTAAGTACCTAATGTGAAGTAGGTAGGTCTTTCTTTCTGTTTTGTTGTAACACTCATAACAAGTTATCTATTAGGTGAAGCAACTCTCGTCATTTGTTACAAACACACAAGCAGCAATTTTTCAATTGGTTGTTTAGTTATGGTGCAAGATCCCAATGAAGCCAGTCATCCGTCATTGTAGCATGGTTGAAATTTTGAAAATAGAAGAATATGTAGTTAAGAATGTATCATCAAAATCATTAATTATATCAGCCTATTGCCTTCCACCGCTAAACGTAGGCCTCCGTCTGATATCGCCACCCAACCCAGTCTTGGGCGGCCCACATTCATATCTGCTGCCAGCCACCTTCTTCAAATGTATGCGTGGTTTCAATACTGGGCCAGTTTCAGGTATCAGTTACAAACAAAAAACTGCCTACCCTTTTCTCAACTATATTGGGCTTCCAGTTTAACCGGATGCAGCTGAACACCAGTGATTTATATGGAGCGACTGCCTATCTGACGTCTACAACCCAGTTTCTGGTTACCACGATAGGTACCCCGTGGTAAGGTAAGGTGTAGTACGGTCATAGATATAGGAAAGGAGATATGCCCAGTAGTTGAAAATCTTACATTTCTATGAGTAAGGTTGTCGGACTTTCTGGCTTCTGAGTACCTATAAGACCACGGTTCCCAACCTGGGGGTAATTACCCCTGCGTGGGTAAAACTGGTATTCTGTAGGGGTAATAAGCCGGTAATATACATATGTACGACAAAGATTAGACCAATACCACCGAATCTAGCTCGCCAATGCATTTCATGCCCTAACTTTGTGTATCAATAACTGTTTATCTTTATAAGTACTATATTCGTTGGTAAGATGGGGGAGGGAGGGGTAAACCAGTTTCTCTAGCTAAGTCATAGGGGCGACAAGATCGGAAAGGTTAGGAACCACTGCTATAAGAGCTCAAATGTCAATTAGGAGACACAGTAGTTAAACAATGACAAGCGACCAATATTTGGCTTCTGGACAGACGAAGGAATAACGACTGGTAGACTAGGCAACAGGTACAAATAGTACCTTCTTAATGACTTACGTTCAAGTGTGTTCCTGTGTTCTATGGGATACTTATTGGTTGGCTAAAATGACGCAGTTCTTGCGACCCTAGGATCTCAGTCGATTGGTACTGTAGAGACTTGCCCGCCAACGAGGCTTTATGTAATGAAGCCATAACTATTTAATCTATGGTTAGAACCTACTGGATGCTTTAGAATATATTATTTGAATTATGTAGAATATAGCTTTCATACTATGACATGTTATGTCAGGGAGACCGACGGCTCGACTAAGAGCGAAGGTCGTGTAAATCTTACCTCTCGTTAATCTTATTAATATAATCTTCTACAAGTTATTCGTACCTTTCATTTAACGTAGCGTAGTCCTACAATAGTTCGTAAAGGTACAAGTGTAGCATAAACGTTACAAATTGGTGGAGGCGCCGGGTAGAAGGATTTTTTTCAGATGCGAAAAGCGAGTGCTCGCCCCCAGAGCATTTAATATTCCAGCAGAAGTAGCTGGAAGGCCTATCAAGGGGGCCAGATTGATGATTACGCTGGTATAGCAGCGAAGAATTGTACGTATAATCGTTCTATATTATAAAGTGCAGTGCAGACGAGCGATTTTTCGGCATCGCATAAAAGGAAATAAAGAGAAGTATTTGTGTCGTTTATCTAATGTTATTATAAACCACGATGTATCGTCATGATCGTGATTATTTCCCTGGGGAAGATATGCCCTATTATTATGGTATTCAGGGTTTGGAGTTCGATGATTTCCTCGAACAGTTTAAAGTGGTTGCACAGCGCAAGGAATGGGAGGAAGCCGGTTATCCAGTACTTCTGGGTTGTTTTGTGAAGAGTACTGCAAACGCATACTACCGACTTTTCTTCAAGGATGGCATGTCTTTCGAGGAGACTTGCGATAAGTTAAGGGAAGAATTCGCTAATGATTGGCCCGCTAGAAGGAAGCGGCAACTCTTACAGCAGCAAGCTGTAATTCCAATAGTGGAATCGGCGAAAGAAGTTAAGTCTGTGGATATTAATGGTTCATTTTCCCAGAGAAATGAAAAAGATGGCTGCCAAGCAGGCAGTGTTGAAAAAGATGTGGTTGCTGTGTCTAGCTGTCCAGAGAGCAGCCTAGATGAAAATGAGGCACAGGAGTCGGTCTCGTCCCCTCTAGAACACGAGGAAGAGAAGGATGAATCGGGTCAGTCCGGTCCGATTATTTTATTAAGTAGAAATCTTTCAGAGCAACCTGATGTCGAGGTGCCGAAAGAAGAAGAAGTAGTTAATGTTTTGTACCAGCAGGTACAAGATAGTGTTGTCACTGACGTTCTAGAAGAGAACTTGGTGATAGTAGAATGCAAGACGAATGTTGAGGCATTCGTTGAGGTGGAGGAAAATGTTTTCGTCGAGTTGTCGCGAATGGATTATGATGGTGGTCCGGTTAACCAAATTGTGTTACCAGAGAATATTGTTGTCGAGTCCTCGCGAGATATTGTGTATAATGTTGGTTCGGACAGCCAAAGTTTTGATAAAGCGAATAGTAAGGTCACGCGTGATGTGAAGTTATATAATATGGTTCCGCAACCCGCTGTAATAAATAAATATATAACACGGAGTAAATTGAAATCCTTATTAGGTTCAAAGAATAGTGAAATAAAAATAAAATATATTAATAAATTTATAGGTCGAACTGAGAACCTCTTTCCGTCGAAGTCGGTTAAAAATAATTTATTACGACTAGCTTTGATGAAGAAAATATCCGATAGTATGAACTCTCCTTTAGGTAAATTTTATTATTGTCAATTTTTGAAAGATGATTTTATTTTAATTTTTATGCCTAGCTCTAAACAGTTTTGTATCATAATATCTTTTATGGATATGATTGAATTGAAACTTCTTGTTTATAATAATTCTAGGTTGTGTATTATTTGTCATTTTATTAATTATTGGTTGTTATACAGCATAGTTGCCATGGTTATTTAGGTCTGTCATGATGGACAGTTGATGCTAGGTGTATTGTTATGTATGTGATTAGAAATATTTCGACATGATAATAATGCGTGTTTTTTTGTATTTTCATATTTACTACGAGCTGAAGACTGATGGGTGAATGGTGCCCACATTTCTTGAAGTACAAAAACGTGTATCTTTTTCTTTTTTTTTACTTAGTAGATTGTTTGATGTAGTTAGCGTAGGACTCCTACAGGCCTCGTTCACTGACGTAGCCAATTACGCTAACAGAGTATAATCTCTGCGTAAGCTGTCGATGACACGCATGGTTTATTAAGTGAACAAAGTTTGTTTCGAGTTTAGTCTTTTCTCATTTAATTGTAAACCTCGTATAGGAAGAAATATAGGTCACCAAGAATGGAAGATATGGATTTGACCATATCATTTTGTTTAGCGGGATGCACTCTAACCTTTTCGAGAGGGTTTTGGTAGAGTGGGGTTTGGACATGATGGCATGAGCGTATTTGTTGTTCGTTAATTCTTTTAGTTGATTACCCCATGCGTCATGGATTAAACCATCTCTACAGAGACGTCCTCATTGCAATTTCCCTCTTTAGAGTAGGGACCTTCCGATAGGATTAGGTAGGAATTAGGTTATTTAGTCAATTATTTTTGTTGAGTAGTAGACTAGTGTTGGTGTCCAGAATGTTCAGTACATGAATAAAAGCTACTAGTCCCTTTTATTCATGAAGGGGGCGTAGCTGATGTAGAGACTTGCCCGCCAACGAGGCTTTATGTAATGAAGCCATAACTATTTAATCTATGGTTAGAACCTACTGGATGCTTTAGAATATATTATTTGAATTATGTAGAATATAGCTTTCATACTATGACATGTTATGTCAGGGAGACCGACGGCTCGACTAAGAGCGAAGGTCGTGTAAATCTTACCTCTCGTTAATCTTATTAATATAATCTTCTACAAGTTATTCGTACCTTTCATTTAACGTAGCGTAGTCCTACAATAGTTCGTAAAGGTACAAGTGTAGCATAAACGTTACAGTACCTATACATGTTTTCTCTTCATTTCCAAAGGCGTTCCTGTCTAGTAAAGTAGGTGGGAGGCTTTGTTGAGACACTTTATGCTAGCGGCCTACCCATGAATAGACCTTCTATTGAGCTCAATAAAGGTACTTCATTTACTTACACCTACTGAGTGAGATTAACCTGTAACACTTACACTGCTCGGTCAGCTAGCTTTCTATGTGTTCTAATAAGTATTAGCGGAGGCTATCGATCAACAATGAACTCGCAAAAAAGTTATTTCACAACAGAAAATCCCATCAATGCCCCTTCCAAGAAGTTTTAATTTTCATACAGTGACCTTATAAAGTGGACTGTTATTATATACTTACAATTTTTCCTTTACAATTGTGCACTGTAAGTAAATCCGCAGTTTTTAGAGCGTCTCTTTCTCACAGAGTTCTATTATCAATACTGGTCATCTACAACATAAAGTAGTCCTTCCTACTTTGCAATAGCAGGCAAATTCGTTTGCGAACAATTTCAATATCGAAGGTAATCATTTCAAAGAAATATAGACGCTATCTTTTGTAAATAAAGTATGTTTTAAAATGTCATTGGGTGGTTTATAAGACGTTAAACTAGTGATAGACACGATTGTCGTGGTCAGGTTTCCCGACTACGCAACTGGCTGGCTGGGGTACACTTTGTACCAACATAGCTTGCGACAAAAGTGAGAATTACTTAGGAAACAAAGACGAAGTGAAGAATAAAACAATATTTGACTTACCATTTAGAATAGAATAACAAGTTTTTACGAAAATACTCTAAAATTTTGTGCCTTTACTGTTTGAATCGTGAGTGTCGTTTAGTGCCCTTATTATGGCAGTGCACTACTGGTTAGCAATAGTGCACTGCCATAATAAGGTAAGAAATCACCCGCGAAACCTCAAGTGAAAATTATTCGCTAAAATAGTTACGTAAAAATAGTCCGCTTCACCTATGTTGTCACTTAGTGGCGCTAGCGTAGTTTTCATCGAGTTACAGAATACCTAATACAGTTTTCACTGCGGAATTAGGAGTGACCACTGAAATGAGTTCTTACAAAATATACATAAGCACAAAAAACACAATTACCTACTAGGTGCAATGTACAACATTTTAACTCCGCTCTCAAAACAAGAGGTAAGCAAAGAAATATTAATTAAATACAACCCACTGACACAAAGCAGGCGGGAACGTGCAGATAGCAAGAACCGCTTCATTTGAATACGTAACATGATACACGAACAAATGAAACTTGAAACGCTCAAATACTTGGATTTCGGAGGTAAACGTAATGAGAGACTTATCGGATTTTGCCTTTAAAAGAAATTACGGTAGAACAGTTGGCAGAAATGTATACAACCTTCGCTTCTCGTTCTTGCTAAAGGTTTAGCTAATTACTATCCAATTTTTTCGTAGTCCTCAGCTGTTCCTTTTTGACTGATTTCGTTGCGGAATCCAAGACAGTTGAATCGTTTCTATCGAATTTTGCCTTTAAAAGAAGTTACGGTAGAACAGTTGGCAGAAATGTATTCAACCTTCGCTTCTCGTTCTTGGTAAAGGTTTAGCTAATTACTATCCAATTTTTTCGTAGTCCTCAGCTGTTCCTTTTTGACTGATTTCGTTGCGGAATCCAAGACAGTTGAATCGTTTCTATCGAATTTTGCCTTTAAAAGAATTTACGGTAGAACAGTTGGCAGAAATGTATTCAACCTTCGCGCCTCGTTCTTGCTAAAGATTTAGCTAATTACTATTCAATTTTTTTGTAGTACTCAGCTGTTCCATTCTGACTGATTTCGTTGCGGAATCCAAGACAGTTCAATCGTTTCTATCGGAGTTTACCTTTATAAGAATTTACGGTAGAACAGTTGGCAGAAATGTATTCAACTTCGCGCCTCGTTCTTACTAAGTCCAGCTAATTACTATCCAATTTTTTCTTAGTCCTACAATGTTCCTTTCTGTTTGATTTCGTTGCGGAATCCAAGACAGTTGAATCGTTTCTCCGGGACTTGTCTAGGTTCTTGTCTCGCCAAGATGTTTTGTCTGTTGATTCCGGCCTTCAGGAATTGATGTGGTAGGGAATAGTGTGGCGGGCTTGTTAATGACTCTCCTATCTCTTAAATCTAAGGGTTTTCTTTTGGGTGGGCAGGAGGATGACGACACAAGTACTACCTTTATTCTAGTTTATTTGGAGTCGGTTCATCATGCCTTCATACATATCTGTTAGCCGTCACCCCATGCTGGCACCCCACTTGACTTATTTGTGGAAATATTCCCATGAATGTACCTACGAAATCAACACTATTCCGTTGATCTTAGGTCATACTTTGGTATCACCCAAGTAATACAAGTATTTGAACAAATATATGCCAAGTTCTTCTCGACCAGATTATGCTTCTGGTATTTTGTATTTACCTTCCAACGTAACGAGTTAACGGTATATTATATTGGCAATATAGCATGGCAGGTAAACTGACTGTCTAAATATTTTGCCAGCAACGGATAACCGTAATTAATTTCGCATTTATCAGACCTACAAATATTCGAACGAGGTGAATGGTACATCCACATCGGAAACACAAATTGATAGTACATACAAGTAGTACTACTTATACGTAAGAACTGACAGTTTAATGAAAATGTCCACCTATTACGTGAGGAAGTTACCAATCATTTAGAGGAAACACCTGATTTATCGAATGATAGATTTGGAAAAGGTTGTCACTCACACCAACGCGTAATAAAAACCAATAAGGCGTTTAATGATGGTTTAATGATAATCGTAAAGTTTTTTATGCTACGTTCATTATTATTTGACGAAAATCTCATTCAATTTGATGTGCTATATGGCAAATATGGAATTCATTGTGACTTCTGTGTCCTAAATGATGCTATTAGAAACTTTCAAGTGTACGAAAATTAGGCAAACATTTGCATTAAGTGTTCGTCTCTTAGGCAATATGGAACTTTTTAAGAGTCGTATCAGCATATTTGTAAGACAGGATTCGGTGACTATATTATCTTTTAGTCATATCAGAAAGCTTTGTTGAGTTACCTAAGGCCGAATGGAATAGAAGACACAGACAAGGAAGATGCGACATACTTACACATAGTGCTACTTATAAATACTTTCAAGTAACTATAAAAAACAGCTAGTCTTGAATATGTTTACTCTAATGACAATAATAAGCGTAAATAAAAATGTTGTGACTTCACTCAAATCTCTTGTCAACTAAAGCCGTTAATCACATATCATCTGTCACAATTTCCAAAGAATGAAACAACTGTTATTTGTGATAGAGCCATCATTATATCGGTATTTAAGTTCGATGTCCGAAACAAAAGTCATCAAACAATAAACAATTGACAAAACGTTTAACGATAGTGAACAAGCGTAAAAAATGTTCATTACGCAACGGTATTAAAAATAAAAAATGTGCAGATATAAGGTTTTAAATGATTAGTTTTATAATCAATATAAAGATGAAGTGTGTCGGTCCGTTATACGTACAAAAACCTGTAGTGGGTCATTGGCACAGCGAGATGGCAACCGATGCCGAAGCGCGCTTCGTTCATCTCGGTACCTTTTTTGCATTTCGAATCGAATGCGCTACGGTGCGATGATGGGTATTGTATTATTGTTGACGATTAAATACTTTATTGGTTTTTTGTTAGGATGGTGTCACGATGATGTGATTTGGAGAAAGGTATGGATGTCGAAATACTCTTTTGATTGAAGGGCGAGCAATGGAGAGAGCTATGCTCGGAGTTTCTTTGCGCGATAAAATCCGGAACGAGAATATCCACCGAAGAACTAAGGTCACCGACATAGCTCTCAAAATTTGCAAGTTAAAGTGGCAATGGTCAGGCCACATAGCTCGAAGAACCGATAACCGATGGGGAAGAAAGGTTCTCGAGTGGCGACCACGAACCGGAAGACGCAGCGTTGGTAGGTCTCCCACCAGAAGGACCGACGACATCGTAAGGTCGCGGGTGGATGCAAGCGGCAGGTTTCCGCTCGTTGTGGCGTTCTATGGGGGAGGCCGTTGTCCAACAGTGGACGTCTTCCGGCTGATGATGATGATGAAGGGCTTGATTCTGGAGAAGATGACTGATGGCAACATGGCAAAAGGCAACACGATGCGGTGGGTAGCAAGATCAGCGATCCAATGGACCTTAATCACATGAGAGTTAGCCTACTCCTAATACAGAACCGCGAGTTTCAAAACCGCCTCAAAGCAAATTAAGAGAAAATAATTCCAAGAACCCATCTAAAGATCAAATACCTACGTCTTAAAGAAATCATAAAATACCGCTTCAAGTGTCAAAAACCGTTGTATTAGTCATCGATACAAACACTTAAGGGGCTATTAAACGACTTTTACAGATTTTAAACTGACAATCACGTGTAAATGTGCAGTGTAAATGATTTGAAAAAAATATATGTTAAACTAGAACATTCTCTTAATCATATAGAAAGAGAATATTTTTGATTAAGTTCATATTAAATAGTTTAATTAACTCGTGAAGTTGTGTCTGACGCGGACAAAACATTGACAATCACACAAAATCTACCAGGTATAATTATCCGAAACTTACACTATCTTACAGACAATTTTATTGTCTATCTTTTAGTATACGCCTTTTTTTTAATTTTGAAAGAACACTGCTTTTATTTAATTTTTTCGACTAAATTTTGAAAGTATTGGACGCAGACTGCGTCCGTTCTGCATCAGTTTTGCGTCCAAAACTCACAAAGTTTAGTCGAAAAAATTAAATAAAAATAGTATTCTTCCATAATTAAAAAAAGGCGTATACTAAAAGATAGATAATAAAATTGTCTGTAAGATGGTGTAAGTTTCGTTTAATTACACCTGGTAGATTTTGTGTGATTGTCAATTTTTTGTCCGCGTCAGACACAACTTCACGTATTAATTAAACTATATAATATGAATATAATTAAAAATATTCACTTACTAAATGATTAAGAGAATGTACTAGTTTAACATATAGTTTTTTCAAATCATTTACACTGCACATTTTGACGTGATTGTCAGTTTAAAATCTGTAAAAGTCGTTTAATAGCCCATCATTTACATCCATCGCGTAAACCTGACTAGAATATTTTGAAGGTGCAACTACACATTTTACCAAGAAGGGGAATGAACTCAATACAATATGGCCATTTGAATAAAAGAATAAAATCACAATATGTACGATTACTATTTTATTATTTGTAAACAGGTGGACAGTTGACAATGTCGAGTATTTATGAATAGTGATGATGATGACAATGAATAGGCCACATTCCTGTTAGATGTTTTGTTTTTATTTTTTTTTTATACACTACTTGTTAGCTAGGTCAGGTGTGTATTTGTAATTAGCATGTGATTAGGTAATTATAAATAGCATCTACTTGCCATTTATGATTACAACAGGACGGTGTGATATGAAGGATCCAACCTTATAAATGGAGAGGAAGAAAACGATCGATTTTAAAATTACTTTTAGTTGCATCTATGTTTTAATTAATGTAACGAGGTTGGTACAGACAAAGATAAGTCTATATCTACCCAGCAGTAGGTGAAGTCCGGCTGTGATGAGTTTATAAGGAAGTGACTTGTTTAAAATAAGGCATTTAGTTTACAAATGAAAATGAAAACAACATTGAAAACAACTGTGGCTATCTACAGCAGGAAGCTGAAAATAAAGTATCTTTCTGTGACATCTTGCAATGGCGATGTTTTGTTTCGTGGTGGTCTTAAAGTACCTACCTACTTACCTTCGTCATTTAAAGTTAAATATTCGATACTTACCATCAAATAGGTGTTGAACTATTGACCGATGAAAACGTGATGTTGTGAAGGTTCGATGATGAATGTGATTGTAATTAGCAATGGAGTAATTATTCCACATGTTATTAACGATCTGCCATTAACTAAAGCCCTGTGTGGTCTTTCAATTTACAGTTATACAATTTATTGTGTGTGCAGGGACTTTAATTGTTCTCACATCGTTAACTTTCAAAATTATAGGAATAATTATAGTAACTTTATGTTGAAGTTAGTGCCCATTGCAAAATAGACCATCCCAATAGTGTTAAGTCGTAATTTTGCACAAAATATTGTCGTTTTGATACTACAGGAAACGAGATGAAACGAAAAAGTGTTATTTTCATTTCGAAATATGTTAATTATGCGGGGGTTTCAAAATATGGTAAGTATACCATATTTTATCTACTCCTGGTAATGTATTCTCCACATTGGAAAATATTTTAAACACTCAAAATGTTTTATTTTTTCATATAAATGAATGTTTGGATCTCGCCATGATTATTTTATTATTAGCACACGTATGTACAGCGCCAACACATCAAGCCATACCAAACTCAAATTTTCCCAATTGAATACAAACCTTAACATTTTTAAATAAAATTAAAAATCCATCAAAGATATTTGACAGATTGTTGTAGTTTAATGTGCTGGCCTCTGTACACACGGCTACACATCAAGCTATACATTTCCAGTATAAGATCTCGCCTTGTATAGAATATCCATACAGTGAGAGGTCACCTTAAACTAGAAATGTATAGCTTGATGTGTAGCCGTGCGTACAATGTCAAAATAAAAATATTAATGAACACGAAAGCGTCCTTGTCGGCGACAATATGGTTAAAATAATATTTGAATTGGGATACATATTCAATATTCAAAAAAGCGAAGGAAAGTGCCTTGAGATACTGCACATAGCTGAACGAAAACCTGAGAAAAGTAAAGCAATTGCACGGTTCATGATTTCGACAATTCAAACAACAAACAATCAACAACAACAATTGTAATGTTTTATTTTTTTTTTGTTTAATTTTTAATTCTGTGATTCATATGATTATACTTTATTTTTATTTATTTTTTTAAATTCGAATTGATATTTTTTTATTTTATTATTCTGTTTTTGATATCATAATGATAATTTATAATTGTAATTGTTGACTCTCTGCACATGTTGGTGTTAACTGTGAGTGCAGAGAGTAATTGAACTAGTAAATAATAAGTAAAATGTCAGCTAAGATCAATGGACACGTAACTCTACGTAAAAATATGTTCAGAGCTCAAATACGAAAAATATCTATTCCAAGTCTAAGAAACAAACTTGGCGTAATAAACTAATGTATTTATTAGCTACAAATCTGTCAGATTGTCTTCTCACTCACACTGCAAATAAATCGGACGAAGTCACACAACCGGTCTGTTATGAACTAGTGCTTAAATCTGTCCGTCTGAGCGAGAAAGGTAAATACAAAATAGTATGGCTTACTTTTGATTAACGACTGAAGTTGTAAGTGTGTTTAGTGGGTGAAGAACAGTCTCAAGACCGAACAAATATCCATGAAGGCTAAAATATCAGACCTTACTCTTAAAACGGTGGCGACGGACAGTAAAATTCAGACCATCGAATCAAAAATCACGGAAATAAAAAATGATACATTAGCAAACGAGCCTGTGGCCCAGTTTGATGAGAACGTTATGCATGAGCTGCAGGATCGGGCATCTAGAGAGAAAAATATTATCTTGATGGGCTTACCAGAATGCAAAGAGTCGACTGACGACCAACATCATTCATATGATACTAATGAGGTAATTGCTATTTTAAACAACTTAATTCCAGACTGTCCAAAACCCTCAAAAATCTTTCGGCTCGGCAAATATAATCCTACTAAAGATCGTAGTATTAAGATTTGCTTTGAATCTTCGCATACAACGAAACTACTACTTCGAACTAGGAACAAACTTCAAAACAATATAAAGATTTATTCTGATCAGACACCTGCACAGCAAAATTACATGAAGGATCTGAGAAACTTGCTCGCACAGAGAATAGCAAATGGTGAAAATGGGATCTCTATAAAATATGTAAAAGGAGTGCCTAAAATCGTTACAATCAGTGATTCAAAAAACTAAAAACTTCAAGCATTGCCACTACAAAAAATACCAGAAACAAAACAAATAGCGACACTTATCAGGTACTTAAGAATTACCAAAATATAACTACCACTAAATCATGCCTTAATTTTTTCTACGCAAATGTCAGAAGTATATGTAGCCCAGGCAAGCTGGATGAGCTAAATTGTGTTCTCCACTCGTTTGGAAAATGTATACACATTGTCCTATTAGCTGAAACATGGATACGATCGGAGGAACAGGCTAAACAATTTCATTTAGTGAATTATACTCATTACTACAACATCCGACCTAACGTTGTCGGGGGTGGCGTATCAATCTATGTGCATAATAACCTGAAACATGAACTTTCAACGTCAGCTTATATCTGTGGAAACAATTACTTAAGCATACATCTACCCAAGTACGCAGTGAACATTGGGGTTGTTTACAGGCCTGGTCATTCAAATTTGAATGACTTTATTACCACTTACGAGGACCAACTTCTGAAAACAAAGAGGACCATTGTTTTCGGTGACACAAATATCGACCTGCTGAGCTCCGACAGTACTACTAGGCGATACAGTGCCATGATATCTGAATCTGGCTATAAACTGATCAATAAAATAGATCCAGAATACTGTACCCGTGAATCAGTAGCCACAAAAACTATTATAGACCACGTTGCTACAAACTTAAAGCAAAACAATTTCCACATGGCCATCATAGAGTCATCATTATCAGATCACAAGAATATCTACGTGGAACTGAAACGAGTAATACCTCCGAAGAAACAAAAAATTCAGTACGAGGTCACAGATTATGACCAATTATATAGAATGATTGCATTGTCAAACTTGGATAGGTTCAAAGATTATTACAGCTTAGATGAATGCATAAAAAAAGCTATTATCGATACTAAAACTAAGAAGTACAAAGTATTAAATCAACCACAAGACGAATGGATTAACAGGCAAATAATTACTGGGATTAATGAAAGGAATATATTATGGAGCGAACTAAAACACAATCCTAAAAACAGCAACTTAGAAGCAGAGTTTAAAGCCAAAAGAGACAATGTAGCACAATTAATCAAGAGTACAAAAGAAAAATATTTTTATGGAGAGTTCAAGAAATGCGCCAAGAAACCTAAAAAAATGTGGACGTTAATTAATACCCTGTCGAGTAACAAAATTGTTTCAAGCTGTGCTCCCCCTAAACTAAAAACCGAAAATGGTAGTATGGCTACGGATCCCATTGATATATGCGAAATTTTTAATAATTTCTTTGCAAATATAGGGACACAATTAGCAAGTCAAATACCACGTACACACATACACAACAAAAACTTGTACACTTTACCCAATCTTAACCAACGCACTGGACACTGTGAACTGTCTCAATTTAAACCATGCACAGTTTCGGAGGTATCCAAAATTATTGACGACTTGGATTCCAATACAAGCACAGGAATTGATGGTGTTAGTACCAAGGCACTGAAATGTATAAAAAAACTAATTGTTCAAAATCTAACAGAATGCCTAAACCAACTTTTAATGGACGGAATCTTTCCAGAAAATTTAAAAATAGCCAAAGTAACCCCAATCTACAAGGCTGGTTCTAAATCAAATCCTGGGAATTATCGTCCTGTTTCAGTACTACCAATTTTATCTAAAATATTAGAAAAGCTCCTTTTTAAGAGGTTAGACGAATACTTGACTGAAATAAACTTTTTATACGATCAACAATATGGCTTCCGATCCAAATCTAACACCCTTGGCGCTACTATCGACTTGATAACTACAATAAAAACAAAGATTGATCAAAAACAATTAGCACTAGGAGTCTTTGTTGACCTAAAGAAGGCGTTTGACACAGTTAGTCACACACTTCTATTACAAAAACTGGAAAGCATTGGTATAACTGGAACCGCTCATAAAATGCTAAAGTCTTATTTAAGTGATCGATATCAAGTTGTAAGGATCGGAGCCTACCAAAGCACCTCTAAACCTTTAACATGCGGCGTACCACAAGGTTCAATTTTGGGTCCCTTATTGTTTCTGGTGTATGTTAACAACATACACCAAGCAGGCTTACAAGGGCAACTTGCCCTTTACGCAGACGATACATGCCTCTTTTATTTTGGAGACAACATTAATGATATCACAAAAAATGCCCAAGATGATTTAAATATACTACAAAATTGGTATCAATGTAATCTTTTAACTATTAACGCTTCCAAAACCTCATACATTATATTTAGAGCAAAAAATAAAAAGCTCCCTAACTACCCTGAACTAAGCATTAACGGAGAAGTACTGCAAAGAACTGATCAAGAAAAATACCTCGGACTAACTCTTGATAGCAATTTAACTTGGAAAGCGCACTTTCAACACATTAAAAACAAACTTTCTTCATTGGTGGGTTCATTGTACAAAATTGTTAGATGTATTCCCAAAAAAGTTCGGCTACTGATATACAATTCCCTTGTAAAACCTCATTTATTATATCTCATCGAAATATGGGGCACCTCATCTAAAACTAGTCTAAAACCAATACAAATATTACAAAATAAAATAATTAAAATACTACACAATTATGACTTCTTAACACCGTCAAAAACTATTTACAAAGAGACCAAACTATTAAACATCAAACAACTTTATATATATAACACATGCATACTTATCTATAAAATAATTCACAAACTTATTCACTCACGCATTACATTCATAACAGAAGGTGAAATAAGCAGATACTCATCTCGTCGAGCTTGTCACCTGGTATTGTCTAGAGTAAGAACTAACTACGGGAAAAATAACCTAACATATGGAGGAGCGCAGCTATATAACAAACTTCCAAATGATGTAAAAGAAGCGACTTCACTGAACATATTTAAAAAGAAATTACTTACTTATATTTGCAATGACGAAACATTATATTAATTGTATCACCGTAATTTTCGCTTAAAACTGCAACATCTTATAACTTGTGCCACCGCCTTATCTTAGGAATGCAGTGAACTCGCTTCAAATTTTTGTTGACAATAATCATACTTACTTTTTTGTTCTTCTACCTGCACTATTATAAAATTAGTAATAAGATTTATTGTTCTCATGTAAGTGACGATTGTCTTAATGAGAAATAAAGTTCTTTAAACCGAAGTTCTTTAAACCGAAGAATCTTAGGCTAGCCAATGCATACAATTTTCAACGAACAGTTGCTTTATAATCTGGAAAGTTTTTTTTTTTTTTTTTTTTTCCTTTTTGCGGCTGTGGTATCACTGCGACCATTAGTTGGTCTATTGTGATCGCCGCTTGTATTGGTTAGAGATCGCCGCCAAACCCTGCAGCTGTTATGAACTGCAGGATCTGCTTTGGGGCGATCTCCATTAGTTCATCCGGGCTTAACAGGTATTTGCCCAGATGATTGTTGCGCTTGTGCATTAGTGCTCCGCATTCCCCCAGAAGGTGAAGTGGCGTTTCATCAGCCTCATTACAGCGTCTGCAGGTTTGCGTAGCACTTAACCCCAGGTGGAACATGTGCTTGTTTAAGCAACAATGTCCTGTAGTGGCTCTAGCTACAATGCGCAAGTTGTTCCTACTGAGTGCTAGGACTTGGTTACTAAGCCTTCTGTCATAGGCTTTGATAAGTGCTTTCGAGTGTAACATGCCCGGAGACTCCTTCCATAACTTTCTGGAAGCTTCGAGGCATGCTTTAATCAGGGTGCTCTGAGCTAGGCTTTTCGGTATACCACAGAAGGGCTCCGGACCCTGTTGCGTGATATGCGCCCCCGCCCTTGCAAGCTCATCGGCACGTTCATTGCCAATAATGCCTGCATGCCCAGGCACCCATCTTAATACTACTCTATTCTTATTGCCTAGAGAGTTGAGTTTAGCCATGCATTCCTCTACCAGTTTCGATGAGACTAAATTCGAGTCCAGCGCTAGTAGAGCAGCTTGGCTATCTGAATTAATGTGTATGGTTAGGTTGACGTATTGCCTTTGCAGATTTATTTCCGCACATTCTAGGATGGCGTACACCTCTGCTTGGAAAATGGAGGCGTACTGTCCCAGGTTTACACTTTTGCTGAACCTTGGCCGCACTCCATTTATCCCACAACCTACTTTGGATCCTATTTTGGAACCGTCCGTGTACCAGATCATGCAGCCTGCCACCTGAGGTGGCTGACTTTTGGTCCAGTAGTCCCTTGAAGGAATTTCCACGGAATATCGCTTCTCAAATACATGCCGCACTAGCATGACATCAGTTGTCATGCCGAGAACTGGCATTTCCAATATTGAGTCCTGTAAGGTCCTCATTTTCTGCGAGAGCCAGCAACCACTGCCGCGGACCTTGGCCCTGTACATGCTTGCTTTCGCCTCCTTGAGTATATATAAATGTAGAGGCGGTAGTCCAAGCAGGGCGTTCAGTGCCATTCCCGGACTTGTTGACATAGCTCCTGCAGCCATTTTACTGACAGTTCTCTGAAGACTGTCTAGTTTCTTTATAGTGGTGATCTGATATGCTTTATCGTGCCACACTACTGATGCGTACGTTATGATCGGCCGCACAATAGCTGTGTACGTCCACAGAGTGTTTTTGGGGTTAATACCCCAGTTGCTACCCATCATTCGTCCACTAATACCAATTGCCATCTTGGCTTTTTTTAACACATTGTCTATGTGAGGGTTCCACGTCAGCTTTTGGTCGATTGTTACGCCCAAATATTTAACCTCCGTGGAGAAAGCTATCTCCTTCCCATTCAGCTTTGGCATTGCCAGTTTGTCCAAACGCCGTTTTTTTTTTCTGTCTGGAAAGTTTAGCCGTGGGAGTAAGCATTTGAAGAAAGACTTGATTTGGTAATCTTACAACCTGCTGTCTGATTTATACTAGTAGTGTAGCAACTGGCTTAAATATATTTGGTAAAAGTAGTCAGAGTGAATAGGATAAGCAAACGCAGATAGCAATAAATAAAACGGTAGCTAAGAATAAATCTGTGAGTCTTTTTCCATCAGCCTCACAATGTGGCCAAAATCGAATAGAAATCAAAAGGAAGGGAAGAAGCTGGACCACCTGTGATGCTTAAGAAGACTTCGTCGTGCAAGGTCAAACAAGCATAAAGAACACAGCTTTATTAACTCCGGTTGACACTTCCACACGAACGACTGTAGTACAGCAATGCCCACGCAAGTGTAAGCTTTAACGAAGAAAACAGGTCCCATATGTAGGTCACTTGTTCAATGTCCAGTCCCATAACCGTCACGTAGCACTCACATGTTTTTATGAGTATCTTTGGTCAGCAGAGTGAAACTACTTCCAGTAATAAACATTCACCTACTGAAAGAAATTAATGGTAATAACTTAACTTTATATAAACCCTCAGTCTGTAACAGGACATCTCCATAAAACCTACAATCTCCTTAATCCCTAACTTCTTCCTGCAATATAAAATTAATATATATTCATGTGTAATTAGTTCCACTATAATTAAAACTATATAGCGGAGATGAGGATTATTCACCGCTGGCACGGGTAGTAAGCTAAAACATAATTGTTCAGAAGTACAACTACAAGTTATATTCAATAAATAGGAACAGCAATCTGCAATGCGCAAGACACAAGTCTATCTAAACCACGAAAAAATCAGATACCTGTATTTTATTGTTCATTTTAGGTGATTCTAAAAGAAGATGATTCAAATAGCAAGGCGAGGCGAAGAAGTGGGAAAAGCAACTTTTAGTACTGAGTGCAACGAGAACGTTATCCTTTGAGAGCGCTATTTCAGGCATACTTCCTCTGCTAGACATATCAAAACACTTTTATATGACGGCAGCTGACGTACCTACACGTGCATGTAAAACATACAAGACAAGACAAGTCAGTACAGTTTCTCTATTCTTCCTGTCAGTATGTCTATTCTTCCATAGACATAGCGTGGTTATGCTACGCGTGCAGGCAAAGACTTAGTAGAGTGCCAGTGTTAATGAGGATGATCAAGATAAGATGATATAAGGCATAGGTGTAAACCTTCTGAACACTTTAATTTAGTTCTTGTAAAGCTTGTACCCAACAACGGTGTAACAGTTATGCGCGCGCGCGGGTTGGGTGGGCCGCGATCACGACACGACGTCCCGAACGAGTCACGATGATTGACGACTACCTGACGGACATTGCCGAAGGGCTGCTGGGGGTACTCGTGAACTAGGAAGGTAAATGATTAGATGTTAAGATGATTCTATCAGTCAGTATTGTGCTGTGGGTAGTAATTAGGCCGGCATTGTTTGTTTGTTGAGATGTTATGTGTGGCATTTATTTTGTTATATTATTAACAGATGAACAGTGAACATGCTTTACGTTTGGATATGAACGTAAGTTTTCTATGCCAATTACTACTAACTACTGTTTAGTATTTTGCGACTCTTGATCAAACTATTAATGACGGAAGAATATAGGTAGATCCCAGTAACAAAGCTGGAGCCCACACATGGTAGACCAAAACTACCGTTATAGAATTCCATTACTAATTTAGCAAAACCATCTAAAGTTATACATTCCCAACCTGTAACCGTTACAAAGTATTACATGATCAAATACGACTTGTATTCAACATACCTACCTAGAGAAACGTAAGTAATGTTTTCTTAGAAACCTATTTGCAAGAATTCCAAGCAATCTATCGCAACCACTAGGTTCATATAAAAACGATACACGCCCTCAACATATAGACCGTCGTAATAGATAGCTAAACTGTGGTAAAAACTGAACTATCGCTAATAGCTTCCAGTTACAACAGCAAAAAGGCTCGCTTGACATCCAGTAGATGGATATCAATACTGCTCTTAGTAATTAATGCTGAAAACGGGATCGATGGAAGCGATAAAAAAAAGTTAAGGAAGACCACACTGTTAGAAGAAGAGATGATGACAATAACAAAAAAATATACAAGTAGTGGATTTGTGCCACTCAGAATGAATTCTTGATTTATGTATGAATTCTAAGCCTGGGAAGCCGTTGGAATTGGTACGCCTGCAGTCTAACAGGATTAGCGATCACAATGCTAAGACCCTACAGTATATTGGGCCTAGTCATGCTATGGCAGTAAGCACAATTACACAATTATAAGTAAACTGAAGAGTAAGTCCAAACTACTTATGCGCAATGACGTTAAATTTCCTCAAAAACATGTACACTTGCAGAGTGTTTCCATTATTTTTTATTCTCCATTACATGCACGTGCTGTAAAAATTCACGAATTCGCCCGAGTCGTGGAATAGCGGAACAATTAAGCGGTCTACTCACGAACGTGATAACACCGCTAATCGAATTACCAATGAAAAAGTCTAAACTGCCAGATGGGTGACAGAAACTAGGACAGACGGTGACAGCTAGACAACTGTAGTCTATGGTGATAACCGTAACGATAATGGACCTTATAAAAAAGGAGGCACATTTGGTCACGTTTTTCTATTATGATATTTTATTCGATTTGCAAGCGAACAAAAAAGGGTCAAGCTTTTGATAATATTGATGCAGGCCTACGCACAAAGGGCTCAATGAATAACAGTTCGGTCGATATCAATAACTAAAGATACGGTGGTGGAAATAACATTCCTGCGCAAAAACAAACTAATTTACTATATTTGGTTACAAATGCACCTTTTGCTATAAAGTTTGGGCCCGCCCACTAGTGCATTAGAACAACAGTAAGTAACTAGTTCAGTAACTTAATAGCCTACAAATCAATCATTTGCGAAATACTTAACCATCGCTAATACTGTTCACCGATCGAAAATCATTAACTACGTGAGCGTTTTCAATAACAACCTACTAACGGTAGTATTTGTAACACGTTAATTCAATATAGTGACGCTAACGAAACTAGAGTGTAAAAACTTACGTCACCAATCGATTGTGTAGCAGCGATCGATTTCACGACTCGATCGATGCGAGATGTACTCGATACAGACGACAAAGCGATGCGTGCAGAGTTGATCCATTAAGACGTTCCACGCTTACGTCAGTAGCTTCTGTCAGTCCATCTCACACAATAGCATGCTTTGTGAAGCTTTAATGAACTGTACTGTCTTACTTTAACTGTTCATTACAAGAACAATTTGCCGTCTAGTAATAATTGTGTAAGACAAAAGTAGCCATTATTAAATTGAAGCCGTCAATAATAAATCTTATTTTATTCCAATAAACCTTGTTAGAAATCTACTATCAAACACGAGCTGTAAATGAAATGTCGAATTTATACCATGAATCGTGCGTAAAAGGTTTACAAAATTTACCATCACGCAAAAATAAAATATTCAACAACCTTTTAGCGTGAGACGTTTATGACGTGCAATATCATAACATAGGCAGTTTAATAGCGGTAACTTATAAAGTTTTAACATATCCCAGTATGCACAATTAGACATGCACATACCATGACTCAGACTTATTATTCCGATGAAGTGGTCTCGCTTGCCCGTAAACGAAACTAGGGAACATCTTACTCGATACCTGCACACTTAACCCCGGTGTCGAGGAATCGATTCAAACACGTACAGCGGAATCGATTTCCTTTACAGTTTCGCGTCCACCCACGGTCTCGTACACCGAACAGAATATCTCCATACCCCGATATAAATGGTGCATGCTAGATAAGGAACATCGCCAAATACACTGGATATCTAGTTATCAACTCGTGTTATCTTTCTGGGATATATTTTAAGTAAATTCGATGTTATACAGCAATCGCTTTGGAGTTATTATCATACTATGAACGTGATATAGTGTTTCGAGAGAAATGCTTATCTAAACGATTGTCTCATTTGAATACGTATGACTACGTAATGACGTTGGTCTTCTATTGGGTGTGCAAGCACCGTTTTCATAGGAAAATATTGCGAGTACAAATCTACATACAAGGGAATACGACTACTAAATCTTCCAGTGGACTTATTTCCATGTTTCTCAGTACTGTGTACTGAGAGTCTGAGAGCGAACCGCGCTCAGCCATTAGCATAACTAGAGAAGCGCGGGCGCAGGTGAGCGGCTAACGGAACACCGCATGAGCATATCGATGACGCATCTATTACCCGTGAAGCACACCAAATTCAACTGTGCATGTATTGATTTAAAAACTATATTCGATTGATAGCATTAAGTTTAAAGTCGTTTTAATTTATTGTATAGTTTAGTCTACAAATCTGAGAGACATCGCCCGGGGCTGTGTCAAACAGATTAGCGCATCACCGTGTATTGTATGGTTATAGCCTTTACAACTGGCATAATAAAAAGTTCTGCGGAGTCTTTGCATTGCTCGCGTAGTGTGATTTATTTTATTGGTAACTTGAAAGGTACAAACAAGATGTATGGTACATTGCTTTCTGATTATGTATTTATTTTACTTAAGTTAAAGTGATGAAGGAGCTTTCTATTCATTTGTACATATAATTTCTTCAGGAGATGAAGTTACAATTTCTATTTAGCGGGAATGTGCTCTGCTGAGCGTTCAATTGCTATCCATATCTTTTCATGGCTCTGATGTCTATTGATGTATACTCTGGCGGTATATTCTGTCAAAATCTCCCTCCCAAAAGTGAGTTTAAAGTGAGCCTTCTTATTTAGAGTTCTACTATCTTATGCTAAGGATTGACAGCTTATTTCTTGTTCACTTCATCGAATTTTACGTGAGACGTAAGAGTATTAGCACTGCAGTCCATATTCAATGTCTCAACGGTAGTTACTCTTGACCATGGAATATAATATGTCAACATTTCACCAAACACATCTTATGCATGCACATAATTTGTTAGACCTAAGTAAACTCACGATTCTTCGTAGAAAGTGTATATTCATGAACCATTTGTCGTATTGAAAACAAATATTGAAGACTAACATAGTAGAAAATAAATTGACTAGTCCCGAAGGGACGTCGTCTATATATAAAAATCAATACACATAATATTTCTCTATTCCAAGCAATAAGTGTTTGTTTACATATTTACACTCTAATTCACAACTAAGCGTGTTAGTAGACCATACATAATGTATCTTAAACGTCGTTTCGAGAGCAAAACTCGTGATTCTGAAAGCGAAACGAGACTTACGAGGCGTATATCTCCATGACTTAATGCATACGTTTAGACCTATTACGGAATGAACGAACCGTTATGGTAACTACGCTTATTGAAATGCTGTTGCGTTTTATGTAACTGTTTTATGTCAGTGTAATTAATTATGTTTACAATCGCGATTTAATAGGTTATCGTAGGGTTGTGGGTATCCGCGATTACATCCTTTATTGCAGTAATATGTTATTTGATATGTGTGTTGTAAAACTGTGCTAAGTTTATACTTAGAGCTTTTAGGAGTTGAGTCAGTTCTCTTCTATAAAACCTATAGCTCACTAACACATGTAAAGATTTCGTTCATTAAGACTCTCTTCGGGGTTATACTAATACTATACACCTGTAATCTCTGATTTAGAAAACCGAACATTGTTTACGTAATTTTTTACAAACTAACAGAATAGTCATATTAAGTTCCATCCCTGCGGAATCTACACATTTTATTTATTGCTTATATGCCTCTGAAGAGAGGTTTCGCAATTCTTTGTCAAATTACAGGTGTAAAGCTACGTGTGGTCCAAAAGATGTTCCTGTCTAATAACGGTTACATAACCATGAATTAAAGGTAAAGTATAGTCTTAATTAAAGTCCCTTTTTCGTAAAACAAGGCACTTCACGGCGTTCATAGTGAAGTCGTAAAATTGCTATTTAACACAGACGAAAAGTCTGTGTTAATTTCCAATCGTGAGAAGTAAGATAAGATACGTATAAAACTCTCAAAGTTTAGTCGAAAAAATTAAATAAAAGATTAACTAAAAAAAAGGCTCATACTAAAAGATAGATAATAAAATTATCTGTAAGATAGTAAAAGTTTCGTTTAAATATTCCTGGTAGATTTCGTGTGATTATCAATGTTTTGCTTACTTCGTGGTTTTCTCTGCGTCAGACACAACTTCACGATTTAATTAAACTATTTAATATGAACTTAATCAAAAATATTCACATACTAAGTGATTAAGAGAATGTTCTAGTTTAACATATATTTTTTTCAAATCATTTACACTGCACATTTTGACGTGATTGTCAGTTTAAAATCTGTAAAAGTCGTTTAATAGCCCCTTAAGGTATCACCGCTGACTTACGGCAATACCAGAGGCCCTAGCCAAATTAGCCAAATTGACAATCTACAATCGATAACGCTAATAGAAAACTAATCAAATGTATGGGAATGACGTCATCTCAACGAAAAGTCACGTGATCGTAAATCAAAAATGGAATACGACGAGGCGTTAATTATTGTACAAAGAGATACGATAGCAAATGGCTAGGCCTTACAGAGGCCTTGCAGATGGGTTGCCATGCCAGAAACAAAGTTGGAATGTCTCATGTGTCTGTAATTACACTGACACCCATACCCTTCAAACCGAAACACAACCAGGTTGCTTTGCGGCAGAAATAGGTATGGGCCCTATGCGGGTAGTACTTCCCCTGAAGAACCTCTTCACAAAGAGCTGGATGACTACTGCAAAGAGTAGAGAAAGTGTTTTGCAGTGATGTAGTCTTTCTGCTGCATCATTTTACCCACGGAATAAAAAAAACCGGACAGGTGCGAGTCGGACTCACCCACCGAGGGTTCCGTTAGAATTCCGTGATTTGCTCACCCATACAATTATGACCGCGCATACCTCGATGATTGATTACGTACTTTAAATAAAGACTATATTTTTTATGATTTAATTACAAATGAGTTTTCAGACTTTTCCCTGTACTTATAAAGACGATATTACTTACAAAATTTCATAGTTCTAGGTCACCGGCAAGTACCCTATAAATTTTGATTCCCTTGAGAGCGTCGAAATATACTTTGTTATAGTTTTCTGCGGCATAAACGGCCCAATCTATTTTTCACGTTAACTTAGAAGTTTGATTTTTTTCACAGCTCCAAGGGACTGTAGACTTCAGTATATTGTTTTAATTTCAACTTCATGCCTCCACACGTTACCGAGATAAAGGGTCTTGACAGACAGAGGGACAGACAGACAGACGGACAACAAAGTGATCCTATAAGGGTTCCGTTTTTTCCTTTTGAAGTACGGAACCCTAAAAACAAGCGGAAGTGCCCACGTAATTATCCCGCGTGTGTCACAATTATGCGGAAAAATATTCAAAATAATAACAACCTTCGTAAGTTGTAATAAGTCTTAATTTTGTATTAACAACATATTTAACTTCAACGAAAACCTTATTCGTTGTTCATACAAAGTTAAAGACTTATAACGAGGGTTGTTATTATTTTACATATTTTGCGCATAATTGTAACACGCGCAGGATAGCAGCGTACTTCGTAACCTCCACTTGCTGTTTTCTATTCCGTGATCCTGCCCTAACTCCCATATCCTCGTCTTTTCTGTCTATTCCATTGTACGATCTGATATTTCTCTCATTTATGGCCTAGTACCGTACCTACTGATATTAATCTTCGTCTATACAATAATGACTCCATGACATTTATAAACGACACATATTTCAAGAAACACGATGTCACGAGCGAGTAATTTCGAGAACGCAGCAATATTTGTTACTCACGTACCGATCGAGTTTGAAGTATAGCCGACGTGAACAATGTTCTGTGGCTAAACGTAGGTAATGTATGGTTAGAGTGTGTCGAATTTGTACAAGAAAATGGCAGGGAAATATAACATACTGTCGCAGTACCGACGTGAAAGGTTGGGCACAGGTACAACAATAATACGATACGAACGATAGAGTAAGATTTGTTTGTTATGCTAAAACTAAATGTGTTATGATGAGATTCAACAAAACAAATTGACTGACCGATTATTATATTTTTCAAAGCAAGCGCGTAGCGTTACTTAAATTCCATTTACAACTAAAAATACTCCTTACACGCTTTGATACTTCTTGTGGTTGTCGTATAAAATGTAACCCGAATTCTAGTCGGACATACGTATTTCTAATTAAACAATCAAATACTTTTAAGCTAACACGCTCTTGCTAGGCCTTCTGAAATACAACCTTATTTTAGTGTTCCGTAGGTATGGATTAGTATGGAAGTATGGATCTGTACCTACAAATTTGTACGGAACTCTCGGTGGGCGAGTCAGACTCGCACTTGTCCGGTTTTTTTTATCTTTGTACCTAGAATTGTCTACTAACAACATTTACAAAACCGAGATCTATTAAGGTGTATGGAAAGGTAGAAAAAGAGTATTTTCAGTTGCACACTAATGAGTCAAAAGTCATGTTTCAGTCACAATAGATTGCATATAAAAAATAATGGTTTGATACTTTATCATTTTAACTCGCAAAGGAACCTAGTGTAAATAATAGGTCAACTTAATGGTACCTTTAAGTGTTTATAGCTTATTGAATTCGCCATTTCAGATACAGAATACTGTTAGAAGGAGATTGGCTAAGTAAAGTAGGTTTACTGCTCAATTCGATCAGGATATTATGATTATTACTGATATGGATGTAGGTCGAAAAAAAGCAGTGTTATTATGATTGTTTCTTTTTATGATAACCAATCAGCGTAGCTTGTTAGAATAAAGCCATATACAGAACACAACATGGAATGCAACATTTTTATACAATATTTACAATAAAATAATAAAAAAGAAAACCTATAATATTAAACTAAAAAAACAAACACAATAAGGCCCAAGAGACTGGCGGCATTGCCACGTTGGATGGCAATGCTTAACCTGAGACCACGGTAAAAACCAGCTCTTGGATCACGGGAAATGTCAACCAACCTTTTGGACATTTTTTTACAAAGAAGATGAGCACTTGGACCCCACGACCGGAGGGTTTCAACTACAAACGGCTCGAAAATAATACTTTCGCAGTTTCAGGTTTTCTGCAGCCGCAGCAGCACCAGTACAGCACGCTGAATTAGGAAGATGAGATGGCGCTAGAGTATCGATTGTTGTTCGTGTTGCAATTTATGTTTTGTTGCATATCATCGGTTCCCGGCTATACAAGGGGTATTTAATTTTATGAGATCATTACCTTATCGACCTTTATGTTCCCGTGGTCGTCCCGTATCAGAAGGATGAGCAGGAACCTCATCCTTCATCATCATCATCTCAACCTTTAAACGCCCACTGCTGGGCATAGGTCTCCCCAAATGTGTGTTATGGTAGGTACTCGAGAAGGACACTGCTGCCCATCCTCTGGTCAATATCGCTCTGTCGCTTTCTACGACACCCACGGGTAGAAATGGGGGAAAGCGGCTTCCTCCTCTTCGCATTCCTCACATTTATTGTACACCGAAGACCATAACTTTGAAATTCAACGAATAAGTATAAAACCCCATCTTCAAACCACTCGTTGTTCCAAACAGTACAACATTACCATACATAAATAATGGTTGGTATTCTAACCCTAAGCTCGGTCCCTGATTATCAATTACAACGAGTTTAGAACAACCAACACGCATTCCATATTGAAGAGCCACATTATTCAGAATAACAGTACTTCATATAACGTGATCGGTCATAAAAATGGTAATAAACACGGTCTTCTACTGCTCAAATATATTTTGTACAAACCATTAAAGTCCTATATAACATGCTATCACGATTTCATTATAGTGTTATTTCATTTTATGATTTTCACACAACCTTAGACCTTAAGTCTATGGAGTGACATAAACATGACCTAACATTTGTAAGGTCCTAATTAGTGTAATAATTACAAGTATACTGCAACTTAGGTTGTATTTGCTTTGCGTAACAATAATGTTTGATTCTCGACTTAAATAAGGTAACTAAAACTTGAATTAAAACTCTTATAGGTAATGCTGTTTGGTTGAATTTCTTGTGTTTTAATAATATTGTAAAATATCTTTGAATAAAATCATTTAAATTACCTATGTTTATTATTATTTTTTGGAGGTATAAGGACCAGATACTAACAAATACGAGTGCTTTCAGGAAATAATAATTTCTTCTTTTTTTTCTTAAAATTGTGAGGTAAAAAGTAAGATTCAGAGTTTCCAATCACACGAGTATTTTACGTGTTACAACCTTTAAGCATAAAAATAAAACAAGGTTTATGACTAATAATTTGCTGTCATATTAGAATGATTTATTTAGCGGCATCTTCTGTAGTTACCGCTTTGATTCTTGTACATTTTGTAAGGGAAGTGCGTGACAACGCATACATAATAGGGTTTTTAACAACACGGCGACGACGACATTGAGCATCAGCATTTTTTTAAAACCTGATCAAGTAATATGTTCAGGAATATAAGGTACCTATTTAACGGACAGCTTAAGTTTAAAAGTTGGAATTGTACACTATGATCTGATATGTAGTTGGATATCATAATCAACAGAATAGATATTCTGGATTACCATAGGATATACCTAGTCTTGCCATAAATATTGTCACGAAGAAAAAAAATGTTTTTTTATTGCAAATAATATTTGTTACTTTTACAGTGTGTTAGTTTAATACATAAATATAAAACAATTTAAAATATAAAAAGCTTATTCAAAGTGGTCTCCATTGGCTGCAATACAGTCCTTTAAACGTTGAGGCCAGTTATCAATAGAAGCATGCACTTTTTCCATGGAAAAATTCTTCACTGCCAATCGTATGAATTGTTTTAGGGACTCCAAATTATCATGGCGTTTAAAGCAAGCCGTACTCTCTAAAACTGACCATAAATCATAATCCAGCGGATTAAGATCGGGACTAGACGACGGCCAGTCTTCAGCTCTGATGAAGTCCGAAACGTTCACTTCCAACCAAGACTGCGTGGACCGAGCTTTATGACCCGGCGCCGAGTCTTGTTGGAAGGACCATACTTGGTTATTGAACATGGTGTTGTTAAGGGGCTTAACTACCTTGTCAAGAATGGTATCTTGATACACTTGTGCCGATGTTTTGATACCTTTTTCACAAAAATATGGGTCAGTCACTCCTTCATAGCTAACACCCCACCAAACCATCACTGAAGTCGGATAATGCCCACGTTGCGCTCTGTCGGCTAATTGGGAAGCTTCCTTAGAGCTTTGAGCATAAATACGGTCCTTTTGTTTGTTAAAATGTTGCTCAATTGTAAAGATTTTCTCATCCGTAAACAACATTTTTCTGTGACCTCCCTTTGCGTACCGCTTCAGTAGTTGTTTTGATTTTACCACCCTATTCTTTTTTAAATTATCAGTTAAAAAATGACCTGTGCGTCTCTTATAGGCTGCAAGTCCTAAGTCATCTTTTAAAATACGCGACATGGTTCTGGGTGCTATCTTCATCTCCCGAGTGAAAATCTTTTGCTTTCGGACAGAATTTCTTCGAATTCTTTCCCTTACTGCTTTGACCACCTTTTTCTTACGAACACTACGTGGACAGATCAGATCTTTTTCTGTCACAAACAGAGGAAGTCTCATTGTACCTATTAATAGCCCGGTACGCAAACATTTGACCAATACCAAGCGTATAGCGTATGGAGAGTTTTAAAAATTGCATTTGGCTCCATACCAACTTTGTGTAATGCAATCACAGCGATTCGGTTCTCTTTCTAACCCCACTCCATTTTAATATCGCAAAATATTGTACAATGTATTGGCGCCAAAATTTGAAAATTCAATGAACAATCGTATAAAAATGACAGATTCCAAATTCAAATGTAATATCTTTCTTATTTTTAATTGTAACGTTATTTATGGCCAGACTAAGTACATATAGTAAATCGAGGGAAATATTTGCTACTGAACTTAATGTAACTTAACAGGAATTAAAGCTAACACTTAACCTAGCAATAAAATCGCAATATAATTGAATTATGTGATCAACCTATCAAATCTAGCAGATTTCTATGTCTAGCACCAATATATGTTTATAGCAATACAGCACCTAGGCACTCTCATAACTTCTTGAATAGCTTACCAAATAGAGGACCTTAAGCTCTAGTGAATATTGGCAATGCGCCATACATCTTTGCATTCGTATAATGAGTTCGTTTACCTATGAATGATGCTAACTTTAACTTAACAAGTCCTATAAGTTAGACAAACTGGCGGTTTGTAATTTATCTTTTTTTTTGATTGACGAAGAAATATCAAGCTCACCTCAAGCGGGTTTTGTTTGAAAAAGAATATCATTACGGATAAAAATTTCGTCTTTAGTAATTTCGTAGGTGCCGCTTCTGTATTGCACGATTAACCTATTTTCTTTCTGATAGAACCAGAAATCACAAATAGTCAATAAGAGTGTGTCAGTAAGGAAACGGCGGCAATAACCATCGTCTCTAAAACGTTTTGTAATCTTTTGGAATGCATGTATACTATAGTTTTTCACCCGATTGCTTTACGATATCTTCAATAATAGATACGTAAGCCTATCTATACTAAACCATGCGACAAGCTTCCCTTTAGTATTCAACTTTGTACCCAACATTATCTTTATGCCTTTCCGCCATTGTTTCGCTTACAAATAGGCGGATAAGTGCGTGATATTTTGGACCATTTTCCGTGCCATTTTACAAATCTGTCGTGCATATCAAGTCAGGTCGCTTATAATGCCTTTAAGATATTTACATTTAACCGATAGGCACATAGCCCGGAGATAGGGTGTGGATTTACGAGCAAAAGGTCACCAGTTCAAATTGGGCAATCAGTGAACCTATTCCCAGAACAAGAATTTTGCGTAGTTTTGAAAGATTAATAGGAATATTACTACGCAATGGAGTCAAAGATATTAGATTACTAGGTATTGTGATACTAGGTATTAGTAACGAGAATGTAATAGACCGAGCAGTTGGGATTGTGTACAAGACTTTCGACGAATTCAATAAAACCAGAATACCGGAGACCGTTGGAAGTCTTAACCTGGAAGGAGCTAACAATGGGACAGCGCGCTCTAAATACGCCACACCACAAATTACGAATGAACTATTACTGCAACTTGGTGATTAAATCGAATGACTTGCACTCATTAAACTAAGGGCTCGTGAATCGATGATCGGCAAATGTTTACTGTGTCAATAAACAACTGTGTAGACAAAACGGAGTAATAGTCCAGTCGATTGTGTTGATACAAAACGATCGATCAAACTTGTTCGGCCCACAACTGGGTGAATAGCTGTAACAGTGCACAAAGATGAAACGACATGCCATGTTTCATTCGGACTTTGAACAGACTCCTTGTCGAAAATAGAGCAACTTCAAGAAAATACTTGTGTAAAGAACTAAGGCAAAAACATTGATGATATACACTCATCGATTCAAACACTGAAAAAATTAGCGCCCAATCTGAGGATATGCGCCTATTTCATCTAGTGTAAAGGCGTCTAAAAAGGACGTAAAAAGTAAGTAAAAGCCATACGGATCGATCGGAGGGTCAAGCTGCGCTTGCCGCGGTCAATTCACGAATGGGCAATTTCATATCGAGACCCATCCGTCTTTCGGAAAGCACGTAAAGCCGTTGGCCCCGGCTGTCATTCGTAGATCTTTGACAGTCATTATGGATAGTCAGAAGCCAGAAAGCCTGACAACCAGTCTTACCAAGAGGTATCACGTTACCGAGTAGCTGGGTTGTGGAGGTCAGATAGGCAGTCGCTCTATGTAAAATTCTGGTATTCAGTTGCATCCGGTTAGACAACCAGATAGTTAGGAAGAGGCTAGGCAAATGCTATTGACACAGATGGTATTAAGTCAAAGTTGTTTTAAAGTAGTTTGTTGTTTTACTTGAACCATTTATTCATGATCTATTTGTGCACATAGGTTATTGGATATCAATTATTATTAATGGGCAAAAAGAAAGGCTAAACTTTACTCAATTATTTGCAGCGTAAGATACAATTTTTCTCATCATTTCACCGCTTTATGGAAATTACGAACCAACAGTTAATTCACACGTCTCGTTAACCGACGAGCTTGTCCTAACAGACTTTACGATTAAATTCCCATGCATAGGTATATGAAAATACTTCACCAGACTGGCTATAATTAATAACGTATACGTCAACCAGTTCGTATCTGCACACCTCTTCCGATATACCGCCGGTACCGCTTGACAGCAAATGGGCGTGCATTAGTTACAATATTTATGGTCCAAGACAAAAGTGGGTGGCGACGAAAAATGTAATTAACTAGGATCGAATTACTGTTATTAGTAACCAATATATTTTTTGTAAGTGTGAAGGGAATTAATAGCGAGTCGATTGCGATTTTATCGTGGATAGGTCATTTATCTGCGTTGCTTGTATGGAATTTTAAATGGTGTTTGGTGATGGAGAATGAGCGTTGTTCTCGCCTATAACGACGTGTTATGAATATAAACGAAGTCAATTATTTCATTGATAAGAAATAAAAAAACATGAATGAAATAGTAATACCTACATTTATTCGTGACTGGTATTTTAAACCAGAAAGTAGAATACGCGCATTAGTGAAAATAAAAACTGTTGAGTGCCATTAGCTCATCTCTTATTGCTGTACTAGATTCAGCCCGCGACTAAATCCCCAAGTCAAGTAGCTATACTTCCCATAAAACATAGCCTATCATCATCATCATCAGCCGGAAGACGTCCACTGTTGAACAAAGGCCTTCCTAAAAGTGGCATAATCCCCACGCTTAGCAGGCGTCTTGGGGATCGCAGCGAAGCTGTTAATTACACGCAAACCGCTGCTGCCTGACTTTCGAATTTTCCCATAGTCGTCAAAATATAGCCTATGGTACTCGACATAGTAGCATCGTATAGTGGAAGAATATTATGTACTGTTTTATTACTTAGTATTAGTATAGATAATAGACAATACAAACAAATGACGAAATCAACATAGTGTCCAAATTCCAGCTCAAATCGCTAATCTCTCCTGTCATGCATACCCAGCGCAAGCGCAACCCGCATCGTATGGGAGCACGCGGATAATTTATGTGATAGAACGAACGATGGTCACAGAATACTGTGTTCTACCTCTGTTGTCGTCAGCTATGTTCACCTGCTGTGACTTTGTCTTCGAACTGATACGTTTTGATTTAGTTGCGTATTTCATTTGGAGATTAGTATTCTTTATAGCTTCTACAAAGGGAATTTTGAACACTATCTGATTATGCCTTGACTATTCTTAGGTTGCCGTGTTTCAAGATACCGCTAAAGGTGATAGATTTATTTTGTGGACCTATTTGGTTTATTCGACGTGGAAATCAATGCTTAGGTAGGCTGTAAAGTACTTATTTTCCTAAATACGAGGTGGATAAGGACATATTATATAGCCGTTAACCGTCCATCAAACTAAGTAATATTTAACAAAAATATTGCTGGGAAACTTTTATTTTCGATGTCAAAAATCTAATGTAAGCGTGCAATGTAACACACGCGAAACATTGTATGTAGGGGTGCATGCAGTGCAGGAAACGTGGGGGGGTCTTATGTTTCATTATAAGTAATATTCAAAACTTTATTTTGGTATAAAAAAAAGTTGCAACTACGTCGTTCAATGTCTTCGTAACAAGGTATGGTCTAAAACAAAAAAAAATATAACTTTAACTGAAAGAACATGTGCTCCTTCTCACCCAATACAAAACCAACAGACTCGCTCTTCAGATACTGGTTGAAGTTGCTAAGACGTATAAACCATCGGAAATGGATTATACACGTAATTATCCACATGTAACTCTGCCACACTATGACGGGTACAACGCGTAGGAAAGCATTAATGTGATTTACTCCCCTAACGGGATCTAAAGCCTCGTCCGTGACTCCAGTCCAGTTATACAGGTTTTTGGTTAAAGGATATTGCCAATAAGTGTTTACAGAACTCTGTTATACAAAAAAATTAAATTAAAAATTTAAAAAAACCCCCAACGCAAAACATAAAAGCGATTATGTAAAAAGTAAAAAATAATACTTTTGTTGAGCCATCACATGTTTGTTCGTTGAAATGGCGCTATAATGTCGCGCCGGGGTACCGCTTAAGTAAGTCAGTCCCTTAATTTCATTCACTGTCTATTAATTTACCAGCATTTCCGACCAATTTGCTTCGATATTATCAAATTTTTGTTGCTAATCTAGTTGTTAATCTTGTTGCAAATCTAGTTACCATCAGTTCGCTATTTTAGCTATTTAGTTATTGCTTTAAACTTAGCGGTACCCCGCCGCGACATTATAGCGCCATTTCAACGAACAAACATGTGATGGCTCAACAAAAGTATTATTTTTTACTTTTTACATAATCGCTTTTATGTTTTGCGTTGGGGGTTTTTTTAAATTTTTAATTTAATTTTTATTTTAAATTTTTTAAATGTAATTTTGTTTGGTTTTTTGTATATGAGTTTAAGACCAAGAATTCTATAATCTTGCATAGTTTTATAGCAAACATGGGTGTTTCAATGGGTGGTCAGTGTGGTCACCTATAATAATATGTTTGAAAGCAAAGTAAACATCCGGTATGCGTCTAAGATCCCTACCGCAGCAAACAAAAGAGCAGATAACTTTAAAACTGCTGAACCGATTTTGATGAAACATGTCTAAGAACCATCGCTAGAGAATCTACTTTCAAATAAAAAAAACCGCATTCAAATCGGTTCACCCGTTAAAGAGCTACAGTGCCACAGACAGACACACAGACACACAGACACGTCAAACTTATAACACCCCTCTTTTTCGTCGGGGGTTAAAAAGCTATTCGATGTGTGAGTAATTTACAACCACAGAACAAAAAAATAACAAACCTTTTGTAGTCTCGTCGGAAGAATTCATTGACGACTTATAAGTGAACTGTGACTAGTCTATGTGGTTATAATTTTGTATTTTGTTTTAACACATTAGTATGTACTATCGTATTTGGTTAACAGAGGAAGAAAGGCAGAACCATAACTCGTTTTCGGTCAAGCTTCTCGATTATTTCTGTAAAAGGCTGCGACAGAGGATACGAACCGCGAGTAGTCTATTGAAAAATGCAATGCTGACTATTGCCCTTTCATCAAGACAAGTCTCCTTGGTTTCAATATTAATATGTAAAACAGAAATGACAATTTATGCTCATCGCCTCATTTACGCGCATCAAGAACCAATTCAACACCTTGTTCGTGGACAAAAGGTGCAATGGTCGCAAATTTACATATTCAATGAATTGCCTGAACTTCTAAAGGTGTTGTAGTTTCACAACATAAAATGCATAAATTGTAACATCCTTTAAAACTCGTAAACACGGATTGAGATTTAAGCTTGGCAGAATATTTGGGATCCAAGAAATGGTTCTGGTTGGAGCTTTAAAGTATATAGATAGAATGTTTCATTCACGAGGTAATTTTATAAGGCTTATGTTTAACGAACCTCCATATCTAGTAAATGATCACCAACATTTAACCCCATTTTAATGTCAAATTATACTTTTTTCGCCCGTGACTGTAAAAAGCGATTTGGTTCTGGCACACGGCGGCCGCTGCCGCGGCAGGCTCGCTCTGTTCGCTCGCCTCGTGCGTAGGGGGTCACAGTTTTAACCTAACCTAAACATGTCGGATCCGCCCCAAGGGGGACTTAAGGGTCAAAAAGATTTTGGTTATCCATTTGCATTAATTTGCACACTAAGATTTGGTGATCATGTACTACATTTGGTATTTCGTATATTTTGCCTTACCAAAATATACTTAAGATCCTAAAGTATTTTTTGGTGGTCATTATATTTATTCCCATTTTATAATGATGATAATGGATGACAAAGAAGCCAACGGCCCACCTAATGTTAAATGTTCACTGCTGTCTATAGACATCGGCAATACCAGAGGCCTTGCAGTTGCGTTGACATCCCAAAAACAAAGTAAAAATGCCTTTCTTTTTATGGGATAATCCCGCCACACTATTCCCAAACCACTGCAACTCCTGTAAACCAGAATCAACAGTGACGACCAAAAGAAAAGCACCGAAGCAATGAAGCTCGACGAGTCCGGAGAAATGATTCAACTGTCTTGGATCCTGCAACGAAATTAGTCAAAAAAAAAACAGCGGAGGAGTAAGAAAAAGCAAATACATATTCCACTTCCCTCACTATCAAGCAGGAGGTAAAACAGAACTAAGATAATAGGCACAAAGGGACGTTTACTACTGAATCTCAGTTGCCAAGTTGAAATATCTCATGAGTCTGTGATTACATGCACCCTTCAAACCTGAACACAACAACGATGCTTTGCGGCAGAAGTAGATATCGTCGTTGATAGTCCAATTCTGCATAACTAAAATGTTTTAATACCGCGAATGAATGTACACTTTCGCTGATTTAACCTAAGGCCGAAATTTACGGCACTTAACAATGTAAGTTACGCGGAATTGGACTATCAACGACGATATACTGGTAGCACTTCCCTGGACGAGTTCCTTTACTCTACTACTAATAATATACAGAATTGTAAGATGCTAAAGTGTTTTCTTATCCAACCAACTATGTTAGAAAGTAAAGCAGCAAGGCTTGTCACCATAATGCTATTTAATGTTGCCATTAATATTCTAAACAGAAATGCATTTCTTCCAATGTACTTTACGTACTCGTAACAGTTGTATCAGTGATTTAATCTCATCCGTAAGCTGAAGTAGATTGGATAGACATTGTTAATATAAGAGAAGTTAGGTCTGATCTAAACTGGAGATATGAGCTGTCAAATAATATGAAAGTTGATACGTTCCGTTGCCAAGAATAACACGGCAGGTGGTAAGATAGAAAATTCTACATAGTTGGTCCTTCGCAAGCAAAGACTTTAGAAGTCTCTGAATCGAATATAGGAATATGATGCTTAATCCTCAGAAAAGTACTAAGTATATATACTTAGTGTTTTTTCTGGGGATTAAGTATACTGCGACCAGCATTATATAATTTTACTTCCAAGTTTCAACTACGGAATACATTAATTTTTAAATCATCAACACTACTTCAATCAGAAATTAGTAAACAGAACTTGGACCTTTTTGCTTCGGTAAGTACATGACGAAAAAGGTATAGCGTCTTGTATTCTTGGAATTTTGTGTCTCGTTAAACAGTAAAGGGCTATGTGCAAGTAGGTGACAAGTGGTCGACCAGCAAGCACCATAGTAACCCATTTACCTTAGGTAAACTTTCACAACGTGCACGGGGTTAGTACTCAAGCAACCGATACACAGATATGCCTATTGGAGATAGTTCGGAAATTTTAAGAGTATTTCGGTTATATTTGGAAGATCTGAGCCCGAAGTTTGACTGTGTAAGTAAGGGTAATGCAGACTTTATCGTCAGATATGGTAAATATGCAGCCTACACAGTATAAACATGAAAGGCTTCGTTAAGGCCCAGTTTCACCGAAGCGAAGAGCAGAAGAGATGTCTCGTTCGACCAATCGGCTTGCATTATTTTCTCATCTAACCGCTTAGCTTAGCTTCAACGCAATACTCGAAAGTACTGTGTATTGGTTGTTTGTTATGATACATCTTCTCTCCTCTCCGGTTTGGTGAAAACCAGACCTAAAAGACATATTTATTTTAACATAGGCAGAGTTGGTTATCTCTAAAGATTAGTTAAGGACCTCAATCGAATAACACTTATCTTGCGTGACTAAATTACAAGCAATTTTAAAACGGTAAGTAACAATTATAGCCGATAATATAGATTGTTATTATTGACCTTTTCACTATTACCTGACACGAATATTACTGAATACTGATTATTTAAAGACCCCTCAATTTACAAATACTTCACATTAACAACCACTTGTGAAATCTCAAAGAGCTGTTAGAGTTACTTAGAACATTTTACTTCAAAAAGTATCATGTGTAAAGGCAAAAGAGCCTAACTACCGAATAATAAGCAAATTGTGTAACAAACGTTTCGAAATAACGAGATACACAATAAAGGTATTCGAGCGAGTGACTTTTGACCGTTGTATGGTCACTTAAATGCTATAAATAACACGAAATTGAATTGGAATGAAGTGAATGAGCTTAACAATCGCCAATTACTGTTTGAAATTTCGACTTTAGCACGGTTCTCATGCTGTATTAGGTAAATAAACGTAGAGCTAAATGTATTGTGTACGGAGCAGGCGCAATCTGTAGATCTTCTTAGGAACTCTGTCGCCTGCGGCGTGTCTTGTTGTAAATCACACGCTTCTTGCACCAATTTAGGGTTGCTTAGTTTTTATTTAAGGGGCTATTTAACGACTTTTACAGATTTTAAACTGACAGTCACGTCAAAATGTGCAGTGTAAATGATTTGAAAAAAATATATGTTAAACTAGAACATTCTCTTAATCATTTAGTATCTGAATAAATCAAAATGTTTCTAACTTTAAAACAGTTAGGTACTAGTTCAGTCACTGTATCATCAATTAAACAATTTACAGGCAGTTTTTAATTGTCAAAGAGTAAGCTAGTCAGTAAACTGAAGGTAACCCGTTCCAAAACGTAGGGTAGGTCTCAATGGAGAAGATCGGGCAAGAAACTCCACGGACACTCGTTTTAACCAATTTTTTAACAAAATACTAGTTACATTATGCTTGTTGCTTCTATATGTCAAAACAATGTCGCAAATCGCAATAATCATTCCAAGAGTCATGTCAACAGTCAAGCAACACCATGTCAACTGACTCAGATATTTGCAAGTACACATCAGCTTTCAAATGACAGATCTTTCCACAGATTACTCAAGCTACATCGTGATGCCTATATCGTGAAGTAAGTGCAATTGCAATACTTTTACAAATAATCTAACGATGTGATTGCGTACCTAATGCTTCTATTGCGTGACTTTTTGTTTTTTGATCACCAGAGATTCTGTAAAAATATGTATTTGATTATATTATTATATAAGTACTTAATGTCGAAAGAGGATGTTTTATTCCTGAGTTTTGGGAAGTAGAAAGCCAGAAAGTAACAATACCTTTTTCAGAATATTAGGATTACGAAAAGTTCATGTTTACCTAAGATTTAATTATTAAGTACTTCTATCAAGGCGGTTGTAAGCATTTTAGATTCGATTAAGAGGATATTGGAACTGGGTTTAGTTGTCTATTTCTTCAAGACATTCTACTTTATGTATAAAGATTTTGATTACCAAAATTGCACTTCAAAGTGACTGCTTGTCATCCCATAGCTCCATAGCATCCAGCGCGCGCTTTCAAGCGGTTTTGCCAAAAACAATTATTGGAATCAAATGTAACAAGCTAACAGCTCACTAGCTCCGTGGTGATTGGATCCCGTGGGGTGTCCCATTTCATCCCGAGGGTGTCGTCGAAGGGAAAATTCGGAAGTCGGGCAACAGCGCCTTCCGGCTACTGGACAACTTCACTGCGATCCCCAAGACACCTGCCATGGGGATTATGGCACCCCCCCCCCCCGCCCCCCCGAGGCCTTTCTTCAACAGTGGACGTCTTCCGGCTGATGATGATGATGAATCCGTGGTGCTTGGCAACTGGGTTTTTCAAACGTGACAAACAGACAAGACAAAGGAGTGAGAGAAAAACAAATTTTCCTTTCTGTTTATGATCCAAGACAGTTGAATGGATTCTCCGGGATTCGTGGAGCTTTATTATCTCGGCGCTTTTCTGGTAGTCGACATTGTTGATTCTAGATTAAGGCGCTAACAAGCGACTTTTACAGATTTTAAACTGACAATCACGTCAAAATGTGTAGGTAGTGTAAATGATTTGAAAAAAATATATGTTTGACTAAAACATTCTCGTAATCATTTAAATCTATTGGCTTGGACTTAAACCCTTCTAAATGTGAAATATACCTTACCGACATTACGGACCGACAATCGACCTTAGAGAAATTTAATGCAATAGCCCCAGACATCAAAATTTTAGACAAAAGTTCCTTACACCTCCTAGGGTCTCCTATTTTGGAAGATAGTTTTTCACTTTTTATTGAAAGTTTTTCACTATATATTTCAGATAGACTTTCCAAAATTAATCTACATTCGGCTTTTACCCTGATTAGATATTGTTGTTTTGGCCCAAATTTTATGTACTACCTCCGCTCTTCACCTTTGTGGAAGCAGCCACACCTCTTGGACAAAATTGATCAAATTATTAAAAATACTTTAACATCGATTTTGAATGTGGCTCTGGACGACCGAGCGTGGCTACAAGCCACCCTGCCCATTCGTTTTGGTGGTCTCGGCGTCCGCAAAATTTCCAGTGTCAGCTTACCGGCTTTCCTGTCCTCCGTCCACAGCACCGAAAAGTTAACCAAACAAATTTTATCCCCTTCACTGGTTGACTTTGAAGTGCCGTGCTTGACTGATGCGGTGAACGCCTGGAAAGTGGCTTGCCCGGATACAGATCGGCCCGTGAACCCATCTTCCCAGAGACAGTGGGATGAGCCGCTCTGCAGGTTGGTACGGAATAATCAAATTAATACGTCCACCAATTCTGCTGAGCGTGCCCGCCTACTGGCTGTGGGTGAGTGGGAGTCGGGCCTCTGGCTTCAGGCACTTCCGTCACCCAACATCGGTACTATGCTGTGTGATAATACCTTCCGACTCGCTACATGCCTGCGTCTGGGCGCTCCATGCGGGGCTCCACATCGTTGCCAGTGTGGTGAAGCAGTCGACTGCCTCGGACATCATGGCCTATCCTGCAGTAGAAGCGCAGGCCGAATGGCACGACACGCCAGCATCAATGACATCCTCCGTCGTGCTCTTGCCACCGCCGGGGTGCCTGCTATTTTAGAACCCAATGGCTTGGCACGCGACGATGGGAAGAGACCAGATGGGATGACCATAATGCCTTGGAGGTTGGGTAGGCCTTTGGTGTGGGACGCAACATGTGTCGACACCTTTGCGCCATCTCATCTTCCTAGCACTACGTGTTGTGCTGGGGCGGCTGCTGCAGGTGCCGAAAACCTCAAACGGCGCAAATATGATAACCTTCTTGGAAGCTATATATTTGAGCCGTTTGGGGTGGAAACTCTAGGGCCATGGGGTCCGAGTGCCCATATTGTTTTTCGTGACATCGCCAAGCGGCTGGTCGACTCTTCACGTGACCCGAAGGCTGGTCTATTCTTAGGTCAAAGAATCAGCATTGCCATACAACGTGGCAATGCTGCCAGCCTGTTGGGCACGTTTCCCATTAACAACGATGTGGACGAGTTTTTTGATGCCCTTTGAGCTCCCTGCCTTTTTCTACCAATTGTACATAATATTATTATTTAGATTTAAGTTTTGTATATATAATCCTAGGTACTAAGTTTTTATTGAAATAAATAATATATTCTTTAGTATGTGAATGTTTTTAATTAAGTTCATATTGAATAGATTAATTAACTCGTGAAGTTGTGTCTGACGCGGACATAACATTGATAATCACACAAAATCTATCAGGTATATTTAAACGAAACTTTCACTATCTTACAGAAAATTTTATTATCTATCTTTTAGAATACGCCTTTTTTTTAAATTAAATAATACTAACTTTTATTTAATTTTTTCGACTAAACTTTGAGAGTTTTGGACGCAGCGCATACGATTTTCTGGTCACACAAGGTCGCCGGCGTAAATCGTCGCCTTAAATGAGTTGCAGTGGTTTGGGGATAGTGAGTCAGGCTTGTCCCATCCCATAGCTAATTTGGCAATGGAATATGATAGAGTTTTTCACTGTCACAGATATTTATTTTTTAAAACAATGGCTTATGCCAGTCGGCAATAGTGTATCCGATGAGTCGTTTCGGAGATTACCTTCTACATCCAGAGAAGTTGTTTTAAAATGTATGGAACCTGGGCCCAGTCCTTGTACACCATACTTAAGGGCTACAAATTTTAAATAGTTTTCAACTGTCCAATTACTTTAAAATAGCTTTGTGTGCAGGTAAAACACAAGAAATTGCACTTGAAATTGCAACACACAACAAAAAAAAACATGACTATGATGACGATGACGATGACGATGATTGATTAATGACGTTTGACATTTATAATTCTCATTTTGTGTGTCGGTTTGTGGATAGCCAGGTAAACAGATGGGAAAGAAACGGTGTTAAATTCAAAAAAACGAAACGGAAGTTGTCATAAAGTAACCCAGAAACTAGAAACAAAACGAGACGAAAGTGACAGAAGTGACACTGACAGCTGACAGTTCTGTTTCTATGATCAATGGTCGATCTATGGTTTATAGAGTAGCTAAATCTGAGTGACGCCATGTTGAAAATCCATAAAAACTATTGTTAAATTATCAATTTACTACCACAACAGGATACATTGAAATGAATTATCTGTATTTTTCCCGGATTCTACGAATTTTTCTCTTATTTTTTGAAGTGGTGTACATAGACTGGGCCCATTACGAAACATGTCCTTTACAACATTCGCCTCTTTATAATATTATATTTTTAATTATACTCAGACAACGAATATTACACACACCCCTAGAGTATAATTTAAACATTGTAGTAATCTCCCCAAGTATTTGCCTTGAGCGAGTCACTTGTTTTACATCCAACTTGATGCTTAACAAGCAAGTTAAGTGAGTTTTACTTTGAATTTTTACACTTAAACTTGGACAGAAATAAGACTTGCATATTAAAAAAACTTTCTTTTTTTATTTAAAAAAAACCTGTCTAGCCTTTTAAATAAACGCTTATGCTTGCACACGAAAAAACACAATCTTTGTTTCATAATAGAATTGTTGACGATATTCGAACGTTATTTAACAAATTCTATAAAAAGCAATACTAATGATATTAGGTATATGGCGTAATAATTATGCCTTTGAAGAAGCATCTGCTTACATATTACAACAGAATTTAATGTAATGGTGACGCAATCGTCATGAAGTGTCAAGATCGTCTTCATTGAATGACACTTGATTATAAACAAAATTCGTGCTACCAAGTGTTTATGAATATAATATGTTGTTTCTAATTTGCATGACAACTTGACAATGAATAAAACCCAACAAATATTAGGAGCTTCAGTAAATAAATATTCAAATAATAGGTAACCTTCGGAAGACTATCAATGCGAGGCGTATTATGCAAGAAGGTTTAAAATGAAGATGAATTAATTTACTTAGCAGCATGATCAAATAAAATGTTTTTATTTTTTGGTAGACGAAAATTGAATAACTCTATTCAAGTAGAAACCTAAGAGATACTGGCTGGTTCACCAAGTTAAACCTTATTTTAGTCGTGTAGTTCAAATGAGATAAAAACGAGGAGATATCTGACAGGAGGGTTTTGATTGCATTGTTTCAATAATTATACCAATACTGGTATCAGAGTATATTTTTTAGTAGAAAATTGTATGGCTATAAGTTTGTTTCATCTGCGCGCTCGTATCTGGCGCAATGGATCTAATATTATGTCTGTGCTAACTAGATGGTCTAGCAATCAATAATTTATAATCATCCTTCTAAGTTCTACCACACATACATACTATAGCAGTTATGCTATGTACTAATAACCTGAGGATCTAGAATACGTCCCATAAACTTTTAACTCCCTATACCATGTTCTATAGGATACCGACATACGTACTTCAGTCCTTTTAATTACAGCCCCGCTAGCTTCGCCGCGGGCTAGCTTTCCGCACATAGCATAGAAAATCAAGACCTTAACAGTCTTGTTCTTGTCAAACTCTGATAATATATTACAGCATGTTTACACGTTGATTAGTGCAAGTGATTAGTGAGCTAAAATTAGAATTAGCTGGTTCTTAAGATGTGGTTGTGTAGTGAATACACTAGCTTCATACGCAATGTGGTTTTAGATTTTACAGACCACGCGCCTAAGACTATTAAGATGATTGGAAAATTGTTTGATGTGGACATTTACACGTTTTTAACGATCCGGCACATCGCTTAAAGCATCTGATGTTAAAGGTTAGTCGGTTTCTACTAATTGGACGAGGTTTTTAATAGCGGTAGCGCCTTATAAATACGCAATACGGCAATACCCATTGAATTTATATTTACATCGTAACTTGGTATACTTTTCTCGTGCGTAGGTACCTATATAAACCTTACCATTACAGCCCCCCAAGCCAAGTAACAAACGTTTGGTTTGGTTTTTCTTTCTACAATAATTAACGCCTCGTCGTAATACATTTATAATTTTCGATCACGTGACTTATCGTTGAGATGACGTCATTCCCATACATTTGATTAGTTTTCTATTAGCGTTATTGATTATAGATTGTCAATTTGGGTAGTATGGCTAGGGGGGCAGGAGTAGTTACTGAAAGTACTAATTTTTAACAACAATAGGTACTGAACAATGTTTATAGCACATGTAAACTATTTGCTCTAAATGTCTATCTAACAACTAGGTTCCTATAGTTCCTATTATACCCGTATTAGGTATGTTTTGTTACGTTATCAAGCTAGATAAAGTACATGTAAGAAATATTAATAATGTATAGTTTAGGAAACGACAGGAACCATTATTCTATTGATTTTACGGCTTGTTTTAGAACATTCCTAAAGCGTAACAACTTAAGGTACGAGGGTATCAGATACTTCGTTTTGAAACAAATGAAGCACGCCAAGTACTTAAATCAACAAAGTTTCGCAATGTCAATATGGTTATTAGTTTAGAAATGAATTCAAATTCTGGTATCCTGGAATGCTAAATCGTGATGCTAATAATAGATAGCATTTTAGTAGTCAAATATGTAGATCATAATTAGGAATGTGGTTAAGTAAATCGATCGGTTAAACGTTAAGCTACGCTTGCCGCGGTCGGTCTGTGGATGGGTGACCATCCATTTCATACCGAGTTCCCTCCGTGCCTCGGAAAGCACGTAAAGCCGTTGGTCCCGGCTGTCATTTGTAGATCTTTAGCAGTCGTTAAGGGTAGTCTTACCAAGGGGTATCGTGTTACCCAGTAACTGGGTTGTGGATGTCCGATAGGCAGTCGCTCCATGTAAATACTGGTATGCATCTGCATCCGGTTAGACTGGAAGCCGACCCCAACATAGTTGGCAAAAGGTTAGGACCCCAACATAGTTGGCAGAAGAGATGATGAATTAGGCTCTAAGATTAAATCCAGTTACCTTCCCGTTGTCTCAATGGATGTTGAAACGAACTTTTACGTCTATATGCAACCACAGTCATGCGTCTAAAATATAGTGAACAAGCGTATGCCCGCGTGTTTCCTTCTTTTTTAAAACTCCTGATTTTTTTGCTAGAATATAATTAAGCCTATAGCAATGAGGGAAGCATAGCTTCCTATTAGCGAAAGAATTTACAGAATGGGACTAGTAGTTCCGGAGATTAACCACAAACTTTAATTATTTATTTACTATATACAATTGTTTATTAATAATAATTAAATATAATATATAGAAAGCTTAAAAATAAATATAAACACATAATATGTACAATGCTCACAGGGCATCAAAAAATTTTAATTGATAATAATATGTAGTGATGATAGTGAAGTGATAATTTAAAAATGCATCCCCAAACATCCACATTAAAGTTTTTGATAAAGAAAATTCCCCTTGGATTTACCAATTACTTTCAAGCTCAAACGCATGATCACAAGATAGAAAGCGTGTCCTACTTCTAGCTAGATAGTCCACAATAGCAAGACTACAGGGTTTACCGGTCAAGTGTCGTGTATGTTAACTTAAGTACTAGGGGTACTGGTTAAAGTTGTTTATACAACACGAAGTGATAACGAACGGCTTCTATTATCCGGCTTTTGCTGTGTAGGAACATGTTGTTTTATTTTTGTTAGGCTTAGGTATGGAGTAGTTTTGGAACGCCGAACGCAGAATTTGCACTCCTTCCTTAACCTTGGATATGTGATGAAATGAATTTAGTAACTAAGTATTATAAACGTGAAAGTTTGTGAGGATGGATGGATGTTTGGTACTCTTTCACGCAACAACTACTGAATGGTTTTTAAAAAATCTTTACAGTAATCTATACTAATATTATAAAGCTGAAGAGTTTGTTTGTTTGTTTGGTTGAACGCGCTAATCTCAGGATCTACTGGTTCGAATTGAAAAAATCATTTTGTGTTGGATAGTCCATTTATCGAGGAAGGCTATAGGCCCATGCGAAGCCGGGTCGGTTCGCTAATATAGCATATACAGGAATAAAACACTACTTTTGTAATGTTCTTTTTTTTGTGGTGGTGGTGAAATGAAGGAAGTACCTAGTCATTTAGTGATTTGATCTTTACAGTTTCTCCCTTGGAGAATATCGAATCCTGGCTTGTTCTTTAATTCGCACTTTCCTGTCCCAGATTTACGACCCACGGACTTTTATTTTCACATGTATGTCAACCTCATATTTATTCAATTTTTGTAAATTCGTAATTGTCATTCTTATTATCATACTTCCGTCTTTACAGTTAACTGTCCGCCTACTTTTACTCAGTAAAGTCGAAAACACCAAAACTGGTTAATGGTGTTTCAAATAATAAATTAAACGTTAGGTCCCTAAGTCGTTTGGCCAATTTTGGTGACTGTTAGGTATTTAAACATGGTGACTGAACATAATTCATTCTACCAATTAGGAATACCTATAGTCTGTCATAGTTTATGTATACTTTGCCAAACAGCGTTGTGAGAACTTTTAAAATTGAACGTTTAAGAGACGTTTCGAAATGTCAAAGTCAATAAGATCTATGTACAGAGGCCAGCACATCAAGCTACTAAAATCTGACAAATTTCTTTGATAGATTTTCAACTCTATTACAAAACCATAAGGTTCATATTTAATTGGGAAAATTTGACAGTTAGGTATGGCTTGATGTGCTGGCGTCTGTACCTTCATCGCAAGTGGAACACCGATTGTTCAATACACGCATCTCGTTAATACATACCAATGTAGGTACAGACGATACTTGTATATGATAAACAGCTTACGAAGCTTATCAAGCAAGACTACCGCTAATGCAATATAGAAAGTGAGTCCCACTTCTTTAACAGCCTAACAAACACTGAAAGTGTTTTCTTCCGGTAGTATCGTGTAAAATTATACGAGGACTATAGATAACTCACACGGTTATAGTAAAAGTAACAATATCTCTCTTTACAATTTTCGATAAAAGGTGATTGCATTACAGGCTCCACAAACCGCAGTAAGCAAATAGCATGCTTCACTGATTGCGAAAGATAATGATGCAGATATAGACACCTTAAGAAGGGTGGGATTGGTCAATGCACTGAAATGTAGTTACCGGATTGGCTCACATAATTGGCTGGCAGCCTAAGTGGCTAGTCACTGGTGAATTGACAGTTCTTCTGCTTACCCTTTGGCCTCACCGGGCAATGCATTCGGTATCCGTGTCACGTTGTCCTAAGTTGAGAAACCTTACGTAGTAAGTATACATAGTACCTCTCGCACGCGCGAGAGACATACAGACAGATTTGACGTGGCGTGCGAGAGGTACCGGTATCGATACCTGGCGCCTCCACCAATTATAAGAGGTTCTATGTACGGGATTCTAACATTTAGATTATTCACTACTATTGCAGATAAACTAACAATACTACGTCCGTCACTGACGGAGGGCGGTCAGTCTCATATATCATATATAAACAACTGTTCTAATATATATTTGAATGTCACTTACATGTCTAGAAGCTTCCAGAGTGTTCCGTCGATGCCACATACCTACTTAAAGATGCCAGGTGCTATGATAAATGCATGCAACCTTTACAGTACACAAGCGCCGCTAGAGTTCAAACGGACACGCAAATGTGATGTCCAAAGGATATTTATGCGATGTGCGAAAAATTTGCATAGGTACCTAAGTTCTCCAGTACTATGCACGGACAATGCATCGTAATGCTGGCTGATACAACTGGAACCACCATTGCATTCGTAGTTCGAATATAGCAGTAAGAACTGTGACAAGTTTGTTGTCTATTGTTTACAAACACCGTTACCTCATTACTCTTACGACCCGCGTAGGATGTTCTACGTTTTTCATCTATTTAAGTACTAAGCTTTGAGTAGGTTGGAGATTATCGATTTTCCAGTTGTATCACATCAATCCTTTTCGTTTGTTTGTCAGCATGTCAAAATCGATATTCAACATCGAGGGACCAAAACTGACAAGGAATTTTCACTAAGCATTTTTAACAGAACTCCTTTAAAGTATTCTAGAGTTACAATACTTCACCTAAACCGTCGAACATTTTTCTAATTGTGGGGTAATCAGACGTGCCCATCATAAAGAATATGAGCATCGCCAATTTTATTTACCAGACCTAACATAAAATGATGGCGAAGTCCTAGAAGGACCTCCTAGTAGGTACAGTCCTAGTAGGTAGGCGAAAGCCTACAACGATCTACGAAGGAGGCCTGATTCAAGTCGTAAAAGTAATGGAAATTTACGGTCTAAAACACTTAACCTGACCATAAAATTCCGAGCCTTATTAAACTCATGAACGACTAGACCCCATTATCTTTCTTAAATAATAAATCTAGAATTCTAAGAGCTACTCTATTCTTTTGGTTATTTAATTTAATTTTATAAAATCGGTAAATTAAAATTCATGAGTCGAGTCTAAAAATACTGAACAAGAATGTTCGATGAACGACAACAGATTACTAATGAATAAAACAAATCCATAAAAACAACAAACAAGTTCTTCACTGATTCATAAGAAACACCTCACTCAAGTTATAACTTAGACGGACAACAAGAATCAGTAAAAAACTTAACAGAAAACTTCAGATATCCATCATACGAGTCGAAGGAACGCATGAGGAAACTGTTTTGTACAATTCCTATGGGTTGACTGCGCTCAGCAAATCGAGGTTGACCATGAGCAAAGAACCTTAATGTGCATGAAACTAACACAATAAAATCAACTAATTTTTCATTCAAATTTTCTCGTAATGTCATGGTTGAACAGTTCCACAGTAGTCTATTACATAATTCAACTAAGTATGAATATGATACCAAATTTGCACGGCTACTTAACATCTATGGACTCAAATAACGCGCCTTAACTTAACCGACATTATCCGAAGCCCGGAACTGATTCACTATTATTTGCGAATTAGAAATGCTTATTCAGATTACCGAAAGTTAGATTTGGATGGCTAATATGCGTTATTTCATCTTTTTTTCGCTCTATACAATGAAATAGAAAAGGAAGGAACTTTAAGTGTGAATTACACAATCAATATGCCGCAGGTAGCCAGCCATTTTCGGGCAACAAAAACCGCTAATTCTTTTAAAATGATTTCACAATTGTATCTGTGAATAAAAGGCACAATGAATCTTCAAAAGGGGCTACCAAACGGTAAAATATGATTCGTTAGAAGATAAGGAAAGTAAGAGTATTTAGTTTGACAGCTCGGCAGCCATCTTGGATTTTGTGTCAAAGGTCGGCGCGCAGGTTTCACCACCAAGCAGATGGGCTATTTCGCACACGATCGTAGACGCCAGTTCACGCCAGAACTAGTTAATAAGATGATAATGTGCTCAAAGTATAGTTCGTGATGACATTTCACATGTAACGTTCAAATGATTTGATTAAATAATGGACAAAAATTGCTATGAAACGCAACCACTCTCTGTGAGATAATATCTCTGCCATTAGACGTTAGTACGTAATCATTTCATTTTCTAATGTTCTTCTGCCTTATTGTTAGGGATTATCGAAGATGTCGTTTATTACGATTTCTACTGTTCGCTCCTTATAGCACATGACTAAGTTCTGGTTTTGCAGACGAAGATTATATCACCGTCAGCTGCAGGTTTAACCGTCTGCATAAATAATATTCTTCACTTCGAAAAGCCTACTTATTGTTGTGCGTTGACTTAAACAATGCATATTCATTCAATTCACGCCCTAAATAAGCCAGAACATGAGGTTAGTACACCAGTATATAGAGGAAATGCAGACGAGTTCAGGGGCAGTGACCCGAGCAACCGTCAGGTACCGTGACGTACGAACGCCAAACGATTTCAACTAAACTGCTTCTGAACTACGTCATTTAAGACCATACGGACCAAAAATGGCAATAGAACGGAATTTGGAACCTCTTTCAAAATATTTGAAAGTTGATTACTACGGGGAAACCCTAATTGCTGGTTTGTAGAGGAATGCGGAAGATTCTAATAATTTTATATGTAATTTGACCGATTTAACGATCGTAATTTAAGACGATAAACCTTGATTTGATGTTAACAAACCTTCATGAATATTAAAATGTGTCTTTGTTTTTTAAAGAATCTAACAATGAACTTAATTGCTGATATGATAGTTTTCCTTGTTTACAAAATAGCATAATTTACATCTCAATATTCCAATATTTCTGCTAATTCCCCCCCTAATTTTCTAAATTATCCTTTGAAGAGATTATATTAGTCTTTGATAGACGTGCCAAGAGGCTCATTAACAACGACTCCCTGGTTAGGGCTAAGCTCCAGAGCCTTGAACATCGTCGCACCATTGCTAGCCTATCGGTCTTTCATCGGGTACATTTCAGAGAGTGTGCTTTGGAATTGCACAATTTAATTCCCCCATCCCCATTCCATCATCGGACGAGCAGAGATACAGCGAAGCGTCACCGCTATATTAGTTGAAGTTCCACGGTCTCGAACCAAGCGCTTTGACTCCACATTTACTGTGCGAACTTCCAGACTGTGGAATTCGCTGCCCGCCTCTCTGTTCCCTGACAAGTATAATCTGGGTATCTTCAAGGCACGAGTGAACCGGTTCATTCTTGGCAAGCGTGTTCCAACTTAGGCCGCATTATCAATTAAGATCAGGTGAATTGCGGTCAAACGCAAGCCTATTTGATAATAAAAAAAAGCTAAGAATGGTAGTTGATTGATATGAATTGACGAAATAATGAAATAAAGAAATGAAAATTCTAATACTTAACGTAATTGGTTTGGAAATTAACAAATAAGCATTAAGCTGAAAGCGTTTTGCAAAATCACCTTGAACTCTCAAAACAAAATAAAAAATAAATAAGATAAGTATTGATAAACCTAATCCTTGTAAACACGAAGGACCAATGTTCGCGATGCTATCCGATGCGTGCGTGGCATGCATGTCAACGTGCGCGTGCGTCGACTGCCAGATGCACGAGATTATGTTGTGTGACAAATGTACGATGCAAAATTGTGTAGGTCATTTTGTATACATTTTGCTGGCATTGAGGGAAAGTAACGTGCTGGGCATGCGACTTATGTTTTTGAAGATACGCGTGTGCGATCTTTATGAAGAATTAAAAGCTTATACTACGTTCTCATCATCAAAATACTTTTAAAATAATTATTTGTAGAATGACCCATAACTCCAAAACAGATCGAAAGTTTGACACTTACTAATGTTTTTATCTTGATGTCAAAACGTAAGTAGGTATGCGATTAAAGATAATAGCATAGACTTCCGGAAGACTAAACACTTAAAATGCTTACGAGGACTCATCAATCATCATGCTTTAACCATTCAGTAAAGTTACAGTATACTTTACTTTTAATTTCCACCAAAGAGATTTAACAATAGAGAGAAAAGAAATGTCATAGAAAAACTGTAATTCCTTAATCTATTTTTTTGCTGAGAATGCGACCTTTCATGTGAGCGTGACTTTATAGCAGTAGGTCGAATATAGTAACATTATGATTTTGATCGGTTTGTCCCATCTATCGTAAGTATATTTAATTGTCTTTTATTTCCACACAAATAATATCATCGAGGAATCTGGTTAAACCTTAAAGCACAACAAACAAACAACAAAGCGCACAATCAGCAATTTAAATGACATAACCTGAAACGATTTAAAAATCATGTTACGAATACATAAGTACCAATAACATATCAGTTTATGCACAAATCGCGTTGCATAAAAACATTAGACGAAATAGGTGAATCGCTCGTTATGGCAATGAATGCAACGGGAAAATGCTTGTGAGCGAACACTTGACATTGTTCGAACTTCGATGATGTGACTGACTTGGTTTCTGCTTGCATAATATCTCGTAGTAGTATAATAGCTGTGAATAGAACGGTCTGGGAATTGCAAGACTACGGTATACCGGTAAATATGTCACGAAACCGGGATTTACGAAAATTGTAACAATTTGAATTTGGAATTATTCATTAGTAAGGTAAAAGACTAAGTTTTGTTCTCGTGGTAGGTATTCTGCCGTTAGAGGTCTTTTGTACAATACGGTCAACGTATCTTGGTGATTCTGAAGTTAGCCGTTTAGCTGCGCAGTAGACAATTTCGTTCCTAAAAGTTCCTTTGCGCAGCCAAACAGCTAACTTCAGACTTGCCAAGATACGCTGACCGTAAGTACTGTACTTCCGATAAAGTAAACGATTGGTGGGTTTCTACCTGTCAAAGTGCTGGGAAAGATAAACCTAGTGTACGTACATAACTTATTCTGAATACTTACTTATAGTATAAACGAAACATACCTACATAGTATAATACGATCATGTAAAGAAAACGAATATCCTACAAAGGTGGCGACGGCGGTTTCTTGCTTTTATTTAAAGCAACCCAACAAAGAAACTATCTCTAAATCATCAATAATGGTCCTAAGATGCAAAGGACCAGTTTCCTTTACGAACGCCGGCATTGATACGCTGGATAAACACTGGGAATAAGAAGATTTATAGGTAAAGCACGTTAATAAATAAGATTGCTTACCAATACCAAACAGCTGTCGATATGTGATAATGATGTCTGAGTATTAGATGTATGAAAAATACTAACCTGAAACAAAACGAAATACAAAATTAATACATTACACAATTGTAAAAATGAGATAGTCTTCTTAGTGGCCTAAGCCTGCGTCAGTCAGGGTTATCTTATAACTCCGAGTTTAGTTGATCATCATCATGTCAACCTTTAGACGCTTACTGCTGGGCATAGGGGGCCACCCCCCAAGGGGGGTGCAGCCATAATCGTCATGCTTGGCCGATGCATGTTGGCGATCGCAATTGGTTTTATGGTACTCCGAAGGACGCTGCTGCCGATCCTCTGGTAAATATACCTTCGTCGCCTTTTACGACACCCACGGGTAGAAATGGGGTGGTGCTATTCGCGGCCGGCACCACACGGCATTTAATTTAGTTGATAATAAAGGTATATTTTCTAATTTAACCTCAAATGAGTCTTTAAATATTGGATACCGATAATACCGATTGGAAACCACATTTCGAGATTGCTTACTAACCAAAGCAGGAGACAAAGGCGTAAAATAAATAGGGGATATTGTTATCGGAACTAAAGACCATTCAAACATAACATCCTATAAATAGGGTAAACGGACCAAAACATGGTATAGTGGCGTCGGTCCTTTTGTTTCAGATAAGGCCTGCTATTACTTGCGTTCTCGGCGCCCGCGCCGGTGCAGGCGGAAGCGATAAAGTTGCATGCCGTGAGGGAATCAGATTGGTGGCGTCACCTCATCTATTGGCGCGAGAATAGAGCAATAGGCGTGCATTATCTTGGCTGAGCGACTTTCCTTTTGCTACCTTTTTTGGTACCAATAATATTAAATGAAGAAAGAAAGGGCTGATATTTTTGCGGGATTTTGCGGGAGTTTCTGTTTTAATTTATCAAATCGCCTATCGTGGCCATTGCTCACCCTTCTGAGTATGGGAAGAGCCCTATACTTATGATAAACCTGAAGAGTTTGTGCGTGCTAATCTCCAGAACTACTGGTACGATTCTGATAATTCTTTTGCTAATAGGAAACTACCTTATCTCAGATTGCTATAGGCTATGATTTATTATTAAAAAAATAGGGGCCGTAAGAAGTCACCGGCAAAAGCCTATTACAATCTCCCTCGGTGAACGCCTAGGTGAAGTGAGCTGTCATCCGTCCCGATGCTAGGGATTGACAAAGCAGACGGACGGATGACAGACCCCAAATGCCCCAATGCTAGCTTACTTCACCTAGGTGTTCACCGAGAGAGATTGTAACAGAATAGACATAAAAGGTTGTTATTCTATATATAAATGTAGCAATAGTCATGTATATTTCTATGCTTGATGTTATGCATTGCAATGCATTTTCATGCTGACAGTGTACAATATGGACGACGATACGGTATGTATGTTTGACGACACGGTTGGCGCAGTGGTTGAGCGATTGACTGCTGCGCTACGTGTCGCGGGTTCCATTCCCGCACGGAACAAATATTTGTATGGCCTACAGATAGTTGTTCCGGGTCTGGCTGTTTGTGTATGTGAGTTTATATGTTTGTAAACGCACCCACGACACAGGAGAAATTCCAAGTGTGGGGCAAAGTTTTTAAAAAAAATGATTGATTGATTGAATATAGTATTAAAATTAAATAAATGTGCATTTTCTCTTTGAGTGCGTAAATAACAAAATTATGAACATTACTATAACAAATGTTTCACAACACAACAAATAACCCATCAACTTCATTATTCGTAATTCTAATTCGTAAGTTAATTAACGTTATTTGACGAACATGTAAATAAGTTATTAATTAAGGTTTGGCAGCTCTGACCTTTACAATCCTAAATGATAATATCTACGTGTGTGTTGGTACCGAATTGAGTTAATTTATTTTAACCAAACAACCGGAATTACTGTTTAACTTCGTTCTTTAGTAGTCATATTTCGGTTGATTGCATTTAATCAGTTACCTGCATTTAATTAAATAGTACTAATAATACTTTATTTGGAACAAGGTCCTAATAATATGCTTAACATCTATCTATAAATTCTCAATTTTTAACTAAAGTTGTACAAAAATTAAACCTATACTTTAACTAGTTTTTATGGCATCCCTGCCGAACCGAACTGTTTAGTCCAAATTCTACCGTTATGATTACCAGATAAGCCAAACGAAGGTGACTCAAAACAAGATAAAGATAAAATTAAATAAAAAACCAGATTTAACCAGTTTGTCATTCACCTCAAACCTTGCAGAAAGCCAAAAAATAACACCAAAATCCGTACAAGGAAATAAATAAAATATATTCGTATATCGATGGGATCTTACGAAACGGCTGATCGAAAATCGAAACAAAATGTTGATTGAACGATCGAAACTCATGAGTTCCGACCAAACCATTAATTACATGAACGCAACATTGAACGTAATTTATGTTTAATAATATCTTTATTAGAAGCGGGGTCGACTATGTAGGTACAGTCGATAAAAGAAATTAGTATACAGATAGACCCGACAGGCTGCAAACTCTACTATTTTGAACTCATGTTGTGTTGCGAGGTCAATTTTATGTATTTGACATCTCTTGTCAGATTACTATACTTTACTCTTAGATTATTAATAGGTCTCCGCGCGCTCCTAGATACCGCCGACGTAGGTACCTACTTGTCAAATGGGACCACAAATACTAAGCCAATTAATATTAGTTTACCGTTTACCTGTCTCCTAGCAACCAATGTATCAGATGGAGGTACAGAGTATTTTTCGCAATTAGCCTCCTCGCAATTTGTTTTATTAAATACACACAAAAATATTGTGTTGTTTTTAACCCCCGACATAAAAACGACGGGGTGTTATAAGTTTGACGTGTCTGTGTGTGTGTGTGTGTGTGTGTCTGTCTGTGGCATCGTAGCTCCCGAACGGATCAACCGATTTTGTTTTTGTTTTTTTTGTTTGAAAGGTGAATTAGTCGGGAGTGTTCTTAGCTATGTTTGATGAAAATCGGTCCAAGATGGCCGCCGCTACAAAATAGCTAATCACATATTTTTTCACAATTCCATCAATATGGGTATCAAATGAAAGGGCTTCACTAGTAGAATACTCACTATGATAAATTTCAAGGCCAAGATGACCGGCACCACAAAATGGCGAATTATATATTCCAAACGCATACTCAGGGTGATTGATATCTTTAATATCAAAAAAGATCCATGTGACGAAATACAACTTTAGACGTATCTACAACTTCTCAAAACCAGACTAAATTACATTTAAAAACTTTCAAATAAAAATTAAATTAAAAATTTAAAAAACCCCCAACGCAAAACATAAAAGCAATTATTTAAAAAGTAAAAAATAATATCTTTTGTTGAGCCATCAAATGTTTGTTCGTTGAAATGGCGCTATAATGTCGCGGCGGGGTACCGCGAAGTCAGCAATAGCTAAATAGGTAAAATAGCGAACTCATGGATTTGCAATGAGATTCGACTTACGCGGTACCCCGCCGCGACATTATAGCGCCATTTCAACGAACAAACATTTGATGGCTCAACAAAAGATATTATTTTTTACTTTTTAAATAATTGCTTTTATGTTTTGCGTTGGGGGTTTTATTCACGTTGTTTTTTTTTAGGTAGTGCGGTATCTAGTCGGCGCACGCAGAGACCTATCAATAATAAATCTAAGATTTTATTATTTCTTTAAAATGATTCACATTGAATCGCAAGCATTGAATTAATGAAAAGTCTGTGAATTGAAAACATAGTAATTTCTGGTCTGTAGTTTAACGCTTTTGCAGTGTGTACTTTGTTACGGTTTTGAATATTACGATGTTTTCTTATAGGCCTCGTAATTAAGGAAAATCATAGATTATCAGTTGATAGCAGAGCAATCTGAGGCGGATGAAAAATAAGTTATTTTGACTTTCATAATTTAAGTAAAGCCAAAGGCTAACAAGCTGTTATTTCTTATTTCTGATGGTTATTGCTACGATATTCAGTAGTGAATTTAGGAGTTAAGATTTTGGTCTAAAGTACCTACAAACAAGAGATCTTACGTAGCTCATATTTACATAATGTATGTTATAAATAATTAATTGACGACAGTGAAATGCATTTACCGTAAGTACATACACTAAAATAGGTTAATAAATCAGACAACCAAATTACTCAACCATGAGTAAATGCCACATGAATTACGAAAAGCGAAAAGAGACAATGACAAAGAATTTATGAAATAAAAAGGTCAAAGAAAGGTTTTATTCAATCTTTACTTATGACGGGCAATATTATACGAGATGTGAAATCATGTATTTATATTCATTTGAATAATGAACCGTAATTTTGCATATTTTCACACTTAGGTATACAAAAAATAGTAGTAGATATATTATAATTCTCAATTTTATTACTTGAGAATAGGAAAGCTAAGATCGTATCAGTGATTAATTTACTTCATAAAATGGCAAACGATCTGTGAATGTTTAAGCAAATAAAAGGTGTTAAGTTCAATAAACAAACATGCGTAATGTCAAGGGTAATACAGTCATTGAATTAAACAAAATACGTCATAGTGATGCTGTCTAACGATTAAATAATTATTATAATTAATTATTGTGCCATAATAATTGTTTGTTTGTAAGAGCTACTTAATCTCTGGAAGAACCGATTAGATTATAAAAAAAAAAAATCTCTGATAGAATATTTCACTATTGCCTAGTGCCATAGGATAATATGTTTGGTCTACTTGACTTCCAAACGGACTAAGTATTGAGCAGAAGCTATTAAGAGATACTAAAACATCCATCACAGCCATCTCACATCCTACCTTAGGTACTCATTTAGTATTGACCAAAAGCACATTCATTTCTACGCCCACATCATGCGTGAACACGACAGAAATAACAAATAACTACTGTTACGGACTCAACAAACAAAAACTGTCGATAAACCAATCAAGTGCCTCTTCTGCCAATGACATTGTTTCAAATAAACTACGGCTCATTGAGCTGTCAGCTTGGCATACATTTCAATTTACTCTCTCACGAACAAACAAAACATCGGATTTTCGCACGTAGTAAGTAGTGACGTATCTAAGTAACTACCATTTAGTGCTGTTCCGTTATTGCTGTTCGTGGGAGAACTAAGCGAAGGTACGAAACATCTTGTTGGCGTAAGATCTATACATTGTTTGTTCTGTGGCGTCGCTCATGTTAATTTCATTAATGATTACAAAAGAGACAAACCTCGAAACTGAAATTTGTTTTAAGGTGCTGCCTGACATGGAGCGTTCGCCAGGTTCGCCTGTAATGTAACATTTGAGATTCGATTTTGAACAATACATTTCAGTAGTGCACGACGCAGACGGTAGATGGAGCAGACACGCTTTAGAATGGAGACCGCGTTTGGGCAAGCGTAGTGTGAGACACCCTGCGACATAATGGACCGGCGATTTGAAGAAGAAGAAGCTGCCCAAGGCCGGGTTGGTTGGCGATCTCTGGAGGAGGCCTACGTTCAGCACTGGACGGCAATAGGCTGATATATATTACAGTACTGCCTCCCTTACTGACGAGCAATCGCCTGTAATGTAACATTAGATTCGATTTTGAGCATTAACTTGATTCCGACACGACACGCTCAATTACAAGTAGTGCGCATTAATGTTACAAGTTGTATCAAAATATTACTCATTGTATCATCAAGTTGCGCATTGCAATGCTCGGTGTCCTCGCTCACCAATGTAATGCTCTAATCTGTAACATTTCAGGTTGCGCACTGTAATACTCTGTTCTCCTACCTCACTGATGTAATGCTCAACTCTGTAACGTTACATTACAAGCGAATGCAAGCGAATGATCCAAGTGAGGGAGCACCTTTAAATAAACGAAATTTACAACTTACGATGAGCACACGATTAGCAATAATCGTTAATGTACTGTCCTAGAATAACTACACCAATAGCTAAATTGATTTAGAATAAAACATGGATTCAGAATTAGTTAGGTTTGGCTTTTAAATGACCTGCACTAAAGTTATTTTTGGCAAATGACATCAGCCAACAGGTTTCCATTTATAACCTCTGTCAGATCTTGAATGCTTGCATACGTTTAGAGAATTGCATTTTGTATTTTACAAAAAAGAGTGGTAAAAACTAAATCTTGGCATCTATACAATTTTAAAAACAGTTTAGTTTACGGAGTCGCAGGCAAAAGCGACATGCTTCCTCCTTGGAAGCATGTCGCTTTTGCCTGCGACTCCGTCCGCGTATCGCGGATACAAACGCAGTCGCGGATCAGTAAAAAGTAGGCTCAACCTATAAAATTGGTTCACTACCTTAGTCGTGCAGATAAGGACCTTATTCCAAACTCACACACTTTAAAAGTAAAATATTATCAAAAATACTTCTAAAACTATGCTTATCCTAATGATTAATATTTTCAATACAACCGAACAATAGCTAAAACAGTCAATACGACTCAATACAGCTCGTTGTTCAAACATAACACATAATCACCAATACTGCACGAAGCTTTCACAATAGAAAAATCGAAAGTTATACACACATCAGCGATTCTAAACGTCATTTCACACGTGTCTGCGATTCGGTTCGAAAAATTCGCGACAGTAAAGTCTTCCTAAGCCTATTGTTCCGGCCTTAGATTGATGATCGCGTGTAGTACTTAATGGGAGTCTACGTGGGAGAACGGGAATATGGAACATGTGAACCATGCTTTAAATGCAATTTAACTTTATAGTATCGCTCTGTTCTCATCGTAGTGAATGCGATGTGGAGATGTTTAGCACTGGTGCGTACTACTTAATCACCTATGCGTTGCATTGGGAAATAAAGTTGTCTCGTAAGTACTTACTGTCGTGTTTCGCAAGGATGGTAAGTTGACGATGTTTAGTGTGGTTGGTTGACAAAGACTCTACACCAAATACGCTTAGATCTTTAAACCAAATACCTATTAGTGTTTTGTGAACAACTAATGAACTAAAAGACTATTTTCAACAAAAAATATCCCATTTACTATGATCTGTAGGTATTCCAAAACGAAATATCTAACAACTCATTAAAAGCTGCACTAATGTTGCGAATTCAAGTTTTTATCTCATACCTTCCCCGAAATCGCAAGGCCACGTATGAATATAAAGCCGCACCCATTCCTCTCTATCACATCATCTAACATCAAACAGTCGGTTAATGGTCGACGGCGACGGCAAACAAATGGACGAGATAGTGGGACAAAAAGTTCGTTGTCTTAAACTGGTTCTACAGATGTAAGGGTACCACATCCGGAGGTATGACGTATCAAGTGTCTGTTGGTTTACGTGTACCTGATGTGTGACGGCAGGTAAAGAAAAGTAAGGATCTAAATGTATATTGAATTTAATATACTTAGAAAAATATCTACACAAATATTGGAAGTGGAACATGATAGTTTAACAACGCTACCCTGGATGCGCCATTAGTAAATTGAAGAAGGGAACTAAAGTTTATCGATGATGAAACAGCACTTTTGGATATTACGAGAAAAAGATTAATAGTCAGTTCAGAATTTTATTGATAATATTAGCTGAGAGGATAAAAAAGAAACTCCAGTAAACGGTCACGTTTTCTTTAAAGCAAAAGTAACAACAATTGGGCAACTTAATGGTAAACAAATTGCACGAAACGAAGATCAAACAGAAGCTGAAGAATAAAACAAGTTTACACTTTCATCAAATAGAGTCATTCCAAACATAATGCAGCTAATCGAAAACAAAGTCATCGGAACTTCCCACGATTAGAAAGACCCAAGTTTTTTTCATGCGACCAAAAGTACAGGCGAGATTAGTTCCCTCGCCGGGAGCCAACCCGCCGTGCGCACAATAATGATAGGGATCTAAGCAATTATGTTTAAGTATGAAATAACACATTCATAAAGGCATGCATGGAAACAGGTAAAACATTTAAAATGACGTCATGTTTCCTGCATGTCTCTGCAACTCGTTACCGATCCCAGCTCATTAAGTGCAATTTTGGGCACGCCAAAATTTATGGAGGCTTTAAAACGAGGCAGTAATACTTGAGGATCAGGGTTTTTGGTCTAAGTCACCGTTGTCTTTACTTGTGTCTCAATCAATAGGAAAGCTCTGCGAATGAACTTTAGACGAAAAGGAGAATTTAAGCATCAGCTGAACTATCCAAAGTAGTACTAGTATTTATCAACTTTAGGTGTTGCAGTTGATTGAATGAATAATTATTTCATTTGATTGCTTAAATATACTAAAATGCTTTCCTATTGACTGAGACACTAGTTGTTTCCATAACGAAAAACAGTTAGCCAATGTTAGTCACACAATCTTCGTATCTTGTAACCAATTACTTAGATCACTCCAATGTTAAGGAGTCGAAAAAATACCCATCTGACAAAATCATTTTAGGCCTTATCGATCATAAAACCAGTTCACAAGTGCCCAATTTCTAATGAACTCTTTATGCGGCAATGAACAATTGGCCCGAGACCCCAAAATTAGATAAGTATTGTTAAGTGCATTCAATTGCTCAGTTATTTCATTTTCGATCGATTATTCGCTCCAACGCCTGTCGAACAAACCCGTTAATGTCCAGCGGTAAATGTTATATTTGACAAAAAAAAGATCGGTCCCTAGTACTATTGCTAAAGCTAATGGTCGTTTAAGTTTCTCTCAGATAATTTAACAGTTCTGAACAAAGAAATATTTCGCCCATAAACTTGTTACTTCACTATTGACAGTAAACATTGATAATATAAGATCCCATTTAGGCCTGGACATAATAAGCCATTATAATCTATTCGTCATGTTTTAGCTATAAAACTATTACATCACACTTTCGTTGTTGAAAGTCACAATTGCTACATAGAGGCTCATACATAAATATCGATCTGGAGCACCTTTTATTTGTTGTGGCACAGAATACACCGGTCGAGAACACAAAAAGAGTAAATATGACCGTGCTTTATTCCGTGTACGTGTTGGTTTTCTATCGCGTTTAACAAACAAAAGACGATTGACCGTGGTTCCGAGGATTCGGCTGTGCGGTGGTCAGATTGGTGAGGTAAGGGAGAGGGGGGAGTAACGACATGGTGCTCGGGTACATTCAAAGAAGCCGCAGGATAGACTGTGCGGTTAGACGAGTCGGAGGAAATTCGATTTCGTCTCACTGGGTCCCACGGTACAAAAACTCGCGTTTTAAAGTTCAAAGGCATCATTATCAGAGCTGAATAAATACAGTCTCCAGTATAATATTACAAAAACATGACTAAACGGTTTACGGATGTGTCTGAATCATCTTAAAGACTAAAACTTACGAAATCACTGACTCATGTAAGTAGGTTGTATAGTTAATCAACGCAAGCTTTAAAAAAAACAGATATGTATCAGTGCTATATTGCTAAATGCGATGGCTAGTATGGCAGAACATAATATACGTAACAAAAACACTATCTTTCGAATTTATCTGGTGAAGTTTCTTATAGGGTATTTTACTCTATACGAGAAAAAATCTATAAATACGTTATTGAGACAGTTTAGGCATAAAGCAGTCGGAAAATGTAAGTTTTAGTTCATAAAATAACAAAACAAATTTCTAAATTCAATCAAAGTTTTCAGTATTTTTAATCTGTTATAAAACACAATGGAATAGTAGCGGCTATGTTATAACGCCGTACGGCTGTGTAAACAAAAAATTATCAACTGTCAGTCAACCGATTGGCGTAATATAGGCTTTGTACTTTTATTATTTTCGTAACCAACGTAATTTTTTTCATTATTACGCCTATTACAAAATATGCTTTTAATTACTTTAACTAGGCTAGGTATCAACGTCAATGGCGAGTACATCTCTCACCTTCGGTTTGCCGACGATATAGTGGTCATGGCTGAGACCATGGAGGACCTCAGTACAATGCTCGGTGACCTCAGTAGAGCTTCCGAAAGAGTGGGTCTTAAAATGAACATGGACAAAACCAAGGTCATGTTGAATGCCCATGTAACACCCACTCCTATCAAGATCGGAGACTCTACACTCGAAGTTGTAGACGATTATGTCTACCTGGGACAAACGGTCCAGTTAGGTAGGTCTAACTTCGAGAAAGAGGTCAATCGTCGAATCCGACTCGGCTGGGCAGCGTTCGGGAAGTTGCGTGGTATCTTCTCGTCCAACTTACCGCAGTGTCTCAAGACGAAAGTCTATGACCAGTGTGTGTTGCCAGTGATTACATACGGGACCGAAACGTGGTCGCTCACAATGGGCCTCATCAGAAGGCTTAAAGTCACCCAAAGGGCAATGGAGAGGGCTATGCTCGGAGTTTCCTTGCGTGATAAAATCAGAAATGAGGATATCCGCAAGAGAACCAAGGTTACCGACGTAGCCCGAAGAATTGCCAAACTTAAGTGGCAGTGGGCAGGGCACATTGCTCGCAGAACAGATGGCCGATGGGGTCGAAAAGTTCTAGAGTGGCGACCGCGAACCGGAAGACGTTGCGTTGGAAGGCCTCCCACTAGGTGGACCGATGACCTGGTAAAGGTTGCGGGGATCCGCTGGATGCGAGTCGCACGGGACCGGTCAATGTGGCCCAACTGGGGGGAGGCCTATGTCCAGCAGTGGACGTCTTTCGGCTGAAATGATGATGATGATGAAATAATATACAATCATCATATTTAATATGAGCTCATTTGATACAAAACGAACTGACGTCATTTACGCTGAGCAATATGGCGTCCAGTAAGAGGCGTTTTCGTCAAATAACGTGCGAAATTTAAAAATTTAAAATTTAGATGCATTTTTATGGCACTTATCGATTGAGTAAAAATTTTGTGGTTTTTTTTTGGTGGCATATTAGCACTACAGAATTTAATTGAGACACTTTTCAAAAATGGGTGTAATACCCTATTCTATAAACGCAAAGGCTGTTGCCATGTCCCGGACTCTCGGCCAGCGATCGTTCCTGCTCGATGAGCCGCAAACGTCATTTATCGTCAGCGTTAATTGAAAGATTCCCGTTGTTTTACTCAATTTAATGAACTCTAATGACACGAAATAAAGACGTTCAATGATAAAACAAAAAGATTGGAATCCCAAAACAAAGATTGATCGAGCGGAACAGTTGGGCAACGACTAATTACATTCTTTGAGACCGAATTGAGAAATGGAACAGGTGTACCTTCGGTGCGCTTTATTTTAACAAACGGTACATGTCGAATACTATGTAATCTGATTTAAGTAGCCATTTTAAAATTAGTTATCGCTGTTTCTAAACTTTTTATGTGCATAGAAAACGGTAAAAGTACTTGAAGTACTACTTCTTCTAAGTATACTAGAATTACACTCGTGACAAATCATGAAACCTAATTAATCACATGCACAGGCAATAAACCTCTAGCAATGGACATTGCATGCCTTTGAATCTTGGATAACGAGCTGCCTTTTGATGGGAACAAAGGGGCGCAACAGACTATGAGCTCAAGGCATTAATTAAGACACAAAAATGTCATTATGACCACTGGATTCCCACACAAAGATTTTAACAAAGCTTTCTAACAAGATACGTTCAAAAGACCGTGTCATTTATGTAGTCCTTATTTTTCTATTGCCTCAGACACTTCTATTTATAATGGGCTGGAAAAAATGTCCACAGGATACCCGAGTGTCGATTCCATCTCTCGACGGAACACCTATTCAAACAGGTTGATGGTCCAATCAAACGGCATATGACGCTTAGCTGTGCGAACGAGATAGCCATAGTTCCTTTCAAGTGTCAAGAAAAGGGATGGCAAATATTGCTGAAGCAGCAGTTACAGGTACCATCCGTAGCATCACGATCCAAATTGACAGTTCAAGTTTTTTATTGGCCAATAGACAATAAAACGCTCAGTAAAGTTTAATGTCTGCGGGCCTGGTTTTTCATGCCTGCGGTTCTAGTAATGATTCAAAGCCTAGTAAAGCATTCTATACGATTCTGTTCAAAATGTTGCGCACAATAGCGCCGCGAGAAATACATTTAATTGGTAACAAAATTAATAAACAAGAATTCAATATCTTCATTGAATACAAAATATCAAATGTTCATTCATTTTTACATTTGGCATTAGGAAACATTTTTTTGGCCTTGTTTAGCGAAGCCAAAGAGTAATTAATCACTCTCTATATTCTTGATTCCTTGTCGATTTTTAGACAAATGCTCCTACTTTGTATATCCAGTATTAATAGAAGACTAAAGTTCTAAAAACCTTCGTTGTAATTTCAAGACTTTTTTTATGATTTTGTACCCAAAAGTTTGTTTTATCTGAAATTTTCATAGTATGTATTACTATGGTTGAGTATGTATTACTATACATTATAACAACAAATAATAAAAAGTAAAAAGTGTGTGAAGAAGAAGTGTGAAGTAAAAGAAATGTGTTAATTGTACATCTAGTGTTAAATAGGTATTGTATTTACAACGGTACGGTACAAGTACGGAAATATTCGTGTGTGTGTGTGTTTTTTTTTATACTACAAGTATTTAACACAATGGTGATGTCAAAGTGACTAGTGACCTATTCTCGCAAGCAAAAAATAATAATAAAAAAATATAGGTAATCAGCAGTGCAATTCTGTTATAAACCGCCAGCGAATTCGAACACTACCGCATTTCCGATTTCACTAACTTGTGAAAAGTATTTGGAATAACAAATACTTTTCACTTCAACTTCGCTAAAATAAAACGTTATACATAAAAATAGTTCGCTTCACCTATGTTTTCACATAATGGCACTAGCGCAGTTTTCATCGACTTACAGAATTCTAATACAGTTATCACCGCAGAATCAGAAGTGAGCACTGAACGAGTTCTTACAGTATAGCATTGCTGTATACTTACTTCGTGGCTGTATCTAACAATAGCGATGTCAACGTGTCTAGCGACCTATTCTCAAGACCAAAAAAAAAGAATTCGTACCTGGTATATCTATTTGTCTTTATTTATAGGTGTCAATTCAATAGTGTCTTTCAATTTATAAAGCACTTGCACGCCACATGTGACGGGGACAAGGTCAACATAGTCACGAAGATATATAATTTATATTATTTATTTAGTAGAAAAACTACAACATATTATTTTGTGATAGGTTAACTTAACAGGTCAGGATTTAATCATCACATTATTTTTCTTCTAGTAAGGTCAGCGACAAAGGTTGATTAACGAAATTATACAAAGCACTAAGGGCATGCAATTATCTGGATAACACATTTCAGCTTTTGACTAAGAGTTTATTTTATGTTTGATTATACAGTAAATTTCCGTATTTAAGTATTTCTTTTCATTTTTTTGCTCAATACCACTAGAAATTAAAAAAGTTAAGTGTTTCATACACCATAGTCGCTGAAGATTATGTAATACCAAAGAGAAGTCTTTGGGTTTTACGGTAATACTAGACGACAAATAGGTGTAGTAGTACATATGTAGGTACCTACTTTCTATCTTGGACACCACTGACTTACGTGAAGGGAAACATGGTGGTGATCAAACCTCGTGCCTTCTCTGTATAAGAGACGTTTGCCCAGCAGTGGGACAGTAATAGACTGGTATTATTCATACTTAGTCGATTAACGAAATAACACGATGCACTGTTCAGCATGTAAGGTGAGAGTTCACTTTACCTTGATTTAATATCCATTCCGTATTTCCTTAAGTAATATTGTGCACAATAACTAGGATAAAAAAAATCTAAAATGTTAAATGATTTTTAACCATACCTACTTAGACAACAAATAAGGTTAAAATTTGATTCTACCTTATTTATTATATGAACTAATTAATAATTAAAAAAAAAACAGGTACTTAGCGGTTTTTTCTGTTGCATACCTGTCGTGTTTAACCAGCATCTCATTCTGAGGCAAAGAAAGCGTGCAGTTCCTTCAAACAGGATCTAATTTGCACATTTGCACGTACTTAGAAAATTACTACAAGTAAGTACCTACTTATAGTAATCTGCTCTAAGTATACCTTACTTTTACCAGATTTACTGAAATACCTACCTTAGTGCGAAGTAAAGCAAGACTCACACTGATTTAGGAATATCGGGCGTTCTTTAAATACGGAAATAAATTACTAAAGTTGATCGTGCAGTGGTATTCTGTAAAAATCTTCGCCAGTGACCTAAGGTGAAGTGAATTAAAAGCAACGCCCTCCAGCCTGATGGACCTATGACCTGAAGTAGGAAGCTAGTGGTGGCTGGATGCGGATGGAAGAGTACCTACCGGGAAAAATGGCGCGCCATAGAGGCGGCTTATGTCCAACAGTGGACCTTTAGTAAGACCTGGTAATCCCTTGCGTTAGCATAGGAGGTGGAAGTAATCTTAAGGTGTTCAATCCCTAGCATTAGGTGGCATGACAACTAACCTAAAATTCTACACCAAAATTCACCGCGGAAGTTTTTCACAGAATTGACCTGCAGGTGGAATCACTTCAAGTTCACTGCTCACCTGATGCCTACTTCACTTAAAGATACTGAGAATTTCTTTTACAGAATCGTCCAGTCGTCGTTTTATTTAGAATCCACTGCTGGATAAGACTACTTAACTTCCTATTTTATTCCTTGGTTTATTATTTTCGTGATATTCTTATATAACTAAATAATTTTATTAAGGCTTGTATACATGCCAATAACCTTGAGCATTTGGCCCGTACTGAATTTCTGGACGAGTGCGGAGGTGATGTAGACGCAGTCTTTAATCGGACGCATTTTTAAATTATTGTAATAAAAATAATACATATTTGTAAAAAGTAACAAAACCAAATCATTTTCCTTTGTATTGTAAAGCAATAGATATTTTTTTATAGGTACTCTTTTGATAAATTTGATTTGAGTGATTTTTTTTAATTAAGGAGTAAAATGGTCATCTCAACGATTTGGAGGTGATTTGACATTTTTTTTTCTTATTATGTGATACCGATAGAAAAATTGTGGCTAAACCAAATTTCGTATCATATCATGTAGATTACTAACAATTTTTTTCAGATGTAATTTCTCTGTAAATGCTGACAAAAAGTTGCCTTATCTGCATGATTCTTTCAAGCTTTTTTCGAGAGAGCAGCCTTAATCATTTACCAGTAAAAGTGCGGTCGTCAGCGCTTGGTGTCCTCGCTCCGTGTTGAGGCCAACTACTATCTAGAGTACATTCCTACAGCCTGACAGCCGTTAATATTATTAGCAGATCGTTTAGTAGTTAAATAAATTAATACTGATCACAAATGATCTAATAATAAAACAGCAACTGGGCGACGAACAAGAATTTAAAGTTAAAATGTGGTTTTATATCAGCACATGAGTAGTCAGTTTAGTTTTGGTCTGTTTTAAAAAACCTTAATTTTTAAACACCAAACCAATGAATATTAAATCAGGAAGCATTTCAAAAAAAAAATACTTAAATACTTACCTAACGATGATTTAAAAATTAAAAAGTATGTTGATTCTAACTAAAATACCTACGTCTGAACCTAGCATAATATTCAGCAAAATATTTTATCAATTTCATTGTTCTAGGACTTGGTATCTAGCTTACGTACTGTGATTTTTTTTAGAAAGTTATTTTTACGTAACAGTTTCTACTTAAAGGATATTTTTTCCGCAGTTATAAACACTGAAAGGAAAACATCATAATACTTAACATTAAGTGGCCATTTTAAATACTGTAATGTCTATCTATAAACCAATAATGACGGAAACAATTGAATGCGTAATAAAGTGCTGTTTTGTACAGACGCCAGCACATCCAGCCAGCCATACCAAACTGTCAAAGAATTCAATCATGGCAGGATTTGTACAAAAAAATAAAGATGTTTAAAGAAGTTGAAATTCTAATTCTTATATTCTTGGGTAGGTACCTAAAGAGTATATCAGTGTATTCAGAGTGTATTCAGGCATTTACAATATTCTAAAACCACGCAAAAAAAAATATTATAAAAAGTCATTATTTCAGAACGACACGGCGCTTGACAGTAACAGCGACACTGACAGCCGCCGTTTCGCAGTTCTTACACTGAAATTGCATCGTTTTATAGGAAATAGTATCACAAATAATGATTATTATTTTCCATATACTTGTCACATCACTTGTCTGCCAATTTGATAAATCCGTTAACGTCGCTTGTAACTTTCTTTTTTTTATAAACTGAAAATGGGCATCGAGATGAAATGAAAAAGTGTTATTTTCATTTCGTAATATTTGAATTATGCGGGGTTTTAAAAATATGGTAAATATATCAATCTACTCCTGGTAATGTATTCTTGACATTGAAAAGTATTTTCAACCCTCTAAATTTTTTTTTTCATACAAATAAATGTATGGATCTCGCCATGATTCTTTTGCCAATCGAATAATGAACCTTATACTTTGTAATAAAGCTGAAAATCTATCAAAGAATTTTTTCAGATTGTTTGTAGCTAGATGTGCTGATCTCTGTACAACTTCAGTATAATGTTATTCGAGAGACACATCGTAAAGTAATCGTAAAGATTTCTATAGGAAACACATTTATAGACCCACATGACGGGGAAAATATCTACATTATAATCGTAGTCATTAAAGTGTCGGACATTAAAACTAATGAAAAGAGTAGGTGGGTACATTACTGCTTCTTCTGAGAATGAAAGTGCTTTTGTTGTTCATTCATTCAACGTTGGGGGGTTTAAGTTTATGCAATTGTTTTTACATTACAGCACTTGTGTTTACATTAGTCCTGCTGTGTAAATATCGCGACACACACACTCGCGACTTCCTCCGCGTGAATTTTCTAAAGGATTAATTTTTTTTTGATATAGCCAATAGCACTCAGGAATAACGTAGCTTTCTATTACAAAATCTAATTACAAAATATTTGAAATGGGATGAGTAGTTTCGAACATACAAACATAAACTAACAAACTTGTTACATCTTTATAATAGTATAGATGAATGTTTATCTTATAACCAGCACCCCGACCCGGCTTCGCATGGGCCTATAGCCTTCCTCGAAAAATGGACTATCCAACACAAAAAGATTTTTTAAATTCGAACCAGTAGATCCTGAGATTAGCGCGATCAACCAAACAAACAAACTCTTCAGCTTTATAATATTAGTATAGATGTCAATAAAGAATTTTGCAAGGAACGTAGTATATGGTAAGTGGTAACCACGGATTCCACAAACAAATCAAGTTTAAGTCAACAATCGAACAGAGGTGCATTTCGACGTCATTAGAATATGACGTCGAAATATATCAAACATAATCTGTAAAAATCCCTCTAATTTCCTTAGATGTTTAGCATTGGCTGTTGTTGAGATAAATTGCAACAAGATGTTGAACCTTTTTAATAAAGGGTTTATCCTTCTCTATTTATAATCATGCATTCCATGGTGTGACCATTTTAATGTTCTCAAATACTTCTCCAGATGATTACCATTAGATTAAAAGCCTGAACTCAAATAAAAACAAGCGCAAATATATTCCTTTAAAGCACCTGACGCTAATGAATTATGCATCAGGGAACTGCGAAAGCTTATTTAACTGGCACACTATGAGAAAGTTAAGAAAACACAACGTATAGGGCATTTCATAACACTAGTTACTTGACATAACGATATCGACCGCCACCTACAAAGTCGGCCGTTCGATTATGACCATTATGACCCTATAAGTTAGAAATAATTTATCAGCTAAACTAGGTAGCTATTGTCTCTATATTAGGTTCAACTTACGTAAAATATTTAGCTTAGAGTCACGAGATTGTGACAGTTCAACAGATTTCTCGCTCGTGTTGACATTGCGGCACGGTTTGATGCAAATTGCCAACACTAATCTGAACACCTTTAGAATTACATGTCATGATCATTGATGGTCTGAAGCAAAATGTATGCGACTAATTCGATACAGAGAATCTTTCACATGTCTTTAGCGGTTAAATGTAGAGGACGACTTGTAGTAGGTACTGCGGCAGCCGCAAAAAGAACGCTGATAGCATCAAATGACAGCAATGCTCTACGGTAAACTAGAATCTCACATCTACTACCAGTACGGCTGTCCTAGTTATGGAGCAGGCACGTTAGCATAAAGACGCTACTGACAAGATGCTTGTCTGTCAATGCTCAGTAAACTTTGCCCTTCACTCACTCAATAATTTCATCTTTGAACAAACAAGCATACTTTCATTACCACCTGTTACTGACTCTCAAAGCTGAATGTGGATATACCATGCCCATCATTTACCTTAATTATGGTGCCAATCATGTAGGTATATACGCAAGAGAAACAGACGATGCAGATGCACAACACACTTTTACCTAAAGCTTTCTAAAACCAGCCTATCTACGCTAAGTTTCACAGTCATAGTTCTTAACCCTGACAAACAGTAAAATGCCAAATGCACGTTAGATGCAAGTGTAGACATAAATAACGGTGATACAGAGCTTCTTGTTCAGGTATTAACATTATTCGACCTCCTCAGCCAAAGGTAAGCCGCTCCCAACACACAGCGTGTTCTAAGTATTAGATTTATTGTTTCAGTTGAAGTCAGTAGTCGTGTCTTGTTGCATAGCCATTATACAGTTAAACGTTATTTCTCTGCGTATAATTTCTTAATGGATCGATTAGAAGTATTCTATCATGGTTTATTCAATTATGTCATCGGTGGTACTTCTAAAGTTTATAATATTTGAAACAAAAGGATAATTTATCTTAATTACTATTCAATTGAAATATTGAAGTTTTTAATTGATGAATCGGTGGATTGTTTTATACGCCGATATTCTGGACTAAAGACTCAAAGAGCTGGAACTTTTTGATGTGAAACATCTAATGTGGCGGTTCAGCCCGGCTGTTGGCGTATTTTTAATTTTGGTATTAAATTACTCCCCCAAGTGTCGCATTCACATTGACCGATCCCGTGCGACTTAATATGTATTTATGAAATAAATATTTTATTTTTTAATAATTTACTTTAACAAACCATCCTGTCATGCATATTTTCTATACAAAATAGTTTCGATGTTAAAACTGCCAGGCGGTCCGCGAGGCTTCAATGTTTCTTAACTTTATGTTCAAACATGCTTAGAGCAGTTTCGAAGCACGTCATTAACATTCTGCTGTTCCAGCTGTTCCCGATTATTATACACACAGCAGTAAAAAGCCCCTAAGCTCCTTATTGCAATTGTAACACAGAATAATACTTAGGTTACAATTCCACAATTCTATGGATTAAAGCCACAGATGCAAGAATTTCACAACAAAACACGCAGCTACCAAAGATCGTGGTTAAGGACTAATTACCCAATTTGTCACCCTGTGTCCCATAATTTGCGTGTCCAAACATGCACACAGTCATGCTGTATTCTCATACCTGTCACATCAGATAAATGAGGTCCTACGTGCCTTAGAAAAGGCTGTTAGACACGGCCTTACATTCCTCAACAGGTTAGATTAGTGTGCTTCAAGCTCAGATAAAACAATGCGATTGCGACATGCCATGATGTTTGCATTAGAGGTAATAAATTGTTAATACTGGAGATATTTGAGACAGACGTGGTTTCTGTGAATTATTTTGCATTGTTTAGCCGTCTTTGGAGATTTGGTTCGTTGTGTTTGGGCTAATAACCTTTTAGGATTCAAGACATTTTTTAGAAATATATACAAAGGTACAACTTTCAAGTACTTAGCTTTTTAATACATAGCCTACCGTTTTTCCAAAATCTGTGGATTTTATGAATTATTTATTAAAAGATACCCTACGGTAATAACAATTCTTTCTCTAGTAGTTAAAGTGTACTGCTTATTGGTATTTGCTTTTACTTCAACATTTAAAGTACCGATAAAAATGCCACAGTAGGAAAGTACCGCTTTACCAGAGACAAGAAGACCTCACGGATCCTGCCTATGCGCAATAAAAATATCTTACAAAAAGCCACAACATCGCAGCCGACTACGCTGAGTGCCGTTGCCATTTCAAAGATATTCGAAAAAGGAATTCGATTCTTTAGAATGTTCGGAACATTATCTCACATCATGTTTTAGTCATCGTCATGACATTCGATTGACGTGTGCTTGTGCGCATGTTTCTTTTTTCAAATATTTCTTGACTTAACGTTCTACAGTGCCAGGTAGTTATTTTAATGTAGGTAGTCAACTATACTTATGGACTGGTTTAAGAAAATGGTTGAGTGTACAGTCCGTGCCACGAAAGATGAGACTTGACACGGACTTTATTTGACTTGCGCAGTCCTCGATTTAAAGGTCCCTTGCCTATAAATCGAGTACTGTGCAACTCAAATCAAGTCGACTTGACACGGACTTTATTTGACTTGCGCAGTACTCGATTTAAAGGTCTCTTGCCTTTAAATCGAGTACTGCGCAAGTCAAATCAAGTCCGTGTCAAGTCTCATCTTTCGTGGCACGCACTATACAGAGCTACATATTTCTTAGGTTTCAATTTAATCGATATTATAAGCGACATAAATGGAGATTTGTGGTGTCCATATCCTTCGATTATATCGTTAAAAGTTATTACTAGACAGCGTAATTTCTGTAATGTATGATGTGATCATAATATGATATCAGCATAAGTCATCGTGGAATGAACTGGAATGTAGGCAATTGAGATCGCTGGCTTGCAAATTATGAAGTTAGATATTTAAAAGATTTCTTACGGTGCTCGTTGTTTTTATAAATGTGGCAGAGCGAAACCTTCATGGATACTGCTATCTACACCTCAGTGATGTTAACTCTGGCTGGTTTAACCATATGCGGCCTCTTTTTAGTAGTTTGTTTTCTTACCTGCTTAAGATTTGAATAGTGAGATAAACACTGTTCTAAAATACATAAACACGGACTTGACAGTCACTCCGTCGGACCGACAAGCGATTTTGCATTGAATAGGTAGTTATATTTTAATCGTTATTAGAGTTAAATTTCAGAGTAAAATAAACATTTCCACGTGAGCTTCCAGCTCTCTAATTACCTAGTAGGTATGTAGTCCTAATGATTTTTGTGAAGTACTTACTTACATCTTTCTCTTGCTTTTATGTCAGCCGTTATCTGTGCCACTCCCATGTCAGTCAAATCATCTTACACAATCAATTTTTCACTTACTTTCTATCAAACAACACGAAAAACAATTTGTACCATTACAAGTTGACCGTGAGCGCGAAAAGCTCCGGCTATACACGAAGCAATGCGAACCAAACACAACTATTCATCGATCTACGCGTATCAAAAGCGTAAATGTTAGTAACGAATTGATAATCACCAGCATTGTTATTTATATCGAAACTTGTTCGGTTGTGAAGCGACGAATATAGTGCAAGGGCGACGACGACTACGTCTGTATCGACCTTAACTTGACAGAACAATGCTGTAGAAGACTTGAGATATTCTAGTCTAATTGATCATGTAATAATATGTTCCGATTGATTGGAACAATTTATCACAATAATGATAAATAAGTGTGATATGCTGTTGAAATTAGGCTGTCAGAATTTCTTGCCGTGAAGGCAATTTCTGATTTATTTCATTATATTATCATCACGACGAGAAACTGACAATCAAAATGGTGTGGGAACGTCATTATAGTCAACCGTAATGTTCACATTACCCTTTTATTATTATTCGAAATAAGAGAGAGCGCAAGATTTTTTGAGCCGAACTCACCACTTAATTGCCAACCTATCAACTACTCCTGACAACCAGAATCAAAAGTGGCGACCATCAGAAAAGGCAAAGAGCCTCGACGTTCCCGGAGAAACGATTCAACGGTCTTGGATCCTGCAACAAAATCAATCAGAAAAGAACCTCAGAGGAGTAAGAAAAAACCTAATTTTCATTGAATAATTTCCGAATTAAGAAATAAGTTCCGTATGGTGTCGGACATAAAGAATAGCACCATCCTATATCTTCCCGTGGGTGTCGTAAAAGGCGACTAAGGGACTCACCAGAGAATGGGCAGCAGCGTTCTGTGCGTTTGTAACAACCATACTGCGATCGCCAACCCGCCTGCCAAGCGTGGCGATTATGGCAACCCCCCCTTTGGGGAGGCCTATGTCCAGCAGTGGACGTCTTTCGGCTGAAAATGATGAATTTCCGAAAAAAATAAGTAAATTACTACTTACGTACAACAAACTCTTATTATATCTATACTTATGTTTTTTATCTTGTCCAAAAGGTTGGTTGACACTTCCCGTGATCCAAGAGGTTTTTACCTTGGTCAGAGATTAAGCATTGCCATCCAACGTGGCAATGCCGCCAGTCTCTTGGGTACATTTCCAGATGACGGCGATGTGGACGAATTCTATGATGCCTTATCGTGTTAGTTTTTTTAGTTTAATATTTTAGATTTTCTTTTTTATTATTCTTGTAGATATTGTACATACTTAAAAACAATAAATAACATTGTATGAAATTGGTAAGGAAAAAATTGGTAAGCAAAACTATTACCTAGTGTCTAGACCCGCGACTTAGTCCTATGTCGCGGGTAGAAGCAAGTTAAAGCTAGTTGCTATTTGAAGTGAAGCTAGGTAATATATCGGTATGGAATACATGGCTATGATGATGCGCCTTTGATAACCACCGTCGAGGAATGCGCTTGAATTCTGACTTATGTCACACCTCGGACACTTCATACAAAACTTGCAAAATAATTACCTATTACTACTACAAAACCAAATGACGTCTGTACACGTGCAAATGTGTGCGTGAATTTTAGTAGGGTTGAATCAGTTGGATGTCGTGGCGTACAAAATGGCGCGAAAAGTGCAGCGCTTTGCGTCGGGCGAACCGAACGACGACGGAACTACCCGAACGTTTCGAGCATTATTATGAAGTGATCTTGTCCGAGCGGTCAATTATTTATTTCTAATAAATAAAATAAATGATATTTGATTATGAATACTCGGATTTGTAATGACATAAAAGTAATATTATAATATTTATTATGTAAAGAGGTTTATTTATTCATCAATAATGGTAAATTAAGGTACCTAATTACAAAATATGGAATTCACGATCGCCCCGTACCATTACGCGGCAACGCAATGAGGCGACGCGACAAAGTTAGTGCGTAGGGTACTACTTTTCAATTCCAAGAATGAATAGAACGTGAAAGAAAGGGACAAGTAAGTACATAACAAAGACAGTAAGTACATAACAAAGACAATAAAGAGAGAGAGCAATATTAATAGCTGGTAATGTTGGTATGTTACTATTACGGAAGTTTTAATTGTATTATTATAAAACGACGAAAACTTGGAAAATAAATGAAACATCGAGATTAAAACTAATAAATAAAACTTAAAACAAAATAAATCGCAAAATTGTGTGTTTGTGTCAGCAGTACCTACAGCGCTGCAGTTCTGACGATTTTGAGCGCCCTGGCTAAAGAGTCGGCGGTTAGCCCCTGTAAGTGCGGGGTGAGGGTGCGGTATCTGATATAGCGCGGGGAAGGGAGTGTCCCTTCTGTACGTAGTACTATTAAGTATTCTGTGCTTATGTGTAACACGGATAATAACGCGGAAGGACTATAATAGGGGTCACCATTCTGATACATTGGATTTCATTAAAGTTTTTTGTTTTCTGTTTCGAAACGACGACCTTTCACGAAACTTTTTCAATGGTTTCGAAATCCTTTTGAGAAAAAACTCTTTCTTAGTTGGTCACCACGGCTTGCATTGAGTGACACATACAAAATATCAAGGTTACTCACCAAAAAATCGCAATCATACTAAGATTTCTTCGCTTCAGAGATCCGTATGAAATTCATTGGCCACGCATAACGTACTTCCCCACGTTAACTACGCAGAAGGTACAAAAATCAAGCTTTTAACAAAAAACGATTTAGACATGGTGTTCACAATATTGATTTTAAAATCCACTACATTTCCGTGGTCGGTTGGCAAATACAGTTGTTTGAACAAAAAAAAAACAAGTGACGGATTTCTTGTTCGGGCCAATAGCCTTGTGTAAAACTAACCTGTTACGTCCTCTTATATTCGCGAGATGGTATCATCCGCTAGTTTTTTAAATACATAGGTAGGAAATTACTTTTTGAAAGTTGATTAGTGTTGCGGTACAATAGGAGCGCGATTGAACGCTGTAGGGCAAATTGAGAAGTGACAGTTTAACAAAAGATAGTTTTGGAACACAAAAAGTTTTATACAATGCAACACGCGTGTGTATCAGCAGCCCAATGAGTACAAAGAGGGTAGAGCAAAAAAAACAAATGAAGAACTTACTTACTTTTATACTAAGTAAGTACTTAGGTACCTTTATATAAACGTGGTTGCTATGTCAGTAAACGTCAGCAATGTATGTCTAATTGGTTATTTATTGCCATACGTATCTATTTAATGAAGATCATAAAAACAAAAACGAAATATGATTTTTGCGTAAGAAATGTATTAGCTTCTTGGTATTTTTCGCTTTCGGGCAATACTAAGTACTATTACTTACTTAAATTAAAAAATAGTTAAGTATGGCAATTTTGAATTAACATTCCAATTAGCATCCCTAGTACTCAATTCCAGTTAACTACTAATTTATCGACTTATCGACCTGAAGATTTGATGGGACTTCCTCTACATCATTACACTTTCCTATTCCCTGTTGCGTAATTCAGGGGAATAACGTACTGTACCATATACTCGTATGTATGCAATTAGTTTCGACATTTATTGCTAGAATTCTAGTTAGGTGCTTCCGCCGGTTAATTGTGAGTATACCCGTAATCTTTATAAAGCAGGATACGTAATCACATGGTTTATAGATCGGATCATAACTCAATTTTATGTGAATAGCTCAACCCCTGAGATTGTGCGTGGGATAGCATAGAACCTATTTAATAGGGTACTTAACTATTAAGTATTAATTGCCACTTTGAAAAAAAATACACCTATACATTATTAAAAGTGGGTAGTGTAACGCATGAAGTGATTTGAACGAAACATAAAATTCAGTTGGACAGACATGAACTGATTCAGCACTTCAATTTTTTTAGACTCAAAAATATTTCGGGTAGAGGAAGATTTTTCAACCGTTTTCTAAAATAAAGTCATTTGAACATCATATTGTTAGGATAGCGTCAAGTTAGGTTATTTGTACCGACTAAAGAGTGTAAGCCGATTAGCCGAGTGGTGCTGGCCACGAATAGCACCACCCCATTTCTACCCGAGGGTGTCGTAGAAGGCGACAGAGAGATATTGACTAGAAGATGGGCAGCAGCGTCCTTCTGAGTACCATAACACCTACTGCTATCGCCAACCTGCATCGGCCAAGCGATTACGGCTGAACCCCCCTTTGGAGGTGACCTATTCCCTAGCAGTGGGCGTCTCACGGTTGACTGATGAATGAATTTATAAACTGTTGTTTATAGTACATTATGGTACTAGTGTGTAATGTTGGTGATTACCGCTGAGGCGCTATTGAGACCCGAGCCGTTAGGTGAGGGTCTTAAGAGAGCCGAGGACGGTAATCATCAATACACACGTGTATCATACGACGTTTTTCAACACACTTGTGAAGAAAATAATACTAAAAAAATATTTTCAACTGTGAAAACGACTTGAGAAATTTTTTTTGCAATGGCGGGAAAAATTAATCAGTTTTCCTATGCGCGCGCATCAAATAATGGCGATCGGCCATAGACTAAAAGAATGAGGCTTCGTTTTTTTTTTCTTTTCGCGGATAGCGTTCTAGCCACGTACAAAATGGGGAATTCAAAGTTTTCTTTTTTACAGAGAAAACAAAAGTTATATTTGAGTGAAAGTTTTATTTATTAAAAACGTACAAGTTGAAATTACCAATTTAAATACGAAGTTGCATTAAATGAGCAAGCAATAGGTACATTAATTTATTTGTACTATTCGATCTTTTTTGTATCGAAACTTTTTTAAGAACAAAGCAACTCAACAAATAAAATAAAAAAAATATCTTATAACTCACTTGTGAATAATAGCAATGAAAAAGTCACAGTTTGATTACAGGTGTCATTATGTGCCTAATTGCGGTGAAATAAGAGCCATTTTATGAGCAAGTGTGTTGAAAAATATATTATGTAAGTAACTGCAAAAGGTTGTTTATAGGCAGTCAAATAATAATTCTTAATTAACTATCACTTACTAAAGAACAAGCAGTGAAACAAAATAAATTGCACCAACCGGACTTGTATCAAACGCTGCAAAATAGAACACTTGCATATTGATAGGACATTAAGTACTTACTGTACCTTAACAGGTACCATTTGAATTAAATATTTATCAGGCAAGAGGAATGTTTTGTTTGCACAATTGCCCGTATTTAGCCACGGAATTCTCGTGAGAATATTTAATTTGAGTTTTCTTAGAACACCAAAACCTGTTAGTAAGTGTATTTTTTTAAGGATATCTACTCTGTGGTCGCTATGACAAGTGAATTTAAAAAAAGACTGATGTGAAAGACTTTTGTAGAAAACGTCGTTCGTTTTTCGATTTTTTTTTTGAACTTCTGGGGTCGTAAACCTTTTGTGAATATTAAAAGAAAGCAAAAAAGAGTTTGTTTGTTTGAATGCGATAATCTCCGGAACTACTGGTCCGATTCCGATGAAATTCTTAGAAAGTAAAGTAATCTCTGAGAGCTATAAATAATAAAAAAAATAAAAGGAGGATGTGGCAGGCAAAAGCTAGTTAAGAATATATGTATGATAAGCTCGGCGTTAGTGATATCATTTTCATTCATTTACATAATGACGTAAACGTAGTTCACGATTATGATCTATTGATTCTCCATTCGTCATTCAAACTGACTGTAATTTGCGCTCAGTGAGAAAGGTGGCGCAACCTAATCTTCCGATCCCGTTTGTATCTCCTCAAGATTGCTGCAGCTACCTATGAAATGAGGCCATGTTCAGAAGTAGACTAGCCTCAGGTTAAGATAGATAAAAGGTTCTGCTGATCATTTGAAACCGTTGTTTAACCGCACTCCCAATAACAACAATCAATAAAAGCCAATTCGAAAACAATTACCTAGTTATCTTTAATAGATAAATCTAACGGTTTACTAGAGATAGAAATTATAACAAAAGCTTGCTAAATTTGAGTATCTTATCTTAAGGGGTAAGTCTGTTAGGGTAAAACTAAGAATCAAGAGTATAGGACGACAAACACCATATTTCTATTTTAACTTCGGAAAAGATTTGCAAACCCCGGTCAATAATTAAAACGTTAATATAGGTCACGGTATAGGTCACGTGAATATGTGAAATTTTTTGCTTGCCAGGAGGTTGTCTTACTTGTCTTTCCAAATTGTTGTAAGTTCATTTAGCGCATAATTCCGAAAGCGCTGTTGTCCGGTTATTCGCGTTTAGAAACTTTTAGTCACACAATCATCTACCATCAACGACCATGATCAGGCTGGACCTGAGATGGAGCTTCGCTGTTTAAACAAAGATCTTTCGCAAAGGATAACATATTTGTAACAGCTTTATCGACATGGCGCTTTATGAAAAAAGAAAGATACGGTCACTCAAAAACACGTATTTTTTATTAGAAATTTTCTGAGTTACGTTTCATTTTGAAATTAAGTTATTTGGCGGGAAACTGACTAACTACAAGTCTACAAATTGTAGTTTTTTTTTGGACAAGTTCGCTACCAAACCACTGCCACTCTATGTAAGCCAGAATCAACAGAGGCGACCACCAGAAAAGCATCAAAACAAAGAAGTCGATGAGTCCCGAAGAAACGATTCAACTGTCTTGGATCCCGCGACTAAATTTATCAGAAAATAACAGCGGAGGAGAGTAATAAAGGAAGATGCTTTCCACCTCCCTCATTTTCAAGCAGGATACAAAACAGAGCTAGGAAATAAACTTTTTTGAAAAAAGAGAACCGCCTTCAAAAACTAAAAAGTGATAAATAACTTTAACACAGAACATACATGAGTTTAGTTTCGAAAGTCGGTGGCTTTGTTCTGTTATCACTTTTTAGATTTTTAAAGGCGGTTCTCTTTTTTCAAAAAAGTTTATTTCCTAGCTCTGTTTTGTCTCCTGCTTGAAAATGAGGGAGGTTTTAGTTTTTGAAGGCACTTTTATCTAAAAAAGTTTTTATTTTCCACTTTTTAGTGCCTCCTTATCATCAGAACCATTAACAAACGGCAACACAGTTAAAAACGAGATTGAAAGTCCTCCAAAGATGCAAAGATGAAAGAAACGAAAAAGTCTTCTCGGTTTCTGTTGTTTTTTTTTCAAAAAGCGCTGAATAAATTTATGTTTGTTGTATACTAAAACGTTCTCCACAATGTAACAAACGCTTTTCTGAAAACCGCATCAAAATCGGTTCAGCCAAACGGAAGATAATCGCGGACAAACATACATACATACAAACATACGGGTCGAACTGAGAAACTTCCTTTTTTTTTTAAGCCGTTTAAAAATAGGCACAAAGGCGTGTTTACAACTGGGAGAAGCCCAGTTGCCAAGCATCACGGATTATAATTGTCATTATTTAGTGGGTCCTAAAAAGTGAGTGTCCTTACATTTGATTCCAATAATAAGTACCTATGGCTTAAACCCTTGAACGCACGGAAATTAGTTCTAGTTTCTACAAGGTCCGCATAATAAACTGCACAAGTTCTAGTTACTATCTACATTTCATCGAGCTTAATTAGTATATTGACTTGACCAAAATAGTAATTATTAGACTACGAGATGTATGAAACACACTGTTGACAAAGTCCCCATAACCTTACGCGTTGATGTCTTTACTACTTTATGGAAGTACTTTACCTTCAAGAAACTAGTCAAATATGACAGAAACTCCAACAATACAGCATGATAACATCGTGTACAGTTCTCATATCATTACACAATAGACAACAGACATGCATTGTTAGCAACACTTAAATAAAACAATAGCGTGATATTGACGACGTTAATTGTGATCGCATCTATTAATTGGCAATTTTTGTTTTGAAACGTGAGATCAACAAAACGCTGACGAATTTGTTTTTAATTTAGATTATTATTATTATTATTTACTACAGTATTTTTCAATGTTTGTTTGTGTTTATACAATGTGTTGTTTAAGTAGGTAGGTTTTTAATGTTAAACAATAATCTCGTTTCTATCTCTTTGTGTTTTTAGGGTTAAACCTAAGAAGGCAGCAGTGTTAGTTAGGCTTAGTGTTCATTTTAAGAAGGGAGTCAAAGCAAAAATAAGATATATAATAAGAGTATAAGTATGTAATATTTACATGTGTGTGGTGTACTACACATTTGCCGCCTAAGGAGAAGTGTGTAGGAGAGCAGATGCACATACCTTGTAGCCCTAAATCTATGTAATTTTTTTTTGTGAGCTAAGCTTTTTTACTGTAGTTATCATCATTATTATTGTTGTAGCTTGTCATGTTGTGCGATTACACTTTGGGTGATAATCAGGTCGAAACCTATAATGCAAACCTTGTCATATACGTGTGTTTGTCACCTGTTGTAGTTCCCTTGTGAATAAATAAATAAATAAAAATAGCTTCTTTATGTACCTAATTAAAATTATCAATATTGTTTTTATTTAATGGTGTATTTAGGGGTATCACGTGTCGTGATGGTCCAGTGGTTCAGGCGCCCCCCTCTCATGCACGAACATCACTTAGACCATCACCAAAAACTATTTGGACATCACTGACATCGGTGAAGGAAAACATCGTGATGAAACCTGGACTTATAATTCAGCCGTTTCATCGTGAAAGCGTAAGAGACAGAGTTACTTTCGCATTTATAATATTATGTGTCAAGTATAGAAGTCTGAAATCACCAATCCGCCTTGAGCGCACGTGGTGATCAATGCTCGTACCTTCTCTGTATGAGAAGAGGCCTTTGCGCTGCAGTGGGACAATAATATAGGCTGGTATTATAATGTTATTTTATATTATTATGTTGGGGGTACCGTATTATCCAGTTATTGTGGAGATCGGACAGGCAGTCGCTCCATGCCAAACCAAGTATTCAACTGCATCCGATTACACTAAAAGCCGACCTTAACATTGTTGGTAAAAGGCTAGATGATGATAATGGTCAGGACCCGAGGTGGCGGCGCGTACTGTTACGCGCGCCCCTCTGAGTCGTCGGGGGACCTCCCCCACCAATGACCCGAGAAATGGCCCGCACGAGCGGGCCGGCACTAGTCGGGGGTTGCGGAAGTATCTCCAGTTCCCGGAACCCCCGACGTAGGTGTGAGGTGGAACACCGGGGTGGTTTTTAGTCAGTAGACATACCCCTCCGCCCGCCCCAGGGCAGAGAACATCTATGAGGATTTTCCACCCCGGAACAAAAAAGAATGGTATATTTAAAATGCCTGCAGTATGCCTGTGTTTTATTATTATTTGTCAATAGTTAACAGTGGTACAGTGTACATTAGTAACTGTGGCATATTTCAATGGCGGTAGTGTGGGCTATTGTCCAGAACTTTCGGAGGAAAGCTGGTAGGAATCGAGTTGTACCGAGTCGTAACCACTGGAAAGCTTGCTGGGCTGAGTCTTTAGTTTTGGAAAATTCGATAAATTGGAGACAGACTAAAGATAAAACTATATAGACTCAGATGTCTACTCAGTGTGATCTCAAGTTCACTTCACCCGTATAAATTCACCCCGTGAGACAGAATATACCACATTTCCTACTCATATCATGAAAATATCATCTTGCATTTACATTTTGTATACTGTTGAATTGATATCCATGACTAATATTTCCGTGACGGTATTTAACGATCAATATTGACATGAAAGAACTATCAAACTAGCTGTACTGTTTATTTCAACCATTCGTAACAATAAACAATAATATTTATCTTGGCAATTGCTAACATTGCTTCCGGAGGTGATAATTAATAGTGCGCACTTAGGTAACTCGTGGGGTGTCCGGCTAGAATAGCACCCCCCCCATTTCATCCCGAGGGTGTCGTCGAAGGCGACTAAGGGAAAATCCAGAAGTCGGGCAGTAGCGGCATCCGTGTGCTTAACAACTTCACTGCGATCCCCAAGACGGCTGCCAAGCGTGGGGATTATGGCAACTCCTCCCCCCCCCCTTATGGGGGAGGCCTTTGTTCAACAGTGGACGTCTTCAGGCTGATGATGATGACGTAGGTACTTAGGTATAGAGTCTATACCTATATAAGTGTTATTTGATTAAACCAAAATTAAATACTTTGTGTCTATTGGCCTAGTTCTGTTCTGTCTCTTCCTGCTTGATAAGGAAGTGGAAAATATATATTTTTCTTACTCCTCCGCTGTTATTTTCTGATTAATTTCGTTGCGGGATCCAAGACATCGGAATCATTTTTCCGGGACTCGTCGTTATTTGCTTTGGTGCTTTTCTGGTGGTCGCCATTGTTGATTGTGGCTTACAGGAGTTGCAGTGGTTTGGGGTTACCGTCGCAGGCTTGTCCCAAAAAGTTTTTAATTTATCAGACACTATTTTTGGCCCGCGTTTATGTCGGTTATCGCAGATGTAAACGAAGTCGCGGGTTAAAAAGCCTATGTCCTTCCCCAGGGGTCCAGCAATATTCATACCGAATTTCAAGAAAATCGGTTCAGCTGTTTCGTCGTGAAAACGTAACTAAGTTACTTTGACATTTATTTTATAATATTAAAGTATGGAAGTATGGATGAGAACTGGATAAATTCAACTTACGGAACTTACTTCAATTTATATCTACTAATATTATAAAGCTGAAGTTTGATTTTATATTCGAACGCGCTCTTAATCGGAACTAGAAAATTATTTTGCTAATGGGTAGCTCCGTTATCGCCGAGTGCTATGGGCTGTAATATTTTATAAGAAAAATTGTTACCCGTAAAAATATTCACGGGGACGAAGTCACAAGAAAAGGCTAGTAATTGTGTGTAACCAGTCAATGTGTTGTACACCTCTGTCTGTGCAACACACACCTAGGTACTTACTTACTTACCTAACAAGTTTTCAGGCCAATCGTTTACAAATATCTTCATGTCTTCAGCTCGTATAAATCTTATAAGAATTTATGATGATGCTAGTCTGCGACTTTCTCTAGGAAATGGGAAGGTTATGAAAGTATTGGCTAGGTTTTTCCAAAGTCTTTCGATGTGTTACAAAGCTCAGGTGGCCAGTATCTAAACACCACTTTAGTAGGTCAAATCCTCTTATTAAAAAGATATATTAAGTAAGATAGCGACAATCAGTCAATCAATATCAAAAACTTGTCATACTGCTACTGTACAGGCATTTTTGACAGATTATAAACGTTCGAAATACGAAAATTGTCTCGCCAATTGCGACCGACAGGTAATCAAGGTGTTGCCTAAAAACAAATGAGGTCGAATTGCGTACAGTCAGTTGAATGAGGTTAGAAGTAGGTATTTAATGTGACAGACCTATGCGCACTATGCGACGCAGCCTTACGTACTTTGTGATAGTAGGCACCTACGTATAGTATGACAGTATGAGTCGCCAAAATAAGTTTAAAACTTCTGTCACATTTGAAGCAGAAGGAACATTGGAAGGCGGATTAACATATTTAAAAAAATATTTACATTGGTAGGTGCCTAGCCGAAAATAAGGTCAGTTACACACAGATTCACAGCTTCGATAGAAATGAGGTAGGTAGGTATTGAACTACCTACTTCTTTTACAAACAACAAATGCATACAATAATAATTTTCTACCACGTGTAAATTAAATTTAGCTGTCTTTGTTTCTACTAGGTAACCTTTACGACCGGCGACTGCGGTACCTAGGTAGGTAGTTAGCTGCTATCATTTCACAACTATCAGGACCTTTACAAAGTAAGAATAGTTATTATTCTAAGCCTGGTAAGCACGTATTGAGCTGTTATTATTATTATAAACTAGATTTCGCCTGCGACGTCGTCCCCGTGAATGTCGGTTATCCTATCCACTACTGTTGTTACAGTAGGTACCTACATAGGTACTTATTTTTTGTCAACTTATGCGATAGTCACCCTCTCTTTAAATTCTGCAATTCTTTATTTACCAAGTAAGGACCTAGGAACATACAAACTCGTAACTACTATTTTGTGTCAACTAGTACCTAGTTAGTAGTAAAAATACACAAAATACCTACTAGTACTAGTATTTTGTGTATTTTTTGTCAACTTAAGCGATAGTGTCCCTCTCATTGAATTCTGCAATTATTTATTTATTTACCAGTAAGTACTTATGAACATACAAACTCGTAACTACTATTTTGCACATTGTGTTCGGATTTTAGTACTTAGAGCTCAGACCAATCAAAAAGTACTTCTATAATGGTCTGGGACTTCAGAGTACCTAGGTTTATAGTCCGTATCTGCCCTCTAGCCATTTTTAGCAAATCTCAAGAAGTAGGTACCTAGGTATCTCGTGATAGATAAGCACGTTAATACATAGTGTAGTCATTAAGAACTAGACGAGGTCTATTATCGAGGTCTCATGCAGTGAACGGATCATTTTGACTTTTATCGGCACTAAAATACTAATAATAGGGAAGTACATTAGCACTTACAATTAAAATAGGGTTGTCTAGCGGTTCACCTGTCTACAGTATCGGGTACAGAGGCTGCGTCGGCGTCCCCCCTGGAATGCGACACCTGTGACCACAAACAATCACACTCACAGTACCACTCCGCCCTAACACTTTACTTAAGTCACAATTAAAAACAACGTTTGCACACAATATACCACACAAAAATAACAGAATACCTTTATTTACTGTCACATCCCTTTATTTCGGAAAAAGTTTCGCGGACTTGAAAAAACAACCGTGAACAGCCTACCGACCGGCACCGGAGAGAGCGGCGAACGAACTCGAATTGACTTTAAACGGAGTGGGGGATCGCGCGTGAATAGCGAACTAAACGACGCGACGGTGGCGCCGCCACACCTGTCAACACGCGGACTCAACTTTGCGACAAGCAATGAACCGAGACGAAAGTAGAGAGGTGCAATGACTTTGTTTTTAAATCGAGATTGACTAAGTTTTTATGAATTTGTGAATTTATAGTGAACTTGAGATGAGCTATTATCCCACCTAATGCTAGGGGGTTTTTATTTCAGTTTAACTCAAGCTCACTTTACCTAGATTTAATAGAGGTAGGTAGATTTTTACAGAAACAGAACTGCAGGCTTATTCAATTCATTGTTACACAGAGGACTGATAATATGTATCAATTCATTAATATTGTTCAAAATTCGTCGAGCGAATACCTATAATTGTGGGATGTCATAAACTTATAAAGCTTATTTGTTATTTTTGTACATATGTATGTGGGAGTGTGGGCTCAGAGTAAAACAAGTAATTCCAGTTAACTAAATATAATTCTTTTAAATAAAATCAATACACGTCTTCGTCGTCTTACGTTATTCCTCTTCTGTCGTTCCTCTTATAAATCTGACATGACACCTCACTCTCACTTCGTCCGTCCTGTTGTCTCACTCATACTTGCTCGTTCACACAGTGTTGTCACTCCATCATCTTACAATCCCACATGTAGGTATATAAGTCACGATATGCTTAAATCTATTATACCTGATAAATGAATAGTGGATTGTAATAGGTAATGCTACGGTGGAGTGGAGGCGGCTAAGGAAAAACAAAGAAGGGTAATTTGGGAGTAATTACTATTTTTTCAATATTTATTATTCAGATATAAATATAATATGACGCCTAAATCAGGCAGCACGACTATATAGTAAGAGTTGACCAGCTTTTGAATACTGTAAAACAGGAAACAATACAAAACATCCACAACCAACCACAAACAACCACATATTATTAATAACAAACCAATGTATAATTGATGGACGACGCTACTGATGGCGCCAAACTCGTGGCTAAGATTTTGTGCTAAAAGAAGATTTTGTGTCTGTAAATACATTTATTGATTTACTACAGGTTGGAGTGCGGGGTGAGACAGGGAGGGTTGACCTCGACGAAGCTTTTCAACCTGTACGTGAACGCACTGATAGAGGAGCTTAGCAGCACCCGTGTCGGCTGCCATATTGACGGTGTTAATGTCAACAATATTAGCTACGCGGACGACATGGTGCTGCTGAGCGCCTCAGTGTGTGGTCTGTCCAGGTTGCTGGGCATATGTAAGCGTTATGCGCAGAGTCACGGTTTGCTCTATAACGCAAAGAAGAGTGAATGCATGGTCTTTCAGGCCAGGGGTCGGAGCGGTCCGGATTCTGTTCCACCTATTACATTGAGCGGTGTGGAGTTGAAAAGGGTTCAACAGTTTAAGTATCTCGGACATATCGTGACCTCTGACCTGAGGGACGATGCGGACATCGATAGGGAGCGGAGAGCGTTGTTGTGTGAACGAACAAACCTGCGTGCGAATATGATCGCACGCAGGTTTGTTCGTTGCTCGGGGGTCGTCAAAATAACTCTATTCAGAGCGTTTTGTACGCCCCTGTACACAGCCAGCCTGTGGGTGTCATACACCCAGAAGCAGTACAACGCTCTCCGCGTTCAGGGTGTTGTTTGGGCTCCCCCGGCACTGCAGTGCGTCGGGGATGTTCGCCGACGCCCGTGTCGACTGTTTCTACACGACGATGCGAAAGCGGTGCACATCTCTGGGGCGCAGGCTCCGGGCCACCTCCAACATCATCCTGAGCGTATTTGCGAACAGGTTTGATTGTCAATACATCAACCATTGTTACATGGTTAATGTAATGACAAACAAACAAATGACTCAGAGGCAGGCGTATTTTTAGTCGGCTTAATTTAATTTTATTTTATTATTATTATTTTAATTTTAAGATTTTAATTTGATTTTATGATTTTAATTTTATTTTATGATTTTAATTTAATATTTATGCTTAGAATTTGATTTAAATGATTTAATTTGAATGATAATAATAATTTTTAAATGTTATTTATGTTATTTTATTTATTATTTTTTATTGTAATTAAATTTTATTTGAAATTGTAATTTATGACCTGGAAGTGGTTGAAATAATTGATTTTGAATTTGAATTTGAATTTAAGTCAGTAAGAGTCTGACAGACCCCTCCGCCCTCCCCAGGGTGGAGGACATCCATGAGGATTTTCCACCCCGGAAAAAAAAAGGCTTACAGATGTTTCCACCAGAGATGTACGAGGATGCGTAGCGAGGGATTTGCGTTGTAATGACCTATGATACCGCTTCATTGTCATAACTTAAACAGTTTCACCCACATCCATCGCTGCACATCCTCACACGTCTTTGGTGGAAACGCAGTCTTACAGTGGTTTAGGAATAGGGTGGTGGGCTTCATCCATGAAAAAAGATAATCTGAGTTATGAGTGTGGTTTCATTCAACCAGTATGTCTATTCTGTTACAATCTCATTTGGTGAACATCCAGGGTGAAGTGAGCTGTCATCCGTCCCGATGCAGGGGATTTACGAAGCACTACAATCAGATGACAGCTCACTTCCCCTAGGTGTTCACCGATGGAGATTGTAACAGAATAGCACTGCAGGTTCCAGTTTTAAGGATAACACATTACTAAGTAATCCTAAGCAGTACGGCCAGATTAACCGAAAGAGAAATATTACACGTAATTGCTCATTTAATCGTTATTGCAACCTGTCATGTAACTAAACGCCCCTGCAGCAATTTATGATGTTACTGAGTTTTTAACGGTGTTAATTCAAATCTGTGATTTAACATATTTATTAAGCTGTCTCACTCTAAGTTGACACTGATTTATATACTCAACTTAATCTGGTTTATAAGTAGCTAACTATTGATGGAACTTGGCAGTTTTATTCATATCTATGTTCAATACCCGCATGTTTTATGCTACGGTAAACGGCAATTATAAACATTGTGGATAGACATAAATATTCGTCTGTATGTATTGAGTAGGTAAGCATCAGGTCATTTGAATAAGTATAAGTCATATTAATTTGAATCATCATCATCTGCCTAGCCTTTTCACAACTATGTAGGTGTCGGCTTCCAGTTTAACCAGGTGCAGCCTAATACCAGTTTTTACATAGAGCGAATGCCTGTCTGCAGTCTGACATCCACAACCCAGTTACTGGGTAACACAATACCTCCGGATAAGACTGGTTGTCATACTTTCTGGCTGCCAAAGATCTACAAATGAAAGTCAGGACTAACGTACTTTCCGAGACATGGAGGGGTATGACATGAATGGTCACCCATCCACGGACCGACCGCAGCAAGCCTAGTTTAACTATGATCGATCGATACGTATGGCTTTTACTTAGCCACGAGTCCCTCCACCATCCTACCAGGCCACCAACCATATATACCGACAATACAATAAAAAACAATGAACGTTAAACTGGCTTCCGAAAATAGGTATAGGTACCTATGCATAAAATTCAACTGTAACATAAGAGTCGTATTTCCAGGTAGTGCATGCCTAATAATATTATTATCTCGACTATGTCCGATTATCAATCATTTAAGTAGATTAGGCACTCTAAGTAGACGTTATTTTATAGGTAAGTATAAACTTTCTCGAACTACGATTAATGAACGAAAAGAACCTTCAGTTCTGATTGTAGACGTAACTCACATCGTAGATGATAGTCAAGAGATGCACCTACTGTTACAAAGTCATTTGTCATATTGACAATATTTTCGTTTAGTTTTGAAAGCAGGTTAGAATAGATTTTCCTTCTGGTTCCTGTTCGCTAGTGGAGGTAGTTTACGGTCTGCCTTGAGAAACCAGCGCTATCCTTTGCCATTCGGGAGAGACGCCTGAAATAGCAACGAGTGTCATTACAATAAAACGAAAAACGCATTAAATTCAAATAATTTATTTCGTTTTACGACGTGCCTTTATGAATAAATCTTTATTGTGTCTCGCATGGTATTGCTTTAGTTGGTAGGTATAGAGAAAAACATAAAACGCGACTTTATAGAAAATATTGCATATCTACGTAATTACAGGTGTATGGCACATACTATTATACAAAATATACAGGATTATAGACTAATTTATAATAATATTTAATCTAATATCACTTTATTTAATGATATAGTTGATGATGCAGCTGGGGTATTGCGAGGATGATCAGCATTAGAAAATGTTGAAATATACCTGGAATGAGAAAATAAAACGTTAATTTCATCTATAATATATAAACATACAAATAAATAAAATTTAAGTGGCTGTTTGTAATCTCAAAATAACAGCTTTTTACAAAATGCATATATTTTAAAAGTAAGTTTTTTTTCTGACAGCTTTTTGGTGGTGTCCGAATCATCAGTGAAAAATATATCAATTCAGACACTGTGTCCGAATATATTGTGTCCGAATTGTCAGTAAGCAAAAAAAAAAAACGGTTTTTAATATTTTGTCTATCTGTCTGTTTGTAACGGCTAATGTCTGAAACGGTGGGATCGATTTTGGCAGGACTTTTGATGTTATAAGGAGTAGGCTACTTTTATTTTAGAAAAAAATGAGTGTGAAATGAGTGCTGGGACACATAGTAGAAGCGAAAATTTAACGGACAAGTGGAAAGATACGCGATATATCGTATATCGTCTACCCCTCCACGCGGCCGTAACGCTTTTTCGTGACAGAAAAATCAGTGTCTATACAGGGTGTACCGGAAAGGGGGTATAGGTACATCTGAAGGGAGGTCAATGTACTAGTGAATTGAACAACATTCAACAGAAAAAAAAACGAAAATAGAGACTCCGGTCTCCATACAAAATTTATGCGGTAAGTTCAAATTTTCCATGAAGAGTCCAAAATATTTTTTTTATTAATTTCGATTTTTTTCCTGTTGAATGTTGTTCAATTCACAAGTACATTGACCTCCCTTCGGATGTATACCCCCTTTCCGGTACATCCTGTATAGAAGTTTTACTTCAAAAACCGGGTTCCGCGAAATAAAATTAAAAGCCCGCTGATAACCGACAATCACGCGGACAAAATTTCCGGCATCAGCTATACCCTGTTCACAATAAGATTAGACATAAACACAAACCTTTTTTACAGTCCCTTCAACCGATTTTGACTTCTATTCCGTAGGCTTAAGGATGACATTAGAGGCAAAAAAGTGGTTACAATAACAACTGTTTACTGAGTTGCCATTTATCATGCTACCAACGCAATATAAGTCAAAAATCGGTTGAACGGACTGTAAAAAAGGTTTTTGTAAATGTCTAATCTTATTGTGAACAGGGTATAGTATTGTATAAAATCTCGTCACCTTATGCAAATTAGAATCGAACTCGAACTTCGTGTAGCAGATATTTTAAACATTTTAGTTTTTAAGCGGCTAAGCTTTCATCTATCAATCCTTGCATGAATTCAATTCGATTTACATAGAGTCGATCGCTCATCACTTTCTAACGGTACATACTTGTTATTTAGGCCATCAGACGATAAAATGTGTATGTATTAGATTAATAAATACTTACATTTAGAATGTGAAGCCTTATCTTGTACTGGAGGAGCTCGATATTCATCTGTAGCTTCTAAAAACTGATAGATTGCTTTAAAACCTGTACCATCTAAGCGGTCGTTCGACCTAAATGTAACTTTGAAGAAATTCCTCTCAGACTCTACGTGGAACTCTTTCATTTGTCCACAATATCTACCGAATCTATTGTCTTCAGTCATATAGTTAGAAAATTCGACATAATCACTCGCCGATACTGCTTCGCATCTGAAACAAGAATTAAAAAATAATATTAAAAATTCATTAAGTTTGGACAACATTCTTGTGATTTATTTAGGGCCATAGTTTAAAAACCTTTTTAAAAGCTGCAGTTTAATAATAATAAGGCCACCTGACCACAAACTAGGGAGACCCTGTACTATAGGTGTCAGACAGCTGCTATACATACACAAATACATAAATCGATACATATGATAAACAACAACCAGACACAAGGCAAATACAAGTGCTCATCACACAAATGTTTACACTGGGCGGGATTCGAACCCGCAACATGCTGCGCAGCAGTCAATCGCTCACCCACTGCGCCAACCGTGTCGTCCGCTTAGTTTAGTTTACTTGAAGAACAATTTATTAAATCTTTTAATAGTAAGAAATTTACTGGCAGTTTATTAGTTGCATCATTGTAGATTTGTAGCCATGCAAAAGGACATGTTTTATTTTTGGCCATTAGATGTACATTTATCGAAAAAGAGACAAAAATACCAAGAATTGAGGAAAAATATTCTTTCGTGAATTTAAGCCTGATTTGTTATGTACAAAAAGCAATAGTTTTTCAATAATTGCCATATTTATTCAACATGGCGTCTCATAGTTTGCATAGCCTGCTTTCGTTCTGAAATCATGTCACATCAAAAAATTATATCACGTAGACGTTACGTTCGAAAGGTATGTGTTCTTGTACTATTAACAGTTATTATTATTCTTTTGAACATTTATTCGGATAAATATAAGCAAGTGTGTCGATTTTATCGTTAAATAAATATGTATTCTACTTTTCTGAAGAGTACTTCTGAACGAAAAATTCAAAATGACATTTTATTTTGACATAAACATAACTGAGTGTCACGTCAGTGTCAGTCAAATATCAATTTGAAAGTTAGACAAACGTCATAACTGCAACCGCATTGCTGTCAAAACTCTCACGGCAAACGTCAACCGCTTTTAATTTTTTATTATGTACATATAAAACATTTGATATTATGAAAAAAATGTTACTTTATTCTATTCAGATGTTAGTTTCCTACCTTTCCTAAAAGGTACATGTTATGGCCGGAGTCTCATACAAAAATGAAACATCTCCTTTAGGATTCAAAACTATGTATAGGTAGGTACTTACGGCAAAACTCCTTCAACGTCAAAATTCGTGAAATGCAGATGCACTTTCTCAGTCTCGCCGCCGTGAAAGAAGTATGTACACTCGGTATCCCTTGGATATGGTCCAGGCGAGTTTGGAGATGCAAATGTACCATTGCGCGCTTCACTACTATTATACACGAACGCACATGGAAACTCCTTTAACTGCCTCCCTGTGTTTATTCCAAAATCTGCAAAAAAAATAGAAACATTTATTTTTTATGATTTACTTGTGTGAATAGTACTAATTTTAGTGTAATAGAAAATCTTCTATCAAATCACCTTTTTAAAGAGTTAGGTACTTAATAACTATCTGCGAGTCACATTCTGATTTAGAAAAGACCTAGATTCGAAGAACGCTTTCCGTATTTATCTAACTTTATTTATCCTGCATCTATATGTATATGTAAATAATCAATTATTTCAGTTTAAATCAATTCGGTAACTTAAAAAAGTTACACAGAAATAACTATTACTTTAATGCTTAAATGTATACTTACTTTCTACAAATGAATATGATATTTTAAATCCTCTTGAGTACCTCGACGATTGCGTTCCACGGAATTCCAGCATTAGTTTCGGTCCATTCGACATAATAGGCTTGGGGAGGTCGATTCCACAGAACGTCTCCACTTTTTCTAACCGCCCATCCACGTTGACGAATGCTTGCAACGAATCCACGTTTGTACAGCTGTAAATGCATAAAAAAATGCTTTAGTATTTCATTCATAAAGTTATTACGGTTTTATTTTTGTATTGCAGATATATGTCCCCACATATTATATTATATTATATCTGTGATAAAATGAAGACAAGTGAAAAGGGGACGAATTTGTGTAAGGGATAAACCCAATTTTTTTTTCCAAAACAAATAAGTTACAATAATACAAGCCCGTAAGCTTAAAAAATATTAACAAACTATGTATTGACTACGAGTTATATTGTACCTATCACTGTTATTCAAATATTAGGTTTATTTTGTTATTGTTTCTTAGTTAATAAGGTTCGACTAATGTACGGAGACTAGATCCCACAGTCAAACCAATAATACCACGGTTTTGTGGGGCAATTGTTTGTAGCCCTGAACAAATTGAATAATAAATAAAAATAAATAAATAAGTAAACCAAAGAACATTGAAACATTGAACAACTCACTGAAAAAAAATGTGAGTAAGTACAGACAGCGTCATCGATTGCTTACCACGCATTAACATTTATTCGGATAAGCAGTAAGCAGCGGGGGTAAGCAGTTGATGATTCTGTCCGTACCAATCGTATAATCATCGTCATACGTTTGGTGTAAAACTACCTAGGTACCCTACATTGTTTTTTTGATAGGATTAGTAATAAATAATTTATAGTAATATTCGGAAAAATATGATTACATTTATACTTACTCAATAGATCCATCAGCAGATTTATATAAGTAGAAGTCTTGAAAAATTAATCTAACTCGCTCCTTGCCTCTCCCGAAAAATTCGTAGTGGCAGTGCGTATTGGGGGGGTATGGCGAAGGGTAGTGAGGGGAAGTCAGCGTGCCGTGCTTTGTACCGTCGCTGCTGAATTCTTGATGACATGATGATGCTGTAAAGAGAGAGAAATTCAAATCAATATACTATTTTCGCATCCAATACTTAAAGTCACAGCACAACAACAATAACCGAGAACCGAGAACGTCTCAGTGCGTCATAATGTTTACATGTACAGAACAGAAGACTTATATAAACTGACGCATGCGTAAAACGAAACGTCAATAGAGGCAGACTGACTGACCTTATTTTTTCAAACCGCGGAACTGAGTATAAGCGAACGTAATTGTGAAGTACGAAACAATTCTAAATCAATTTAACAGCTAACATTTCAAAATATCTTTGTTAATTGCTTAACGTTTTACTTGAGTATTTTGTATATCAGCAGCTTTAGTGTGTTTTATTCTTCCTTAGTGTTAAATAAAAAGTCGATTCAGAAAGTGTTCCTGCACACCTCTAGAACTGTCAATTTGACATTTTAATTTGACACATATACGTGTTTTTTATTTTACTTGTTTAAAGTAAACTTGTTTGTTTTGGTTTCTGCTGCACCGTATCAATACGTTACAAACAATATATGTTCTGAAAATCACACATGTTACATTTTAACTGAAATAGTGTGCATGGATATTTCCCGTCTCAAATCGAATGTGTAAAAATCAGTAAAAATCAAGTGTAAAGTGTAATTTTAGCCATGGCAGAAACCACACCGTTTTTCGTAGATCGAGCTAAAGGAGGCCGAGCTTCGTGCAAAGGATGTAAAAGTAACTGTCCCAGTGGAGAATTACGGATAGCAAAGCTCGTTGCAAGTCCGTACGGAGAAGGCCAATCAATGAAATCATGGCATCATGTGGATTGCTTCATGAATGCCTTACTGAAGCAACGACCTGCGACCAAACGAGTAGATTCGATAGATGACATCGGTAATTGGGACGGTATCAGCAAGGAAGATCAAGAATTTATATTGAAAAAGCTGAATGACATGGAGAAACTGTATGCTGACAAAAATAGTGGTAAATATACAGCTAAGGTTATTAAAAATGTAACAGCTATTACTGTGAAGCCTAGTCCCACGAAAACTAGTAGTAATGTCAATACTGAGAGTCCTAAAAAGCAGGAAGTGGATACAGATGATAATAGGTTTGTGACATTCTTCAAATTATGTAAAAAAATCTCAAAGGTAGATGCTTATACTGAAAAAACTGCAGTAGTTAATACCTTTTTTACAAAGGGCACAGATGACAGTTCCTTCAAAGGAAACCTAACATTATGGTGCAAATTACTACTGCCACAAGTATGCAAAAGAGTTTACAATTTAAAAAGTAAACAATTGGTCAAATTATTCTCAAGAGTATTCAATATTGATCATGATGACATGTTAACTCACTTAGAACAGGGTGATGTTGCCGATACAATAAAACATTTCTTCCTAAAATCAAGAGCAGTTCAACCTGCAGCAGACAGCACTCTCACAATACAAAAAATAGAAGACTTTTTAGAAGATCTTTCAAAACTAACAAAAGAGGAAGAACAAATACACCATTTCAAGAAGATTGTCAAGAAATGTACAGCTGAAGATTTGAAAATGCTTATCAGATTAATAAAAGGTGATTTACGAATAAACGCTGGACCCAAACACATATTAGAAGGGGTCCATCCAGATGCTTACAGTGTTTTCCAAACATCAAGAGACCTTGGCATGGTGTTGGATAGAATCATGTCTGAAAACAGTACTGTAAAACATAAAGATGCCATACAAAAGGGTTTTGAAGCTAAACTCTCTCTAATGACTCCTGTACTACCAATGTTGGCTGAAGCTTGCAAATCAGTAGAAATGGCAATGAAAAAATGTCCCAACGGAATGTTCTCCGAGATCAAATATGACGGAGAACGAGTACAAGTGCATAAAAAAGGCAATGAGTTCAAGTATTTTTCCAGAGCATTAAAACCAGTTATGCCCCATAAAGTCAGTCATTTCAAGGATTATTTGCCACAAGCTTTTCCAAAAGGTACAGATATGATTTTGGATGCTGAAGTATTAATGGTAGATGTGAATACAGGGAAGCCGTTACCATTTGGTACATTAGGTGTACATAAGCGGTCCGAATTCAAAGATGCACAAGTGTGTCTGTACATTTTTGACTGTTTATACTATAATGGCCAAGTCTTAATAGATCTTCCTATAAGGAAAAGACGACAGATATTGTATGACAATATGGTGGAAGTAACAAATCATGTTATGTTTTCTGAACAGAAATTGATTGAAAAACCATCTGATTTAGCTAAAATGATTGCTGAGGTATGTTATTTATGCATTATTATCACCTTTAAGATTAGATAAATGTGAGATTATTACAGAATAATTAACTAATGTAATTCAGAAACCAAATGATAAATTAAAATGTTTATTATTATAGTACTCATAACATACAATTTATTAATATAACTTAAATAATTGCTAAATGTTTTAAATAATAAATGAATTATTATTACCTACTAGGAGTAAAAAAAACTAGTAATACTGCATAAAGTTAAGTCAAAAACTAATTATAAATCAACAGAGGTGTGTGTTGATCCATGATTTGATCATAATACGGGCAACTTCAAATGATGTTTTTGTAAAATTATTCCCCTTATTTGGAAAATACAAAATTTACCCTATGATTATTGAAATAAAGTCAATTTTGTAGTAACACAGAAGTATAATAGATTTTATAGGTACTTACTGCTCAGAAGTAGGTACTTTATAATCACAAGTTCAACTTTCTGACTAAATAATTTGATTGAAATAAATGCTTTGACTTTGACTATACTTGAAGGCCAATTATGTTGATTATTTTTATTTAACAAATAAATAAATTTAAAATTAATTCCTAAACATTACAGGTCCTTGAACTAGGCCTAGAAGGATTAGTGCTAAAAGATTTGGAGTCTACCTACGAGCCAGGCAAGAGGCACTGGCTGAAAGTGAAGAAAGACTACCTGTTTGATGGAGCAATGGCTGACACAGCTGATCTTGTTGTTCTTGGAGCTTGGTTTGGTAGGTGTTTATTTTTTAAATAGCTACTGTATCAATAATATTAGTTTAACTTCAGCTGAGTTGTTTAGAAAGGAAAATATAAATAGAGAGACATACAAACAAACAAGGAAAAAAAAAATTGTAGGACAATAGGAGGTCTTATCTGTGAATACAAAAATAAAACATGCAATTAGATCTGTTTTGCTAACAATCTGTTTGTGTTATAAAGGTATTTTGTACAAATAATTGCATTACTTGGTTAATACAAAATATACCTTATTGTTATTAAAATGAAATCGATTTTACATTATCCAAACACACAAATACGCCAAGTGAAGTGCCGGTATAAAATGTGACTAAAAGGCTTATTACACTATACAATTTTTAGGAAATCGGCTGGTTTAGGAAATCTGTTGTTTTGATAAATACGTCGCCATCGATCGAAAATTCGAAACGTGCTACCCAGTACGATCCTTCTTCATGAATGCGTCGTCTCTACGATTTAGAATTCAATTTAGTGTAGTGTGATCACTAGCTAAGAACTTAGGTTCCTAAATTGATTTCCTACAAATTGTATAGTGTAATAAGCCTTTAAGGAAGTTTATATTGACAATTGTCCGTGACTTCGTTCGCGTGAATTTCCTTACGAATCCTTATTTTTTAACAATAAAATATAGTATACTAGCTTTTGCCTGCGACTTCGTCCGCGTGAATGTCGGTTATCGCGGATACAGACCAAATCTCGGATTAAAAAGTAGCCTATGTCCTTTCCCAGGGTTCAAGCTGTTTTCATACCAAATTTCATCAAAATCGGTTCAGCCGTTTCATCGTGAAAGCGTAACAGACAGAGTTGCTTTCGCATTTATAATATTAAAGTATGGATGTGGATATGGCACTGAGGGATAACGTGGCTTACTACTAGCGAATTAATTTTATGTATAGCAGTTCTTGACCTTTCAGTATCGAGGGACCATTTGACAATATTTTTGTCTTGCCATGAACCACCAGGTCTGGCGATAATATCAATTACTCGTAAGGTTGTTCTGTAAAAGTAAGAGGTATTAGGAAAATACGAATTTACATCGCGCTGAATCGCAGTTTTGTGTTATGGCCCCTAAAACGCGTCGTCGACTCGTTGTTATTGGGTAATTTTATGATGAAGTCGCGGACCACTTCTGGGGCTTCCAGGGACCACCAGTGGTCTGTGAGCCACTGGTTAAGCGACTCTTATTGTGAGAAACAATACGCTCTAGCAAACTGCCGGCTGGCCTGATATTGCCTCGCCGCCTGCAGAAATTTACAACACCACAGGCTTTGCAGATGCCATGGCAGAGACAAAGCTGAAAAGTGTCTTGTGTCTGTTATTCACTCATTCAGTCCTAGTACCTCCGCGAAGAGAAGAGCTCTAGTAGGTACTACTAAAATAATCTTACAAAAGTATTTCATTCTATTTACAGGTACAGGCAAAAAAGGAGGTATGATGTCCGTATTCCTGATGGGTTGCCATGACACCCGCCGCAACTGTTGGGTCACTGTGACCAAAGTCCACACTGGACATGACGACAGCACATTGGAAAGATTACAAAAAGAATTATCACCTCTAATGGTGAAAATATCACAGGACAGCAATAAAATCCCATCTTGGTTGGACTGTAATAAAGGAATGGTGCCTGATTTTGTTGCGTCGGACCCTAAGAAGCAACCTGTTTGGGAGATTACTGGTACTTCATTTTTTAGAAAAGTATTAAAAATTAAGTTACATATTGTGTTAGAGGAGCTCGTGGCTAAGAAAAAGCCGGATAGATGGATCGGTCAAAGGTTAAGCTACGCTTGCCGCGGTCGGTCTGTGGATGGGTGATCATCCATTTTACACCGGGTTCCCCCCGTGCCTCCAAAAGCACGTAAAGCCGTTGGTCCCGGCTGTCATTTGTAGATCTTTGGCAGATGTTATAGGTAGTCTGAAGCCAGAAAGTCTGACAACCAGTATTACCAAGGGGATTGTGTTACCCACTAACTGGGATGTGGAGATCAGACAAGCAGTTGCTCCATGTAAAACAATGGTATTCAGCTGCATCCGGTTAGACTGGAAGCCGACCCACACACACATAGCTGGGAAAAGGCTAGGCAGATGATAATTAGTAACCATTTTAATTATTCAAAAATGTGTTGGAACATAATTATATTTTAGTCACAAACTCATAGCGATGCGTTATTTAATAATTAAAATATAATTACATAAAAATATTTCATCAATATTTAATGCTTGGCGCAAAAACAATGAAACCACGATTTCAATTATTATAACATGATTTAACTGCATATTACAAATTTTCATTGCAACGTTATTTATTATGCATCCATGTTTCAGGTACGGAATTAACGAAAGCGAATTTACATACAGCGGACGGCATATCAGTGAGGTTTCCAAGAGTAACCAGAATAAGGACAGACAAAGACTGGAAAACAGCAACTAACCTAGAAGAATTGAAACATTTGTACAAAACTTCTAAAGAAAAAACAGATGTGTCTCTTCTAAACAAACTAGCAGAGACCGCCGCTGATGAGCCGCCTGCTAAGAAAATAAAGGCTAGTCCATCCAAAACAAGTACAACAAAACCTCCCAAACGTAGCCCTAAAAAAACAATAGACAGCTTTTTCATCAAAAAAGAAGAAAAGCCCAAAGTTAAACTAAATCGCTCATCTTCATCAGAGAGGAATACCTCTACAAACATTGATATCAAAGAAGAGAGTAATATGAGCGTTGATGAAGTAGACAGTAAAGAATTACAATTCATACCTAAGAATCCTCTACCAGATGTTTTCAAAGACAAACGTTTAGGTTTCTACCCTGATTTCATAAGCTTCACAGATGACGAAAGGGAAGATTTTGAGAGACACTGGATTGCTTACGGAGGTACAGTCGTTAAAACAATAAAGTATATGGATGTAGACTTTGTTCTTCATAACGAGAACGAGATAGATTTTAAAGATATGAAGAAATTAACGAAGAAAGTTCCTGCAGGTGTAAGACATGTGTACAAGGATTGGTTAGTGCAATGTATTGGTGATGTTAAATTATGTAAGACAGAAGATTATCCTGTGTTTATTGTGACTTAGCTATAATGGCTGCTTTCGGGTTATACGAGTATCTAGATGTAATTGAGATCAAATCACTTTTACATTATAGATTGAAAACAACGAATTAACTCACTGTGTTGTCGGGTTCGTCCGACTAGTTTCGATGGCATACGGCCACCGATACGAAATCACGAAAGTACCCACGACCATCGAAAGTAATCGGACGAAACCGGCAACACAGTGAGTTAATCCGTTGTTCTCAATCTATAATGCTGCCAATTCTGTTGTGCTGTAACTAAACAAATTTTAAGCTATTTCTATCTCTTTCTCCAATAAAACAAGAAAGAGACATATATATTAATAAGAGCTGTCAATTTAAGTTGATCTAACTGAACGTATTGATTAAATATACTGCGAAATTCAAGGGAAAAACTAATTTGACATCTCTAAATTAGTTCTCGTCTATCGCCGTCCTTTTCTTCAGCAACCTGGTAGTAAGAGATGAAAAATGCCTAATTTTAGTTTACTTTGTTAACAAGGGAATCCGCACCAATGTGTAACAATACTAACGTTTCGTTTAATGGGAAAATCCCTTTTATTTTATTTTACGCCGTTAAGAATATAAGTGTTATTTAAATAATGCCGGTGTTTTATTTAAGCTCGTGCTAAATGTTTATGTGAGTTATCGCTTGCTATTGTATGCTTTTAATTGTTTAACAATGTCCATGAGCAGAAATTGTGGGGCCAATTTGTTACTTCATTGCGCAGTTTTAGGGTCCGTTCACACAGAGTGGCTCAGAGAGCATCGGCTGGGGCTCTTCTATTCACACAGACCGGCGCGAGTTATACGCTTGGAACTGAGATTTGGCAGCCGATCTGCCACGCTAGCATGAAGGAGCACGCAATCGGAGCCGGTCGGCCTCTTATTATTTCACACTAAGCGCGTTAGGTTTGCTCTCAAGCATTCTTAATATTAAACATGTAAAAAAAAAATACGAGTGTGCTTTAGACCACACGACTGAAGTAAATCTTCTTTAGGGTGTTACCAGACCAATCGATCGACGGTATCGATCGATGGTAGAATGGATGAGTCGACGTCGATCGATAGTTTCTACCAGACCAATCGATCGGTCGTCGATCGACGGCATCGATCGATGGTAGAATGGATTAGTCGACGTCGATCGAGCTGCTTGATTATTATTAGTGATGGATTATAGCCGGAGTTAATCGATTAACGTCGACCGATGCCATCGACTGGCAATCGATCGATTAGTCAGTCGACCGGTATCTGTCGATCAGCCAAAGCTACCACACCAATCGATCAACGTCGATCGATGTCGACCGATGGCATCGATCGATGATTGATCGATTGGTGTAGTAACACCTATATGTATGTATGTATCCGTTTGCAACTGGCTATGAAAGAAAGAGAGAAAAAAAGAAAATGTGTGCTCGCAAGTCGCACCTCGCTCTCTTGCCCCTACAGTAATATACGAAACGTAACTCTCTCTTTCTATCTTCACTAACTTATATCACCCTCTCAAGTTCCGTTCGCCTCGCCCGATCACACTTTTCCTAAAGGCGGCACCACACTTCGTTATGCGTTATTTGCTATGCGGCTACACTGTATTCGCCAAATATTTGTTATGTGAGCGTACAACAAACACGCCATCCACACTTCGTGCCGGTGTGCCAAACATATATGGTGTTTGGCTTTTGAAAAAACAAAATGGACGTGTTGACTGTGGCTGCGCTTATTCGTATCCTTTGAAGTGTGTCAAAAAACCGACAGGTGGACGGATAGGCGTATTTCCTATTCGCGCTTATGCGTTATGCGGTCGCCCGCATAAAGCAAATATAGACGAATAAACCCTCCACACTTCGTCGTATGCGGGCGAATAAGGCGCATAACGCATAGCGCATAGCGAAGTGTGGTGCCGCCATAACGCTCTCGTCACGCATTCACCACCCAAGTCAAGCGTGCGTAAGGAAGTTTTACTTCATTCAATCTTATTACAATGCAATGATACAAAACTCTGTTTTAAACGTGATAAAAAATGTGCTCTCTTCTCCGAGTCGGTCTGTGTGAACGGACCCTTATACTCATTTAAGCAAAAACAGCCCCTAGGTATGTACCTAGGGGCTGTTTTATGTAGGATTGTGGGTATTACTTTTTTGTAAAAGAAATAGCTACTTAATATTCTTCCGACTAAGGGATTAGATAGGCCTGTGGCTAAGTAAAAGCCTCAAAGATCGATCCGTATCGATCGGTCATGGTTAACCTTTGCTTGCCACGGTCGGTCCATGAATGGGTGACCATCCATTTCATACCGAGACTCTTCCATGCCTCGGATGGTACCAATGACGTGCCTAGGGGTCAAAGTTAGGGCAAGCCCGACGAGACGTCTGATGTCAGATGAATACCTACTTAGAGATATTTAATTTTTGTACCTACTTTCTGTTTTTTTTATTGTCTCGCATTATTGATTGCAAGCCTGGCTTTTGGGCTTTAATGGGAGGCACGATACTATACCCTGTCCATTGGGTTATTGGTTTTTTGACAGCTGCCTTAGAATGCAATTCCCGATTACCGTAAGTTAACTTAAAAATGCGTTATAAAATAAATATATCAACTGCCTTATCTTGTTGGATTATCTTATTTATGACCTCTTACAGACATAATAATACAGTTATGCGTATCAGTTTTTACAAAAATCATAAATATTGTTCACTAGTTGCAGCTGTCAAAAAACGATTAAGCCAGTGGACAGAGTGTAGGTGGTACCACGTAAAGCCGTTGGTTCCGGCTGTCATTCGTAGATCTTTGACAGTCGTTACAGGTAGACAGAAGCCAATCGGACAGTCATAAACAAGGGGTATCGTATTACCCAGTACCTAATTGCGGTTGTGGAGGTCAGATTGAAAGTTGCTCCATGTAAAACACAGGTATTCTGGTTATGCTGGCACTTCACTTGGCGTATTTGTGTAAATATTCGCCTTATTTGTATGATACAAAATAAACCCTGTGCTTATTGAAATTAAGTCGATTTTGTATTATAGAAATATGGCGAATATTTGCACAAATATGCCAAGTGAAGTGGCCGCATTGGACTGGAAGCCGACCCTAACATAGTTGGGAAAACGCTAGGCCGATGAGCTGATCCTTATGACCAAATTTCCGTCACGGGCGGGCAATCTAAAAGTAGCTAACTTCTGGGCCGAACAAATTTAAAAGACTGTCTTGCCAGCGATTCGAAGAAGAAGAAGAATCTAAAAGAAGACTATCCAAGAACGTAGAAGTGTAAAAGTGTGCGCGCAAACACAGGTAGTGCACTCTTTCTTCCCTCACTCACACAGGATTACATGACCTTGGGTGTGATTCTATAAGACCTCATTCTTAACTTCGAATCTGAATCCGCTGTGAGTTTCTTGATTGGCATTCTAAAAACTCGGTTGATAATTCGAATTTACACTAGCGCCACCCGAGCGAGCGTGGCGGCGAGTTGAACTAAATTGACAGGGAGGTTTTGACAGATATAGTATCAGATGACGTAAGATGTGGCATTCTGTAATGTAATTTCCCCGTCACTTCGACGTTCACTTCGCACTCGAACCCGCTCCAAAGTGTCAAATATATCAAGGTGATCATTTTGAACCTTATGCGAAGTGAGAGTGAATAGCGATGTGAGATGCGAGTTGTTGTTTGAATTTTACAGAATCGACCTACTTTAATACGTGTTTTCCGAGACGTGTGGGCTATTGACCAATTTCTAATGGAAAAACCCAAAATCACTGCACGACCTGGAAATCGAACGAAACATCTTACGCCCAGCAGACGCGCTTGCGACCACTAGACCAACGAGGCAGCTCGGAGCAATGCCTAGGGTACCAAAGACCATAGTATTGTTTCTATACTATGCTCTTTGGTGCCCAATGACCTTTGAAGGAGATACATAATAGATATTGAATAAACAAATATTTTCTTTGCTTCCAAAAGTATTTTCACAAAAATGTAATATTCAATATTATTTTAGGCAGCCCGTTTCATAACATAGTAATCCTACATAATTAAGTAAGACAGAAAGTTATTTAGTTTTCCTCCTGTCTAGCCTTGTGGAAACTCATTTAGGGGATCAAACAGGTAGCTTCGGGAGGTCAGTGTTAGAAGCTCCGTACTATCCTATCGTAAAAGTGATTAATGTGTTCAGGAGCTCAAAATGTAATTCAATTATGTACTTCGAATATGGTATGTACTTCCCGTAGGACTAGAAAATATTACGATAGAAGCTTCCGAGGAATTTAACAAAATTAAAGTGTGTAACGGAAAACCTATCTATAACTATTAAACTAACAGAGGTTAAGCATTGCTATCCAACGAGGCAATGCCGCCAGTCTCTTGGGCACATTCCCAGTTGACGACGATGTGGGAGAATTTTTTGATGCCTTACTGTCTTAGTTTTTTTTTTTATAACTGTGTAACTGTACTGTAACTAACAAATGTAGGTAGACGAAAATGGCGGTACGAGCTTGACGTTTAAATTCAGGATTGATACACACTAGTTCAAGATAGAGAGGGTTGGAAAGGAAAAAGGGAGGGTTTTACCCTGCAGGAATAGGTACGGGCTAAAAATAAAAACAAAGTGTATTGTGAAAAACACTACCTATGTCAGACGCATTGGTAGAAGCTAAGCTCACGATCACACGTAATCTAATTTGTAAAACGGCACACAAAAAAGAAATACCTTACGAATTGTCAATCACTTAAAACAACAAAGAACAAGAAAAGCTCTGATTTCTTGTTTCATTATTTCACATGTCATGACCTCATGAGCATGGCTTGTATTGTAAGAATACGAAACTTGCGTAAACTATTGTTTACGACAGGTTAAAGATTAGCGACCATACCACTCAACTTCAAAAGTTCTCACATGGCGTACCTAATGTCTTGGATGTCAGAATCAGACGCATGAAATCCAGCTGTCATCGTCATAGATTTGAATTGAATTTTTTTTTTTTTGCTATTTAGTGTGTAGGAACCAGGGATATCTACGTCCTCAACATAATAAAATGGAATAAAATAAAACATTGTGAGTGTAGTAGAAAGATGAATATTTTTGCCTGTAAACCAATTAGCTTGTTCGACTGTACCTGTATACTGACCATCCGAATTGGAAATGTTTTAAATTCGTACGGATGGAATTGGGATCTAGTGAGCATATAGCCCCTCATAAGTCTGTACTTGTCTTGTTTGCATGCTTGATGTGCTGTCGTTTGTCAAATTTTCCCAATTGAAATAATTATAGTTATACAGATTGTTGTAGGAGGAGCTCGTGGCTAAGTTAAAGCCGTACAGATCGATCGGTCAAAGGTTAAGCTACACTGGCCGCGGTCGGTCTGTGGATGGGTGACCCTGACCATCCCTTCCATACCGAGTTTCCTCCGTGCCTCGGAAAGCATTGGTCCCGTTGGCTGTCATTTGTAGAACTTTGGCAGTCGTTATGGGTATATAATCGGTATCGGTTGGCGCCACAGATATGGTCTATCTATATCTGTGTTGGCGCAGTGGTTAAGTGATCGACTGCTGCGTTGCGTGTCGCGGGTTCGATTCCCGCACGGTACAAATATTTGTATGGCCTACAGGTAGTAGTTCCGGGTTTGGCTGTTTGTGTACCTATGTGAGTTTATATGTTTGTAAACGCACCCACGACACAGGAATAATTCATAGTGTGGAGCATGGTTCAAAGAAAAAAGTCGGAGGCCAGAAAGTCTGTCAACCAGTCTTACCAAGGGATGTCGTGTTACCCAGCAACTGGGTTGTGGGTTGTGTAGGTCAGATTGGCAGTCGCTCCATGTAAAACACTGGTATTCAGCTGCATCCGGTTAGACTGGAAGCCGACTCCAATATATTTGGGAAAAGCCTAGGCAGATGTTGATACAGATTGTGCTTGATGTGCTGGCCTCTGTACCTACAATTAGTAGCACGAAGGTACTTACGTTCAATGGGTGCTACGGACCGACATCTCTCGAATTCAGATTTGATAAAGTTAAATAGGGCTCCCACCTTTTTTCCAAGCAAATGGAGTATATTTGCTTTATACGTAAAAAATAAAGTATTTGTTATTTTATGGTGCATGCTTTAACGATAGGTACGCAAAATGTCGATTTACATTTTTGTCTCTTTTAGTAAACAATTAGGTAAATAAAACATTCAAAAGTCGAAATAGGTATAATACTTTTTTTCGTTACAAAGTATAAAGCGCGTGCGCGGACTAGAAGCGATCGTGGCCAACTACCTACCTACTAAAAGTTCTCTTTATTTTAATGTTCCTACCTAATAACGTGTTATCTACATTTAATATACAGTTTTACACCACATAGTTCGGAGTTTTCTTGTGTAGAAGTACCCCGGCTACAACTGGCGCCCAACGTGGGGCCGTGTTTTAGTGTTAAAAACGGTCGTGTAAAACTGTAAGTGTGTAGGTATAACTACGACTATAAAACGACTCGAAGAACAGTGTAGTATCGAAAACAGTGACTTTCCCGGGTTTTTTCGTGCGGCGTTATATACCTCGCCCGCGCTCACCGTGGTTTCGTTACGTTTTGTGTACATAGGACATTGTTAATATAAAACTTTTAGCATATTTTGGTGTTGTATAGTGACTTGACTGTGGATTTTGTGTTTCGAACTAGTTATTTCACGTTTTAGTCGTTCTAGTGCCTATTTACCTACTACCGTGTTTTACATCTAATATACAGTTTTACACCATATAGTTCGGAGTTTTTTTGTGTAGAAGTACCCCGGCTACACAGTACGTTTATGTGAAATAACGTGCAATATGTTATTTTCAAGTACGGTTGACAGACAACCCTAGATGCAGTGCACAAAGGCAAGGCTCATGAAAAGTCATTTGATATACAAACGTAGTAGGTACCTACAAAGATGTAGAAGCTTGGTTATCAATGGGAACGATTAACAAGGTCAAACCCCTGCCAGACTGTAGTAAACAAGCCCTCCACATCTGTTTCCACCGGCGGTTTACAACAATAATACGCAAACACCAACCGTGGGCTCCATAAGCCTCCACCAAGGTGACCCCTGTTGGAAGTCAAAGTCAAAGCATTTATTTCAATTAAACCATTTACAGGCACTTTTGAATTGTCAAGGAGTCCGTCAGTTAGTCAGAAAGTTGAAGCTTGTTGCTCGTTCCAAAACGTAGGTAGGTCTCTATGGAGAAGAACGAGCAAGAAACTCCACGGACACTCTTTTAAAATCAGGTTTTTACAAAATACTGCTTACATTATTCTTGTTGCTTCTATATGTGAAAACAATGTAGGTAATCTAGAAATACAAAATATAAAAATAATCAAGATAAAAACCATGGCAGTTAAGAGTTGACCAATCTCTACTGACAGCGCCCGTTCACGAACATGACGCGTGAATCAGCACCATTCAGCTCAACCATTTTAAGGGAAAGCTTGTTTATAACAGTCTGGCCCGGCCTAAAACATTGCCGTGGCTTTGTGTGAGTCAAGATCTCAACCTTTTACCATAAGTACCATTTTATTTTAAGGAGACCAGTTTTTCTGGTCTTCCAGGGGTTACCAACCTTTTACCAAAAGTATACCATTAAGTATTTTATTTCAAGGATAACTATTTTGGTTAGAAAGCATTATCATGGTCTTAATAAGTAATTGCCCTATGTCAAGGAGAAAACTTTATCTATTTGGAGAGCATCCAAGAACAGCGCGAAAGCGACGCAAACCTTTTTCATATTTCCAAAACCTTGTTGGTTTTGTTGGGTCGGGTCTCCAGTTAAAAATAGGCACCCTTATTACTTAAATACGAATAATTTGCATTTATGTTAATACCTGCGTTAGGTAGTTCCAAATATTAATTTTGATATTACATAGAAATGGCTATACTGTTTGTTAATTGTATCACCAGTGTTCCTGTGTTCCTACCAAAACTGATGATTTAGTTGAGGAAGTACCTGTATAATCCGCGCGCGATGAGAATGGGATGGAAGTTTGTCAAAGTAAATCGAAAATATAGCAAAAAGATTTGAATATTAATTATAAAATAGTTATTTCTACGATCAATCTATCTATAGGGTTAGAAAATTGGAAATAACTAATTTATAATTAATATTCAGATCTTTTTAGGGTTCCGTACCTCAAAAGGAAAAAACGGAACCCTTATACGATCACTTTGTTGTCCGTCTGTCTGTCAAGACCGTTTATCTCGGGAACGGGTGGAGGTATCGAGTTAAAATTATACATACTCAAGTCTACAGTACCTTGAAGCTGTGCGAAAATCAAACTTCTAAGTTAACGTGAAAAAAAGATACGGCCGTTTATGCCGCAAAAAACGTATATTTCGACACTCTCAAGGGAATCAAAATTTATAGGGTACTTCCTGTTGACCTGGAACTATGAGATTTGGCAAGTATTATTATAAAAAATATAGTCTTCATTTAAAGTACGTTATCAATCATCGAGGTATGCGCGGTCCTAATTGTATGGGTGACCGAATCACGGAATCTGAACGGAACCCTCGGTGTGCGAGTCCGACTCGCATTTGGTTTTTTTTTTATAAATTTTTGTGTTACTTTGACAAAGTTCCATTCCACTCTCATCGCGCGCGAATTATACATATAATAATAATAATAAAATATTTATTTCATTTATACGGTATTTGTAGTTCGTACATATTAGACTTAAATAAGTAATTAAGTAAGTAAGCGTAGGTAGTACTAAAACTAACAAATATTTTTACGGGGTGAACTACTGTTCTCCTAGCTAGGTAGCTGAGCAACCTGTATTAAGGAGAGACAGTTTGCCTCCCTAGATAAAAATCTTAAGATTAGTGCTACGTGTTGTCTCGAAACTCAAGTCATTAATTAACTTATATAGGTACATTATTATCAGCGTTGTTTACAAGAAATCTATATAAAATTAGTACTGAAGGTGGTTGTTACAAATTCAAGGTAAAAAATAAAAAAATAAAAAATAAATGAGTATAAAGGTAATAGTAAAAATTAGGTAGTATTATGTAAGACGTGATTGAGTATGCGAGAGTGTGTGATGCTTGTGTACTGCGTGTGTGTGAGTGTTTGTTCTTCGTGAGTGCGGGTGTATATGTGCGAGTGCGTGTCTGTGTGTGTGTTTGTGAAATTACTATTGGTTTATTAAACGGTTATGATGTGTCAAAAAGAAGAAGTTATGAGATTGTTTTTAAAAGATCCTCAGTCTCATCATATCTATACCGACTACATATTTCTCGATTTCCTAACATCATCAATAGAGAAAGCTGGATAGATAAGTCGAAGTATCTCACCCTCCCTCTAATTTCCTCATTTTTTCTCTGTTTTTTGGCAACTCCGTCATGAACACTACTTGAATGTATTCTGATGCTCTTGACAAATTGGTAGCTATCTATAATATACCACATAATGAGCCGTGTGGTGCATAGCACCACCCCATTTCTACCCGTGGGTGTCGTAGAAGGCGACAGTGGGATATTGACCAGAGCATAGGTACTATAGGCAGCACCGTCCTTCTAAGTACCGTAACACGTACTGCAATCGCCAACATGCATCGGCCAAGCATGGCGATTACGGTTTAATCCCCCCTTGGGAGAAACCTATGCCCAGTGGGCGTGTAAAGGTAGATGTGGTGGTATATAATATACCAAACCATACTAATATTGACGACACGGTTGGCGCAGTGGCTGAGCGATCGACTGCTGCGCAGCGTGTTGCAGGTTCGATTCCCGCCCAGGGTAAACATTTGTGTGATGAGCACTTATGTTTGCCTTGTGTCTGGGTGATGTTTATCTATATATGTATGTATTTACAAAAAAAATGTATTTGTGTATGTATATCAGCTGTCTGACACCCATAGTACAGGGTCTCCCTAGTTTGGGGTCAGATGGCCGTGTGTGAAATGTCCCAACATATTATATTATTATTATTAATATTTTTAAGAGCATATGTACCCAACTTGATCATCTAAGGAAAGATGCTTGTTGTTCCAAAAGTGACTAACTACTTTGGTAAGCGCACAAGGAAATACATTACGCCGACGTTAGTGAATGAGCTACCACTGAACTTGTTATCTAGTGTAAAGTACAAATACCAACTAAAAACATTCTAAAGAAACACTATCTTACATTGTTTACGAGAACAGCTGCCGACAGACTGTTATGCAGTTTAGCAGAATTTATATAACTATGTTTTGTGCTGATTTTGAATAAAAACATAAAAAAGAGGCAATGTTTTTTGTTTGTTAGAGGTAATGTCTGAAACTCCTGAATTACAAACATTCTTTCACGAATAGGAAGGTACACATTTTCGAGAGTCATCATATTTTCTTTTTAAATGATTTCAGCATGATTTATGTTATTACTTACTTCCACACAGCTGAAGTCATGACAGAAGCTAGTCAGATATAAAAATCAATAAGATCTCTGAACGAATTCAGGTCGTACCCCCCTAAGTACCAATTTACCGGTATAATTCTATTACCTAAGGGTACTTAGCTCCCCAATATCGATTAGTATCGTTTGCCGGTCCATTTCACACAATAACATTGGACCACGATACGTTTAGTCTTCAGCCAATTAAGATCGGTAACTAATCCGTTTTTAACTTTTTAGTCAATTAATGGCCGTAAGCGGATTGTGATCCGGAAATAATGTGGAGGTTGTGCGATTTGATCTTCGTTTTTTGTTCTACTTTGGTAGGTAGTATTCATTTACTGTATAATACATAGGGTATTATGGGGATTATTAACACGAGAATTATTAAACAATTCCAATTAGAAAAGATTCTTGAATAAATGAAGTAGGTTGTCAAGCTATGTAGGTTAACCTGGTGACGAATAGATATTTTTGTATCTTTTAAGTAGTTGTAACATTTTGCATTTCCTTTCATCAGAAACAAAAAAAAAACACCAACTAAGTTTCAAGTCGTCCTTCTTCTTTTAGAATCGATTAGACTATATGGACTCAGTCGGTAGCCACATTTATCGCAGCATGTGGCGTTTATAATATCCTCAAAGTTGCAAGTGCAGGGGCACTTTGAGCACTGTAGTAACCATGCCATTGTCTGGTCAGGAGCACTGCACTAACTCAGTGTTCACTAGGTTGTTTTTTTTTTTTTTGAATGGACTACTCTCAGTGCTACAACTCTTTGAGTTTGAAACTGCTTAACCGGACTCCTGTGGTGGCCGAAAATTACTTTAAGGCCTCCAGCCAGGTTCGCTAGGTTGTATTTGCAGCGACGGGTATTGGTAAATCCAACCACGTTGTCCTTACAACCAGTGAGTCCGTGAAACAGCTTTCAGTTTAATTATTTAGAAAAGGTAATGAGAAATGGCAAAATTGAGTCGGAAATACGATGGAAATACTCCCGGAGATAAGAATTGCGAAGTAAATCTGATAATGATTTGTAGAATTAGGTGGAAGAAACGGTAAAAGAGACTGAAATTACTGAAACGAAGGATGGTGAAATCTGAGGGTCTAGCAAGGCAACGGGGTAATCATAAAGTAAATTCGATTTGTTTTGAAATTATTGAAAATTTCCTGTTCCGCACATAGGTAGTTTGTTTTACTTTAAAGGCTTAATTCAAATCAATGGGCGATACTTTATTAACTTTAACAACTTTTAATAGGATTACTAATTCGAAAATGAGCTCGAATCGCATATATTTCTTGTTAGGCATACAGGTTTATTTTTTCATGAAAGTATATACTTACATATCAGAATTGAAATATGATTTGAAACTGCGCAGTAAAGGTAACTCAGCCAATCCTGGCTTATTTGTGTGCAGGAATGAAGCGACTTATGGAGCCGTTAGTTATGTAAGTACCTACACTTGCGGCGTTTTAGCATGGCAATAGCGTTCATTGCCATTTACCTAATATCTCTTCGTAGTAACCTGAACAAAAAATCATTACCCTTTTCTAAATATCTTCAAACAAAAAATTGAAGTCGTGTGGTGCCGGCCGCGAATTGCACCATTTCTAACCGTAGGTGTCGTAGAAGTCGACAGAGGGAGGGATATTGACCGGAGGATGGGCAGCAGTTTCCTTCTGAGTAGGTACAATAACACCTACTGCGATCGCCAACATGCATCGGCCAAGCATGGCGATTACGGCTGAACCCCTTGAGCGAGACCAATGCCCAGCAGTGGGCGTCTAAACGTTGACATGATGAAAAAACAGAAAAATATGTATTATTTTTCATTAGTGAAATATGTTGACAGATTCGGTAGATATCGACGATATTATTTTTTATAATTTTATAATGAATAATGCTAAAATGTGTAGGTAGGTCATTGAACTCTATTGCCATGCTAAAACACTGTAACTATAGAACCCTACAGAGCTCAAGAGAGAACTCATATTGTTATAGTTCAAAACATAATAATGCTAGTGAATATTGCAGTGTTTGGCATACGTAATGTTGATGGTAGTATGTTATTAGCACTCAAGTGCACGCTGGTGCCTATTATCTCTTAATCGCATAGGGCTGAAAGCTGTGCTGAGTTGCGTACAAGTGATATTGTATGTATGTAGTAATCATCTCATTGAACCAGATGTGGCTCAAATTAGTTTTCAAGTCGAGACTGTTATTGTGGTCTATCGAAACTATTAATATTTACTTTAATTAATAGCTCTAAGTACCAAGGTAAGTAAATTTTTAACCGACTTCAACAAAATTCCTAAAAAATACATAAATGACGTTTGATTTTCTTCAATTTTTGGAGGACTTACAATCTCTGTTTTAAGCGTGTCGGCGTTTCTTAATGGATTTGGATGTTAAGGCAATACTAAAAAGTAGAGATTTAAAAGATTAAAAAAAAAAAAAAAGAAAACCGCCTTCAAAAGCTAAAAAGTGATACCTAAATAACTTTAGCAGAGAACACACATTACTTTAGTTTCGGAAGTCGGTGGCAATACAAATTAACAACACAACAAAGCCACCGCCACGACTTCCGAAACGAAAGTAATGACTGTTTTGTGCTAAAGTTATTTATCAGTTTTTAGCTTTTGAAGGCGGTTTTCTTTTTTTTACGGGGATCTTTTCGGCCTACCGAAGCCGACATACGAAGTCGGCGTTATCAAAACAAATGTGTTACTTTTATTTGACTTATGTAATTTTGTATATTATGGGTATTTTGCCTGATGTAAACATTAATAAATAAATAAATAAATATCGTCTCAAGAATCATCCTCGTTTTACGTGCCAAAAGTCGTCCAGATTGCAGATTTTCGAAAAGTCGTTCAGATTTCAGATTTTTTAATTCTAATTATCAAGCACAAATAAAAGGAACGGAATGTATGTAAATTCAACATAAACAAACCTGAAACGCCTAAAAGCATTCCTTCGTATCACTTAATTTCGATTTATGTTAAAGCAATGGAGTCGATTTATGCTAGTGTTGCAATCTTTTAATAATCTAAACCTACACATGTAACTCTTATAACTAATTATGCATAGAAAGTGATAATTACATCATGTGATCATATCATTAGTCAGTGAATTTACGGTCAAATGACTTACAAACATGTTTGGCAATGTACCTAATTGAGCTATAAAAATTCTCTGCGATAAACCCGTTATAAATAGGTAGGCACTAGACGTGAATAGGCAAAACTTTCTTGTTATTTTTTATTGGCATGTTAGATTTTATGTTGCTAACGTTGTGACTTTTTGTCTTTTGATTATTCAGTGGTTAATCTTCACTACCTATCTATTCTAAATAATAGTAATATTATAAAGCTGATAGGTTTATTTGTTTGTTTCAACCTCAGATTATGGAACAAAAGGCAGATAGACCGCGCGGAACACTGAGAGTGAAGCCAAAAAAGCAAATACAAATTGAATCAAATAGATAGAAATAGCAAATACAATCTCGTGATTGTATTCGCTTTTGAATTTGTATTTGTATGTTTATTTGTTTCATTTAACGATGCGGCGTTTCGTGCTATACTGACTCGTGTCAGTATAGCACGAAGCGCGTTGTAGGTAGTCGCTTTTGAATTTGTATTTGCTTTTTTGGCTTCACTCACAGTGTTCCGCGCGGTCTATCTGCCTTTTGTTTCATAATCTGAGGTTTCAACGTGCTATTTTCGGGAACTACTGGTTCGTTTCTTTAAATTCTTTCGCTAATAGGAAGCTATTCTTGCGTGTTGCAGGAAGGCTATGTCTTATCTTATATATATATATATATACCTATATATATGTTGGAGCGCCTAATCAACCCACAGCGGCATGTCATATTTATATCCCAGTACCCTTCTGTATAACTCATTGTAAATTAGGTATCACTCATTGTAATGTATCATTTCTTCTTTTCTTACTCATGTCAAATTACTTGCGATTGTTTTACTCTTTGTCGCTTACACGAAAATATAATATTTATCTTGCACTGAGTATTCCATCATTTATCCATCCAGCAAATCCCGTAAATTCCTGCACATGGTCCGTAACGAGCTGGATAACTTATAATTTATAGAAGAGCAGCGGCCATACTCAAGGAAATAAGGACTTTATTATCCACGTACCGTGGACGATATTTGCCGGTGGATTGGAGTGATCTCAAGCAAGCTATTATCGGTGTACAGCGTTTATCGTACAGTCTAATATCGTCACCCAACACTAAGTCATTTTCAAGTATTCCTGTATCATTTTCAGGTTGACGACACTCATCTCCCAGTATGTCCGAGGAACGGGACCTAGTTAAAAAGCGAGGTAGCTTTAAGGGTCGTTTGACTGCGTTTGTCAAATTTCTGGACTCACTCAAGGACAAAGAATTATCAAAATGTGATGTGTCTGAATTGCAGTTACGCATGGGTAAGATCGAGTCGTTGTATGAGCAGTATGATGAGGTACAGTTACGCCTGGAATGCATTGTAGATGATCTTACATTGCAATACTCTGAGCGTACTGAATTCGAGTCTCTTTATTATAAATCCTTGTCTAAAGCCCAGAACATTCTGAGTGATTTGAATAAGGATAGTAAATCGATGGAAAGTTGTAAAAGTTCTAATGCTAGTATGCACAAGCCGGTTAAGTTGCCAATGATTCAGTTGCCAAAGTTTGCTGGATTATATTCCAACTGGTTAGAATTTCGCGACACCTTTGCTAGTCTAATTCATAGTAACGATGACATTGACAACATCAACAAATTCCATTACTTGAGAGCATCTCTTGAAGGTACTGCTGCAGTAGTGATCAAATGTATTGAGTTTTCTTCAAGCAATTACTCTGTGGCATGGAAGATGTTATGTGATCGATTTGACAATAAAAGATTATTGGTACAAAATCATGTATCTGCATTGTTTAATATCGAGTCGATCTCAAGGGAATCTTCTGTTGCAATAAAGAGTCTAATAGATAATTTAAATAAAGATTTGCGAGCATTAGAGTCGTTAGGGGAGCCTGTTAAACATTGGGACACACTTTTAGTTTATATTGTTACCCGCAAGTTTGATCAAAAGACCTATCGTGAGTGGGAGGAGTACAAAGGTAGGATGAACAAAGACGGCATTATCACGTTCGACGCATTTATGCAATTTCTACGTAATCGAGCCGATCTAATCGAAACCTTAGAATTAGTTCGCAATAATTATTCCCAAACGCCTTGTAAATCAGGCCCTAAGATCAAGTCTATGGTATCAACACAATCTCCTAACAGTTCTAGCACTGAATTAGCTCTTAAATTATGCCATAAGTGTAATTCCACCGATCACATTTTAAATAATTGTCCAGAGTTTCTCGCTTTAAGCAATGATGATCGTCTCAAACTACTACCTAGTTATAAGGTCTGTTACAACTGTTTTCGTTCAGGTCACTATGCTAACAAATGTAGAAAACCAGGTTGTAAACTATGCAAACGTAGGCATAACACACTAATTCACGTTGATTTTAAAGGTACTTATGCGAATACACTTCGGGATAATAATTCGAATAACAATTTGTCTGTATCGTCTTCTTTACCGTCTTCTACCACTGCTACAAATAACGTAGCCTTGTCAGCAAACATTGCACCTGACCATGGTCATAAGCAGCGAGATGTGTTGTTGTCGACCGCCCTTATCAAAATACGGGACTATAATGGTTGTGTGCATCTCGTTCGCGCGGTTCTTGATAGCGGTAGCACCTCATCGTTCATTACAGACAGATTGTGTAAAAAACTAAATTTAACAACTAGTCAAGTAAATAAGTCTATTCTTGGCATCAACAATATCACTTCGCACGTAGTCAAAACATGTCGGGTTAAGATGACGTCTTTGGATGACAGTTTTGCATTCGAACTTCATTGTTTTGTTCTGTCATACATTACAAGTAACGTACCGTGCCATGAAATAAACATTTCTGATTTCGAGATACCATCAAATATTATTTTAGCTGATCCAACATTTTATAAGCCTGCTGATATTGATTTGTTAATCGGCGCTGACCTTTTTTGGGAGTTGTTAGGATGTCAAAGACTAAAGTTAGGTGCCGGAAAACCAGTCTTATGTGAAACCCGTCTAGGATGGATAGTTTCCGGTCAAATTACTCAAATTTATAATTCAATGCTGTCGATTGACTTAAAGTGTAACCTTTCTAAAATGGTTTCTGATGGCGATAGTAGCTGTGAAGAGCTTAGAACAGAACTGAAAAAGTTTTGGCAATTAGAGGAGGTGAATGCGAAATCATCCGATTCTTACATGCCAGAAGAAAAAATGTGTGAGGATAATTTCGTTAAAAATACGACACGATTATCTGATGGTCGTTTTTGTGTTCGCATACCCCTTAAGAAAGATCCTTCAGTTCTAGGACATTCTTTTAAGAAAGCTACAATATGTTTACAGTCTTTAGAGTGTAGATTAAAAGTTAAGCCAGACTTCAGCAGAATGTATCATGACTTTTTGTTAGAATACAAGTCACTTGGTCATATGACAAACATTAATAAGCCTAATTTATGTACTGGTTATTTTATTCCACATCACGGAATATTACGTGAGTCGAGTACTACGACCAAACTTCCATTGCCCAATGAGATTAGTAAACATTTTGATATTGTAATAAAGTCTTTGCCTGTTTTAAATCATTTCCGTATTCCGCGAATTGTAGTCTGCAAGTTATATACGGAGCTTGAACTCCATATTTTCACAGATGCGTCTGAGTCCGCATATGGTGCTTGCGTCTACATTCGCAGTGTTAATGGTAGAGGTGAGCATTTGGTTCGTTTATTGATGGCCAAGAGTCGAGTGGCTCCCATAAAGCCTACAACAATTCCGCGGCTGGAGTTGTGTGGTGCGGTAGTCGGTGCTCGTCTTTATGAGAAGGTGATGAGCTCACTTCGAGTGAAGATCAGTCGGGTCTATTGTTGGATTGATTCGACCATCGTGTTGGGATGGTTGCAGATGATGCCTACCAAACTTCAACCGTTTGTACGCAACCGCGTTGCTGAAGTTTTGGATAAGGCGGGTAACTGTACATGGCGGCACGTTCCAACCGACCAAAACCCAGCAGACCTAATTTCTCGTGGCGTGGAAATCAGTGTTCTGCAGGATTTAGATCTGTGGTGGTGTGGACCAAATTTCTTAGGACTAGACCCGTCTGAGTGGCCTTCTCAAATTAAGTGTCCAGGACAGGAGTCGTTACCGGAGACTCGACCTAATATAGTGTTAAATACTGTTATTGATGATTCAAACCGAGAGGTTTTGATTGATTTTAGTCGCTATTCTAATTACTCACGGCTTATACGCTCTGTTGCTTACCTATTGACACACACATTATCCAAAGGCTAATTATTTGTCACACGACGAGTTACAAGATTCATTAAATGTTGTCATTATTCTAAGTCAGTCTCAATCATTTCCCGAGTATAATTTACTTGTAAATAAAAGGAGCTTACCTAAAGGGAGCTCTCTTCTCAAGTTCAATGTTTTTTTGGACGACAAAAATATAATGCGAGTAGGCGGACGCCTCGATAATTCTAATTTTGCTTACCATAAAAAGCACCCTATTTTATTACAGTCCACTCATAAGTTAACAAAATTATTATTTCATTTCGAGCATAGAAAGCTGATGCACGCTGGCCCACAATTACTGTTAGCTTCCATTAGGGAATCTTACTGGCCAATAGGAGGTCGCAACTTGGCGAAGGCCTGTTATCACAAATGTGTTCTGTGTCACCGTATGAAGGGCAAGGTTGTCCCTCCGTTGATGGGTAACTTACCACAAGAACGCCTTCGTCCAGGTCATCCTTTTGAGAGCACGGGCGTTGATTATGCCGGCCCTATTATGTGTGCTAGTCGGCAGGGTCGTGGATGCAGGCTAGTAAAGGTGTATGTCGCAATTTTTATTTGCTTTACAACCAAGGCTATTCATTTGGAGCTCGTTGGCGATTTAACTAGCAATAGTTACTTACTGGCTTTGTATCGATTTATTTCTCGGAGAGGTAAACCCCTAGATATTTTTTCGGATAACGGTACCTCATTTGTCGGTGCATACAATGACCTTTCGAAGTTTTTAAAATTACATAGTTCGACCTTGGGTGAAAGTGCAGCGAACGATGGAATAAGGTTCCACTTTATACCAGCATATACCCCGCATTTCGGTGGACTCTGGGAGGCGGGTGTTAAGTCAACAAAGTACCACCTTCAAAGAGTGTTGGGAAATTGTAATTTGACGTTCGAGGAGCTATACACCGCACTGACTAAGATTGAAGCCATCTTGAACTCTCGCCCGCTAACGCCGTTATCTTCAGATCCTGCAGATTATACACCGCTTACGCCAGGACATTTTCTTGTTGGACGGCCTCTTACTTCTTTGCCGCAACCTGACTACCAGGATTACTCTGCCAACCATCTGTCTCGATTCAAAAGGATTGAACAACTACGACAACATTTCTGGAGCAGATGAAGCAAGGAATATGTTGCAGAATTACAAGTGCGGTCCAAATGGCGTTCGTGCAAGAACGGATTGAAATTGAACTCCTTAGTCGTGATTAAGGAGGATAATGTTCCTCCTCTGAAGTGGAGACTTGGACGAGTGGTGGCTGTTCACCCGGGAACAGATGGCATCGCTCGAGTAGCAGACATCCAGACGTCGACTGGAGTCGTTCGGAGGGCATTTAACAGAATCTGCCCATTGCCCCTGTCATCTGAATCTGGTTGAAACCGTTGTTTTCAACGCCCGGGGGCATGTTGGAGCGCCTAATCAACCCACAGCGGCATGTCATATTTATATCCCAGTACCCTTCTGTATAACTCATTGTAAATTAGGTATCACTCATTGTAATGTATCATTTCTTCTTTTCTTACTCATGTCAAATTACTTGCGTTTGTTTTACTCTTTGTCGCTTACACGAAAATATAATATTTATCTTGCACTGAGTATTCCATCATTTATCCATTCAGCAAATCCCGTAAATTCCTGCACAATATATGTATATAAAAATGTTCTGTGCGTGTGTATGAAAGTGAACTCCTCCTAAACGGCTGGACCGATTTTGATGAAATTTTCTGTGTGTGTTCCAGTGGCTTCGAGAATGGTTTAGATTCACAATTGGACCCGGTGGGTAGGTGGCACTGCAGTCGAGTTGTAGGACTTCTTAGATGGATGTCACTCTGGTGACATAACTTACAGTTAACATAACTGCATAACTTAGTACTTATCTATGTCACCCTGGTACCTCTCCACTGCGAAGACCCAAATTGCTGTGTCGAGTAGACACAAGGTAAGTAGGTAGGTAGGTAGGTAGGTAGGTAGGTGGGGTAGGGTAGGCGATTTTTGGAAGAATTATTGATTTGTTAGGTTGATAGGGTAGGTAGGTAGGGTAGGCTGGACCTGGATTTTTGTACCGATTTCCAGGGCAGGACAACGTCTGCCGGGCTCGCTAGTTTTAATATAAAAATATAGGGTTTTGTAAGAAAATTCAAACGATTCATACGATTAGAAGAAAGTGACTGACAGCGGATGGATGCGGGCTGCACAAGACCGGGTTGGTTGGCAATCTCGAGGGTAGACCTACGTTCAGCAGTAGATGGCAATAGGCTGATATCGTCGGGGATAGTGCAAATCCGCGAATCTACCATACGTAAACTGCGCGTATCTGCACTACGTCTAAGTTTACAGGGGAAGGTTATAAGTGCGGTGTCGATACTTGCCCGCCGTAGACAAGCGGTATTGTTATTGGGCGATTCCTTGCATTCTATAGGTCGGACGAAAATCACGTCAAAGAGGTGTCTGGATCGTGCGTACATTGCCCGCGAAATTTTAAATTGGCTATATTTGTCAGATACGCGGAATTATCCAATGCTAGTTACGCAGATTTTTAGTATCCCCCACGATATGATGATGACGATGAAGAAAGTTCACAAGTGATGTTTAAAATATCAAATAATTATGTGTGGTTAACACATAATTATTTGATATTTTAAACATCAGGCCATTATTTTGTCGATGGCTGTCAATATTATTGCACTGTTGGATGTGTGTGAACTTACAGAGTGCTTTTACATTTTGGTTTCGCCTAGTGTTAGTGCAAACGGGCATGTATAAGCTTAGCTTTAGTTCATCATAAATCTGAAGAGGGGTCAGTGTACCTTTTTTTCCTTTTTTTTTCCTGGGATAATTTTCATGTAGGTACTTAGACTAAGTACATGAAAATTACCCCACGATAATTTTAATAAATACTGTTACAATTAAAAATAAGAAAGATATTACATTTGAATTTGGAATCTGTCATTTTTATACGATTGTTCATTGAGTTATCTAATTTTGGCGCTAATACATTGTACAATGTATGAGTGGGGTGAGAAAGAGAACCGAATCGCTCTGATTACATTACACAAAGTTGGTATGGAGCCAAATGCAATTTTTAAAACTCTCCATACGCTTGGTATTAGTCAAAAGTTTGTGTACCGGGCTATTAATAGGTACAATGAGACCTCCTCTGTTTGTGACAGAAAAAGATCTGGCCGTTCACGTAGTGTTCGTACGGAAAAGGTGGTCAAAGCAGTAAGGGAAAGAATTCGAAGAAATCCTGTCCGAAAGCAAAAGATTTTATCTCGGGAGATGAAAATAGCACCCAGAACCATGTCGCGTATTTTAAAAGATGACTTAGGACTTGCAGCCTGTAAGAGACGCACTGGTCATTTTTTAAATGATAATTTAAAAAAGAATAGGGTGGTCAAATCGAAACAACTACTGAAGCGGTACCTACGCAAAGGGAGGTCACAGAAAATTTTTGTTTACGGATGAGAAAATCTTTACAATTGAGCAACATTTTAACAAACAAAATGACCGTATTTATGCTCAAAGATCTAAGGAAGCTTCCCAATTAGTCGACAGAGTGCAACGTGGGCATTATCCGACTTCAGTGATGATTTGGTGGGGTGTTAGCTATGAATGGAGCGACTGAGCCATATTTTTGTGAAAAAGGTATCAAAACATCGGCACAAGTGTATCAAGATACCATTCTTGAGAAGGTAGTTAAGCCTCTTAACAACACCATGTTCAATAACCAAGTATGGTCCTTCCAACAAGATTCGGCGCCGGGTCATAAAGCTCGGTCCACGCAGTCTTGGTTGGAAGTGAACGTTTCGGACTTCATCAGAGCTGAAGACTTGCCGTCGTCTAGTCCCGATCTTAATCCGTTGGATTATGATTTATGGTCAGTTTTAGAGAGTACGGCTTGCTCTAAACGCCATGATAATTTGGAGTCCTTAAAACAATCCATACGATTGGCAGTGAAGAATTTTCCCATGGAAAGAGTGCGTGCTTCCATTGATAACTGGCCTCAACGTTTAAAGGACTGTATTGCAGCCAATGGAGACCACTTCGAATAAGCTTTTCATATTTGAAATTGTTTTATATTTATGTATTAAACTAACACACTGTAAAAGTAATAAATATTATATATTATTTATGGCAAGACTAGTCTTGCCATAAATATTGTCACGAAGAAAAAAAAAATTTATCGCAGGGAATATACCTAGGTATATTCCCTGCGTCTGAGGATAACGGAGGGTTATGTCGAGCTACCGACTAAAACCCCACTGTTCCTCTTGCTACTATGACTCTGAGTAGAGGTCATTGTACCTATGCATCATCATGAAAAACTTTTAATATGGGATCAACCCTGAAATACATTGATGTTCCCATACTAAAAGTCGTTTATAATAATGAAGAGATACAATGACCTTTTTCAGGTTCATGGTAAACAAAAACTAAGTTTGAATAGGTAAGTGTCCCATTTTGACTTACAGGTTTTAGGTAACCAAAGTTGGTTGGTGACGATACTGAAGAGACAGTTGCCTGCACTGGCAATGTTTTTTCAACACGCTTAAACAAAAACATCAATAAATCTGGATCAAAAATTATGGGAGCATAACATAACAATTGTGAGAAAACACAATCCTCGATAGCACCCAAAAAAATACTTAAGTAATGTTCCTTCAATGTTGCGAATATTGTATTAAAAGTGAAAAATATGAGCCGGCTAAGACCGTATGGAATAAGGAGAGCTTAGAAATTGGATTTTGGTATAAAGTTAGAAATTGGCGAACAAAAGTTTTAATACAATAACGCTTTTAGCTCAACATCGTAATTCTGTGTAAGTAACGCTTCGGGTCACAATTGGTTTTTTATTTTTCCTATACTTTGAGGGTTGGAAAACAATCATAGATTAGCTCTTGTTTACGTAGTTCAATAAATTAAGGTCACTTGGAGTGTATAGATAAAGATTTTTACAGAATAGGTGAAAGCTCGTAAATGTGCCTATTTAATGAAATAAGATGTTTACGAGCTTAACTAATTTGGAAAGTTATGTTGATGATTTTAATTACATGAATTTATTATAATTCTGTAAATGCGTACTTGTTTTTTCCGTGAATACTTTTTTTATTACAATACAACCGGATACTGAGCTGTAAATTGCAAAAAACTAAAGAATATTTGGATTTCGTGGGTTACCCTAGCGCATCCTTCTTAACTGAGACCATTCCTGAGGTAGCTGTGGGCTAATTCACATAACTAAAGAAGTGCTGTTGCAGTGCAGTTGCAGTTAAGTTTTGATCAAAACAACGCTTTTCGTATTCTCTACCGCTGTCAGTTTGTCAGACACGCTCGCGTCAAGTTCGCGTTACGCGAGCGCAATAACGGCATTCTACTGTTGAGCGTCTTTGGTGCGTGCATCGGAACGCAACATGATCGGTATTCTACTTTTCGTTTTTTCGTTTGACGTCTCAAAATGAAAGTTAAAAAACACTAAAATCTGTACTGGGGTATTATTTTAATATTATAATAACGCCATATTCATTGAAATGTAATCGATTCTAATCGATTATTTAGTGAGTAATATTTTTTCTCTTATGTGGCTACACCATAAGTAAGTTTGGTTATCGTACAGCAGCAGACGTGCTGTTCACGCGTAGCGCAGTTCAAAGATTACAAGAATACCGTTTATCACTCAAACTTGAACTTAACTGCAACTGCACTACAACTTCATTCGCGCGTCATAAAATTACCTGAATAATATAGCCTTCCGTGCGGTGAGGTAGGGGTGTGATGACGTGGCGTGAGAGCTCACTGATACGTCAATTTGCGACAACTGTTACCCCTCCCGCACCGCGCAGCTACCTCAGGAGCGGTCTCAGTTAAGGCACTAACAAGTGACTTTTGCAGATTTTAAACTGACAATCACGTCAAAATGTGTAGTGTAAATGATTTGAAAAAAATATATGTTAAACTAGAACATTCTCTTAATCATTTAGTATGTGAATATTTTTAATTAAGTTCATATTAAATAGTTTAATAAACTCGTGAAGTTGTGTCTGACGCAGATAAAACATTGAAAATCACACAAAATCTACCAAGAATATTTAAACGAAATTTTTACTATCTTACAGACAAATTTATTATCTATCTTTTAGTATACGCCTTTTTTTAAGTTAAAGAATACTATCTTTTATTTAATTTTTTCGACTAAACTTTGAGAGTTTTGGACGCAGCGCATACGATTCTCTGGTCGTTCTAGGTCGCCGGCATAATATATGGTCAGGCTTTACTGTCGCTAGGAAAGCATTCCTCGATCTCACTTCACCAAAATTCACAGAGTAAGATTTTTGCAGAGTACACCGGCTTAACAAACACAAACTCACAAACAGAATAGGTAATAGAGATATTATTATTGAAGCTGTAAAAGCAATGTTTCATATTTTCTCCTACAAATTGTATTAATAAATCTTTTTGTTATTAAGTAACGAAATACAAAAAGGAGAATTAATTTTAAAGAGCAAGTGCTACGTTAGTCATCAAAATGTGGACATTTGTGTTGCTACTTATGCACTATAGTACAACTGTATTAATATAATTATAATATAATATGTGGGGACATTTTCACATACGGCCATTTGACCCCAAACTAGGGAGACCCTGTACTACGGGTGTCAGACCGCTGATATACATACACAATTTTTTTTTAATATATAGCATCTTTAACTGACACGGCACCTTATATACATATTATTTCACGGTAATAATCTTTAGTCATCTAGTCTTCTTGCTGGTAAAAAATCTATCTCTTCTCAAAAAAGTTCTCTATACCTAGTCTTGCCATAAATATTGTCACAAAGAAAAATTTTTTTTTTGTTACAAATAATATTTATTACTTTTACAGTGTGTTAGTTTAATACATAAATATAAAACAATTTAAAATATAAAAAGCTTATTCGAAGTGGTCTCCATTGGCTGCAATACAGTCCTTTAAACGTTGAGGCCAGTTATCAATAGAAGCACGCACTCTTTCCATGGGAAAATTCTTCACTGCCAATCGTATGGATTGTTTTAGGGACTCCAAATTATCATGGCGTTTAGAGCAAGCCGTACTCTCTAAAACTGACCATAAATCATTATCCAGCGGATTAAGATCGGGACTAGACGACGGCCAGTCTTCAGCTCTGATGAAGTCCGAAACGTTCACTTCCAATCAAAACTGCGTGGACCGAGCTTTATGACCCGGCGCCGAGTCTTGTTGGAAGGACCATACTTGGTTGTTGAACATGGTGTTGTTAAGAGGCTTAACTACCTACCTTCTCAAGAATGGTATCTTGATACACTTGTGCCTATATTTTGATACCTTTTTCACAAAAATATGGCTCAGTCACTCCTTCATAGCTAACACTCCACCAAACCATCACTGAAGTCGGATAATGCCCACGTTGCACTCTGTCGACTAATTGGGAAGCTTCCTTAGAGATTTGAGCATAAATACGGTCATTTTGTTTGTTAAAATGTTGTTCAATTGTAAAGATTTTCTCATCCGTAAGCAAAATTTTTCTGTGACCTCCCTTTGCGTACCGCTTCAGTAGTTGTATCGATTTTACAACCCTATTCTTTTTAAAATTTTCAGTTAAAAAATGACCAGTCCGTCTCTTATAGGCTGCAAGTCCTAAGTCATCTTTTAAAATACGCGACATGGTTCTGGGTGCTATCTTTATCTCCCGAGATAAAATCTTTTGCTTTCGGACAGGATTTCTTCGAATTCTTTCCCTTACTGCTTTGACCACCTTTTCCGTACGAACACTACGTGGACGGCCAGATCTTTTTCTGTCACAAACAGAGGAGGTCTTATTGTACCTATTAATAGCCCGGTACACAAACATTTGACTTATACCAAGCGTATGGAGAGTTTTAAAAATTGCATTTGGCTCCATACCAACTTTGTGTAATGCAATCACAGCGATTCTGTTCTCTTTCTCACCCCACTCCATTTTAATATCGCAAAATATTGTACAATGTATTGGCGCCAAAATAAGAAAACTCAATGAACAATCGTATAAAAATTACAGATTCCAAATTCAAATGTAATATCTTTCTAATTTTTAATTGTAACAGTAAATACTATGCCTATGTAATACTAATACTGGCCATAAATACTATATCAACGTTAATTGTTCACAGTCAAAGAATCAGAAATATTAATTTCCTTTTGTTCATACTGTAATTGAAATATTTCAATCGATCATTAATAATTATATATGCACCTACTTACGTAATAATTTTTAACCTAGTAATTTTGACTTGTAATTAATAAATAATGAATGTCTACCTGTAACGAACTTAACTCAGTGTTAGTTACTACAACGAGGTTAAAAATTATAAAATGTCATACACAACGAGCCCGTGTAACCAACGAAATTAAAAGATAAACCTGACTGGCGCAAGCGGGCTTTATCTTTCTTTAAATATAAAAAATCTTGTGTCATAGTGTTTATTATAGAACACCTTCCGACACGGCCGGAAAATGTTTGTGTAAATAGGTATATTTGATAGGTCAGGTAGTAGACAATTTTTTTTTAATTTCTAGGTTTGGCAATACAACGTTTGCCGGGTCAACCAGTAATAATATAAAAAAACATAACCCTCCTTCTGGCGCAGTCGGGTAAATAATAATAAATCATTTTATTTCGGACAACTACAAGACCCATATCTTGCTAGTAACAGGTTTGCACAAACACTATTGTAAGTAACTTAACTAAAAACGAGTTAATGGGAGGACCACCCATCCTCTAGAGTAACGAAATATGTACTAGAGTATAAAATATACAGAATACATATTCTCGCAAATTGCCTTACTATGGTGGAGGAAGTATCAGCCACCACAGCCTTCAGGATGCTATTGTGATTGCCTTTTATTCTGCTCAGGAGCGCAGCCGTTTTCTTGCAGATATTGCAAACCCAACGGTATGCGTAAACGCGAACCTTAATCTACTATCCCTAAAACTCAAAGAATACCAGCCTCAAATTAATTCCTAAATATTTCACAATCGTAATAAGCACTATTCAAGCACAAGTTTCTAAAGTCCAACTTTTAATGCCTGCACAGAACGATAAGCATTTGAAACAACAATATTGTTCAACTTGTTTATCCGTTGGCAGATTAAAATGGAAATTAAATAGCAAAGAGGACTTTGCAAATAATTCATTCAATATTAACCGACTTTTAGACATCCTTTTGTTGCTGTAATTGTAGGTATCACTACCTGAAAGTCTTTGTTTAACGGAATAAAAAATAACTATGCTGAAAAATTCGCGGCCTGTTGTCTGTGTAAATGATGGTATTTCATTACTGCTGAACATTTATTTTATTTTTTTGCCCCGAGGAAATATTACTGTAGTTTTAAAGAAATCCTAGGTCTGCTTTGCTTGTTAGATATTGTTTATTTTCTTAAAGAAATTCTTTCATCCAAGATTTGGCAAGATATTCAGCTAAAAAGATTCCCGTATACTTTTCGCAGATGTAATCAACCTGAGGAAAATTTAAACAAATGATTAAAAAAAAAAACTATTTCTGACAATATCGTGTAACGTGCGTGTGTAAGCTACTAAAGTAAGTATTTCAGCTGCATCCAGATAGACTGGAAGCCGATAGTTGGAAAAAGCTAGGTATTGTAAATGTCGCATGCTTAAGGCATGCTAGTAGAAATCATTGACTAAATGTTTTGTCTAAACACTCTGGATTCATTCGAGAACCTTTTTGTATTTAGAAGTCTTATTTTTAGGAAGGTAGGGTTTGACCTGGAGCCGTCAGTGGCCGACGCGCTTTTCCGATAATACAAATGTTAAATTGCTTTGCCTTGTTTAATTCCAATTATTGCACATCTTAATTCCCCCATTCCCATTCCATCACCGGACGAGCAGGCGAAGCGTCACCGCTATACGGTTGAAGTTCCACGGTCTCGAACCAAGCGCTTTACTTCCACATTTATTGTGCGAACTGCCAGACTGTGGAATTCACTGCCCGCCTCTCTATTCCCCGATACATATAATCAGGGTATCTTCAAGGCACGAGTGAACCGGTTTATTCTAGGCAAGCGTGCTCCACCTTAGGCCGGATCATCACTTAAGATCAGGTGAGATGCGCTCAAACGCAAGCCTATAACAATATAAAAAAAAAAAAAAACCAAGAACCTCCTCTAACACAGGAAATACAGACATCGATCCGGTGCCGTAATGACTCAGCAAGGTTCGACCTCTTATAGTACCTGGATAATTGCCATGCATCAAGCAAGCATCTACATTTTTTATCTGCATCTTTAAGTCTGAAATCGCCAAGTCGTATTGACCAAAGCATGGCGATCAGCTGGTCTATTCTGAAAAAATCTTCGCTGGTCAATTAAGGTGAAGTGAGGTGTCATCCCACCCGCAATGCTATTCAGTAAAAGTCTCTATCGGTGAAGTAAGCAAGAAGCAAGCCGTCAATCCAGCGTCGGTGATCACTGAAGTTTGATTTTTACAGTACCTCTAGCAGTGAAGTATGCTTTCTTTGTATGAAAAAGTGGCCTTAGCCCTGCAATGGGGAGAGATATATGAGAGATATAAGGCTGATAAGTATTATAATAGAATCCAATTATTTTATTCAATTCAATTCTATTTAAAGATTCCTTTTCATCACACAACACACCGCCATCTTTTAACGAATAGATACGGAGATCTACCAGCGCTTGATACTCTATCTACAGGAAATGTTACGAAGGGAGAGGTCTATTGTGAAGCTGCAGATAATATCTAAAAGGAACACGTGTTATACATACAGTTACAGTAATTGTAGGCACGAAATAGAATAGGCAGATATCCCATTGAATTTGGGGAGTGAATATAATGTTGGAATTTGCCAAAGATCTTGCATTGTATAGTTTGAAATCCTGCTTCAGGCAACTTCTGAATACGTGTATTGTCTGTATGTACCGCGTAATGTTATTTATTAATTTATTTATTTATCTATGCATGGAAGACTTACAGCTACAAAAACTTAACAACAAAAAAGGAAACAATAGTCGACAGAAAGCCAATTACAAGTCTTCGCGTTTAGACGTTTCTTCATAAGAAAGCGCTTCATGTGTAGTTTTCACCTAAACCTTCACTATGTCGTTCGAATTCAATTCGTGGTGAGTATAAGAATGGCTAGTGTATTTTGTAATGTTACTCTTTTCACGAACATTTTCTATACTGTTGCCTCTATAGAGAAAACTCAACCAAATTGAAACTTAAATTCAATCTCAAGCTCAGGCAACCTAGCTATATCAATTGGTAGCTACAACAATTGGTCGGAAGCTACACGAAAACAAGGCTTTTACTGAAGTGGTAGTCAGTAGTGCAAAAAGTCGTTAATATTTTATAGCTGCAATATGGAAACATCGAACGAGAATGGACTATCGTAATCCTTTAATACTAGTGCACTAACAGCTGGTGTCCATGTACTTGCAGAAGTCCTTGTATTCATACCATTAATGAAATTACTTTTAGTGCTTTCAACGGTATTTTTTAACGTACCACTCTTCTCGTTTGCATTTCATACTTGCCAGCGTTTCCAGCACTTTAAAGCGCTTGAGGTTGTGAAGGACTAACTTAAAAGCGCTTGAAACGTTGGAAATGTAGAAAAACATTAATGAATCATCTAAGTAGATGTGGTTTTATGTTCATTTATAATCAATTCTAAAGTTAAAGAAAACATGATGATTATTTGTAAATATAGAAGAGAAATACGAATAACAAGTTGCGTTTGCACTAGTTAAGACTGGCTAGACACAAAAGCTTATTAAACAGTATTTACTATGTTTACAGATAACAAATGTATTAATTTCTTATGACCATATACTGGTCTGGAATTACCTAGACTAGAGCCAATGAGAAAAGCAGTTACGTTAGCATATTCAGGAATCTACATAGGCACTGTTTAGTCAAGCAGATCATTAAGTTAATTAGCAATAATGTTTACTAACCTAGCTAGGCTCATCCTCTACCAAATCAAGGATTCTAAATCACGAATTTTCCATGTTTTCTTGTCAAGTGTGGTTCGTCATTGTACGTACAACCCGGGTTTTAAAGAAGCCCTATTCAAGAGCAGTTAAGAAGGTCAGGGGTGCTTACATTCGATCCAATTTGAAACCAATCTACATGGCCGACCTGGTACTCACAACGCGTGACTGTCGTTGATAAATTGGCACAGCAGCTCCACATCTAGGGAGTTTGAGATATAATAGAGACTCAATTAATTGCTTTTCAGATGGAGTGTTAGGAAGCCTAAAGAATATGTATACTTAATACTATAAAGCTGAAAAGTTTGTTCATAATTGAGGTAATCTTCTCTCTCGAAGCGAAAATTCTTTCGCTGTTCTTGAGCTCAACTGTCCAATTACCAGACACAATAGTTAAACGATCATAATATATACTCATATTACTCTATACTCTATACTCATATACTACTATTTTATCCTTTGTTGACTTCCACTCCATGCTTAATTTCCACGCGAAAGACGTCGCGGGCAAAAGCTAAATAGCTAAAGGTCACTTGTTGATCATACTTGCTGATGCAATGGAAAGATGTGAAATTGCCAGGACTAATCCTCTGTTTTGATCCATCGTTGATGGGTTACGGAGTATTATGGTCCAAGAACCCGTGAAATCACGTCGTCCATTGTCAGACAGTATAGTTAAAAAGCCAGTTAGTAAAGCCTCCGTGATCTAAACTTAATAGTCGGACATACGCAGATAAAGAAACTTTGAAGTTTTATCACATAAAGAAGGTCAGCTGGGCCTCAAGTCTGCTATTACAATAGTGTCAGAATGGTCTATCATTGATTTCATAATTGTTGATTTTGACAAGTTTGGTAATCTACTAATAATATGGCGTCATTATGACTTTCCAATGATCAACCACTGACACTCCATTGAAAGAAATGATATAAAATGGTAATCTCGTACATAATGACAAATTAATCGACCATTATGAATTTAGCAGATTACGAAATTTTGCAAAATGACAATGGGATCGTGTTGGAATGACGAAATTATAAAAATAGCAGACTTGGCCCCCTGATCGTAGCGGGTTATTATTTCTTTTAGTTAGCGCTCAATAGACTGCGCACCCAGGTAGGCCGCTGCAAACACAACCTAGCAAAATGGGGGATAATAGATCCCACCGACCCCCAGTGTGAGTGTGGTGATCCTGACCAGACAATGGCCTACTTACTACAGTGCCCAAAGTGCCCCTACACCTGCACCTTAGAGGACATTAAAAACGCCACTAATGCTGCGATACATGTGGCTACCGACGGGGCCCAAGTAGTCTAACAAAAAAAGGAAAACCATCGATTCGAAAAGAAGAAGATTTCTTTTAGTTGACTGATTGTTGTCTGTAGTGTGTAAGTTGCAAGGTAAAAATTTCCCACGGATTTCTTTTTTTTAACTGGCCACGGCAAAATCCAAAATGAAGGGCAACGATTTTATTTCAGGGTTATTTTTAAATATTCTGGAGTGTGTAAGAATATTCGTATTTTCTGAAGTTATTCCTATTGATTTGTGTTCCAGTATATTATTCCCATTCTGTTCTGGCCGTGAAACAAATAAATAAAGATCTGTTTATCGTTCTCCGCTTTTGCTGAAGGAAAAAGAGTGATTATTGTGATAAATGATAGTCGTTATTCTATTGTCCGTAATGTCACACAAAGTTATGTTCTATTGCAGCATTCAATTCAATTCAATTTAGTTCATTTTTTTTTTTTTTTTTTTTATAATATGTGGACACATTAATTTCACACATGGCCATCTGACCCCAAACTAGGGAGACCCTGTACTATGGGTGTCAGACAGCTGATATACATACACAAATACATTTTTTTTTTGTAAATACATTCATATATAGATAAACAACACCCAGACACAAGGCAAACACACTTGTGATCACACAAATGATTACCCTGGGCGGGAATCGAACCCGCAACACGCTGCGCAGCAGTCGATTGCTCAGCCACTGCGCCAACGCACGAACATGTTTCATTCTGTTTATGAAATGTTTTCAACTGGAAGGTGCAGAAATAAAGGTGCGGACCCATGATATCACTGGCAATACCCCAGGGCCAAGTCTGCTATTACAATAGTGTCAGAATGGTCTATAATTGATTTCATAATTGTTGATTTTGACAAGTTTGGTAATCTACTAATATAATGGCGTCATTATGAAAATCAATGATAGACCATTCTGACACTATTGTAATAGCAGACTTGAGGCCCTGGTGGTATGGTGGGTCTAAAACAATACCACTGAGAAAATCGTTTGGGTTAGGTTAGAACTGACACAGTTCCAACTGTGACCATTAAAGCGCGAAGGCGAGCGAGTACCAGATCCCCTCTATTGTTGGTGAATCCCAAATTGTAAGCTATGTTTAATGTAAACATATCCCGGTGATTTGAGATCAGCGGGTGTCAACTATTTGGGCGCGACCTGATTGAAAGGGCAGACGTGTGATTAGAATGGAATTAGATTGTATTTATGTGTGTAATTTAAGTTTGAAATTGATTAAATAGAGTAATAGCAACAATTGCCTTTCAATGCAAGAAACGTAGTGGAGTGACTGTGTAAAGTGATAGCGAGATCGAGTCAGAAGGAATTTATAAAATGGTTAGGTTAGGTGAGTGGTATAGTTTTAGATCCACTATAGCACCAGGGGTATAGCCAGTGGAATTGTGGGTTCGCAATAAGAAGACGGATGTCTCAAATGAACGCTACTTCAATACTGTCTTGACAGAGACAGTACACTTACACATTCTCATTATAAGGAACTACCTATGTGTGAGTGGTGTAGCACACACGTTAGTTTAGCTGGGTCATTAAATATTTTGACCGTCATTTGTTTTTGAATTGTAACAAGGTATAATTTTAATCAACAATGCCTGACATATTTTGTTGATGCGTGCCATTAATTAATTTATAATTACTGAGCCCTCAAAAGTTGGCAGTTGATTGACTTAATAGAGGAGAAAATAATAAGCGTTAATTAATGAGAAAATGAACTGGTAAAGCCATAGTCTGCAGTTGTAGGAAGGGTCAGCTGAAGAATGAACCGAGGTAGGTACTGCAAGGGCTGCATGCATTTAGCCTGCTGGTCGAAAGCATGGTGAATGTTTCGTCTAAACGGCACTCTGGATTCGTTCGTAGAAGCGTTTCGTATTTAGAAACGTTACTCGTATTTTTATAACAAGGATAATGTTTGACCTAGCACCGCCGTGTTTGTTGTCAGTGGCCAGTGTGCTCTTTCGATAATATAAAAGTGCTAAATGCTTTGCCGTGTTTAATTCCAAGAAGTCTGACACAGGATATACATACACCGATCCGGTACCGTAAGGGCTGAGCAGGGTTTGAGCTCTTACTGTAGGTACCTATAGTTAGACGAACGAGGAAGTACGTACGAAAAGTTCGGCAATTTTTACACGCTTTTTATTAGCTTCACCTGTATGTTTGTATGTTTGTTTGTAACCGACTTCTTTGGGCGCGATTTTGACCCACTTTAAAAGGCCAGATTTCGTTCAAACTTTGTAGATTTATCGAGGACCGATGACAATACACTAATTTGATAAAATTATTAAAAAAAAAAACAAAAAAAAAAACATAAGTCGTTCAAAATTAGTTGCCGAAAAAACCGCTATTATATAATAATAATAATAATAATAATAATAAATTTTATTGCATAACAAACTTCACATTGCACTGCAAACATTCAGTTGACATGATTTAATCAATATGACTTAAACATAAGAGTACAATAATTTTAAACTCTATCCCTTAAACTAGGTCTAGCCTGTATCTTAAGAGATAGGGTTCAGCCATTTCGTTGGACAAATTATATTTATTAAAAGACAACAACAAGTGAAACCAGTGACGATGTGGAACTTATAGATGAACATAAAAAAAAAAACGAAAAACTAAAACTAAGAAGGTATGAATCAATTGCGTATTTTTGGGTGAGTGTGTGGTGTTGAGTGTGGTGTATATGTATAGTAAAGTGTGATGATAGGAGATATATTAAGTATGTGTATGTTTATGAGATATATGTTAGTAGATTTTCTGTTGTGGTATAGTCCTGCTGAAGTAGCCAATGAGTGATTTGTTGTTTTAGAGTGTATCTGTTTGAGTCAAGTATGTTAAGTTTTCGGTGTAATTGCTTGTATAAATGCGTACCTATGACGTAGAATTGGTGCTTTGCAAAAGATGTTTTATGTCTTACCCCGGAAGGGATGTTTGTGCGTTTGTCTGGGTTAGACCTGGGCATGGTTCTATGGGTTCTGAGAACAGCTTGCAGGATAAAGAGCTGCCTAACCGTTAGAACTTTGCATTCCTCGTATAAACGCACTGTTGGGAATCTATACGGTTTACGAGTCATGGTTTTCAGAACAGCTCTTTGAGCTCTCTCAACCCTCATGAAATTTGTTTTCATTGCACCACCCCAAGCAGTAATACAGTAACCGATGATGGACTGGCACAGCGCATAGTATATCATTTTTAATATATTGACGTCAGCAGAATCTCTTAGGGATTTAAAGATATAGATGAGACGCATTGTTCGGCTCGTAACCGCTTCGAGTTGCTTGTCCCACCTTAAGCCACTATCAATTTGAAGACCCAGGTATTTCACACTTTCAGCTCTTGGTAGAATGGGACAGGAGCACAAAGTTGGGTTACAGCAGGAGTGAGCAGATATTTTAAAAGTCGAAGACGCCCTTGTAGTGCGTTTAATTGCGAAAGGAATGTAACTGGATTTATCTAGGTTCAGTGTAAGTAAATTTTTGTTGAACCAGTTCATAATACTTTTCAAAGCTACTTCCGCCCTATCTTTGACTACGTCCCAAGTTGGTCCGTGAACGAGAATCGCGGTGTCGTCGGCATATGTGAATATCTTGCAATTCGGAAGGATCATCTTACAGAGGTCATTAATATATATTTGGAACAATGTGGGGCCTAAAATGCTTCCTTGGGGCACACCGTAAGTAATGGTTTTCTCTTGGCTAATGTACGTTTCTACTACGTATAAACTAGGAAGGTACTGCACAAGCGCCCCTGGTAGAATAAATGTACATAATATTTATAGATATAGATATAACCAAACTAAAAAGTAGAAAATAAATAATAGTTTTAAAAAACTAAAAACACGCTTTTTATAAAATAAAATAATTTATTGAAATTTATTTTCTATTTTTTAGTTTGGTTTTCTATAAAAAGCGTGTTTTTAGTTTTTTTAAACTATTATTTTTTTACCATGTGTCACCCTAAGTCCGCGAACTTTTAGGATAACATGTCGGCTAAATACGTGGAAAAGCTCTAAGTAAAAGCCGGACAGATCGATCGGTGAAAGCTCCGCTGGCCGCGGTCGGTCTGTGGATCCATCCATATCATACTGAGTTCTCTCCGTGCCTCGAAAAGCACGTAAAACCGTTGGTACCGGCTGTCATTCGTAGATCTTTGGCAGTCGTTATGGGTAGTCAGAAGCCAGAAAGTGTGCTAAGCAGTCCTACCAAGCCTTGGTAGGATTGGGGTACCAAGGGGTGTCGTGTTACCCAATCACTGGATTGGTGACGTCCGATAGGCAGTCGCTCGATGTAAAATACTGATATTCAGCTGCATCCGGCTAGAATGGAAGCCGATATCCCAACATGGGAAAAGGTAAGGCAGATGATGATATCGGCAAAATACGTCAACGTTGGTCATCGTCGTCGGCGTAATAACATCTATTGCGAATGAATACAACTACAACAAACATGGAATTCAATTCGATTTAGAATAAGAATTGCCACGGGAAAATCCCACTTATAAGTATATCAAGACTCAAATGCCCAATTCGGATGGCGAATCGCTTACGATTCGAAGTCACCTTGTTCAAACAGCTTTCAATTATGTACTCTGTATAATTTTATAAAGAGAAAAGGTTGTATTAGTTCCTGAATGTGGGATATAAAATAAATGGAAGGAATAAGCTCGTTATCTGTGCGCACAGGAAGGTAGGCAGCTAGTGAACTAGAAACATCGTTATGACACTTTATTTATCTGTAATGGAGAGATTTCTGTTGACCCATGTTTCATTTTACTGTGGATAAAAAGGTCGCATAAATTTTCGGTTTGTTCGGTAAAAATTAACCTGTGAGATTCCTGGTGAATTCATTTAAGTATTTTATTTTAAAGAAAGCTTACAGACGAATAGCAATATAATTTAAATATGAGGACATCACACACACAGCTATCTGACCCCAAAATAGGCAGACCCTGTACTAAGGGTGTCAGACAACTGATATACAAATACATACACAAGTGCTCATCACGCAAATGTTTGCCCTGGGCGGAATTCGAACCAGCGATCCTATGCGCCGGAGGCAAGTACACTACCGTCAAGTCGTATACTTGGGTAATACAATTGCTGTCACAGTACAATATATAAATAAACACATAAATATCAAAGTACAAGTGATACAAGCGGAGTGTTGACAATAACAGACGCTCTTGCAGGCTCGCTAGGTAGAATGGGCTTGAGGTCAGCTGTCATCCCTATTGATGGGGTTTCACAACAAATTTTGCTAAAGATCACCTCACCAAAATTCATTAAGAGATTTTGTTATAGATTACACCGACAAGATTCGTTTTCCCTCATCTGTGGTAGGTACCTAGTGTACGAAATATTTTCATCTTTTCATGAACCGTATTAAATCAAAGGTCAGATTTTCACCAAAATGATGAAGAAATCAGAAATCTCATAATAAACAATAGCTATTCCGATATAGAAGATTTATTAAAATAACACAAACACATTGGTCGTTTGAGACATCTCTGCAATATTTGTCTCATGTCTCTATGGAGGAGGAAGGAAATGCCTATGGCTATTAATCTAAGCAAACAAGGCGGTAAACACAGAGCCTCCTTTACCGGGAACTAGGTAGTATAAACCCCACTAATGCAGGCCACACACGTAACGATATACCTACCTACTTGCACAAGTACGCTTTAACGTGTGTGGAATGAATTTGTGGAAGTATCTGAGCCATTTGAGGAGCTTGTGGCTAAGTAAAAGCCGTACAGATCGATCGGTCAAAGGTTAAGCAACGCTTGCCACGGTCGGTCTGTGGATGGGTGACCATCCATTTCATGCCGAGTTCCATCCGTGCCTTGGAAAGCACGTAAAGCTGTTGGTCCGCCTGTCATTCCTAAATTTTTGGCAGTCGTTATGGATAGTCAGAAGCTAGAATGTTTGACAACCAGTCTTAGCAAGGGATATCGTGTTACCCAGTACCTAACGTTTTGGAGGTTCGATAGGCAAGTCGCTCACTGGTATTCAACTGCATCAGGTTTGACTGGAAGCCGACCCCAACATAGTTGTTACAACACACACACACACACACATACACACATATACACGAACATAGTTGTAGTCGTTAGTGGTGCGAGTTCCGACTCAGTATGAGTTTTGGCCGGAGGGTGTCGTATTTCGGCGATTCCGCGGAAGGCTAGGCGACATTACGCAGCGCAACACGACGCCGCGGCGCCGTCGCTTCGTGTTCAATAGTTTAATTATATTTTTTTTGTGTTTTTTTTATAAGTATGTATAGTCTGTAAGGTATAAATACCTTATGACCTTACCTTATGGGTCTTTGATTCCCGAAATAAATGGTTTATTATTATTATTAAAAGGCTAGACAGATGTTGATGATCTGAGCCATTTGTGGGCACGACGGAGTCACGCTGGTCTAGTGCAAGTCTAAACTTGCACAAGTGTATCGTTACGTGTTTGGCTACCATAACTATGGATGCATTTACCATGCATCTCGGTTATGGATTATCCCCCAAGGATTATTCAGTGTGTTCCTTGGCAGATATACCAGGTCTCTAAGTAACAGTAGCGACCAAGTCTTCAGTCATGTGTTACATAACTGAAGACTTGGTCGGTTAGTTATTATATAGCAATTATCTGACTCACCTTCGCATAAATGGTCGAGATTTTCTAGAATACGAATCGATAGATAGATTTTAATGATCCATCCATACTTTAATATAATATTTTTATAATACAGGATGTTCCGGAAAGGGGGTGTACATCCAAAGGGATGTTAATGTACTCGTGAAACTGAACAACATTCAACAGAAAAAAAAAACAAAAAAAGAAATTTTAGACTCCAGTCTCCATACAAAATTTAGGCGGCAAGTTCAAATTTTCGATGAAGAGTGCCAATTTTTTTTTTTAATTTCGATTTTTTTTCTGTTGAATGTTGTTCAGTTTCACGAGTGAATTGACCTTCCTTCAGATGTATACCCTCTTTCCGATACACCCAGTATTGTAAATGCGAAAGTAACTCTGTCTGTTACGCTTCACGACGAAACGGCTGAACCCATTTTAATGAAAATTGGTATGAAGATAGTTTGGACCTCGGGGAAGGACATAGGCTACTTTATAATCCGGGACTTCGACGGCTCCCGCGATAACCGACGTCCACGCAGACAAAGTCGCGGGCAAAAGCTAGTTATTTTATATTTTACTAACTGACCCGACGGACGTTGTCCTGTCAATCGATTTTTTAATTTTCTTACCGTATAAACCTTCCCTAGACTTCCACAAATATTTCAAGACCACAATTGGCAAAATCGGTCCAGCCGTTCACGAATTTTAGCGAGACTAACGAACAACGATTCATGTTTATTATATAGAATAGAATAGAATAGATTTACTTTTCTCAAATGGTAGAAAAATGTAAAAGAATTACAAAATTCTATCGATTCGTATTCTAAAAAATCTCAACCATTTATGCAAAAGTGGGTCAGCTAATTGCTATGTTTATTTTAAATAAATTATTATCCTCAGGTTTCCCCTTGCACATACACTCCCCCTTTCTCTTACACACACACACACACATACTCACACACACAACACATACCACTTACACCACTCACACACACACACACACACCTAGTAGACACCGTTCTTGCTATCATTTTTTCTTTGTTAATTTTAATTGTCTTTGTACCTAAATAGTTTCCAATTTTGTGCTTAGTTATTACAAAATGTAGAATTTCAACTTATTGTAACTAATTAAGAATTACATAAACACATCTGCTTAGTTCATAACTATTTCTGTAATATTAATCTCTTTTTTTTTTCTACTTTTTATTCTATAAACTGGGCACAGTTATCGGCTATAATGATAATAGAGGGTGGGCGCTGATGCCCATAATTACAAGATATTAAGTTATCTTAGTTTAGGTATTGGTTGCAACTCTAATATATAACTTTTAGAATTTTTATTGTAACACTACATTTACTTACTTGAAGGTTTGCACCTTCAAGTAAGTTAATAAACTATTTTTATTTATTATTTTTATTTGACGGCACGGTTAGTGCCACGGGTTCGATTCCCGCACGGAACAATTATGTATGTTTGTGTATGTGAGTTTATATGTTTGTATGCGCACAGGAAAGAATTGTAATGCAGGGTAACGTTATTAAAAAAAAACTTTAACGAACGTAAAAAAAGTTGTACAACATTCCCTTTTCCCTTAACACGGAATTCGAAAGATAATAATCGTTTAATAATAATCGAATAATCGTATAATAATAATCGTATAATCGTATAATAATCATCATCATCATCGTATCGTATAATCATTGATACACTAGATAATACATAGAAATCCTAGCTAATATACGCGAAGCCTTCGATAATCAAGTCGGACTCAGACTAACAGTAATGAAATCAGACTCTTTCAAGCTCAGAAAAGCGCTAGAATGAAGAAAAAATACGTACTTGACTGTGTACCTATATTCGTAGACTGTTAAATCCCAAGAGCCCTCAGGTATTAACGTTGATGTGTATATTTCATGCTTAAAAGTGACAAGAGAGCTTTTTATCGCCGTTTCAAGACATTATTCACGTTTAAATTTATGAAGAAATTTAGTTTTGGCTTTTTCCTTGTAAATACGTTTCTTTCATGGTTGAGTTTAGACAAATATCCTGTTTTTGTTGTGACGCCTGGTATTGAACAAAGGATAATTTTGGTACCCCAAAAGATAAGACGGAAGAGAACGGAAATTTCGAAACGCGATTGCGTAAGTATGTCATATTATACAAAATTGATAGAATCCAGGCTAATTCCAAATTCCAAACTAAAACCCCATTTACGCCGTGCAATTTAGTTGCCTGTTAAATGCAATAAATTGAAGCAACAATGAAAGTTGCGCCGTCTGAACAGTGCTTAGACGATGCAAGTAACTGATTGCTTCAATTTGATTGTATGCAACAGGCAAGAAACTTGCATCATGTAAATCGGGCTTTATATTATAAATACATATACGAAATTAACTCTCTCTGCTACGCTTTGACGCGGACGGATGATTCACGCGGACGAAGTCGCGGGCAAAAGCTAGTCTACTATAATACTCTTGTACCAGCGGGAAAACCCGCTTATTTTTACAGTTCATAGTTACCTATTTCACCCCTATCCTTGCCAGCAAAGTTATAACTATAAAAATCAATTGTCTACACTAGATTGCCGTAGAAAAGCCTACCTTCCTCACAAATGCTCCGTTTTAAGACAGGGGTAGGTAAAGTGGAAGAAGTAAAAGCGAACTTTAGGCCTTTTTACCCAGTTGTGTGTGTTCAAACTTTGCCAATTCCACGAGCTGGAACATGTTACAATCTAATCAAAAATTAAACCGTATAGTAGGAAACAGGAGTCAGTCAAACGAATGGGGTATAAAATGTTACGGTCTGATTTGGCCCTTCCATAAAGGCAGAGACATATGAGGCGTTGGGTGTCCAATCGAACGAATGTTGGATTCTTTACGCATATTATATTCAGAACGGGTGGTCATTCCGCAATTTTGGACAATCGCTCTCGAAAAAAGAGCTCTTTTTAATGCGTTTTCCAAAAAACACCAAATTCTTTTAATAATAGTAATAATAATTATCTTTATTTAAGACAAATGTCCGTACAGTTTTACAACAGATAGCGTTAGTAAAGTTGTTAATAGTACACACAAAAATAAAAAAAGGTGTTAGTAATTTGTTAGTAAACAAACACGGAAACACAAAAATAATAATTACTATTTCCTATTTCTATAATACTCGTATTTATTTTATACTCGTATCATTTTAAAATTGCGAACAATATATCTACCTACCTATATTTTCATCAAAATAGTTGTAACTCTATATCAATATTAATCTAGAACCAGAACACTAATATGTATACTGTAAATATCTCAGAAGAAGTATAATACTTTCAATAACATCAAACCTTGCTTCTATCGAAGAAAAATTCCAAGAAAAAAATATGAAACGAGTGCTTATCTGGTTCAAATGTGTACATATCAAATAAAGTCCCGAAGCGTAGGCAATCGTGATCAATCGTGCGTTAGGGTACACATCGGATGAAAAGGGAAATCGATACTTACTGTATTTATTATAAAAACTAGTATCTATTGCTACCATAGATATCTGAATTGCTACCTATTTTTTGCTTTCTGCCTTTTTCGTAATTAGTTTTATTATTTTTAGTGAATATCGTCGCAAAGTGTCGATACGTAGAAACTAGCAAAACATTATAAATTCATGCTAACTTGCCGGTCCTGCCGCTTAAGAGTACCAACTTTTAAGTCCAAAATATTGAGAATTTCAATTCTTGACACGTTTATAAAATATCCAAGGTAGGTTATAGGTACGTAAGTCTAAACCTAAGAGTCTTAAGAGAGCATTTTAGAAAAAGAGTTTTAAATCGATTGAAGATTTTTTTTGTTTTCTGTAGAAAACGAATAAACTTGCGTATATGTATCAAGTTTAACTTTTTACTCACTATAGTTTTAGTTTAACTTAATCGGTTAATTTATTGTTTATTTAATTTGGGCAACTCTTCATAATAATTATAAAAAAAGTCAAAAAATTATATCCGACTATGGCAAAAACCTGAAAAGCAAATAGGTATTAACATTAGACAAGAAAATATTTCTGTCTGATAGCCTGATTTTTATAAAATCTTCTCTTTATATCAGTAGGTATGCAACCTCGGCTATATACCCAATATCACTGCACCTATGAGAAGATTTTAGAAGAATTCCAAGCTATGAGGCAAGAATATTTTCTTATTGATACTTCTCAGGCATGGATATTTTTCCTACAAGTAAGAGATACCAGGGGTGTGAAGACCTTATTCTAAACTTCGAATCTGAATCCGCTGTGAGTTTCTTGATTGGCATTCTAAAAATCGGTTGATAATTCGAATTTACACTAGCGCCACACTTGCGAGCGTGTCAGCGAGTTGAACTAAATTGACAGGGAGATTTTGACAGATAAAGTATGAGATGACGTAAGAAGTGGCATTGTGTAAGGTAATTTCCCCGTCACTTTGACGCTCAATTCGCACTCGAACCCGAAAGTGTCAAATATATCAAGGTCATTTTGAACCTTATGCGAAGTGAGAGTGAATAGCGATGTGAGATGCGAGTTGTTGTTTGAATTTTGCAGAATCCACCTACTGTGGTAGTATTTGAGCCTACTACAGTAAATGTAAATACCACACCGAGTAAGTCGAGTTTATCTGAACGTCGTTCTGAATTGCAGAAACATAATTAAGGTTAATCTCACATGGATTCCGAGTTAGACATATAGGATTAGATTTGCATGTAGGAAACGACAAAAGTTCTGCGTTACCATTTTCTGCAGAAGGCTTACAATTTACCATCTATACTCATTTTATAAAGGTGGAAAGTTGTTTTGTTTGAATGCACTTCTCTCTAAAACTATAGGTGCGATTTTGAAATTTGTTTACACAATAGGAAGCTATATTAACTCTGAGCACTACAGGCTATATTTTATTATTTCTTAAGTAATGATGCGGCCTAAAGTGGACGGTGGGTGGTGGTAGGTACGCTTGCCTAGGATAAATCAGTTCCCTCGTACCTTGAAGATACCTACCCAGATTATGATATAATAATAATGCTGGTATTATTATTATTGTCATAATCTATTATATTGTCCCACTGTAGGCCAAAGGCAAGAGGCCTTTGCCCCGCCTCTCATTTAGAATTATAATAAAAACAAAAGACAAAAGAATAATATCTGGGTAGTATATTAGTCGACTCTAAAATATTCACTTGATAGGTAAAGGTCCTATTGTCCAATGTATTCAGTGGATTTATTTTATCCCTCTTCTATTTACTCTAACTGATGTCTCCTTGTGCCTATTTGGTATATCTTTGGAGTATTGTAGAAATGACGTTGACATGTAGCCAACGTGGGCCATTGTGTACAGAGGCTATCACTTTATTGCACGATGGTAATGGGCAAGCGTCTTGTCAAGTGTTATCAGCGCTCATTGTACTGAATCTGTTTGGAGTGTCACTGTGTGTAGAGGAAAATAGGACAAACTAAATACATGCGATATTATATTGACTATTCATAGTTACATCCGTAAACTGTTTTGATAACTACAAACTAACAGAATTGTAGTTGTTGGGACATTTAATGTTCAGTGCTAACTGGTAACACATTCAAAAGCATACTAATAGTAGTCTACTAGTAGTAGTCTTTTAGTATACTAATGGTGCAGCACTAACAAGTAAGTGGTGTTAATCTAGTGCGTGTGTTCGCTCTCTTGTCTTTGGTTATGTAAAAAACATTTAAAACAGTTTTTTCCGAATATAAGCGTTAATACGTTAATTGAAGACGCAAAAGGCATTCTTAATTAAAGGTCGCAATCATGTGCCGAATAAAATGAAAAAGAGTTGCTGTTAACCATTAGCCCTCAAGTTATTTGGCTCTTACACTCTTACACTTTTAGGAAATAAAATATCGACTTTATTTTGAATGATACTGCATTTCAAATGAACGCCCGATTGAAACTGATTGAGTTATCGAGTACTTGTAAGTACTTAGTTGTGATTAGAAAATTATACTCTATTTATTATAGCATTAGACAAAACAAACTGAATAACGATAGTTATTAGCTTAAATTGTGGAAATGCCAAAAAAAACTGCATGTCAGTAATACATATTACGTTACTGGCAAAAAATTCACATTGCTTTTTATTTATCGTGAAATATCGAAGCTTTTATATATTACATACTAATATTTATTTATTTATATATATTACTAGTATTTGCTTTTTAAAATTTATTTACACACACACGATCAAAACACCTTCACTGTAAATCCAATTATGCTATGCTAAAAGTTAACACTAGACAAGAAAAAAATAACTAAGTACGAGAGGTAAATGAAAACATACTCGTATTTTAACAAAAGAAAATAACAACTGACAATTTCTCAATAATTAATTGAGCAGCAATAACTTATTGAAATAACGATAGCAGGTATTATGCCAAAACCTTCCTTACAGCCTTCTTTTTACAGTTCAAAATAAAAAAGAGGTATTTCTTCCCTCTACTAGAGTTCACAATCTAAATTCAGGAAGGCTGTTACGTTATCTCAACTCAAGAGTAAGGAAGTCATCTCACGGCTAAAGAAGGCTTGAAAAATTGATTAAAACTACAGTACAGTGTCTTGATGGCCCAGTGGTTAAGGATTCCGTCTCTCGGATTCGATGCCGGGTTAGTGCTAATGTGGTGTTTGCAATTAATTTGTACTTTTTCACCATCGGCATCACGTGACATTGGTGATTGAAAATTTCAATTTTAATTGCATATTTTTAATTAAAATTGAATTTGCGAGTAGCATTGCCATACAACGTGGCAATGCTGCCAGCCTGTTGGGCACATGTCCCGTTGACAGCGATGTGGACGAGTTTTTTGATGGCCTTTGAGCTCCCCTGCCTTTTACTTGTATTTGTACATAATATTATTATTTACAATTTTAAGATTTGTAAATATGGATATCCTGGATGGATGTGACCTTAGCCAAAGTTATAAAATATCCCTTTTATTGTTGCGTAATAAAATATTTTTCTTTGTTCGGGCTAATCTCCAGAACTAATAGTCCGATTTTGAAACTGAATTCGCTAATCGGATGCTAATAATAATAATAATTGCCGTGTGGTGCCGGCCGCGAATAGCACCATCCTATATACAAGGTGTAACGTCAAATACGCAAAATTTGAAAATAATAACACTTTTTAATATAGGTCACATTTTTCAAAAAATCTTCATTAAACATGTTGCCCTGTCTATTTATTAAAAGCTCAAGCCATCACGTGCGCAAACCTGCCTAAATAGGTAAACAAACGAAAATGGTTGTCGTCCAATTTAAATTTTCTCATACGCGTGATAATAATAGTTCTTATTTCAATGCAAATACGAGTCTTAGTAAAACTAAAACAGCACATAAAACCTTTAATTTTTTTTTATGATTTTTTTTTCTCAGTATTAGGTTAATTGAATTAAAAATCATTTGGGGTGTCTGAGGTTTTGCGTGTTTAACGTTACACCTTGTATACCTGTGGGTGTCGAAGAAAGCGACTGAGGGGCAGGGATATTAACCGGAGGATGGGCAGCAGCGTCCTTCTGAGTACCATAACACTTACTGCGATCGCCAACATGCATCGGCCAAGCATGGCGATTACGGGTAAACCCCCTTTGGGGGAGACCTATGCCCAGCAGTGGGCGTCTAAAGGTTCACATGATGATGATGATGATGAATCGGAAGCTTCGGTAACCCTGTGCATAGTATATTTTACTATGATTTAATGACCAAAATATGACTAGACCTAGACCTAGACTATAGTTTATTTATTTTTCTCCATCTTACATCTATCATTACAGTTTTTTTTTTACCCAATGTTGTAGAACGCGCTGATGGTACAGTCAGTCTAGCAGACATGCCATAACCACTAAGAACGGCTCTCGGCCGATCGTGTATTCCATTTTAAATTTTCAACAGCTAGGCACCAAACCCTCAAGTTCTCGTATACAACTTGTATACTCTTTGCAAAAGCAAATTAATTATTTACACCCACGTGAAGCGAGAGCCTTCAAATGAACTGAGCCGGGAATGTTTGCATATTTTGTATATTATCTTTAGTAGAACATACAAAATAATTTACATTTGCCATAAAATTTAATGAGTCAGTCAGTGGGGAATTATATTTTGCTGTGATTACGGGAACGGTTTTCCTTTTTCCGTTGAAGTTGGTATTATAAATGTATTATTTTGTTTTCGTTTATTTTTTTGCTTGTTTGGTTAATATCAGATTTCTTGGTAGAGGTGTATTTAATGGTTTATGAGCTAAATAATTTACTAATGAATTGGTGGAAAGGAGTGTAATAAAGTACCTACTAACATAGATTTAAGAGAATTGTTACTAACACATTATATGGATTCTGTCCGAAATAAATGAATAATAATAATAATAATAGTAATCAATCTTCGCTCAAATTTTAAAATTTGTTTTCGAGAAACAAACAATATTTATTACTTTACTAGCTGACCCGACAGACGTTGTCCTGTCAATCGATTTTTCTATTTTCTTACCGTTTAAACCTTCCCTAGACCTCCACAAATATTTCAAGACCAAAGTTAGCCAAATCGGTCCAGCCGTTCTCGAGTTTTAGTGAGACTAACGAACAACGATTTTTATTATACTAGCGACCCGACCCGGCTTCGCATGGGCCTATAGCGTTCCTCGATAAATGGACTATCCAACACAAAAATAATTTTTCAATTCGAACCAGTAGATCCGTTCAACCAAACAAACAAACAAACTCTTCAGCTTTGTAATATTATTATATATTATATTATATAGTATAGTATAGATAGAATATTTCCTTTTCAAACTTGCACCGGTAGAATATGAAAAATTGGTGCCAAATCTGTTGTGCACGAGCTAAATTTATTCTATTTATATTTCTTTCACTTCAAGACAGAGACAGATATTAATAAGAAAAAAAAATAAGAAAAAAAAATAAGAAAAAAAGAAAAAAAAGAGGAATAAATAAATATAATTTAATTTGATCCAAAATGTTCATTCAATTATAGAGTCATGTCAGAACGTATTTATTGAAAACATGGAGAATATCAAGAAAACACAAATTTGACATCTCTTACTTAGTTCTTATCTGCCGCCGTCCTTTTTTTCACCTGCCTGGCAGTACGAGATGCCAATTGTCTTATTTTAGTTTAGTTTGTGAACAAGGCAATCGGCGCCAATTGTACCTCTTAACTAAAACATTCTTAGAATACCTAGATTTAAAATGAATCAGCGTTCGATATCCAAAATCATTATAATAACTTAAAAAAAAAAATGGAATTAATCTAGACGTCAGTTGGTTTATTTTGGCAGAGCACAATCGAATCCAATTTTCAAACAGAAACCTCAAGAAACTCTTACCCTTTATATGTATTTGAACACATACCCTAGAAATGTAACAACACACTCATAACCAATGCACCAAGGTTCTTGATTTCATTGTTCCCATCATAATGTAATGTTTGTATCATGAAGGGGCGCTGGAACCTAAACCATTCGCATGGGACACATGTCCAGAATTCATTATTAAGCAAGGGTAGCCTGTTTGCATAACTTGGCGACAAGTTTAAATATTAATTACGTACATTCATTTGCCTGAAAAATATATGTGAGCGGTTGAATGTTTAATAGTCGCTTTCATCGCTTTAACTGCTTCGTTGGTTTCGTAGTTGCTAGCACGACTGCTGAGCATGGGGGCCTAGGTTCGATTCGCAGGTTGGGCTAGTGTTATTGCGTTTTTCATTAGAAATATCTCAGTAACAGCCCGGAGCTCCGTGTGGTACAAAGAGTACTACAAGTATACGGGTAAAGAGTGTCCTCTTACGCTATATTTATGCCAACAAGCGCAGTGGCGCTGTTTACAATTTGTTCCCGAACTAATCCAGCGTCTATAGCTAGCTATGTACTATAGTATAGGTGGGTACTGGATGAATAGAAATAGAGCTTTATTATTTGGTGCAACCGCTTATCAGGGGTAACGAAACCATTTTAAGCGGAACTGGCTTATTATCACTTGTCGTAGATACTTTCTGGAAGATTTCACAACCGAAATACAAACTAAAAATAGAAAAGATGATACAAGCATGCGTATACGCAGTGATACAGCCACCATTTTGAAATTTGTAACAGATAGTACCAGTCAAAAAAAGATCAGTACGAAAATAACATCTTATTTATTTTAATTTGTAAATATATTAAAATAAGCTCAATTTTAATTGGAAACTTAAAACATGATTTTTTTATATATTTTATGTCATAAAATGTATAATAATCACGATAATAATGAAATTGGTTTTTGTAGCGACATCTGTTAAGATACTTTACTTACAAACAAAACCTAAAGTTTTGGGAACAACATGTAGATGGAGCCAACATCTTTTGGTCCAAGCCAAATATATGTGACTGTCCCCCCCCCTGGTGTGGTACCAGCCGCGAATAGCGACACCCCATTTCTACCCGTGGGTGTCGTAGAAGACGACAGAGGGATATTGACAGCGTCCTTATAAGTACCATAACACCTACTGCAATCGCCAACATGCATCGGCCAAACATGGTGATTACGGCTGAACTTTGGGGGAGACCTATGCCAAGCAGTGGGCGTATAAAAGTTGACATGATAATAATGAGCTTAGAAGTTATGTGACACCCCCGTGCTTCGGAAAGCACGTAAAGCCGTCGGTTCTGCGCCTGATCTTTCCCAGGTCGTGTCGGATTGTCGTCCCATCGTACTATGAGAAAAAAGGTGCACCTGCGCTTGCGCACACACTTGTGCACTGTAATCAATGACGTATTATAAATAGACGCGTCATATACGAACATTAGTGCACTTTAAAACGGCGCAAGCTTTTATATCTACATACCAGTAGGCACATACAATTCAACATTGCGAAGAAAAGGACGGAAGCATACGGCGTATACCGGTTAGAAAAAGATAAACATACATATTTAGTTACGTCAGTTACGCGTGAATTACGAGCGATCCTGACGTACTATAGCCGCGACACTGGGTGGTACGTGACTGGGCGGGTTGCTTCAACTATACCTACTTTACTGACCGGTAATAGTAAAAAATGGCGCTAACTATCGTCAAATCAAAAAAATGGGTTGTTTCACAAAATCATACGTCAAAAAGTTACTATTACCATAACCGACCAGTCAACGTAATTTTGTGTTGTCACAGCTACTTCAAACATCAAAATATTATGGAATATCTTTTTGAATAACTTTAACTGACGGATTTTTATGTCATGAAACAACCCGTTACATTTAACGTACGTAAGGGCGGGTTGACTATTACCGGTCAGTAATGGTTAGTTGAAGCAACCCGCCCTAAGTAAAATTCGGGCAATTGCCTTGCTTTAATATTGCCAATATTGAGCGCGGGTAACGCATCTAAGTGTATAATATATCATTGACTGTAATATCTCCGGCGTACTTGTGGAATCTCGATTGAGATTGGCCGCCGTGACCGAGATTCGGTTAGGAGAATGGTATTAGTCGTTTTCGTGTTTCATTCTTGTTGATAAACTTTGCTTAACTAATAATAATAATAATAATTTATTTCAGGAATGTATACCCATATTAAAACCTACAAACTAATAAAAATATACAGGGTAATTGAAAAAAATACCCAAAACCACTTCTCAAAATTCGAAACATTTTCTTTCCATTCAAAAAATATAAACACAATTTTGCATAATATATTTTTTCTGACACGGCCGACAAAAGGCCTGCAATCAGAGGGCTAATTCACGTAATTTTATGACGCGCTGATGAAGTTGTAGTGCAGTTGCAGTTAAGTTCAAGTTTGAGTGATAAACGGTATTCTTCTAATCTTTGAACTGCGCGTGAACTGCACGTCAACTGTACGACAACCAAACTCTACCGAACTTGCTTATGGTGTAGCCACATGAGAGAAAAAAATCGACCTATTACATTTCAATGAGACGTTATTATAATATTAGGTCTTTACATATGAAATTGCCGCTCGGTATCAAAAAATTAAAAATAAAATTTTTAAAAGAAATTATATATTTAGTCAATCGAAGTATGTACCATTGTTATCGATACACTTTCGCCATTTTATCGGGAGCTCATTGATCCCTTTGGTAAAAAAATCCTGGGAGCGAGAATCGATGAACTGCTTGAAGGCTGTTTAAACTGCCTCATCAGAATTGATTTTTTTTCCTTGTAAAAAGTTGTCCAAATTTCGGAATAAATGGTAATCGTTTGGGGCAAGATCTGGAGAGTATGGTGGGTGACGCAGAGTTTCCAGTCGCAGCTCCTCTAACTTGGCGACCATCTGATGTGCAGTATGTGGTCGAGCGTTATCCTGAAGGAGCAATGGGCTAGAGCAATTGACCAATCTCGGTTGTTTAATGGTGAGCTTTTCCATCATTGTTTGCAACTGTTGACAATACATGTCTGCAGTAATCGTTTGGCCTGATCTCATGAAGCTGTAGTGGATGACACCAGCACAGGACCACCAAACACTAACTAGAATCTTCTTTTTGGTCAGTTTTCGCTTGGGGCAAGATTTTGCCGGTTTTCCAGGGTTAAGCCATTGTGATGATCGCTTGCGATTATCGTACACGATCCACTTCTCATCACAAGTGACAATACGATTTAAAATTCCCTGATTATTGTGACGATTGAGCAAGGAAGCGCAGCAACCGACGCGTGTTTGTTGGTGTGTTTCAGTCAATTCGTACGGTACCCACTTTTCGAGCTTTTTTACTTTTCCAATTTGACGCAAATGGATAGTGATTGTTTTGTCACTTACTCCAAAGGCTGCTGCTAATTCAGAAGTGGTTTGAGATGGATCCGCTTCAACTATCGCCTTTAATTCTTAATTATTCACTTGAGTATCCGGTCGTCCACGAGGCTCATTTTGTAAATCAAAATTTCCAGAACGGAAACGTTGAAACCAAAAACGCACCGTTCGTTCGTTAGTGGTGCTTGGCCCGTACACGTCGTTAATCCTTCGAGCCGTTTCTGCTGCACTGGTGCCACGGTAGAACTAATATTCGTAAATATCGCGAATTTTTAATTTCTCCATTGTTGTTGCAATAGCAATTTTCAAGCCCAAACAAATGACGATAAAACAAATGAAACACGAATTTTAAAACAATATTCTTTAGTCTTTATTTTGAAATAATTTTGAATTTGGAATTCCTAATCAAACACAAAATATTTGATTTCATATTAAGTATCGGCAATTTCATATGTAAGGACCTAATATTAAAATAATACCCAGTACAGATTTTAGTGCTTTTCAACTGACATTTTGAGACGTCAAACGAATAGTAGAATACCGATCATATTGCGTTCCGAAACACGCACCAAAGACGCGCAACAGTAGAATGCCGTTATTGCGCTCCACAGTGTTATTATTGCCTCGAAAAACGGACATCCCCTTTTTATTAACTTACCCGATAGAACAGGTTATTTTAAAGGTAAGGGTAAAATACCCGTGTGCCCATTGTACACCAAACACGAGTAAAAAAAGTTTTAGTATTTTTTTTCACTTTTCTAAATTAAACAATTACAAAAAAAATATGCATTATTTTTCCCTTTTCTTTATTATGTGTATTAAAAACGATGTTAAAGATATTACAAAAATAATTCAAAAGAGTACTAACTAGTACAAATGTAAAGAAATATGCTTTTTTTGTGTTTTTAGATTTTGATTTTTTACGGTTGTATCTTTGCTTAGTTGGATTCAATATTTATGTCAAATCATATCATAATCACTAGAAAAAAAAACACATCCAAATCTCGCTGTATCTAGGAGTTATTCACTTCTAAAGTTTTTTCTGATAATTCTGATTTTAGGGTCGTCACTTCACAAATAAAATAATGTTTAAAAAAAAAAAATAAAAAAATATAGATACAGGGTTTTGACTTAAGCCTACGAGGGCGGACCCCTTCCCCGTACCACAAATTGCCCTTCATTGGATACACGAAATTTATTCGTTTATTGTGTACATCATACGTATTTAACATAGTATGATATTAGTAAACCTGCAAAATATATCCAAACAAATATCTACATCAAGACATCAAACACATATTACAGGAAAACACAAAAATATACAACAAGCTGAACTATCTTCCAAGCAACCTTGAATGGACAGAAATTGCCTGGACACTAAAATGGGGTCGCTCTTGGAGCAAACACACAATTTAAAAAAAAATTGTAGGATTACTGGCATTATAATTTCGTTTATTCATTTTAATTTAATTTACTTTTTAATTACTAATAAAATAATATGAAAATAGTCGGATTTATCATTAACAATGTGAAAATCAATGATTTTGTAACTTGTTTCAGATAACCATGTACTATATGTCCTTTATTTATTTTTACTCATATTATTTTACATTTCTAAATATTTTTATATATCATTGAAAAAAATAGTAGCCCACTGGCATCGATCGGTAACAGGGTCCTATTATTGTTATCATTTTAAAAAATACGACTTGTGCCGACCCTAGCGCCAAAATTTTAGAATCCTGTAAATTCTAGAAACCGTAAGATTTGGATATGATATTTTAAATAGGAACTTCTTAGTGCCAAAGCAACATATTGTGTCGATATTGAATCCAATTACCATGAAATAAGCCCATTATAAAATAAAATCGAAAATATGTAAAATTCGATGTTACTCATCGCCGGTTAGCGATAAAAATTAAGCGTTTGCTTGATAATTTACTTAACTAAAAGCATCAAGTTATTGCAATCAACGATATAACAAAAACGAATTGGATCCTAAGTTATTGCCATTTCTATGGCTTTTATGGAAACCATAGAAAAAAATTAAAAAGATTATATTTCCAGATTGGGACGAAATTGTCACACGGGTATTTTACTCTTACCTTTAAAATACCCTGTTCTATCGGGTAAGTTAATAAAAAGGGGATGTCCGTTTTTCGAGGCAATAATAACACTGTGCGCTCGCGTGACGCGAACTTGACGCGAGCGTGTCTGACAGCGGTAGAGAATACGAAAAGCGTTGTTTTGATCGAAACTTAACTGCAACTGCACTGCAACAGCACTTCTTTAGTTACGTGAATTAGCCCACAGCTGTGCCTGTACATTAGCCTACCTACTACCTACATCATATTCGCTATCATAGGGGTTCGTGCGCCCGTATAGTATACGTAAATTTGACAGATTTCAAACAAACGAAAACAAATTGTTTTTGGCTACGTTATTTAGTTGAGGTCAAAGTCGTAGGACAAATGTTATTCAGGGTGATGATACGAAGTCCAGATTAAGAGGTTTTGGTTTTTTTTTCAATTTCCCTGTATATGAGTTTATACACATAAAAACAATGGTTGTCCCGAACTGGCAAGCAGGTGCGTCCACCTCTCCAACTCCATCGAGTCCCACAGCTCGGACAACAAAGCAATAAAGTAAAAACGAATGCTAAAGATCAGTTACTTCCGAATCGAATGTTAATTAAATTTTTCTCTAATCAACGTAGTTCAACAGTTTTACGTTGCTTTTTATCGTCTCATTATCGTAAAACAGACCGACTATATCACTCCCTATATGTCTATTGAAAACCTTGCCTTTCACAAAGACGTGAGCAGTAAAACAAGTGAAGGCAACAATGTTATCGCGATACCTTTCTTCCACATTGTTTCTTTGTCTAACATTTATACCTGGCCGTCCCCTCTTCAACGATTTGCTATTGAAATGAAAATTCTATTAGCCCGAAGGTAGGCTCTGAAATTTCGGCGTTATTGCCTAAAGCTACTGTTGCCTGCTTGGCACAGGCAAATATCTGGCTCAGCTGTATCAAATATTTATAGGAGATTCCCGTTCGCGTCTGCATACCCTACACGTATAGTGAACAAACATTATTTTAAATTGCCGAACGTATTCTAACATACTGCGATGCAATTTTCTTATGGATTTCGCGATATTGGAACTTTTTAAAAGAACGCTCGTCTGAGCGTTCTTGCTTTGAAAGAAAAAGGAGGTAGCTACAGGCTTACTTTTAACTTAATGGCAATCTTTCAGAGGGGTAAAAGGTTTATCGGGGGAGGGGGCAATGTACTTACTTTAAACTACTTACTTCTTCTTTAAACTTAAAGTAAGTACACTTTAAGTTTAAAGAAAGTTGTGTTGTAGTGTTTTTGTATGAAACAACAGATTTTTTAACATGTTTTAAAGTAGGTTCTAAAAAAAAAATGTATTCATTTTACTTAGATACCCTGTAAGATGTCCAGTAAATTAAAAATCAGCCTATTCACAGTATTTGTAAAACACTAATAACCTCATACTCTTAGGACTAGGTATAATATATTACTAACATCACAAAACAACATTTTTTGTACTATGACTTTTAATTATTTATCATTCTGTTATTCATACATCATTAAAATCATTTCAAATGATTACTCTAAAGTGAACAAGAAAATGAAAGCACTAAGTTGATAAATAAACAAACAGTCTGTTGTGAATGCAGGAGCATTACTTGCTACAAAATACAGATGAAAAAAGTGCTAAAAGTACAATACAGATGTAACAAGTCCTAAAAGTACTTATGTACGTAACAAAATCTTGAAAGGCTATTTTTGTTAAATAAATACTACTATTATAAATGCGAAAGTGATTTTCTTTGTTTGATTGTTACGATTTCACGGCTGAACTGCACAACCGATTTTAATGAAATAAAGTACAAACTAAGCCTGAACCACAAAAAAGGATATAGACTACTTTTTAACCCGCGACTAACACTTTGTCACGCGGACGAAGTCGGGGGTAAAAGCAATCATTCTAAGGGCCCTTTTCCTGTCATGCGGATTATTGCCCGCGCGCGCATCTGGTCCGCATGCGGGTGATAGCAAGCTCCTGGACACACGCGTACTGCCCGCATGATAGGAAAAACATGTATGAAACGATAGGATGCGGGCAGCTTGCATGTGGACGAGATACACGTGCGGACGAAAACACGTATGACAGGAAAATGGCCCTAAGTTTTGAAAACAATCATAGATAGAACAAAGGTTGTTGTTCATCACGTTAGTTATATATAGTACTACAAAGTTAATAGTGTTTTAAAAATAACGCTGTACCTTACCTACTCTAGATACCTACAGCGTTAAGTGGTACAGTCATCACCTCAGATGTAAATGATTTTGTCTCATAAATAAATGGACGTCTTCGAATTCAATTAAATTTATTTAGGGAAGCGAAGTAACAATAAAGCTAGCGATGCAAAATGCAATATGCAATGTTCCCCGTGCATATAATATAAGTAGTTTGTCGGCAAGTCATTTTGCCCAGCGCCCAGCGTCGTGGCAATAACATGTTCTGATGGCTAATGTCAGAATCGCCACGTACTTGATTTTGGTAATAGTCCAATAGAATTTGGAATTTCATTTAAGGGCGCGTATTCATTTAGCGCAACTCAAAATCTAAATGATTGCTAGAATGGCGTAGCAGCATTGACAAACACTAGTACAACACAATGGTCGGTTTGTGTGCATCAGAAAAAGAAATACGCACCAAATAAGCACGAATCATTGAAATTGATCGGCAAACGACAGCGCGCGATGTTTTACAGGGCTTCTTAAAATAATTGTCTAAAATAAATGAGTTCGTATAACGGACTAAAAAATATTATTTGTATATTAAGCATAACCTTTATTTTCAGAAAATAAATATATCAGTTATGTTTTTGTTCAAATACTGGTGAAAAAAAATTTACAAAGTGAACCGATTTTGTACTTTTTCAACATGGTATTTTAATACATAATAGTAATATTTTCGTAACTTTGGCTCTGTGTCTGACTTTAAGACTGTATATCCTGCTGAAAAAACGCATAAAACATAATATTTTGGCGTACTGTAATGGTTGTATTCGTCCTGAAAGATAACTCTGACGTCTATTTTCGTAAAACGCTATGAAAGGATTGTCTTCACTTTAAAAAGCCATAATTGTAGTATGTATGTAGTGTGATGTTATAGTATGTTGTACCTATGTGTATGTAATCTTATATAATCATGCGTATCTTAAATAAAGGACAGTATTATTTGGGCAGTCGAGACTATCATTTCTCTCCTCGAATACCTCCGACCTTACATGGCGACCCTGCCAGCGGAGATCGCCGCGCGATCTCGTTACCGACACCGCTGTGCCATATAAGGACTGTGATATTTAAACAATTGGACTAAAGTCGAGCAAAATGAATTGTTATAATTATTTGCTAGCATTAATTACGTTCGCGGTTGTGACATGTCGAGTTCGTTTCGCTCACGGAAAATACCAATTGAATAAAAATGGGAAGTACGCAAACTAAAGAAGAGACCGTGGTGGTGCAGAACGCGGCCGGAGGATCTAATAACACGCATCTGGAGGAGGTGAAATTTCATATTTCCACCATCACCATACTGATGATCATAGTGGTGCTGGTTCTGGGACTTGGCGTGCTGTATTATCTGCTGCGAATGTATCGGCGTTGTCATGTGCGCTGGATAAATCAAGAAATATACAGGAGTGCGATCACGAGAAGATCTGGAGCGAGGCAATCTGGACATTCCTTGGAGAAAGGACGGCCGAAGGGCAACATAGTATGAAAACAAAGATAGCAGTTACCAGTTTACGCATCTGCGGTCCAAGTGAAAGTGCTTATAAAATTTAGGTAAAAACTTAAAAGGTATAAAAAAAAGAAAAAAAAAAGTGAAGTGTACTTAAAATTCAAGTGGTAAATTCGGTGAAAAGAAATCGGACATGAAATATAACCAGTGCGGCTACACGATTGTATGGATATCCAGAAAACAACAAAAACGGAAAACGGACTAAGAACTTTATTTGTTAAGTGCATATATCGTAATTATAATAATCATAGTAAATAATGTGTTACATTGTACTCGTAACCGTAAAAGTGTTTAATCAAGTAACGATGGTAATTAATGGCAGAAGTTTTGGAGTTTTTATACAAAGAATTGAAATGTATTAAAACATATTTAATTAAAATAGGCCCTAAGCGTAGGCAAGGAAATGTATTAGAGAAAAAGTTGTGCGAATCAAAGACAATTTACGACAAATATACTAATATAATAAAGGAGATATTAGACGATATAAAGAAAGGTAAAGTAGGACAAAACGAAAAAATATTGATAGATAAATTTTGTATCGATTTTGAGTCGTCGTATAAACAAATTTTAGACTTATGCGCTACGCCAAGTACGAGTAGTGAGGATACGAAAATGGAGTCATTTAATTTGAAAGTAGCTCTCAGCTTATTACCTATGATAACAACTGATAATGAATGTTCGATTAAACAACTAATTGATAATGTAGAATATTATAGCTCGCTATTAGCTAGTGATGAGTGTAAAAAGAAATTAGTACAGTTTGTATTGAAGAGTAGGTTGTCTCAGCAAGCTAAATTACAGTTACAATCAGATTATTCAACTGTAGACGGTTTGATAAATGATATGCGTAGGGTGTTACTGCCTCAAAAGTCACCATTTGCAGTCCAAAATAAGATTTATCAATTGAAACAAAATGAACTGTCAATTCAGGACTATGGTAATAAACTTTCGGAACTTTTCGTGGCCTATTATACTTTTACTCTGTAGCTGTCTAAATCAAGACTTAATCTTTCTTAAAACTGTAATTGTCTTTAAATAATCTGCTCACATCATTACGATATTGCTCTGGGCAAAACGCAAAAACATGAAGTTTTCGTCACGAATCGAATACACGCTCTTAACTACACTCCTTTCTCCAACCACAATAGTAAACACAACATTGGTGAACCCGACGTGATTTTTAAAACTGGTGGTTGGGAATAATGGTTGTGGAAAAATAAGATACGTACAGTGTGTTAAAGTAAAGGAATCGCTAGGATTATGATTACTTGTGGTCCCTACAATTTAAATGATGAACAACTTCTTGTCTATTATCTAAATAAAATTATATTTAAAAACATTCATAGTTTCTTTTTGTTGAATAAGTCTACTGCATAACCGTAACAGATAGGGAAAATTAATGATGGATGGTACAAGGCACTTAATTACACCCTACTAACTATGATATATCACAAAAACTTATTAGTTAGTTTGAGGTACATTGCATTTTCGTTTATTCATATTATAACCATACCTATACAAATAATCCCCAGAGCCTTGAACATCGCCGCAACGTTGCTAGTCTATCGGTATTTATAGCCGACTTTAAAAAAGGAGGAGTTTTAAACATGTAGCAAACAAATGAATTCTAAAATGACAATGGTCCTAGCTGTTTCAGTTAAGACTGCTATTTAAATTTTATTCAAAGACCAAGTTTAGTAAATGATCACCAAAAATTAGTAAGCAAATTAATGCGCTAAAAATGATTATCATTAGTTACCTGGAAAACTGACTTTTTTAAGTTTTGATATTTTTTAGTTCAGCGTCATTAACTTTAATGAAAAGCAGGATTGAAAATTTGGTAATAATTTGACATTAAAACGTGGTTTCAATCATCATCATTCAGTATTTATGGCAATATAAAAAAACTATTTTTATCTTATATTTTACTATATCTGGTGTTAAGTTAAACATAAACCCTAATTAATTGTTTCATTCTGAAAAACCTAATCAATGTTTCTAACATAACAACTTCTGTTAAATTGCTGCCAGGCTACATGTCCTATAAATCGTGAACTTTAATCCCAAACCTATTGGTTAGCTTGGCTTAGTGCCGTGCAACAGTGCATATGTAAATGAAAATAGAAACATTATGTAAATATCCGCTGATGAATGTGGGCTTCCACAAAACGAGTGGGGCTAACGATTGGGCGATAATCACTGCGCTTAGCGAATGATCAGGAATAATCGAGATGCATCGTGATTGTAACGCTCAAACTAGTGATTTTTCATTCCCAGAAGAATGATGCTTCTGCTAAAAAGACAACTGCCTTCAAAATCTAAATACTGATATGATATGAGTTGTCTTTTTTGTAAAATCATTTTTATTTTCTACTTTTTAGTACCTTCTTACTACAACCTAATCCAGCGTTAAATATGTAAATTAAAAAAATTGGAAGACGCGGGTTGTTTTTTTTAGAAAAACTTCATAATCATCATAATAGATAACATATGTAGTCGTATAATGAATAGGTACCTAAAAATAGTAAAATTTGAAGATAAAAGAGCAAGAGAACCAACATAAAAACGTGAAATACAAAAATATACACGAAAAATCAGACGTGACTATACTCACAATTTTGTTTCAAAACGCAGTTTAGCAAATCACACAACTATATAATGTTGCCTAAAAACGTACACATTCAGCGAAACCTAACAAAGTAACGCAAGAAAACAAACACGATGTTGAACCTAACAGCAAAATTACTAAAAGCAGACATTTCCATATAACGCGCGAGATAAAAACTTTTTCCTTCTTGACTAGAAAACTAAAAATTGTCCCAGGATGACTGTCGACTAACTAGGTGTAACAAACGATAGAAGTTCTTATAAAACGTAACTACTTCCCTGTGGGACTCACATTATTTTCAAGGAAAGCCAGCTAAATAGGCTACTGTATCAAAAGGATATTAAAGCAGATTTGTAAGGGAAAATATGTATGGAGTTGCCTTTTGAAATTGGCTTTCGTGTTTGGGTAAAAAAGTTGGAGCCTCGTGTGGCTGTAGTTAGGTGTTATGGGATGTAGTTACCGTGCTTCTTGTTTGCATGACATTAAAAAAGGAACGTAAAGTCTGTGGTCTCCGGTATGAAGGAGAGCAAAGATTGAATGCGAATGCCAGTGTGCACTGCGCTTATCTCTACAACTTCATAATGCTGCGAATATGCTTGCTATGATTGTTTTATTTTACACTAGCAGTTTGTTCGCGTAAAGGACAATGCCAGAACCTCTATAGAACTTTGCCCCACTCAATAAAAGTCATGTACAAGCTTGAAATATGTAGCATTTTACTGCTTATTTATTGCTGATAACTAAATATTAGTCTTAATGACTGCAGAACTTGCCGTTTCTGTTTAAATCAAAAAACTGTTTTTAAATTCATTTAAGCTTTGATTTGTAATCCGCAAGTAATAATAATAATAATAATAATAATGTTGTTTATTTACCAACAAAAAAAGTTCCTTACATTTCTTTATCCTTATTGTTAATGTAAACTACATTAACAATTAAATTCACAAAAAAAAACAAATATAAGACACAAAGGAAGCATTTTGCTAATGAACTCCACACTAGGTCGAGCCTGTCTCAAGGAACAAGCCAAGAACGCAGGCAAGTTCTAAAGAGGCAAGTTCTAAAGAAAAACCATTTATTATAATAAGGTTCTCTAATCATTACAATTATTTTAATAATTTACATTTTCTGTAAATGGGTGGGGCAGGATCTGGCATTGTCATTTTCTTACTCACTCATAGGTAACGTAGCTTCGTATTGATGAAAGATTTTTTTAAATCGGTTAACAGTTGTTTTAGTTCATCATACAAAAAAATCAAATCTTTTCACTTTTTAATATTATTTTAGATTGATAACAAAGTTTACATTTAATTTAAGGAGTTATTGACTATCCTAAAGCGTTTATGCTCCACGGTACCATATACATACTTTCAGGCAGGTACAAAATCATGAAAATTAATGAACCGATTTTAATTACACTTGGTATACGTACGAGTTTTGTAGCTAATGTACTTATAGCGATTTAATGTTGTCTATAAGAAAACTTCAAATCGCTTCAATACTTATTTATTTTCGAAAATGTTTCCCTTAGAGTTAATCTATTTTGAATATACATATTATTATCAAGTTTAATTAAAATAGGTTCATTAATTTTCAAGATTTTAGACTTGACAGTTTGTATACCAAAATTCTTCTCCGAAAGATGTAAACTCTTTGGATTTTCCAGAGACAATAGACGATATATGACGACGGATACAATGTCTGTTTCTCTTCAATTCCCAGAAGCACAATAAAAACATTAAAGTACCCACATGGAATACAAAATAAAATGTAAACAGTTCAAAGCTCATATCCTTTATTCTTCGCGAGACAATTCCTACCAACATTTTGTTTCATACTCCAAATTAATTTTAGACTGCAGTAAACTCACTATGAAATTATAACACTATGTAACACAAAGTTTCTCTCGTACATTTATTAGAGCAGAATTTTCATCTAACCTACATAGATAATAACTCCATTCTACTGCTATGCTAATAGTCATTTGGGAGCATTCCATTCTGCAATACAAAGAATCATGGCGAGATCCATACATTTATTTGTATGAAAGAAAAAAAAAACATTTAGAGAGTTTAAAATATTTTCCAATGTGGAGAATACATTATCAGGAGTAGGTTGATATACTTACCATATTTTTAAACACCCGCATAATTAAAATATTTCGAAATGAAAATAACAGTTTTTCGTTTCATCTCGTCGCCCATTTTGTGTTTAAAAAAAAGATCACATGACATTAACGGATCTATCAAATTCGCAGACAGTTAATGTTACAATTGTGTGGAAAAACATAATCATTATTTGTGACGTTATTTCCTACAAAACGATGCAATTTTAGTGTAAGAACTGCAAAACGGCGGCTGTCAGTGTCACTGTTACTGTCAGTCGCCGTTTCGTTCTGAAATCATGAGCTATTCGTTACACTATTCACTTTTAACATCCTTTTTTTGCGGGGTTGTAAAAATATTGTAAATGGCTGAAGATATTTGTTATGTACCCAAGAGTATAAAAATTAGACAACTTCTCTAAACATCTTTATTTTCTTTTTGTACAAATTCTGCCATGATTCCTTTAGCAACAGTAATGCATCTATCATTGATAATTTAACTTTGACGGGGAGACCGAGGATATATAGCTTGAAGCGCTATTGGAACGGGAATACTGTTATTACAATAGTATGCTAAGTACTAATAAGTGGGATAATAGGCAAGTTATACTATGAATAGGTGTTCATTGAAGTGCTAACGACACAGCTCAACTTTCAAACAGTATTATCCACAGGTATTATCGCAGTTAACAAACACTTTGTATAGAGTGTTTGTTACAATGTGGCATAAAGCTTTTCATGTGTTGTCATTGTTATCATAAGATGGGTCGGAAGAAAATGGCGCATAATAATTTAATATATTCTGGTAAATTGCGAAAGCTGATCTGTTTATCGTCACGTTTTCACGGCTGATCTACTGAACCAATTTTGTATATAATAATAATGCAAGCCTATTATTACCCCATTGCAGAGCAAACAATGACCTCTTGTCATACTGAGAAGGAATGAGCATTGCTCACCACCAGCCCTGGATCTACGATTTTTTCGAACCGGGGCAAAAGCTTGATAGTGGCGCCCCCACTCTTAAGTGTTTCAGAAAAACTGTTACAACTGCCAATGAGTAGCATTTATGTGACCATTTGTTAAAATAATCCTTTAATAATTTAACCTTTTTATTAGGTATCTAATAACTTTCATTTGTGATATAACAGAAACACAGAAAAAATAGATGTGACGGGGATTCCCCTGGCAGAAAAATCACGGACACTACGCACGCGTTAAAAAATTTACTTGATCTGTTAAGATGCGTTCATAAATCACTAAGTATGTGTTCAAAAACTAACTGGGCGTATGGAAATAGAAAAGTTTGTTTTTCAAACATTTGATATTTAAGATTCGATTACTTGATAAAAACCTATGAGATTGTAGGAAAAGAGGCTTTATTTGTTCGATATTTCGAATTCTTGTCTCAAGGATTTGGCGCCCCCATGAACCTGCCGCCCGGGGCAAGTGCCCCGGTTTGCCCCCTCTTAGATCCGGGGCTGCTCACGACTCTTGCTCAATTCATACTAATATTATAAATGCAAAAGTAACTCGCTACTACGCTTTCGCGATGAAACGACTGAAACGATTTTAATGAAATTTGGTATGAAGATAGCTTGAACCCTGGGGAAGGACATACATAGGCTTTCGTCTGCATCCGTGTTACCGACATTCACGCGGACGAATTCGCGGGCAAAAGTTAGTTTTATATATTTTCAATTTATTAAAAAAGACATGACATCATTCGTCGTGCTCTCGTCGCCGTCGGCGTTCCAGCAGTTTTGGAGCCCAACGACTTGGCACGCGACGATGGCAAGAGACCGGACGGCATGTCATTATTTCCTTGGAAGTTGGGTAGGCCTTTAGTGTGGGACGCTACGTGCGTCGATACTCTTGCGCCATCCCATGTTCCTAGCTCAGCGTGCTGTGCTGGTGCTGCTGCTGCGGCTGCAGAAAACCTCAAACCGCGAAAGTATAGTCACCTTGGTGATAACTTTATTTTCGAGCCGTTTGGGGTTGAAACCCTCGGGTCGTGGGGTCCGAGTGCTCATCTCCTTTTTAAGGAAATTTCCAAAAGGTTAGTTGACACTTCTCGTGATCCAAGAGCTGGTTTTTACTTTGGGCAGAGGTTAAGCATTGCCATCCAACGGGGCAATGCAGTCAGTCTCTTGGGCACATTCCCAGATGACGGCGATGTGGAGGAATTTTTTGATGCCTTATTATATTAGTTTATTTTTGGTTTAATAGTTATAGGTTTTTCTTTTTTTAATTGTACGTGTAAATATTGTATATTTGTTAAAAATATTAAAAAAGTAGGTTTATTAACAACATTTTAAAGTGACTATTAATACTCTTCTTGTGAGGCAAGTAACCGCTCTGAAGCTTTTGCCGCCCAAAAAACGTTGAACCCTACCATTGAAATTTGACCCTTAACGCTCAGCGCGGCCGCCCTCATTAAAACTTTGTTTAAAACCGAACCAAGTGGCCTAGCGTAAGCGTGTTTACTGTTCTGTGTTGACAATTAGATAAAGAACAAAATAACGTATTTTGTTTTGACTGAAATTATGTGTAGAATATTTTATACGAGACTAAAGTCAAGGTCGAGCATATTTTGCCGGTTTCAGTCAAATAACGTTGAATTGTGAAAAAAATACGGCTCTAAGTATATAGTTTCCATCATTTTTAAATACTAGAATAGTTATTTGTACTATTTAATAAGAAACAGTAATAATTGGGTAGATAATCTACATAAAAATAATAATCGAATCTACACGCACCACGCGGAACACCACCGCATTCACCAATAAAACTAGACGGACAATCATAGCCGATTTACACAAAAACTACACAACCTAGAACAAAAATATAGCTATGTTTAGAAAGGTCACTTCATTAGCTCTAATAGTAATATAAAAAGTTTCCCATAAGTCTATAAACTGCTTAGATAATGGACAGAAAACACAAAGGAAGATTTTTTATAAAACAAAAGCATAGCGACTTCAAACTAAAATTACGATGACACTATGCTCTCAACTAACCTGTTTCATTCATGTGACGAATAGATCAAATCCTATAGTTTATATTTATGGTATAAAACTACCACAGTTAATTACATTTTTAATAAAATAACAACAAATACTTACAACGACTTTCTGTCTAAAAACACACGCAACTACACGCAACGACCTTGAATGAACCCCAAGTCTCGCAAGATGGCGGCTGTAGAAGCTAGGGTTGCATCTGACCAAGTAATTTTAATTAACCCGATATTTAAAACAAAATATCGGGTTCGAATAAAACTTCAAATAAAAAATGTAAAATAAATATTTTAATAAAATAACGTATATAATACATAATAAACATAAAAAAATTTAAAAAAAAAAAAAAATATTAATATTTAAAATATGTAATTTATCCCGTTATTTTTTTTTAAATCTTATTAATTATTATTTTTTTTTACAAAGGGTTAGAAATAATTACCTTTATTTCCTAAATCACATTATTTTTATTTTTTAATATTCGTAAATACGTAAAAAAAATATTTGTAAATAAGTCATTATTTAATAAGATTAAAAAAATATGTATATTATGAAAAAAAGTAAAGTAAAAAAAAATAAAACAATAATAAAAAAATTATAATACATATATGTATATATTTTAAATAATCCCAAATTAATTTTTTTTCCTTATCCATACTAATATTATAAATGCGAAAGTAACTATGTCTGTCTGTTACGTTTTCACGACGCAACGGCTAAACCGATTTTGATGAAATTTGGTATGTTTTTTTTTTAATAATATAAATAAAAAAATCACAACCAAGACATAAACCAACACTACAAATATACGCATATTGTGCATCACAATCAAACGAATACCAAACGTGAAAAAAAGCCGCAACCCTGAAAGTGAACCGTGTCTAGCTGGAAACTAGCGAGACCAAAACAAAAAAAAACAAAAAAAATCGTTACAAAGTACTCACTTGGCGCCAAAATTCATGTAATCCAGCACATCTTCAAGATATTATGGAACTTTTTACGTTTTGTGGTTAGAATTATGTCTAAACTTTATCATGTCACACATAGTTTCCCGCGATTTCATGTAATTAAGTTAAATTACCACTTTGTAATACGTAAAAACACAACGACAACAAACACGCGTTCGACTATTTCGATTTTAGCACATTTCACTTATAGTATCAGTAAATAAAACGTTGATTTATCACAGAACAGGTTTTCTAGATTAATTTAGAACCATCACATTAGTAAAAACCAATAAATTACAATACTTTAAGGCATTTTGCTTTCGAGCACAAATCAACACGACCACAGCAAATTACAAAATAATACAAAATGGCTTCGTCAAACTTTGGATGTCGATTGAAAATAAAAATTGGTTCCGTGATGTTGCAAACTTGCGTCTAAACGATAGATAATCTAATTCTCAATAGTTTTAACACGTTTGGTAGGACTCTAATGCCCTTAGAATAGAGTTTAGAGCCGATTAACAGAAAAAAAAAAAATGGCACGCGCGTTTCCAAAAGCATGGCCGAGTTTTGCAAATCGATCAATTGCGTTTCGCTAAACATGACAGAGGGTAAAGTATTTTTGTCTTCGATCGTACGTGCACATACATGTGGTCTTAATTGTTCTGTCCTCAACTTGAACCAAAGGTGGGTATCCTCATTTGACTCTCCCAACATTACTCCCACTGTTATCCTTCCATCAGCTACAAACAACCTCATTTGAACTATATTTTTCTTTCATTCCGCAACAGATTACAAAGCATACATGTGACATGGCCAGTTGTTTCATGAGGGGTTTAGTTATTCATGACATTGTCCCCTGCCAGTAGTTAATTATAACATAGCCCGGTTCGGTGGGCACAACTTTCAAATTGGATTACTCGCACCATCGCTCTCTCTGGCTAGTTGACAACTAATAGAGCGTGAGTCAGCCGCTTTTTTTTTGACGTTACGCGCTTTTATAGCGCTTCAGCGGAAGAGGGGTAATAAAGCGTGTTCAATACTTTGTTGAATGATGTTGTAAGAATATTAGAGCCGCTATTCCATCGCCCGCTTCTCATGCTTCAGGTTATAGGTTCAAAACGTGGCTAGCACCAACGTGAGTTCTATTCATATGCACTTTCTAAGTATATCTCATTGATAACGGTGAAGGAAAAAATCGTAAAGAAACCTTTTTACCTGACTGCAAGTAAAGGATTTAAATAGCTACGTGACTTCAATTTTAATGGTTGTTATTCATCATAATAAAACATAATACTAGACTACAGGACTTGTTTATTTCTTTTCAGCGTTTTATTTTAGGTTCACTTTTTACACGGTTGGGATTTTTTGTTAATCTGATTATCCATACTTTAATATTATAAACGCGAAAGTAACTCTGTCTGTTACGTTTTCACGACAAAACGGCTTGACCGATTTTGATGAAATTTGGTATGAGGATAACTTAAACCCTGGGGAAGGACATATACTACTTTTTGATTCGCAACTTCGTCGACATCCGCGATAAACGACATTCACGCGGACGAAGTCACGGGCAAAAGCTAGATTTTTATAATTAACATAAGATAGAGTGGTGAGCATTGCTTGTGCCTTCTCTTCTTTGTATTAGGCAAGGCCTTTTTATTGCTGTTTGCTTTATATTTTAAATTACCGGCGACAGAGGGATATTGACCAGAGGATGGGCAGCAGCGTCCTAAGCTTCTATAACATCTACTGCGATCGCCAACATGCATCGGCAAAGCATGGCGATTACGGCTAAACCCCCCTTGGAGACCTATGCCCAACAGTGGGCGTATAAAGGTTTACATAATAGTGGGAAACATTTTTGTGCAAATTAATTGGATACTTGACACTACTAGTCAATTGACATACGTTTTATGCGTCGTGTAAACGTGATTCCCCCATAGATTTAGTATGACCACAGTAAAAATGTGACGTCACTTTTTGCCAACTCTATTGACTACTTTATATTCATTTCAAAGAAACTAAAAATTTAATTGATTTGGTTGAAAGTTAATCGAGTTCTAAAGATGTATAAAGAATTCTTTCAGTGAAGTTGTTCCTTGGAATTTTTGATTTATAATTTGAACTACCTAATTATGACTGACTTGTAACATGTATCTTAGGTGTCAAATAAATGTTTATTTTTTGCCATGAGTGCTAGTTTTCAAGACCTCGTCGAAATTTACAGCGATACCTGACGTATAATGTTGAATACCTTCGTGTCTACACCATCCCGCGTCTCATTAAGATTATACTGAACCTTAGCGTCCCTGAGGTGCACTGGTGACATTAGCCTAAGGGCAGAAGTTGTGTCATCATTTAAGCCTAAAGTTGAAATTAGGTCACAGCGCAGATTGGCTTGTCGACCCGCATCAGGGCAGGCGGCGTTTTACTTAGCTCCTTATTAATTAACTATTGAGACGTTTGTTCTTTTTATGATAAAGCAGTGTATTTGAATGAGTACCTACCCTTCTTTTCGCATAATGTGCTTTTTCCTAATATACTTTGGCGCAACTAGTTTGGCATAATTTGTTTTACCAAAATAATAGGTACTTTGCCATCTATTTTTTTAGTATACAGTAATTTATGTTGGCATAATTATCATGAAGGCTAATTTGTTTTGGCATAAATTTAAGTCGCATAATGTTACTAGCCATAATGTGCCAATCTTTTGCGCCACGCTAAGGTATTGTCTTAATAATTCAATATGTTGTGCTACAAAACCGATTTTATTTTTTGTTGGTTTAGTCTGATGTTCTGTGAGACGTCACATACGAAGTTATCCGCTGTCCCATGTTAGTTGGAATTCAATCGTTTATGTATGTATTATTATTTATTAATAAACCAAGGTTAATTGTTTTCAATTAACCTTGTTTTATTAATAAATTAGGTACTAGCTGGTTACGATTACGGTTCACTAGTGAGTACCCGGCTTTAGCCAACTTCATTCGTGCTACTTATAGGTGAGTTAGGTGTAACTGCAAACACACTTTTATGGTCAAATACTCAAACGCTACTCCATTTTAAGACGCCGTTAAGTCTCGTGCTGTCAGTCACTTTATGTCAAAGTACCTGTGATAGTACGAGATGACATCTTAAAATTGAGTAGCGTTTGAGTATTCGGCCATCGGTCTATTATTTTAAAGTTCCAAAATCCATCCTGTAATAATTACCTGTATTACAATTGTGTTACAAAATAAATAATTTAGAAAACTGAAGCTCAGTAGCAAACTTCTCCCAACTAGATGAAGCTGATATTTAAGTTGTTTGAAATTTTAAACAGGGTTTAAAAAGTTTTGAGTTCCAACACCCCTTTCGCTAGCACCTACTAGTTTTTGTTAAGCTGGAGTAAATTTTAATTGAAATGGATGTCGAAGTTAACGGAACTTGAGGAACGGCGAAATCTGCACGTCTTTTCATTCAACTATTCTGGGAATGAGAAGTCTGGTAAAATTCATAGCGAATTATTTTTATTTACAACTTGCTCTATCCGCGATTTCGTCCTCGTAGAAGTCAAGTATATACTAAAATATACTCTATGGTACTTAGAAACAGTGTTGCTTTCTATCTGTATATTTTATTTTGCTATTGAACCAGTACTTTAAATAAAAAACACTCGTTATAATATTAGTATAGTCTAGCTGGCTGTAGCCGCGGCTTCGCTAACGTGAACTTAAGTGTAACCTAAAAAAATTATAAATACTATGTCATGTCAACACAGTCCTCCAAGGGACAGTTGTGACATTAGATTTTCAAAAAGGATTTAATACTAATTAACGCAACCAACCAATTTTTAGTCTCGTCATGTTCGTGAACGGGCGCTGTCAGTTGAGATTGGTCAACTCTTAAGGGGATTAAGATTGGATGAAATTTATATATTTTTTTAAATTATAATAATAATAATATGTGGGGACATTTTCACACACGGCCATCTGACCCCAAACTAGGGAGACCCTGTACTATGGGTGTCAGACAGCTGATATACATACACAAATACATTTTTTTTTGTTGTAAATACATACATATATAGATATGTATGTATTAAATGTTTTGGATTGCTCTTCACCTACCTTGTTTTTACATAGAAGCAACACGAATAATGTAACCAGGATGTTGAAGAAAAAACTTAATTATAAAGAGTGTCCGTGGAGTTTCTTGCTCGTTCTTTGCCATAGAGACCAACACGTTTGGAACGAGCAACTAGCTTCAACTTTCTGACTAACTAACTGACTCTTTGACGATTCAAAAGTGCCTGTAAATGGTTTAATTGAAATAAATGCTTTGACTGTGTTTATTTATCACTCTTTCATGTTACAAATTTCTCTGAATCTAAGTATCTGAATCGTTGACGATTATACTAGTATAAACTGTGTCACAGTGGACAGCGTCAGATATGAACACAGCAGTGTTTTCTACGATGTCCTGAGAGAGAACTGCAGTAAACAAATGAATAACGAGGAGGGCAAAACCATCGGAGCATTCTTAACATCGTTACAAAAATCTGCATTCCCACAAGTTTGAAAAGCTGGTCGACAGTCGCCGCGCATAACCCAAAATTCACGGACATTTCACTGGCTTATTTATTCTTTACAAATACGCCAAACATAAAATATTTTCTTAACGAATTCAAGTTGCAAATAAAACTTTTCACCATACATTTTTCTTTTTCTATTATTTCGAAACAGATGCACGTAAACGTAAAAAAATCCCGGAATAAAATTTGCATGCTGTCTGCGTTCCGACAATAGGAAATAAAAGCCTGGTTTTTCGAATACAAACTGCTGTCGGTAAAGTAAATATCATCCTATATCAATTGGGATGTACGCAGCGGGAATTATGAATTATATCGTTCGTGTAAAATTTATACGGAGCCGTTATATTTGGGTTGTAAGGGATAAGAGAAAATGTTAGATTTAGATGCGAAAAGGATTGCTGTAAGATTACTTTTTGCGATTGAGCTTAGTTCTTTGAAATCAATCTCTCAATATTTAATTAGATAAATTAAATATTGCTAATTAAATATTGAGTGAGAGATTAGGGGGATGACAACACTTTTTTATATTGATAAAGGCTTGCACTTAAGATAAGGTGCACCTTATCTTAAGTGACAATGCGGCTTAAGGTGGAGCATGCTTGCCTAGGATAAACCGATTCCCTCGTGCCTTGAAGATACCCAGATTATATACGTCTCGGGGAATAGAGAGGCGGGCAGTGAATTCCACAGTCTGGCAGTTCGCACAATAAATGTGGAAGCAAAGCGCTTGGTTCGAGACCGTGGAACTTCAACCGTATAGCGGTGACGCTTCGCCGCATCTCTGCTCGTCCGGTGATAGAATGGGGATGGGGGAATTAAGTTGTGCTATTCCAAAGCACACTCTCCGAAATGTATCTGATAAAAGACCGATAGACTGGCAACGGCGCGGCGATGTTCAAGGCTTTAAAGCTTAGCCTTAACCAGGAAGTCGTTGTCTATGAGCCTCTTGGCACGTCTTTCAATAACTTCCAACGCCTCCAGCTGGTACTGGGCAGATCCATCCCAGAGGTGCGAACAGTACTCCATGCACGATCGAACTTGTGCTTGGTATAGGTTCAGCATCTGTTCCGACGTGAAGTACTTTCGCACCTTTGCGAGGACTCCTACACCAATCAATTGACCTATTTTTTTATGATCTGTCAGAACGCGATTTCCCCATAGATTGTGTATGGAAATTTATACTTATGACGTCACTTGTAGGTTGTCATTTGTATATGCCAATATATCAATTGACTAACTATTTATTGACTTCAAAACAACAAAAAAAATATTTTTTAAAGGAAAAAACGGAATCCTTATAGGATCACTTTGTTGTCCGTCTGTCTGTGTGTCTGTCTGTTGGTCAAGACCCTTTATCTCGGGAACGCGTGGAGGTATTGAGTTGAAATAAAAAATCAATCTTCTGAATTAACGTGAAAAAAAGATACGGCCGTTTATGTCGCAAAAAACGGGCATTTCGACACTTTCAAGGGAATCAAAATATAGGGTACTTTCCGTTGACCTAGAGCTATGAATTTGGCAAGTATTATCGTCTTATACTATAAATACAGGGAAAAGTCTGAAAACTATACATTTTTAATTAAATCATTAAAAATATATTCTTTGTTTATAATGAACTTTTGTCCGCGATTTTTTTAGATAAGTTGTCTTGGAATTATTGGTTTATGGTGGAAAAATAGTTCAATGTAGGTACATTTAAAACTTATGCTTAGTAATAGATCTTAAATTAACCAGACTTCATTATTTATCTAGCCATTTTCCAACAACGTTGGTATCGGCTTCCGTGAAGCCGAATACTACTGTTAAAGAAAGAAAGAAAGAAAAAGTATTTATTTGCCCCCCCCCCAGGACAAAAACACACAAAAATAACATTAAAAAAGAAAAAAAGCAAGAAAACGAAAATTTATTGGTCAAGGGGGTCTAAAATGGCCACTTTGGGTGAAACATCTGTAATATGAATCATTTGACAGATCGTAGCAGAACATTAGCAGCTTCTGCTAAAAGTCGTAAAATGGTCGTTTTTTTAGATGAAATATGAAATATTCATATCATCTGCGGGAACATATTTACATTTAAACCTTTAAAGGTTATTAAAAAAAACACGTTACCAAACAAACAATATTATTTATGCTTCGGCGGCATCGCGTGTATCGTCCAGAAGTAATGCCGAAGTAGTGCCGAAGCTTAATACGTTTAGACAATAAAAAAATATCGCCATAAAAGCTGTGGTCATATTTAGTGGCTTCGATATTTTGCATGAACTATCGTGCAATAATCCAAGATGAGCGAAATTATTTTATGGACAACGACTTTCTTTACTTCTCAATTCATATATGTTTCATTGAAAATTCGTAAAATGACAATAAGGAGAATTGCTTAAATGTCAGTTATATGAAATTTAAGAAGTTACTGTACTAGGCCAAAAGGCTCCTATCTCAGCATGGTGCTGTAACATTAAAAAGACGTCACAGCGCTGATGCGTTACAACGTTACATGGAGCGATTGCTTGTCTGATCTCAACAACACCCCCTTCGTAAAACTGGTTCTCAGACTTCTGGCTTCCAAAAAATCTGCGAATGACATCCGGGACTAACGGTTTTATGTGCTTTCCAAGGCATGGAGGGGATCTAAATTTATCAGCCTTTAAGCCTTCAATATCCAAAATCACTACAATTACTTTGAAAACTCTAAGAAAGACGTCTGTTGGTTCGTATTAGCAGAACAAATCCAACTGTAGGTACAAGAGATACACATAGAATACAGATACGGATAACAAGTTTGTTAATACTTATTCTATGAACAAACTAGTGCCATTGAAACCTTTCCAAAAACTAACACGTTCAGCCGAAGTTCATAATTGACACCGAGACTAGAACTAATTTCATCCTAGGCAGTAATGTTGTCAAAAACATCCTTACAAGAGATTAGAACCTTTGTATGTAGGCATTGAAGGCATATAATCAAATCTGCTTCCATGGCTTTTGTTTGTTTCGCATTACGGATTATGTCAGCTCCGATTTCTTTACTATTTTCCTGTTACTCCCTAGTAACACGACAGGTGGCGTTGACTATAGCTGTTCCCACGATGTATTTACAGTTATTATTAATGATAATGAACTTTTATGCTTTGTTTATAGATAATTATTCTTCTGTCGTTACCCGCATATTAACAGTACATTTTCCTTTGGTACCTAAGTTGTGATGAAAATTACGTGCCCGGATTTCAAATAATTTTTAAAGAGATTTGTTTTTGTTATAATTTTCTTTCTCTAAGGTGACTAAGTCCCCTGGCTCTGTCTTAAGACAACTTTTGAGCAATTAGTTATGTTACACTATTCACAATATAACATTTACTGTAATTATTTTAAAATGAAATATGTAAATAAAATAAAATATATTATGGAAGAGGGCATCAAAAAACTGCACGCATCGCTCTCAATAGGACAAATGCCCAAAAGGCTAGCAGCATTACTAGTACGTTGATTAAACTTGATAAAATAATCGATGATTGTTACTTTATAACTAATGAGTATTTACATGGTAATATTAGGCAGTAAGCTTAGTCATGGTTTACAATAAACAATCACTTCTACAATAACCACAAAGAAGTCTAAGTGTCCTCCAATACCCTAATAGGGTCACGTTTGGATCGTATCTCAACAAACGTAATTTCCCGTCCACATCCACACCGCTCTACAATTGGCACAAACGAGCTAGAAAACTCAACTTTGGAGCAAGTTTTGGACTTTCTCTGAGCGTTTGGAACATTGTGTGACAATTTGAGACCAAAGTTAGGTGAATGCGGTTTTCGGGTTACTGCAGTGTTTAGTTACGGTCTTATTGTAACTTATGGTAGTCTAGCACGTTTAATATAGTTTTGAGGTGATGTTACTGCATGTGGGAATTGTCTGTTGGGGGTCTAGTGAAAGTTTTGTTTGTGTATGTGTTTAAAGCACTAAACGTTGTTTGCTAAAGGCGGCATCACTTTTTTTTTAAAATGGATTGTTTAACCGTTTTAATCTAATTTCAATATAATTTTTCATACAGGGGACATTTTTCACGAGGCTTAGGTATCTAGCTATCAATATAGCGGACCGGGCCCAACAGATTGTCTTATCATGTACAAACTACTGACTTTTTATTCATACGAGTATTATGAACTTTCTAAGGTTGGCCTGGATATTATTGACATCGGTGAAGAAAAATATTGTGCGGAAATCTAGACTTAAAATAATTATAAAATTTAAATCAGAAATCGCCAATCCGCCTTTTAAAAAAACCGAGACCCAAAAAATCTAAACCAAACTTTGATCAAACATTTAAGATTGAATCTATAAACTAAATTTGAAATTAGTTCATTATGCATAGTTGCTCCTTGCTATGAGCATCTTAACTTCAAAGCTACCATATCCGTGCCAAATGTACAATTAGTGCCAGCTTTCATTAAAACTTTTGCCATTTTGATGCTTCTTAACTTTTTAGATAATACGTCTTTAAAAACATATAATTTATCAATACTTATGATCAGTTTCAATTCTTCGTCTTCTCTGTGTGAGAAGACTAGTTCGTTATTTTGAAATAATAATAGTTTTTTTAAGCCGTCCGGATGGGTCAGACATATTTAAGCTACGCTTAAAGCGTCCGTAGATGGCTAACAATCCATTTCATACTGAGACCCCTTCGTGACTCGTAAAGCACGGAAAGCTGTTGGTCCCGGCTGTCTTAAGTAGGTTTTTGACAGTCAGAAAACTTTGACCATCTGTCTAAGGGTGTTTACTACACCAATCGATCGATCGTCGATCGATGCCATCAATCGACATCGATCGACGTTTATCGATTGGTGTGGTAGCTTTGGCTGATCGACGGATACCGTTCCAGTAACCAATCGATCGATTGCCAGTCGATGACATCGATCGACGTTGATCGATTAACCCCAGATATAATCCATCAGGAATAATAATCAAGCAGCTCGATCGACGTTGACTAATAAATTCTACCATCGATCTATCGTCGATCGACAATCGATGGGTTGGTCTGGTTGAAACTATCGATCGACGTCGACTAATCCCTTCTACCTTCGATCGATGCCGTCGATCGACGATCGATCGATTGGTCTGGTAATACCCTAACGAAGGTATATCGTGTACCCCAGTAACTGGGTTGTGGGTGTCAGATAGGCAGTCGCTCCATGTAAAACACTGGTACTCAGCTGCGTCCGGTTAGACTGGAAGGCAACTCCAACATACTTGGGAATAGACTAGGCAGGAAAAGGTTATGATAATGACGGTATATGCCTTTCTACCAGACCGCTAAGTATGATATGTCTACACTGATTCATTCTGGACATGAATGACGCTATCTTCTCTGGATTCCCCTTTATCGAGTTGATTCGAAATTCAAAGGCTTGACCAGTCTGTGAAGTAATCTTGTGAACTAAACATAACCAATTCTAAGACAATATTGTCCTACTTACCACGTTGTCTACCACCAACGTTTATTAAATATATACCGTTAACCGTTATACCTTTGGCAGCCTTTGTCTTTTCCCTACAGGTCCGGTTTATCTAAAGTTAGCCTGTACGCGATCGCCGTTAGCGATAAAACCGCCGCTAGCCTCACAATCGCTTTTAAAATCCATTTGAGCAAACTATCTGCTGTACAATAAAACGTTGTCTATTATATTATATTTAACTTTATTTTATTATTAAAATAAAGTATATACCGTATTGTTATATTTTATATTTATTTATTTCGAAAGATCATTTTTTAGGGTTCCGTAGCCAAATGGCAAAAAACGGAACCCTTATGGATTCGTCATGTCTGTCTGTCTGTCTGTCCGTTCGTATGTCACAGCCACTTTTTCCGAAATCATAAGAACTATACTGTTGAAACTTGGTAAGTAGATGTATTCTGTGAAACGCATTAAGATTTTCACACAAAAATAGAAAAAAAAACAAAAAAATTTGAGGGTTCCCCATACTTAGAACTGAAACTAACATTTTTTTTTTCATCAAACCCATACCTGTAGGGTATCTATTAGGTCTTCAAAAATGATACATATTGAGGTTTCTAATATATTTTTTTTCTAATGTGAATAGTTTGCGCGTGAGACACTTCCAAAGTGGTAAAATGTGTCCCCCCCCCCCCTGTAACTTCTAAAATAAGTGAAAGATAAAACTAAAAAAATTTTTATGATGTACATTATTATGTAAACTTCCACCGGAAATTGGTTTGAACGAGATCTAGTAAGTAGTTTTTTTTTAATAGGTACGTTATAAATCGTAAAACTCAATTTACCTTTCATTCAATCAACTCAAATATAACAATAAAAAAAACTTTTATATTATGTTACTTGCTGCTACGGAACCCTTCATGGGCGAGTCCGACTCGCACTTGGCCGCTTTTTTTCGGGAGTGATTGGAAATAAAAGCATTTTAAATGTACCGAATGCTATTTTGTTGGTTAGTATACCTGTCACAGACGAAACCAAAAATCAGTCAGTAGTAACTTTGACTAGTTTAAAGTTTACTACTTAAAAACCTATTAGGTTAGCAGGCATTTTTCTTTTGTGACACTTTTAAAAACTTAAATTTGTCAGTGATGATAACTAGTGTTCCATAATTGTTTTTGTAGTGAAAACGTGTTTTATCTTAATAAGGATTTTGACTGAAGTTAGTCAAAAGTAGGAGTTTTGACTGCAACATACCGGTTTTAATAAAGCAGTGAGCTGGTGACTTCTGCAACCGTGTGTGATAATAAAGACACGGTAGAGCCGATGAAATTTTATTAAACTATACCTAACACAACATCGATAGTACCTACGTTTATTCGTATCATTTAGATAGATGTGAGACGATAATCGTCACTATTTACTGGCTTGTTATTTAAAAATACTAAGCAAAGTAGAAAAGCTAAGCGATATTTCAATCAGACTACAAAAATGCTTCAAACAAAAATCGGTAAATGGCAATAGGCCAAAAGATTAAGGCTCGAGTAGGAGATCGAGAGGTTATGAGATTGCGTTCGATCCTTTACACTCGAATATACATATTCTAGCGTATATATTTATGTCGCAGGGAAACAGTGGTATGTATTCAAATCACGGCAGATGCAACAATACACAAATAAACTGGTTTTAGTTGGTTATTTCATCATTTCACTGAACAAGTTTAGGGATTTGATCACTTCACAACTTTCTTCAGGGAAATGACATAACGGAGTTCTTATTGTAACATCGCCGTGATTTGACAAAATTCCTAATTATTATTATTGCTTTACAGAAATGTACAGAGGCCAGCACATCAAGCTATACCAAACTGTCCTATTTTTCCACTTGAATATGAACCTTATCATTTTGTAATAAAGTTGAAAATCTATCAAGGAAATTTGACAGATTGTTGTAGCTTGATGTTCCGGTCTCTGAACCATTTCCCTGCAACATATTATCAGTGATAGGAATAGGTAGTGCTTATTAGCCTAAAGTTTGAAGAAAAGAGACAAGAAACGGAGACTTCCTTAGTACTATATTTTTTCTCGGACATCTGCCCGGACAACACTTAAATACATTAAAAAATTATGTTATTTGGAATAAGTTCGTGTTGTTTACCTAAAGTTTGCGACTAGACATAACATAACACAGTCGTTACAACTATCAAATATTCTGAAAGTTTTCTTTTTGGAGAACATTTTGTAAATGACTTGTTGATCTTAAAACCATAGTTTTAAACAAAGACTGCGTTTCATAAAACGCAGTCTTTGTTTAAAGAGCCGTACACGTTTCGAAGTAAATATCTGTTTTCTAGCTCGCTCTTGGCCATGTTTCTTGAGATTTCTAAAGTTCAAGTGTATAATTGAAATACGGTTAAAAATATGAACACGCGTAGCCACGTGATTGTTATTGAATTTGTTGTTACAAGAAATAAAATAAATAACTTTAGTCAAAACATTCAAAACTAATTAAAGGTTGACTTACCGTATTATTTGATGTAGACAGACAGGAACAATCTTATTGCAGAAAATCGCAATCCATAAATTCAAGCCAAGGTAGTCGTATTAGGAAGATCCAATAAATAAACCAAAAAACATGCGAGGGTCAAAAACAATATTCACAAAAACAATATACGTGATACAGGAGATGCGCACTCAACAGACCGAAGTACAGGAGTGAGAATAACCTGAGCGGCGCGCGGCGGTGGGGGAAGGTATGTAGAGCGTTCCCACGCCGCACGGGTATGCGACCACGCCGAGTTTAACAATAGATAACGAAATGCGCTGCCGTAAAAGTCCGCCCATTGTACTTTCGGTGCAATAAAGATTAAATGGTGTTTTTAAAGATTTTAAAGTTTAAGTGTGTTACTAAATAATGTGACCCAACATTATGCACATTTTGAAATATATTTTAGTAAGGTAAAAGACAAATACCTTTTGTTTTTGAAATGATAAATACTCTATCTCCATCCAAAATACGTATAGAGAATGCTAAAATGATAAAAATTACCGTTTTATTATTTTAAAAACAATTATCAGTTTTTTTTTTCAATTACACACTAGAACTTTAGAAATCTCAACAAACGTGGCCAAGAGCGAGCTAGAAAGCAGATATTTACTTCGAAACGTGTACGGCTCTTTAAACAAAGACTGCGTTTCATAGTTTTAAGATCAACAAGTCATTTACAAAATGTTCTCCAAAAAGAAAACTTTCGGAAAATTTGATAGTTGTAACGACTGTGTTATGTTATGTCTAGTCGCAAACTTTAGGTAAACAACACGAACTTATTCCAAATAAAATAATTTTTTAATGTATTTAAGTGTTGTCCGGGCAGATGTCCGGGAAAAAATATAGTAGTAAGGAAGTCTCCGTTTTTTGTCTCTGTTCTTCAAACTTTAGGCTAATAAGCACTACCTATTCCTATCACTGCATATTATACACGGTGGAAGAGCCATCGTAACAACTTACTATGAGTTCAGTATATGCTTCTGAAACGTATAGCGATAACGCGATAACCATAGATTTAATGGCGATAACATTATTGGTCAATAAAAAATAAATTTGCAGTTTTATACAATTAGACCGTTTTGATTGCACTTTAAATTACCTATAATTTCATCGCTTGGTTTTTAGAATAATCCGTGTTACGATGTACTTCCACCTAACTTTGTTCAGACGCTAGAATAAGTATATTTCAGTGAAGTAAACGTAACAACCCAAAAATTAAAAAACGGTAACAATAAAACCAATAACAATATTAGTCGGTTTCCTCTTCCTTAAATTTCTATTGATGACATCAAAAAGAGGAACATAAAACACAAGTTTATTACAATTTCTTCCTGAGTTTAAGGAAAGTACAAAGTAATGATAGATCGGAGTCCCGTCTTCAGCAATTACGGTTAACTTTATTACCATTAACTTTGATCCGTTCTGCTGATTCCAACAAATTACGACAGAGGATAACAGGACGAATTTTTCTGTATTCATCCACGTGAAAAAGAGATCTGAAATTGTCTTACCTTTGTAGAAAAAATAATCTTGTGAACTTCTTTGATGATCTTCCCCTTCTAATGGTTTTAATATTACTATAGCTTCTGCTCGCGACTTTGTCTGCGAAGACTTCAAAATTAAGCCAAGTTTTAAATTATCCCACGGGCATTCAAAATCGGGTTAAAACATATGCTATGTGCTATGCACACGGATATTGGTTATGCCGCAGCATTAGTGGCGTTTTTAATGTCCTCTATGGTGCAGGAGTAGGGGCAAGTAGTCTAGCATAAAGGAAAACCACCGATTAGAAACATGAAGATATAGGTATAAATGGAGCCAACACTTAGAACAAAAGCTTGAAACCAACTGTGGGCTGATGCTCTCTTTCTGAATGCATACATAAGAACGAGACAGTGATATATGTTTTCTTTATCTTATGTACGCATTTAGAAAGAGAGCGTCTGCCCACAGTTGGCTTCACTTAGGTATTTAGAGTGTTGCCTCCACTTTTATCTATAAGCTTCTTGATTAGAAATGAAGAAGAAATCGGTTATGCCAGATCAATATCTACATAAATGCCAAATTGCCGAGCGCGAAGAAGTAACAACCAACCATACATTCTCGCAGTTTTATAGGAGAAGGAGCTAAACCTTCCAATTGGTCAAGTCATTGCAATACAGGTAGGTAATTTTGACGACACGGGTAGCGCAGTGGCTGAGCGATTGACTGCTGCGCAGCGTGTTGCGGGTTCGATTCCCGCCCAGGGTAAATATTTATGTGATGAGCCTTACGGCGCAACATGTTTTCTTCTTCCACTCTATCCTGTCCAACGTCATGCTTTCACTGACTCCCTTTTCACTCATATCATTCCTCACACAATCCATCCATCTTTTCTTTGGCCTTCCTCTTCCTCTTCATTCATTCACATTAATTTTTAGAAATATTTTGGTCACATGCGGTTTATCCTTTCCAAATGCCTTGTGGCGTCTTTGCCTTATGTCTGGGTGTTGTTTATCTATATATGTATGTATTTAAATATGTATTTGTGTATGTATATCAGCTGTCTGACACTCATAGTACAGGTCTCCCTAGTTTGGGGTCAGGTGGCCGTGTGTGAAATGTCCCCACATATAATAATTAAAAAAAAAAAACATTAGCTTTTCAGATTATTGGGACCTTCTCAGTATTGGAACTGTATCCGATTTTTTTCTAAGATTTTAATTTGGCTTAAATTAAAATCTCAGAAAAATATCGATTCTTGTCTTCATTTAGAAAAGTAGCAAAAATGTTGCATTCATATCTATTAGCTTCTGCCCGTGCCCACGACTTCGTCCGCGTGGAAGTATAATTCACCATGATTCTGATCCCACGACATAGCTACACTATTGCCAAGTGTAGTAATACTAGTCTGATTACTATCAGTGACAGAATTTTTGTAATCAGTATGTTTATTTTGTTACAATCTCCCTCGGTGAACACCTAGGTGAAGTGAGCTGTTATCTGTCCCGATGCTAGGGGTTTACAAAGCACTACAATCGGATGACAGCTCATTTTACCTAGGTGTTCACGGAGGTAGTTTGTAACAGAATAGCACTGTAGACTAGTATTTCCAGAGATTACCTTCTACAAACAAAAGAGCTATTTATAATATTAGTACCTACTAGCAAAGACTAAAATAAGCATTGAGTACCTACCTACTACCTACATCAATTCACACCAACAAACGTCACTTTTCAAAAAAAGAACACTGCCACATTGTTTGACACGTACATTTATGTTACGCTACTACATTCTCCTTCTTCTAGTGCTAATTAAATAAAGAACCACTCAGTGCGCTTCCTTCAAACATGATGGAATTCTCTTACAGACTTTCATGTGAACGCTACAAATATATCGAGTTAACGCTACCGGTGTCATCTTATATAATTACTTATTTAATTATCTTCCTCTCGTCTTTCCATTTCATATTTAGACTCATCACGCCCTTATGCAAGATTCATGTGTTCCACGTGTACTGAAGAGCTAATGTGCACTTTACATAATTTGTTTTAATTTTTTTGGCTATGTTATGTTATTTTTCCGTCTGCTCTGAAGGTGGGTGAAGTTTTGTTTTTCTTTGCGACGAAACGAGTTGGATAGGAATAAAATAAACGAGTAAAAAATGCTGCTATCGTTATCAGGTACTGTTCTCTAAATTCTGTCTCTCAAAAGTTTTTTAACACAAAATTGAATATGTTATCAGGGCCTTAAGTCTGCTATTACAATAGTGTCAGAATGGTATAGACCATTCTGACACTATTGATTTCAAAATTGTTGATTTTGACAAGTTTGGTAATCTTCTAATATAATGGCGTCATTATGACTTTCCAATGGTCAACCACTGACACGCCGTTGAAAGAAATGATATAGAATGGTAATCTCGTACAAAATGACAAGTGAATGACTGACTTAGGCGGTAATCTGCTAAAATTTTGACAGTTCCTTTGATCAGTGACCTATCATTAGAACGTCATTGTGCAGTCATTGCTTTTAATTCGACCGACCAATGATCGACCATTACGAATTCAGCAGATTACGAACTTTTAGCAAAATGACAATGGGATCGTGTTGGAATGACGAAATTATAAAAATAGCAGACTTGGCCCCCTGGTATTAAATTAGAAACTTTTATCAGCCACTTTTATGCATACCAACTTCAACCCCTCGTAAGCAAATAAATGAGTTTAGTAGGTGCTAAAATCAGACTGAAAATTTATACAGTTTTTTTTATAAAGTTTTCAAATCTAAAGCACGAGCAGCTACAAGTTGTATCTAAGTATCTGTAAAGACAAAACCCGGTAATCCTGTTCTGAAGCGACGGGCTTGCAACATGTCACCTTTGTTATAACAATCTATAAACTTGCCCTACATTGAACTGAGGTGGCGTATTGTGCCAACAGAAGGCCTTGTTTGCTATTTACTAAAGGGTTACAGAGAAGCGGTAGTGATACAACAGTAGGTGTACATAACAACGCTTGAGTGGATTTAGAAGGCAGAAGGGTGCAGAAATGGGAATAATAATAATATGGTTCAGGAAAAGTCAGTTTTTAAGGACCATTTTTGTTTATAACAATGTTATAGGTACATATTATATGTCATAATTGCGATGACATACTTTTTAAGAGCTGTCAAAATACGATTCCCCCATAGATATTGTACGGCAATTTATACTTCTGACGTCATTTGTAGGTTGTCATTTGCCAATTCAATTGATTTACTATTTATTGATTTTAAAGCAACTAAAAATTTTAGTTTAAAGCAAATTGAAAATTAATCGGATTTTTAGGGTAATAATCTAGAGTTTTCTAGAAGAGTTGTGTTTTGGAATTATTGGTTAATGGTGAAATCTTCCCAATTGAAATTGTGACGTCAGTTCGTGTGTATTTCGGCAGGAATTTGAGTCCAACATAGTTTGAAAAGCACAGACATGTAACATAATACAAACATTAAATATAGATCCACCAACACGACGTACACAGTAATTTACTACACAACATGTTATAATATTAACGCTTGCATACGTGTTTTCTCACATTTCGCTACACAGAGTGTAGCAAAAGAAAATTTAATTAAACCCAAATCATATATGTAACGTCAGTAAAACGCATTCGCAATCCCAACTCTAATTAAAAATACAAACGGAGTTATTCTGCACGAAAATGTAAATAAAAACTTTACCAACGCCCAACGCGTAAAGATTCCTTTGATTCACAAGTTTTCATTTACAACTAGCAAAGTTTAATAACCCATGGCAATAGAAAAACACTGGGTAAACAATGGCAAAGTTGAGACCAAAGAAATGAGAAAAATCCGTAAGTGAGGCAGCTAGTTTAATATAAAATTCTCAAAGTTGCTGAGTCACGTCGCGCGTGTTAACGTCTCAGTGGCTTTTTGCTGTTTACAGCTTTATAAAAGAGCCTAATTTCCCTGAAGCTATTCAATAGGTGGCTAAACAATAAAGTTGTTTTATTCAAAAACCGTCGCTTACTTAAAGGTTTTCCGCTTTTTGTCAGTTTAAAAGACTGTTCCATAAAGTAGGAGTTTATTTAGGCCTAACTTTGTTTAGGTGTTTGGAGTTACTTTTCAGTTTTTTAATTATATTTTGATTCATGCAGATGGTGGGAAAGTTGTAATTAATAAAATGTATGTGATTATAACTGCGTAACAATTAATTGGAGGAGTTACATTTGACCCAAAATATTTGCAAACTCAAAGTTATTTTAAACAAACAGGCACTTTCGAATTGCCAGGTGATCGGTCAAAAGTTGAAGCTAATTGTTCAATCCAAATAGGTTTTTATGTAGAAGTACGAAAAAATGAAAACAAAGACAAAATGTTCAAAAAATCACACAATATTTATATAAGTAAAGGTTACTTCTGAGTAGGCACGACTACGTACACAATATCTTCCCATCAATACACTTTTGGATCTTCGATACTCCGTAGGATCTTAGATATTCGCTTACTAAGACTAGGTAGCGATTTATACGTAAATCGAGCACTTTTAAAGCACCTCTAGCTAGAATATAAAACGTTGCCGTTTTAGAGACATTTTTCTAGCTCGGAATATATTACTCAGGCTTATAGTCGACGTAAATGCACCTGTAGATTAATCTTGGCTTATTGCTTAAGTTCAACTTAAGGTTCCGTAGAACAGAGGTCAATCCTAAAGCTTAAGACGATAATTCCATTTTTCAATTAGAGAAAATCAACTTTTGCCAGTAGTTGAATTCATTTTTCTCCCGTGTAACTGTGACCATGGAAATCTACTTGATATTGACGCCTTGTATCTAAACTAATATTGTTTATAATTATAATCATATTGTCATACAAAACAGGCAACCAGGCTTAAATTGAATTGGGCGGATCACGACAGTCGAATGTACATTGACCGCTAAACTAGAGTCTTCACGCAATGGGTGGGCGACTATGAACAGGAAAAGGACGACCCAGAAAGAGGTAACAAGATGACTTGGACGTGTACCACCAAGGATGGATCAAGGTGGCGTAGGAAAACTTTCCAGGAAGGACTTGAGAAAGGCCTTTCCTCAGCAGTGAGGTAATCCCTTGGAATACTAGTAAGATAACAGAAAATTTTTCAATGTTAGCTACACTACTGTTGAGTAACATAAGCTAAGTTTTATGATATACTCAACTTTCAAGCGGACGAAGTTGCGGGCAGATGCTAGTATTGAATAGATTGCTTATCGTGGTTTCTTCTTTCCATATCGAAAGGTTAGCTTTCTTTACAAAACATAGCAGCTTACACAATCTTCCTGGTTCATCATTAAGTTTCAATTCTTCAATATTCTTTTCTAATCTTTTAGTTTGAAATACACAAAGATAATTTTGATATTATTTCAGGCTCGTATGCTTTAATAGGACCAGCACTGCAGATGATGCAATGTATAATAACGTATGAGATACTCGCTATGAATAAGAGCTTCTTACTCCTGATTCATGTGAGAAAGCTTGGAATAATCGTCTATTTCTATTGGACTGAACTTCTTTCTTTGAACTTTATTGCCTCTATCGGCAATAAAATTCAAAGAAACATACATTCACGGTGAAAGGGTTACCGTGACGAATATTTTGACTATGGACTTCCCTTTTGATTCTAGACCTGACAGAGTGGAAATTTTTCTTTGGTTAACGGTAGTTGGTTTAGAATCATGAGTCTGTTGAATCCATGTTCGAAGTATTCATCACAATATTCCTTCGACTGTTTATAGTATTTTTTTGTTATTTCATTATTTAATTCAAATAAACTAATAACAGGCACTTTTAAATCACAAGGGAGTAAGTTAGTCAAAAATATGAACCTACATAGTTGGTCGTTCTAAATACTGTGTTCCAATGGAGAAGATCGTTCGACACTCATTAAAATTAAAATATATTACAAATTAATGATCCTAAGGGGTCATGAATGTACCTCTACTGGAATTAACACCTATTAATACTGTTATTGATCATCCTCTTAACATTATCTATTTTCGCACAAACGAAACCAGGCAGGACGCACATTTCATGCCCAATATATAATTAAAATCAGTCATGAATGTATAAATGTCAGCAACAGCACAACTGCCTGATAACTCGTGGATAACGCCACAAAGGTCAAAGAAGATTAAAATGACAAAGCAGTGACAGTTAGGTAATGCATAGCCAACGCTGTTAATAAATCTCTTTGTTGACTAATTGCGAACTGCATATAATGATTCAGTCTGACAGGTACAGATTGACGATTAGAAAATGTAGGCTTCAGTTGTTGCAGTAATAGTGCGCGGTGGTTTGCCAAATTGGTGGCATTGTTCGCTGAGTAACTAACTGTATGCTAATTAGGTAGCCGAATATATTTGATGAAATGAGGACTGAGGAGCTGGTCTTGCTAAAGGCCGTTTTTAATTTATTGAATCTTTCTAGGATAACAGAAAGAGAAAGGTAGTATGAATGGAAAATAAAAGAGATGGAAATAGTTTTCAGCAAAAATATTACAACCAAGTAATGAGTAAGAAAGAAAGGAAGGAAGAAATATATGCAGCATAGAACATAAAAAAGCTGTCAATGTTGATATTGAAGAAATAAATCATTCATTTGTCAATGACAATGACACAAAAAGTGTAATATAATAATATGTGATAATGTAATATACGTCAAAATAGTTATAGTTAGTATAAACAATCTAATCTTTGACAAATGTAATGAAGCACATACACTAACGTTACACAGCATAAACTCCGTCAAATCATCGTCCATAGATCCGGGCAAAGGGCATAGGTCACGACAAAACCACTTCGTCTCCTAATAAACACAACAACATATATACAGTACCCTATAAAATAACACGGAATCTGGTATTCAGGCCTAAATATCCAATTTTCAAGTGGAGTGCGAGCCACGTCATAATTAACGGAGGGCTGGGACACCGGGCCATGCATAACTAAAGTGTGCCGCCCCGATAGACCTTCGTAAACTATGGACTCTACAGTGATATATGCTACTGGAATTAACTTATGGGTTTTGACCGGGCTCTAATAAAAAATGTATAGAAAAATTTAAAATTTAAATGGCATGATCTGTCATGTTACTTTTGAAATAGCTATTGACAATAAAGTCTTCATTGATAAAGCAGAACATGTTTTGGTAAAATGTAAAAACAGTATAGATGTCCCTAATCTAGCATTATATATGCTTTGGCTTCTTTTAAAGATTCACAATTAGTAAAATACGTAATGGCAGTTTGCTCACTTAAGGCAATGACCACAATTTCAGATACATCTAATCATTCAAGATTCAATATAGTAGATGATAAATCATTGATTAGGAGGGATATTCGTACCGAAAGTTCTAAACTCCCTTCAGTAAATCTAACTTTAACTACCACACGACATACATATTGAAAGATATTGTAAGAAGCACTCAGCGCAGCCTTTGTGAACTATAGATATTCCGGTACAACCACACAGGCTGGAAATAGCTCAGTTACATAAACATGTCAATGTCTAGACACCTAACGGTGCTAGCATTTTAGCTTCTGGTCAATTCTCCGGAGAACTTCTGGAAGGAAACCGCGGTTCTAATTTTAAAATTTATAAAATGTACGTGCACGGATGCTTTTGAATATCAATACGGGCTTGCTACTTACATCCTTAATAAAGTTCGTGGAAACATATAAACATATGTTTCTTCGAACTACAATTTCTTCAATAATTTAAGTAAAAAAAATGGCAACTGTAAGATCGGTCTCTTCCATAGAATTAATTGACGATCGATTCAGTGTCGCTTTCATCCTACAGCCCTTTACCTCGACTATCTATATGACGTTCAATGCTTTGCTTTACGGTTCGTGAAACAATATATATTTAAAGGAGAAATAATGATGTTCTCATCTCTCATTATTTTCATTCAAGTTCCGGAAAATGTAATGATACTTATGACATGCTGGAATATGTAAAAGTAAAAAGATAGAAACAATTTTTCCTGCATTGAAGGTGGGCTTAATTTGTACATTGCTACTGTCTTCTTGAAATAGCTTGGATGCATACGTAAGCATTTTCCACATCAATAGATCTATACTTGGTTCTGTTTTTAATATCTACTTCCCATAGGTATTTACTGAAGCTGCCTAGAAATATAATTTAGTTCAAAATACTACAGACAAGTTTTCTTTCTATGAAACCGAGAATCTAATAAAAATGTCAGTACCACAGTTACTATTCAAACAGTATTATGCTGATGTCAATGCACATTGGTTTGGAAAAGTGCTATTTAATATGAAAAGTGTCTTTGTGGTAGTTCGAATATTCAGCCCGTTTTCATTCAGTATTTTAGTGAATGGAAATATAAAAAGAATACTAAAAATCGACAGATATCGATAAAGAAATGATACGAAATGTTTGTAACTTGGCTAGGGGGCCAGCGTTATTGATTGTAGATTGTCAATTTGTTGTTGTTGTTTGTTGTTTTTTTGTCAAATAAGTAATCTATCTTAGCACGTATGCATATGCTTATCTTAGAACTCTATTTTCATCATTCTAGCTGTCTATCTCTTCCCAAGTATTTTGGGATCAATCTTCCACTAACAATAGTTATATCGTTGTATCAAAGCAGATGTAGCCGAAAAGTAAGAAAGTTTAAGCTATTACGATACATATTCACATTCTACAATATACATACAAGTTTAGTTTTTAATTACCAAAAACCTGAAAAGTATTGTTCTCAACATTATGAGTAACTAGCTTTTGCCCGTGACTTCGTCCACCTGAATTCGGGTAAAGCAGATGCTGACGAAGTCGCAGTTTAAAATCTAGCCAAAGTCCTTCCCCAGGGAATCAAGCTATTTTCATTAAAATCGATTCAGCCGTTTCATCGTGAAAGTGTAACAGACCGGATCACTTTCGAATTTGTAATATCATTCAGTATGGATTAAGTATGAATTTTTACGACAGGATCAACCTCGAAATCGCAAAAATAACCAGCTGATCCGAACATTTTGTGAAATTATGCAAACAAATCTTAGTGTAGTATACATATTGAATAATCTAGGATGTTCCAGTTTGTCTTGGCAGCTTCTGCAAGTCATGCTGGCAAGGCAAAGTCTGTCAACAGTATGTGATTTCCAGTACATTTGAATGTCCTGCCAAGATATAATAGTCTGTTGGTGCTGTGTTTACATGCCTGTGTCGCTGTTTTATAATTTCGTATGCAAAAAGCCAGCATGCGTGACTAGAGCGTTAGGAAAAGTGTGATCGGGCGAGGCGAACGCATGTTGATAGGGAGATATAAGTTAGTGAACATAGAAAGAGAGAGAGTTACGTTTCGTATATTACTGTAGGGGCAAGAGAGATAGATGCGAGCATACATTTTCTTTATCTCTTTCTCTCATAGCCAGTTGCAAACGGATACATACATTACCTACATATAGATGGAGCTAAAGAAGTTTTACTTCAGTCGTGAGGTCTAAAGCACACTCGTATTTTTATCATACACTCTCCTTGCACCAGGGCCTCAAGTCTGCTATTACAATAGTGTCAGAATGGTCTATCATTGATTTCATAATTGTTGATTTTGACAAGTTTGGTCAACCACTGACACGCCATTGAAAGAAATGATATAGAATGTTAATCTCGTAAAGAAAGAAAGAAAGAACAGCTATAAGAATATAGTACCTACAATAAGGTGTAAAAATGACAACTGAATGACTGACTTAGGCGGTAATCTGCTAAAATTTTGACAGTTCCTTTAATCAGTGACCTACCATTAGAACGTCATTGTGCAGTCATTACTTTTAATTCGACCGACCAATCAAATGATCGACCATTATGAATTTAGCAGATTACGAACTTTTAGCAAAATGACAATGGGATCGTGTTGGAATGACGAAATTATAAAAATAGCAGACTTGGCCCCCAGATGTTTAGTCTCAGGTATGGCGCTGGCGAATTACCAACTAAGCACGAATTCGGACTCCGGACGTCTAAAGAAAAAATCCTTATTGAAAAACGCACTATCACAACTTCCAGCAGCCAGGCTTGCAACCACTAGGCCACTTGGAGAATTATGATTACATAGAATTCAATACATATTTCCTCAAGTCACACTTGGTCCACGTGAGCGAAGCCGCGGGTACTTACAGCTGGTTTGTTAAAAATTTGATTACATAAAAGATGGTAAATACATTGTTAATGCACACATTTGCTACAAATTAGCATGCAAATATTTGAACAAAGTGCTGGTTATTGAACCAGCACCACAGCCACAGTTACAAGTTGACAAACCTAACAATAACACGGCATTACGGCAAAATAGTTTGCAAGTTTCCACCTGCAAATATTTTAGCTTTTAATATTCCATAAAATACGGGGCATTCAGCGGCATTCGACTAATAGTTAAAAATTGCATGATGACAGACTCAAATAAATCAAATTGAACAAAACTTTTGATTTCTCCGCTCATCATCATCATATGCCTAACCTTTTCCCAATACTAGTGTTTTATAAACAGCGACTGCTTCTCTGACCTCCACAACCGGGTAACACGATACCCTTTGGTAACATTGGTTAGACAACTTTCTGGCTTCTAACTCACCAAAACGAATTTCTAAGATCTACGAATGACAACCGGTGCCAGCGGCTTTACGTGCCTTCCGAGGCATGTAAAACCGCCGCGCACTGTCGGTATGAAAGGAATGGTCATCCATCCACGGACCGACCAAGGCAAGCGTAGCTTAACCTTTAACTGATCGATCCGTACGGCTTTAACTTAGCCACGAGCCCCTCTAATTTCCATTTTCACTATACTAGTTCATATATAGACCTATCTACCAATACCATACAATGATCAAAGATACAATAGACACATCGACGCTCTGTATACACATAGACACATCTCACAATAGAGGAGATTAATTAACAAATCATTAACTAGACGACCCGCATTCAATGGATATGATTCAACCCGTGATGAGGCATTGTGTTGCACTTCAAAAATGTATTCCTGGTTTCCTATAGACCTTTGTAAGAGAATACATTTTTTAAGTACTACATAATTGTTTCAACGAGTATTTCGTTTGTATACCGGACAAACAGTTTTGAATATTTCTTACATATGTACAAGAAAAGATATGCGTATAAGACAAGTAGTAGTAGTAAGTTTATTTAGTAATTATATGCCACCAAAAGTACAAAGTCGGACTTAATGCTTAAGAAAAAAATCATAAGTCAGGCAAAGGTGGTGAAAAGATAACATGGCGGTGTAAAATTATTGTGCCAAGGTAAAACAACAGAATTATATAAAAAAAAAAATTACTAACTAACTAATCTGGTTATAGCATAAAGCAACGCGGAACACCGGCCTTCTTCTTTCTTTCTTTCTTTCATTTGTATGAAACAAAAAAGTAATTTTGAGGGTTTCAAATATTTTTCAATGTAAAGAATACATTACCAGGAGTAGATTGATATACTTAGCATATTTTTAAACCCCCGCATAATTAAAATATTACGAAATGAGAATAACACTTTTTCGTTTCATCTCGATGCCCATTTTGTGTTTATAAAAAAAAGAAAGTGACAGGCGATGTTAACGGATCTATAGAATTGTAGACATGTGATGTGACAAGTGTGTGGAAAAAACTAAGCATTATATATTATTTCCCATTAAACGATGCAATTTCAATGTAAGAACTACGAAACGGCGCCTGTCAGTGTCACTGTTACTGTCAGTCGCCGTTTCGTTCTGAAATTATGAGCTTTTCGTTAAACTATTAACTTTTTTTTTGCGGGTTTTTAAAAATATTGTAAATGCCTGAAGATACTCTTTAGGTACCCAAGAATATAAGAATTAGAATATAAACTTCTCTAAACATCTTAATTTTTTTTTGTACAAATCCTGCCATGATTTTTTCTTCAACAATGTACTGTCAGTTGTTTTAATTGTACACCGTAGAGTCGGTATTTTATTCTGTCAGAAATTAACTAATAATACACAAGACACAAGAGCACACCAACCCACCCTCTTGCTTGGAATTCCTTAATTTATTTTCAGTCTGTTGCATAGCAATTACTTCATCATTATTTTTAGGCAACATTCCACCAAAAAAGAGCTTTGAATTTTTTTTGAAGTAATTACTAAGTAATTAGCATTTTAATCCAAAATTTTCAGCTTATGATTTTTAGGGTAAAAGAAGTTCCATTTTAATAATTCCTTTGCTTTATTTTTCTCCAAATTTCTATAATTCGAAAAAAAAAAACGGTTCTAGGGGTTTCTAATCATCGCTGAAAAACTAGTTTGAATATGCTATTTGTCAAGGGTAAAAAAACTAAATGATATTATTCCAAAAGCTCGTTTTAGTTCAAAAGAGTTGATAAGTCGTAAACTTATAAATAGTAATATAGTTAGATAGTTTCGGTTTAATTTTGAAGGCATCGCAGAGGCGAAGACGCTGGCAAAACCTAGTCAATTATAGCTTTTCTCTGAATCAAAGTAACCAAAACAGAACAGAATAGTTCCATCGATTTAGTGTAAACATAAATGCTTCCGTCGCTTTCAACCACGTAAATTATATTGTTCCTTTTGTCTGGCATCGGTGTAGAAGACAAGGGAAGGATTTGTGGCGTTCGAAGCTATGCCACAGTGCTCTGCAACTTGCAAATAGTTACTGTAACGACCTTCATGACGCTTTGTGTTCCAATACCTGATGTTGTGGCCATTTTGTAATGCACACAGATCCGGTAGACGAAACATGTATTGATTTTGTTGGTGAATACTATCAAGTTATTGTTTTGTTTTAGATATATCTAGGTATCAAGGTATGTTTTTTATTTGGTCTGTAATGTCGGAGGTTGAAGCGAGCAGTATGTGATTTGTCTCACGGGTTGTAAGCAAGACTAAGGAGGCCCACTTGCACCTATGGATCACTAAATACATTTCAGAACATCACTGCATCTCTGTCGAATTGTATGTAGGTGATCTATCACCTACAAACAATATCAAAATGTTTTAATACTTTTAGTGATGAATGAGTTTAATGATAAGTGGGCCTAGTTATAGTAAATATAGGTTTACCTTAGTAAAAAAAATGCTACCAAAAAACTCATACTCCAAACATTACGAAGGAAAGATGGTATTCGTTCCGCATAAAGCTGAAAATTATGAAGACTTTGCTCTCTAGAAATTAAAGTGCAAATTCGTTCGTACATCTATCTTCATTCTTTCTAGTTTAGTTAACTGGGGCCCTTTACAATCAGCTAATGGATGGTAATAGACGAAAATATTAAGGGGATTACAAATCGGATAAATCTTAGCCGTCACATAGGTCTAGTATTACAATTACACTTAGTTTACTTTTCCTAACAAAGTTTAATTAAGTTTTTCGAAATATTTCAGAAGCACTTGAAGTTTGGAGTTGTGCTTGATGAACAGCCTTGACATTGAATTACAAACCTTATATGTGGGTACTTTTGGTACCTTAGGGTTATCAACATTTAATTTTCTTAGGCTTGTGACGAAGTGGTTACGAGGAGATGAATAAAACCAAACGTAACCGGTCACCATAAAAAAAAAATATATATATATTAGAGAAAGGTGTGGGTAGGTTTACGGTCACTAATTCCCTTTCAACCTCCCCTGGGAGTAGCACTGTACTCTCCTGGCTCAGCCTTGGGCACGACGATCACAGCGGTGTGCCACGCTGGAGACGCCAGGTATGGTGACGGTCGGCAGGTGGTGTTGCCAGACCCGAAGCACACCTCGGACACTTCATACAAAACTTGCAAAATAATTACCTATTACTACTACAAAACTAAATGACGTCTGTACACGTGCAAATGTGTGCGTGAATTTTAGTAGGGTTGAATCAGTTGGATGTCGTGGCGTACAAAATGGCGCGAAGCGCTTTGCGTCGGGCGAACCGAACGACGACGGAACTACCCGAACGTTTCGAGCATTATTATGAAGTGATCTTGTCCGAGCGGTCAATTATTTATTTCTAATAAATAAAATAAATGATATTTGATTATGAATACTCGGATTTGTAATGACATAAAAGTAATATTATAATATTTATTATGTAAAAAGGTTTATTTATTCATCAATAATGGTAAATTAAGGTACCTAATTACAAAATATGGAATTCACGATCGCCCCGTACCATTACGCGGCAACGCAATGGGGCGACGCGACAAAGTTAGTGCGTAGGGTACTACTTTTCAATTCCAAGAATGAATAGAACGTGAAAGAAAGGGACATAAGTACATAACAAAGACAATAAAGAGAGAGAGAGCAATATTAATAGCTGGTAATGTTGGTATGTTATTATTACGGAAGTTTTAATTGTATTATTATAAAACGACGAAAACTTGGAAAATAAATGAATCATCGAGATTAAAACTAATAAATAAAACTTAAAACAAAATAAATTGCAAAATTGTGTGTTTGTGTCAGCAGTACCTACAGCGCTGCAGTTCTTACGATTTTGAGCGCCCTGGCTAAAGAGTCGGCGGTTAGCCCCTGTAAGTGCGGGGTGAGGGTGCGGTATCTGATATAGCGCGGGGAAGGGAGTGTCCCTTCTGTACGTAGTACTATTAAGTATTCTGTGCCCGAAGTGAGCTCGACGCGGCCACGCGGGATAAAATGGGGACCCGGGGGCGCGAAGCTTTTGTTGTCCGGCGGTGTGGACGAGCGGTGGTGCGGCACCCAACGTTGGGATGCACTTGATGTCCGTGGATTTAAAAAATATCCGGGTGTTCAGCCGGAACTTTGGACCCCAATATGGGGTTACGAATTCACTGAGTTTAATACTTTTGACTAATAATAATCAATTAAAACTGGCTGGCAGGAAAATAAAATGGCAAATACGACAATGGGTAGCAGGTGTACCTCTGTCTATCTTTGCCGATGCCGGAATTCGAAAAAAGGGCTGTCATGTCCTTCGTCGTAGCTTAAATACGGTAATTAGCATAGATAACATTCCTCATTTCACACGTTCGGATACAACAATTAGGCGGGCTTCACTAGTACTATAGCTAATAGTAACTTAGGACGACCCTAATAATAATACGTCTGTGGTTGTGATTTGACATTTATTTGTTATTGTGAGGTTAATTGTTGATATTTGGCTGTGATTTTAATTGTTTTCAGGTAAAGTAACGATACAACGTTACAGGCTGATTATAGTTTTTTAGAATAAGCTATAACGAAATATGAGTTACTTAGCTTAAAAATAAATTGTACATGTATATTTTTTTTATATTCAGTGTGAGCAATGCGCGCTTGGATACGGACGCGTTTGCGGTACACAGCACGAATATTTTATTCGCGTTTTGCGCAGCGGTAACTGCTGCCCGATTTTATACGCAATGGCTTCAAAGCAGCTCATTGCTAACGAGCTTTTGTCATTCGTCAAGCATGCCATCGACTACATGGACGAGGTCAGCATCTTGCAGATCTGCAAGTCCTCCTTCGAAGAAGAAGAGGTATGCAGTGCCAAGTTGCTGTTATTTCAATCACTCGACCAAGTCGGACAGATGCCAACTCGCCGGAGAGATGGTGGCCAGAAGAGTCTGCAGGACATCATCGACCTGCTGAAGAGAACCGATCCGGATGACGTGCCAGATTTTGTGGCAAAGGAGCTGCACAAGCTGCCTCCTGTCACTTTCAACCACGTCGACGTTACCGGGCTGCTGAAGGACATCAGATCTCTGAAGGCGAGCCTGGCTGAGATGAAGTCCAAGTTGGAGTCATCGGATGTCACCATCGGTGAATTGAAAGCCGAAGTAGCGTTGTTGCGCAATGATATTCCGGCAAGTAGGTCATCGGACGACACCAATGTCGTACTATTTCAAAGTCAAAGTCAAAGTCAAAACATTTATTTGCTTAAATGCGGTTATAAAAGATGTTAGGTACATTGTTGTAGTGCAGAGACACATTTCGCCACAAATTGGCATGCAAATATTGGAGCAAAAACTACTCTTCACAAAATAAACATAATATATTTGAGCATTATTTCATGAGCGCATTTGCTGCATTGCTAAGTAATACTCATTATAACAAGTAGGTTTAACATAAATTTGTTTTTTTTTTTATTAAGTAACAAACAATAGACAATTAAATTGCCTAATAATAACATAAAATAAAGCCTATGTAGGAACAGTGGCAACTAATTCTACAATGCATTCCTAAAATGATAGGACTGACATGACGAGGTTTTTAAAAATTCAGCTATTGAATAAAAGCTATGTGAAATAAGCCATTTTTTCAGAACTATACAGAATTTTCTGTAGGGTAAGTCAGTAATAAAATTTGGTAGAGAATTATAAATAAGTGGCGCCATATATACGCAACTGCGTCTGAACAGTTCTATTCTAGGTACGGGCATTTTTAATGGAAACTGTGTAATTTTTCGTTTGTTGTTATTGTTTTTAGATTCAAAAAGTGAGTAATTAGTTTTAACAAATTTGGCGACTTCATATATATAAATGCAAGGAACTGTGAGTAGGTTGTGAGATTTAAATACTGGTCTGCAGGAATCAGTCCAGTCCATATCGAAAATTGCGCGCATGCATTTTTTTTGTGCTAATAGAACTCTTGAAGTTTCAGAAGAGTTTCCCCAGACAATAATCCCATACCGAATCAAAGTACAAACATAAGCATGGTATACCATTAAAGCAGTTGGCCTGGATGTCTCGTCTTTAACTTTTCTTAAAGCGAATACAAATCTATTCATTTTTATACAAATTTCATCAATATGCTCCTTCCAGGTAAAGTGTTCATCAAGTGTTATACCTAAAAATTTTGTTTTATGTACCTGTTCAACTATTTGGTTCCTATGTGATACTTTAAGGTGTAGATATGTACTATTTTGTGTTTTGAAATTTAAAATTTTAGTTTTTTCCACATTAATTTTTAGGGCGTTTATATTTAACCATGTAATAATTTTATTCAACGTGTCGTCAATATCAGACTCGTGTGATTGATCCTTCTTACAATCTAGGATAACTGTTGTGTCATCAGCAAACAGAACACAATTCTTTTTTATTGCTTGGGGAAGATCATTAACATATACAAGAAATAATAGTGGTCCTAAGATACTTCCTTGTGGAACTCCAAAGTAATTGTGACGAGGATGGGAATCAAAATTGGTAATACTGTTCATTTTTTCATCAAATTTTGTGACTCTCGTAAACTGAGTTCTTTTTGATAAATATGATTTAAACCATTCTAAGGCTGGACCTCTTATACCAATTTTACTCAATTTATCGATAAGATTGGAATGATTTACGAAGTCGAAGGCTTTGCTTAGATCTAAGAACAGAGCTGAAGTCGTGTTTTTCGAATTGATGTTATTGATAATGGATTTAACTAAATTAAAGGCTGCCAGTGAAGTAGATTTGTTTTTTCTAAACCCATATTGCTCTTTTGCAAGCATATTATATTTGTCCAAGAAAGAGAGAACTCTCTTGTACATTACTTTTTCAAAAACCTTGGATAGAATTGGAATCAAAGCTATTGGTCGGTAATTGTTTTTATCTGTTTTAGAGCCTTTTTTGTGCAATGGTTTAATTATAGATGTTTTTAGTTTATCTGGGAAGCAGCCTTGTTCTAGAGATAAATTTATAACATATGAAAGAGGTTCTGCGATGTATGGAGATATTTGTTTAAGCAAGTCTGTAGATATATTATCGTATCCAGTTGACTTGGTGTTTTTTAATGACTTCAAGATGCTAAAAATTTCAGTAGGATCAGTTGGTTTTAAAAATATGCTATTGTCGTTACATTTAATATTTAGATTGTAAGAGGTATTTTGTACGGTTGCGTTATTTTCAACAGTATCAATAAAGAAATTATTGAATATATTTGCGATATCTGAGCCCGATGTAGCTGTAACACCACTGTCAACTATATTATTAATATATTCTCGAGACTTTTCATTACCTGTACAACGTTTAACAATATCCCAAGAGGCTTTACCTTTATTTTTTGAGTACGCAATGTGCTTTAAATTACATAAAGATTGCATATTATGAATACACTTTCTTAACATGTTAGAGTATTTCTTAAATCTACTTTTATTTTCGTTGGTTTTGTTAAGGTAGTATTTATATCTTAATGTTCGTTTAGTGTTACTACTCGTTTTAACTCCTTTTGTTATCCATTTTAGATTATTAAATTTGTACTGCTTTTTAACTTTGATGAGAGGAAAGCATAGTTTATAAAATAAAGTTATTGTATCATGGAAAGATTGAAAAGCATCATTCGTGTCAGAAATGTTGTAAACGTCGGAAAAAGATAACTTACTTATATGCTCTATGAATTTTTTGACATTGTCTTTACTTAAGTCATTTACGGTCATAAAGTAATAGCCTAATAGGGGTTTTTGGTTGTATTCAAATTTAACGACCTGTGCTGTGTTATGATCAGATAAGCAGACATTATGAGTTTTACCTATTATGTTTGGAATATTACTGATTATGTTATCGATACATGTGTTCAACCTGGTAGCCTCTTTAATGTGGCACCGCATACCATAGTTTGAAATGAGTTCTTTGAATTTTGTACAGTTATTGTCATTACTCAAGAGGTTAATATTAAAATCTCCAGCTATAATTATTTTACTTTTTTTATTTTGTAATTTTTGTAAGGTTTTATTTAAGTTTTCAAAAAAGATATTTACATTGGATGAGGGCGTTCTGTATATACATAATATAATCACATGTATAGACTTAATTTCAAGCCCACAAATCTCATAGTGTTTATCTACGCAGAATTCTGTTACTTCTTTCAACTCAGTGCTCTGTAGATTATTTTTGCATAGTATGCAAGTTCCCCCTCGCCTCTGATCAGGCCGCGAATAAATGGCACCAACATAATAATTATTAAGATTGAGGTATTTTTCTTCCCCTCTAATAATAAAGTGTTCGCTTAGGCATAAAACGTCTAATTTTATATCAGACTCTCCCATCTCATTAATAGTTAGATCAATATCTTGTAATTTGTTTAGGACTCCTGCAATATTTTGATGTAGTAATGAAAAACTACTTTTACTACATTTTTCTCTGTGATTTTTTATATGTTTTTTATTATTAGTTACGAAAAAAATGTTCTTTACTTACCATAACATCCTCTGCAGACATGTTTATTTGTGTCTTTTCACATTTAGAGACTTTAGAAAAGTAATATGGAATCGTACCTTTGAGTGGTCGATTTAGTTCGAACTTACTAACTGCCGGATGTGACATGGATTTCGTGATTTGACATGATTTTTGTATTTGTTCTGAATATAACGGTTTATAACTTATTCCTACTTTATCGCTATAGTGAAGATATTTATTGTGGTATTGGACATCATTAATTTTGTGTAATAGTTGCTCTAAAACGCCATTGTAGTCATTGCCTTCAATAAAGTTGCAGTTGTGATAGTTTTGTGACAGCAATTTAAGTTGATTATTAAGTTTACGCTCATTCAGAAATGCATTGTATTTAACATTTACAATAAAGATATTACAGTTTTTCAATAGCTTAACTGCTGCAGCCATTTCAGCCATAAATTTAAAAGGGTTTGAGTCATTTCTACCTGTCATTATAATCACGTTGTCATTTTTCGTAAAGTTTTGGGTTAATTTATTACAATGCAACAATACTTCTTCTGTGGTCGCACTTGGTTTTCTTATTCCTGTAATGGCGTATTTATTAATGATAAATTTATTTTCTTTTTCCTTCTTCAGTAAACCTTGAACTATGCCTTTCCCTTGATTATCTGACAGAATGAGTATGTTTCCATATCCAGGTTTGTTACTTATTATCGCCTGTGATTTTTGTTTCTGCAAGGTCGGCTGGAGTATATTCTCCACGGTAATAGCAGTACAATCCGTTTCTGATGAATCGGTATTTTTTGAGGTTTTTTTATTTTCTTCCCTTAGAGTATCAGTGACAGTCTTGCTGGAAGACGGAACAGGGGTATGGAAGTCGATGTCTAAATCTAATTTTCTACCGGATGGTTTGCTTTTATTGAGGAAATATTTATTGGAGATTCTTTCATTGCATGAAGAAGAGGTAGTGCTCTTGGTATTTGTATTTGCGATGTGCAATTTCTTATAATGCTCAGTTTTAAGCTTCTCTTCAGCTAGCTGTTGTTTTAGAGAAGTATTCTCTAAACCAAGTGTTTCAACTTCGAGATGTATGTTCATAATTTGCTCCTTAACTTTCTCAATAATATGTTTTAGGTGTAACGTTTCATCACTTTTTAAGTGTGTAGACAGGTCCATCATACTTTGGACGCTTAAGTTTGATGCCAAACTGTCAGTAGATTCATTGGCGATATGAGAAAGAGAGCGCAACATGCGGCTTTTCCTTAAAGTAACGTTACTAAAGGTTTCCATGTTTTCCAGAAATGTTAATTAAAAAGATTGTGAAATTTTCCAGAAAAGTACAAAAAAATAAAAAAAAACACTAAAAGTACGTAAAAGCAGCAAACTGTAAAATAACTGTTCCTTGTAAGAAATAATTTCCAAAAAAAGGTTCAAAAAAAGTAAAATGCAATCCACAAAAAGTCCGAGTCAGCAGTCGGATTTGAACTCGATGTCATAAGCGCACTCACCGTCGACCCAACGGCTATCGTACTTAGCCACGTTGACACATTGAAAAATAGGTGGTTGTATGATGTATTTTGTTTAGAAGTATAAAGTTCGTTTCACTTTGTTTTGATTGGTCGAGAATTTAGCGTCGCGCGTCGAAACTTTTAAATTATGTTAACGGTACAGTTCTATGGAATCACTTGTTTTATAATTTTATACTAATGTGCCACTGTGCTTTAGCAGTAGAATAATAGCTGTGTTTATTTTTCACTTGGTTTAAACGTTCTTTACTTATTTTAATGCACTTTTTTGTTTGTAAACACTTTTTAGCTGCCGTTTCTTTATAACACTTTTATTTACACATCGCATTGAATACTCTGTTGCCAACAATAGATATTGATCACTACATGTAAAGTGATTGATAATTAACACAATAAGACTTTAAAAGTAACATTTAGTATTTTTAGACTAATTTAAAATACGGAGCCAATGTTGACGTGGCAACTAGCGCCATCTCTCCACGAACCTATTTATACTGTAGATATTTCTTAAACATTCACAAACTATATAGTGTGCAGATCAATATTACAGTACAATATTATGGTACCTAAATGTGCTAACTTTAGGTAGCTACACTGGTTTCAAGCTAACCTTCGGTCTCTTCAAGATTTCCACAACCTACGAAATTGTAAGTATTATTACGGAAGTACGCTAGAGATCTATATGAGAGCCGGGCTACCAATGATACTGGTTGGTTATAATTTTCACCACGGCAGCTGTAGAATTTCTCGAAAATAATCCAAAGATGGCCCGTTTACAGTAAACTGTATTACCAGAAGCCTTGCAGATACATTGCCATGCTTGTGCCTTTTTTTTGTATGGGTCAAACCCGCCACACTATTTCTTTGCTCTTGCTCGTGGAGTTTCTTGCTCGTTCTTCTCCATAGAAACCTACTGTTTGGAACGAGCAACTAGCCTCAACTTTCTGGCTCCTTGACAATTCAAAAGTGCCTGTAAATGGTTTATTTAAAATAAATGATTTGTTCCCCTTCGAAACACTGTTCTTCACCGATCTTCTCGCAAGGAACGTGCTCTCAGAACTGCTTTTATTTCGAGCGGCGCGTAGACACACACTCAAGTATTTGTACAGTCTGTTATTTTGGTAGTAGTGTAGGCAATTATATCGTTTCGTTTATATATGGAGTGTCGTGGGTGTGCTATCGGACCTCGACAACTCAGTTGCCGGGTAACACGATACACTTTGGTAAGACTGCTTGTCAGATTTATCTAGCTTCTGACATCTATAACGACTGTCAAAGATCTACGAATGACAGCCGCGACCAACGACTTTACGTGCTTTCCGAGGCACGGAGGAGTCTTGGTATGAAATGGATGGTCACCCATCCACGAACTGACCGCGGCAAGCGTAGCTTGACCATCATGATCGGTCAATCTGTACTGCTTTTACTGAGCTCTTCCACACGACCTCTGCTACTACTAACTATATTTCACATAAATACAACAGCAGAAGAGGGAGACAAAGTATGACTATAAATCTTAAGATAATACTTGTCTAAATGGCCTGTAGTGTTAGTGTAAGCACAATATCCGAGACTAAAACGTACGATTTCCGATATGTAAGATGAATGTATCTATTTACTTTCCTTTGATAATAAATAATTTCCTTATATTTCATGTTATTTCTGTGAAGGTCAAGAATAATAAAATGATAAATGTTTATCCGACATGTTATACATATTTAACTGTGAGTTCATAAACGGGTACTACTCATGATAACAAGTATTTAGCATTTGACCCGAAGACTGTTCTATTCTTTGGTCAAAGAATCAGCATTTCCATACAACGCGGCAATGCTGCCAGCCTTTTTAGGGCCCATTAATTATGTCAATTATAATCCGTGGTGCTTAGCAACTGGGTTTCTCCCAGTTGTAAACGTCCCTTTGTGCCTATTGGCCTAGTTCTGTTCTGTCTCCTGCTTGATTTGGAGGGAAGTGGAAAATATGTTTTTCTTACTCCTCCGGTGTTCTTTTCTGATTAATTTCGTTGCGGGATCCAAGACAGTTGAATCGTTTCTCTGGGACTCGTCGAGCTTCATTGCTCTGGCGCTTTTCTGGTGGTCGCCACTGTTGATTCTGGCTTACAGGAGTTCCAGTGGTTAGGGAATCGTGTGGAGGACTTGTCCCAAAAAAATAATAAAAAATGCTGCCAGCCTGTTGGGCACGTGTCCCGTTGACAGCGATGTGGACGAGTTTTTTGATGTCCTTTGAGCCCTTTCTTGGAATTGATATTATATTTGGTTGTTCAAATACATTTTTATTTTGATGTAAATATAGGTTATCGTACATGGGAAATTACAAAATAACAGAATAATTTAAATGAAGACCTTCATTTAAATTATTCTGTGGTTTTGTGGAAACTATCTGTTTTCTGGGCTCGACAGTTCAATTATATTATTTAGTCCTAGTAGTAGTTAATCTGTTATCCAGAATATTAGGTTTAAATGGTACTAATTGTAAATCGTTGATGCAACTTAGTATTTCACATTCCTCGCAGAATCTACAACTGTTGAATCTCTGGGATTCGTATTATCTAGTTGCACGCCTCTGTTTTTTTTTTGTGTTGTGGTACCTTTTTGTATGCACCGAATAAATGTTTTATCTATCTAAGTATCTACCGTACACATAATATCAAACGATGTATTAGTGCACTGGGATTGTGGTGCTCCAGGCGTAGACGCAATTTATTAGCTTGCTGGAGATTAATAGTGCGTGCCAGGTAACAGATTGCATCCTGATCGCGTACGAACACCACAGATCGTTTCTGACGATACGCTCTTTTAACACAAAATACTGTGGTCTATAAAATATTGGCTTTAAATTTGTGAAGAACAGCAATCTCTGTATTAGGTGAAAGCGTAAAGAGTATTTTCAATTATTATGGGTATATTCGAAATATCTTTTTTTCTGTTCATTTAGTGAATATTTGTTTATTCATTTCCCACCATACAATTTTATGTTTACAGGTTTAACACCTAATGCGATAGTGTAGACAACTATCATTTCAAACATTCAAAATTACAAACTAATAATTTTGCATCTTATATTACTACATACTTATTAAAATTATTTGATCCTTGTTAGCAAAAATATTGATAGGTGTACGGAAGACCTTTAAATAGAATGAATACCTGACGTAGCTATGAAGTGATAGAAACGCATTTAGGTAGCCGAGATTCATATATTGACATACTTCTTATGAGCTGTAAAATGCGATTCCTCCATAGATGTTGTATGACTATAGAGCTGCGTTTGACGTCACTTATTTGTCAACTTAATTGACTATTAATTGACTACAAAGCAACTAAAAATTAAATTTTACCGTACGTAGTTTATTTATTTTGAACAACTAAAAATAATGGAATAAAAAAGTGAAACTTAATAAATTATGTAATAGACTGCGTTATTGATAGAATACGATTTGATTATTAAAGGAAAATTAAGAAATATATATTTATAACGTAACGTTAAATTGCTTTAAAAAAAGTTACACTGTACCAATTATTGACAAGAACAAAAGTATTTACAAAATTCAACTTTACAGTAGTCATCCATCACCTGCCTAACCTTATCCCAAGTATATTGGGGTCGGCTTCCAGTCTAACCGGATGCAGCTGAATACCAGTGTTTTACATGGACCGACTGCCTATCTGACCTCCACAACCCAGTGACTGGGTAACATGATACCCTTTGGAAAGGCTGTTTGACAGCCTTTCTGGCTTCTGACTACCCAAAATGACTGTCGAAGATCTACGAATGACAGCCGGGACAGTAGGTTATTAATCGAAACTTAATCGGGTTTTCAGACCAAAATAAAGTATTCTTTTAGAGAAGAATTCTTGGAATTCCTGGGTAATGGTCTCAACTCCCTAGTAGCATACTTCTAATCTCATTGATTACTTTTTCAATTTCAATTTCAGTTTATGTATTTTCTACCTAAATTCAATAAAGTTTTAACCAATTTCATATTGCTCGAATTTATTGTAACTACTGTAACTTAATTAGTGGCTGTCATGATTTTCAATTATTGTGCTTTAGCATGCCGAACGTCCAGCTTATATTACATATTTAGTTTCCCAATAATGAGAACCAACAGTTATTAAATGTGAAAATAATACAAATAAATTGGCAAGTAAAGCTTGTGCTTCACACAGGGATTACCTACCATTGCCAGGGGATATATAAACGTAAACCAACCAATATCCCAACATCCAGACTATACGGATACTTGCTGGTAAATATTTATTTGTGGTTTACGTAAAAAAAATGCTTCAGATTTTTATCTACCTAGGTTTGTTCCACTGTCGATCACGGATTTAAAATAATGATTTTTGGATTATGTCCGTATTAGACACGTCATTACCTGTATAGTATTACTTTGTGCACATGACATCTTAAATTCAAATTCTATGTGTTATCCATACTTAATCCATACTTTTAATATTATTAATGTGAAAGTAACTCTGTCTGTTACGTTTTCATGACGTCAAAAGTCAAACCGATTTTGATGAAACTTGGTATGAAGTTGAACTTGATGAAACTTGGTATGAAGTTGAACTTGATGAAACTTGTACCCCAAGCAAGGACATAGGATACTTTTTTCAGGACGTCTGCATCCACGATAACCGACATTCACGTGAACGAAGTCGCGGGAAAAAGCTAGTAATATTATAAATGCGAAAGTAACTCTGTCTGTCTGTGTGTTTGTTACGTTTTCACGCCGCCGAAAGGGCTCCACCGATTTTTATCAAATTTGGTATAAAGATAGCTTAAACTACCTAGGGGAGGACATACTTTTTAATACGCGACCTCGTTTACATACGCGATGAAATTGTATAAATGAAACTATAAAACAAAATATTAGACTAACAATATTAATTAATGTACACGACATAAATTAATATTATTTCGTAGGCCGGTTCATCATCATCATCAGCCAAAAGAGGTTCACTGTTGAACACAGGCCTGCCCCATAGAATGCCACAACGAGCGGCAACCTGCCGCTTGCATCTACTGGTTACCCGCGACCTTGACAATGTCGTCGGTCCATCTGGCGGGAGGCCTACCATACAAAATATGATGTATGACTACGACATACTTAATATATACACACATAGACTGCACAGTAGTCGAATAATAATTAGAACAGGAATGAAACACATTTAGTATATAGGCTTGATAAAAAAGCTACACCCGCGGCATTGTACAAAATTTTGAAATTGGAATAGCGATATTTAATTTCTCAGCGAACACCTTGAAGCGAAGAAAAACACGTACTATCTTACAGTTTCAAGGTTCTATAGACGTTTAATCAAACTTTTGGATGAAGTCCTGAGTAGCCATCCAAAACTCTTACTAAAGTTGGAGCACTAGTACCTAGAACTAATAACAATTACTGCCATTTGACTGAGAACTTCAATTTGTTCTTCGATTCGTTTAGATACCACATATACAAGTATACACTAGTCAATTTATCGTAATAATAACGCTGTAGAATCTAAATATATAAGTATTTATTTATTATCATATTGTACCAGTAAAAAATCAACTAAAAAATCAAATACAAATAGAAAGAACAAATAAAAAATTGTGATTGTAGATATGTGTTGTGATTGAGTTGTGTATGTGTTGTTATTTTTATTTATTTATTTATCCTTCATGCACAAAGGTACAAATAGGCATTGTCAGCCAGTCAACCAAGGGTGGTGAAGAGATAACATGGCAGGTGCATAACAAAAAGTAGTAATTAAAAAGTTATAAGATATAAACGATACATTATATTCTGGACTATGAATGGTTAATGGTTTTTGTATAAAATATTACAAAAACAACAAACTTACGATCCTTCTATAATTAACAATGTAGTTTCAACAAACACAAAGTATTAAATAGGCACATTTACGGATTATTCTAATTTGGAATGTTATGTTGATGATTTCAGTTACTATTATTATCGTGAAGTGAAAAAAAAATACGTGTACGGACCAGTATTGTCTCGTTTTCCATAAAATTATTTGTACTATTATTGTTTTCCATAATCGTCCCCCCTCATAATATTTACTTCCACTATCATTTATACTAATAACGATTGCCATATCAACTTATTAGTCATAACTTTTATTTGCCATAAAATAAGTTTCCATAAAAACACATGGACGGCTCAGAAAGAGATGGCGATGGAGATGATGATGACCTAGACGCGTGCCACGAGGGCTGGTTTAAGGTGGCGCTGGATAAAAGCTCCTGGAAAGACTTGGTGGAGGCCTTTGCCCAGCAGTGGGACAGCACAGGCTAAATAAAATTAAAAAATAACACATGTATTATATACTAGGTGATTTTTTAGTCACGTTCCAAATTTCTCAGGGTGATAGTACCCATGAAATTGAATAACTTTCTCCAAAAAACATGGGTCGAAATATTAAAAAAAAAATCGGACTTCCCATACAAAATCAATAGTCAGCTGATCGATTTTGTATGGGAAGTCCGATTTTTTTTTTAATATTTCGACCCATGTTTTTTGGAGAAAGTTATTCAATTTCATGGGTACTATCACCCTGAGAAATTTGGAACGTGAATAAAAAATCACCTAGTATAATCATTACTTTCTATAAGTAACACATTACATAATCGATACTTGATATAAGCAACATTTAATATAATTTAGAAACGTTTCTTGTTTTATACAAAAAATAATGGCATTAAGGCATTTGGTATGCAATCAAAATAATGATTTATTACAGCAAACCATCTTTAGACAATAAACAGTTAGTCAAAATCAAAACAGTCAGGTTAGGTTAGAACTGTGACCACACAACGCCAGATTTCTTTCTTTTGCAAAGCAAGCATGCATGCTGGTTATGGTGAATAAATGTTATGGAAAATAACATTATTGAAAATGAAAAATATAGCAAATAAATTAATGGATTAAAATTATATTTATGGCACTAGATCGATTATGACCAAAGAAAATAGTGAAAATGATTTTATGTAACGCTTCGCGATTATGGCAACTGAAGCGTTATTTCTAATGAAATTATGGCAAATACAAGTATGGTATGTATATGAAATTATTGCATTTTAAATTATGACAAACTTTAGTAAACTGTACGGGCCATCCCCCTAGTAGAGCTTTCAAATTCTATATGACGAACGATGAAAGCAACGATTGGTATTGTTATCGAAAAGTTCACCATCGTTATGTATGAGTAAATAGGTAGGCGGGACCACAGCAATGTATAGGTACTTAACAAGGCTCCAGTCACCCAAACGTACGTTCAAATTGAAAACTTTTCTCGAAATTCCCGTGAAAGATAAGGGGTTATGTCATCACAACTCAATCAATCACGGAGCCGAATGTGGCTTTCATTCCAGTGACAGCTCTCTAAAGGCAAGGCATATTGACGGTATAGATGGGAGATTACTTATCGGTGTGCATAATTATGTCGATGTACCTGTAGGTACTCATTCGAATTTCCTCATTCTATTTTCGTGTTAACATCGTACTTCACTCATAAAAATCCCTGTACGTAGACTTCCTTCCTCGTTCTTCTCCATGGAGAAGAACTCCTACCCACTTTTTGGAACGGGCAACTAGTTTCAACTTTCTAAGTAACTGACTGACTCTTTCAAGTGCCTATGAATGGTTAAGTTGAAATAAATGCTTTGAATTTTGACATCTACAAAATAATGACATATTCGATAAAATTTATCAGAATCTAGCAGCACCAATGTGATCGTATTAAGAACTGATAAATTACAAGGTTAAGGAAACTTGAGATAAAATTTTGCTCATGACATCCTGCCTACCTATTTTCTTTCATCATCATCTGCCTAGCCTTTTCCCAAGTATATTGGGGTCGGCTTCCAGTCTAACCGGATGCAGCCGAATACCAGTGTTTTACATGAAGCGACTGCCTATCGGACCTTCACAACCCAGTTATTGGGTAACACGATACCCCTTGGTAAGACTGGTTGTCAGACTTTCTGGCTTCTGACTATACCCATAACGACTGCCAAAGATCGAAATAATAGAATTAGTTAGATCAATTAATTAGATTAGATTAGATCGATTTAATTAGATTAAATATTAGTTTGCATGTATAAATTAGTAGTCCTTCAAATCTATGTTTTGCTGTGCCCGACAGGGTCCACGATTGTTACTACAAATGTTTACCAACTTACCACCTAAGCAAATACATTGTGGAATGCAATAAATAATTGAGTATTGAGTATCTACAAATGACAGCCGGGACCAACGGCTTTACGTGCTTTCCGAGGCACGGAGGGAACTCGGTATGAAAGGGATGGTCACCCATCCACATACCGATCGCGGTTAGCGTAGCTTAACCTTTGACCAATCGATCTGTACGGCTTTAACTTAGCCACGAGCTCCTCACGTACCTATTTTCTTTGTTGTTTTTTTTAATTATCTAGTTTTACAAAATACTGACCAAACTTACCACTACCACTAACTGGATTTTGTGACTTGGATTTGTAAAGAAAAATAGATAATGCCTCCGATCATTTTGTCGTTCAGTTCGAAGGTTTGAAACGGTCTATTTTACCTTTTCTCTTGGGTGTCGTAAAATAAGCAATTAGGATTTACTGCGAGATTGTTTACCGCGGTTACGGAGCGCGAGGTTCTAAGCCCGACTTCAAGGTTGCACTCTTTTAAGCCAGACTTTACTTTAGGCTCGTAAAGAATAGTAATGTAACCGTGCTAACTGACTGACGTAAGTACATTGGTTAACTTAAACGATATTAAGCACATGTTAGGATTGACCATCAATTCCTTCACTCACAAGATCTGAAGAAAGTACAGTGGGAAGGCTATTTCACAAGCTACGAACCCCTCGAAATAAAACGAAATTTTGCTTACAAGTTTAGATGAAAAGTAAGTTTCAAGGTAAGTATTTAGGTAACTTGGAATATTATTAAATACTAGCTGTGCCCACTTACAGAAACTATACTCCATTTATGATAGAATTAGGTACACAAAATGCCAACCAAAATAAAGTAGTTACTTAAAAACCGCCTTCAAAAACTAAAAAGTGATAAATAACTTTAGCACAGAACACACATTACTTTACTTTCGGAAGTCGGTGGCGGTGGCTTTGTGTTTGTTGTTATGTATTGCCACAGACTTCCGAAAGTAAAGTAATGTGTGTTCTGTGCTAAAGTTATTTATCACTTTATAGTTTTTGAAGGCGGTTTTCTTTTTTTTTTTGAAAAAACTTTTTATTTTTCGCTTTTTAGTGTTGCCTTAACATCCAAATCCATTAAGAAACGGCGACACACTAAAAAGAGATTGTAAGTCCTCCAAAGATTGAAGAAACTAAAACATCGTCTAAGTAATTTATTTGGGAATTTGTTGATTTGCTCAAAAAGGGCTGTATCAATTTTGGTAAAATTTATATGGGACCATTTCGGAATAAACCCCTTTCGAACAAAAAAAAAGAATTTTCAAATCCGTCTCTATATGACAGAGTTATGCCCGAACATACTTAAAAAAATAAAACATTCGAATTGATAACATCCTCCTTTTTTGAAGTCAGTTAAAAAACAATAAATCAATTTTTAAAATTTTTGTCTGTCCGTCTGTTCGTCTCTTTGTTCAGGTTAATCTCTGAAACGGCTGAACCGATGAAAGTCCCGGGACTTTCATTGAAAGATATCAGGGGGCCAAGTCTGGTACTTTTATAATTTCGTCATTCCAACACGATCCCATTGTCATTTTGCAAAAAGTCCGTAATCTGCTAAATTCATAATGGTCGATCATTGGTCGGTCGAATTATAAGCAATGACTGCACAATGACGTTCTAATGGTAGGTCACTGATCAAAGGAATTGTCACATTTTTAGCAGATTACCGCCTAAGTCAGTCATTCATTTGTCATTTTGTACGAGATTACCATTCTCCATGTCAGTGGTTTACCATTGGAAAGTCACAATGACTTCATTATTTTAGTAGATTACCAAACTTGTCAAAATCAACAATTATGAAATCAATGATAGACCATTTTGACACTATTGTAATAGCAGACTTGAGGGCCTGATGTTATGAGGAGTAATTTAGGTTAGAAAAAATAGGGTGCCACGCAAAAAAAGACTCCGCTGAAAACCGACAAAAAAGAATCACGAAGTCACGGGCATCAGCTAGTTGAATATACCTACCTAAATGTTAATGCCGACTTAAACCCCGGCCAGACTGTTGTAAACAAGCCCTCCGCATCGGTCTCCACCAGCGGTTTACAACAGTGTAAACACTTGTTTGCAACAAAAATTCGTTTGACCTTCAACAACCTCTGTGGACGGACGCGCGTGTGGATAACGCCGTTGTAAACATAGAGTTGACAACACACTGAGGTGGTAGCCTTGTTGTAAACCAGTGTGGACGCAAACACCAACCGTGGGCTTCACAAGCCTCCCACCAAGGTGACCCCTGTTGGAAGCTTGTTTAAAACAGTCTGGCCCGACCTTTATTTACCCTCTAGACCTACCTTTTAACAAGGTAGGTACAGACAATTTAACGTTGTACAGTCAGCAAAAGAGATAGGTATGCAGGTCATCGAAAATGGTTGAAGTTTACTTAGAAACCGATGGATGTTTTCGAATGAAATTTAATGAAATCATTGAAATGTTTATTCTCTATTAATTCTATTTTATTTTATTCAAAAACATCCACCGGTTTCTAAGTAAACTTTGACTATATCTGACGACCCTGCATACCTATCTCCTTTGCTGACTGTACCTACAACTTCCATACTTTATATCTATCTGGGGAAACTTTATCGATTCTCCGTAACTTTCTAGTGGTAATTAAGTCAACTTTAGTCTCCGTTGCGATTAATTCATGTCCATTATTTATGCTTTTTAAACTTGTTGAAGTAAAGAAGTTTTATCAAAGACTAGCACTTGTCTGCGACTTCGTCCGCCTGAATTTTCTTACCGATTTCTATTTTTTCTAACCTAAATTACTCCTCATAACATCATGAGGAGTAATTTAGGTTAGAAAAAATAGGGTGCCACGCAAAAAAAGACTCCGCTGAAAACCGACAAAAAAGAATCACGAAGTCACGGGCATCAGCTAGTTGAATATACCTACCTAAATGTTAATGCCGACTTAAACCCCGGCCAGACTGTTGTAAACAAGCCCTCCGCATCGGTCTCCACCAGCGGTTTACAACAGTGTAAACACTTGTTTGCAACAAAAATTCGTTTGACCTTCAACAACCTCTGTGGACGGACGCGCGTGTGGATAACGCCGTTGTAAACATAGAGTTGACAACACACTGAGGTGGTAGCCTTGTTGTAAACCAGTGTGGACGCAAACACCAACCCTGGGCTTCACACCAACCGTGGGCCCGACCTTTATTTACCCTCTAGACCTACCTTTTAACAAGGTAGGTACAGACAATTTAACGTTGTACAGTCAGCAAAAGAGATAGGTATGCAGGTCATCGAAAATGGTTGAAGTTTACTTAGAAACCAATGGATGTTTTCGAATGAAATTTAATGAAATCATTGAAATGTTTATTCTCTATTAATTCTATTTTATTTTATTCAAAAACATCCACCGGTTTCTAAGTAAACTTTGACTATATCTGACGACCCTGCATACCTATCTCCTTTGCTGACTGTACCTACAACTTCCATACTTTATATCTATCTGGGGAAACTTTATCGATTCTCCGTAACTTTCTAGTGGTAATTAAGTCAACTTTAGTCTCCGTTGCGATTAATTCATGTCCATTATTTATGCTTTTTAAACTTGTTGAAGTAAAGAAGTTTTATCAAAGACTAGCACTTGTCTGCGACTTCGTCCGCCTGAATTTTCTTACCGATTTCTATTTTTTTTACCGACTTCAAATTGGAGGAGGTTCTCAATTCGATTGGTATTTTTTTTTATGTATGTACACCGATTACGCTGAGATTTATGATCCGATTTACGTGATTCTTATTTAGTTTGATGCGGAATAGTTGCCATTTGGTTCCATAAAAAATTAACATAGTTTGGCTCAGTAGTTTTCATTTTATGAACATTTTGTTTTGTTTTTTTTATTTTTTTTTTATGTTTGACCGTAACTTTTTTCAGTTTAGTTCGATTTCGATGATTCTATTTTAAATTGATAATCTATACCTAAAATTTCGTCCCATATAAATTTCAAGAAAAATTCCACCCTTAAGGGTAGAAAATTAAGGGTAGACTGATTTTTTTTGGTGTCACCCTTTCGTAATTAATTTGTATGATAAGGCACTAAAAAGCGAAAAAAAAAATGTTTTTGGCAAAAAAGACAACCGCCTTCAAAAAGTAAAAAATAACTTTCAATTCGCAAGTCGGTGGCAATACAAAACAACAAGCAAAACCAAAGCCGCCGACTTGCGAATTAAAAGTTATTTTTTACTTTTTGAAGGTGGTTGTCTTTTTTGTTAAAAAGTTTTTTTATACTAAAATCTAGCTTATAAGCACTTAGGGTTAATGTAGCTTTATATTGATTAAAAAAAAATTGGATGAGAAGTTACAGAAATTACCCCCTACATACAAACAAATTTCAGGTCGTTATAATATTAGTATAGAGGTATAGATATAGACGGTATCATTTTATTAGAGTCTATAAATGATTTGAAGGAAAGTTCAGTAGACTTATGAAGTTGGCTATATTTATTGAAAATAATATGTGAGCAGCATATACATCATTTTAGCCGAAAGACGTCCACTGCTGAACATAGGCCTCCCCCAAGAAATGGGGGGTTTTGCCATAATCGCCACGCTTGGCAGGCGGGTTGGCGATCGCAGTATGGTTGTTACAAAGGCACAGAGAACGCTGCTGCCCATTCTCTGGTGATTCCCTTAGTCGCCTCTTACGACACCCACGGGAAGATATGGGATGATATGTGTTAAACCTACATTACAACGTACTTACAATTTGGTGTTTAAGAAGCATACAAGTAAAAAAAACCGTAAGAACCACAACAGCATGTAAGCGAATATGAATGAAGATAAATGAATAGAGGAAAGAGCACGTGTCTTCACGTCACGTCCATCTGTAGGTGGTGCATCTTTCGACTGCACAGCGAAGCTCTAATGATCGACAGATGGCGGGATAACACCAGCTGGCTAGTTGGCAGTGTTACTGTTACAGAAGTGCTGGATAGAGAAGCTATTATGTTTTGTCTCACACCGGAATGAAAAGATTGATTTTCGGATGAAGCAATCGAATTGAACTGGCTGCCAACTGGATGAGAGTAGCCATTTTAAGGCATTCCTCAGAGGAAGCAACTCTGATTGTCGAGTTGCGGCCAGAGGCAACTCGCAATTAGCTGTTTATGACGATTATCATATTTTTTAAGAAACTGTGCCGATGAAGCAGTTGCTGCAACTGGCAACAGTTAACGAAAACTTAAGTTTAAATAAAAAAAAGGTTGACAGTTGCGTCAGCTAAAGTTAAATTACCTGCGCAGTGCCTTTAGAGTTCATTAGCTGTTAATATTTAAGACTGTAGACTGTCTGAATAATAAATAAAGTTAAATTACGTATTGAATAAGCTGACGATGATGAATTTTCAAATTGGATTATTGTGAGTCTTTTAATGCTCAGTGCTGACATCCGTATCCTTGATTTTCGCTTCTCTCAATCTTATCAAAGTAAATTAACCAGGTTGAACCGTGTAACAATATATTGAGCACTACTAAGATTTCTTCGACTGTTTGAATTCATTATGACTTGTGGGTCCCTTTTGTTCAATGTGGTAACTTTAACCATTTCCTCTCAAGAGATGAAATATTAAATATTGGTATCCTATTGAACTTGATCAATGCTAGAAGTCTTACAGACTATCCGACCGCAACTACAATCCTTAAGTAAGATATAGATATGTACCTATAGGTAGGTGGCATGCAATCTGTTCTACCGTCTGCAATACTTCAACTTGTATTCAGATATGTTGACCTATTTATTTTATGTACCCGTTTTTAACACCGTCTCGACCATATTTTCAAAATTGGAAAACATGAAATGTACTCTCGAGATTCACCTTTTAGTTTTGTATAAAATTCGATAATCACCGCTTGGATAAACTGGAAGGTTTGTTACCGACTAAAACCGCTAGATAGCCGTTCTCTATTTCCCTACGGTGTAGAAAATGGCGATTAAATATTTACCTCCCCTTGTTCAGAACAAATTGCAATGCTAGTTTTTTTAACCATGCTTGGTGATTGCAAGCTGAAAGTTTTTATGGTTCGAGGCAACAAGTTTTGTTTCCAAAAGTTTTACTAATACAGATACTTGTTGCAAAAGCAAACATCACATCTTACATTACACAAGTTATCTCATAATAGTGTTAAGTGTACCCTGCATTAGTGCGTTGTAGTGATAAGTTGTCAGCTCAACAATTACAAGCGCCATTAGGCAATGTGTTTCAGTAAGTTGAACCTTAGCGTGGCTTCCCACGAGTTACTCAGGCATGTTGCAGTGGGGAAGTTGTGCGAAGTAAATCAGGTAATGGCGTAGCTATATTTTGTGGTAACTTGAACTGGGCAGTCTCTAAGAAATATGGATTTGAAGTTTGAAGTGAAGTCATAAATGGTGATGTATTGGACTTCTTTTGCACGTCTTTTAGCACTGTGACGTACCCAGATGCCGTGAAGATTTGCATACTGAGATGAATGGAAGCAGGAAATAAGGGTCATCCTGCAGTTGCATAAAAAGACTCAAAATACTATTTTGAAAACCATTAGCTACTCTACGAACATTGTATCTGTTACAATGGAAATATTCCCAAAAAATGTACCAAAAAGTCATCTATTTTACAACATACTGCACTCTATCGATAACATTCCAGTATTGAAACCACTCCGGTCTGACAAAAATACCGTAGGAGGTCAAAATCGAGAACACAGAAGTATCAGTTATTGATAAATCGAAATAAAAACAGGTACTAGTCATTGTATATTTAAATTTTGTTATGATTATTGCTACTGACAATTTAACCTTTAAGTTTTTCTATGAAACGGCTGACCCGATTTTGATGAAATTTGTTATGAAAATACATAGACTATTTTTTAATCCGTGACTTCGTCTTCATCCGCGATAACTAACATTTATGCGAACGAAGTCCCGAGCAAAAGCTAGTCTGAAATCATCATCATCATCATTTCAGCTGCAAGACCGCTACTGCTGGACATAGGCCTCCCAAAGGGGGGGGGGGGGGGGTTTGCCATAATCGCCACGCTTGACGGGTTGGCGATCGTAGTATGGTTGTTACAAAGGCACAAAGACCGCTGCTGCCCATTCTCTGGTAAGTCCCTTAGTCGCCTCTTACGACACCCACGGGAAGATATCGGATGGTGCTATTCTTTACGTCCGACACCACACGGACACACCCGGGTCACACGGGTAGTCCGAAATAAATGCGACAAATTCTCGTACATTTTGTAGTAGACTCAGAAAACCAAGAAACATGTTCAAAAATATAGGTAGGTACAGTGAACAAAATAAATATTAAGGTAACAAAACAGATAACTAAGATTTTTTTGGCTGGCAATAGCATAATCAGCCAATATGTCCCTGCTACTGGGATACAGGCCTCCGCTTTGTGATCTCTATGAGAGAGAGTGGGCCAGTCAAAGTCAAAGTCAAAGCATTTATTTCAATTAAACCATTTACAGGCACTTTTGAATTGTCAAGGAGTCGGTCAGTTAGTCAGAGAGTTGAAGCTAGTTGCTCGTTCCAAAACGTAGGTAGGTCTCTATGGAGAAGAACGAGCAAGAAACTCCACGGACACTCTTTTAAATCAAGTTTTTTACAAAGTCTGGTTACATGATTCTTGTTGCTTCTATATGTAAAAACTATGAGTTCAACTAACAGTTCACCAGTTTGTCCCCGCGCGAGTTGTTGGCCAAATGTTGACCACCACCTAAAACTCTACCAATGACCTTTATTCCTTTCTCTTCCATTTGACAATTTCCAAATTAGCACACATAATGTGATGTCACAAACGACAACATAACAGTATACTGCATGTTATGCAAAAGCATACATTTTAGATGAAGAGAGTTGCTTCGCGCGTCTGGTAATTAATGCGTCAGGAAAATCGCCGAGTATTTGAAATAATAATCACCCTACATAAGCCTTTGATGTCATGGCGTTATTTAATGTCTTTCGAGTAGTATTTTGATGAGTAATTAACTTTTCATTAGCTTCTAACGTCTGTTAAGAGCTTATATCATTGAGGAGGTAATTTTGTGCTCAAGAGCTCAATTTTCAAGGAAGTGTAAGCCTATTTGTGAATGAAGAAAATGTTTTTCTCTTTTTTATTTTAACGAGACGTGCGTCAAGTTGTAATGTCAAAGGCGGTTGTCAGAACAGTGTTCTGACAACAGTGTTCTTCAGTGTTCTGTATGTAGGTACAATACATTACATTAAATTTTTAATAATATACAATTTCATATGCGCTTATTTGTCGATCCGCGGGTACTTATTTAGAGTAAACTCTCCATTCTTTATAAAATCAGACAAATATGATATTTATTTATTTATATTAGGTTCTCCAACAAAAAATATATCGACATAAAACATTACATATTGTTAAAACCTAAAGTATTTCATAGGCACAATAAGATAAACAACTAAGCTTACAAATTAAATAGCTTACATTATAGCTTAGTTAATTTCTATTTGAATGGAGTACGATAGGAGTAGATATTAGAAATATCGCTCAGACGAGAGGCTATCGCGATTTCAATGCTAGCGTGTAATAAGCTCTGTAATTTTACGATAAAGACAAAGTAATGTAGACATTTACATTAAAAGAAATATCACTAAAATACAGATATTTCAACAATGTAAGAAGTGTCGTTATTTAACAGCTTATTGTCTCATGTTATAACAAAATGGAGTATAGGTATCAAATATGCGCACTTAATAAATACATATAAAGTTATGTATGTATTTGACAGCATTTCACGTTTCAATAGATCTGATAAACTATTTCAGATATCGCCAAGCCGCATCGTTGCCTGTGAAGCTGCTTACCTACTCCCTAAGGAGATAACGCGTTAGCACTCTCGTATTCACTGCAATATTCAACATTTCCCAGTAAGCCATTGCAAAGAAGGGTAAAAGTATGTAGGTATAGCGTTGTATTGAACCTTTGCCGCTGAAAATACGTAAAGAAAATACGGTCTTTGAGATGCAATTGAACTGCAACGTACTTTGGAAGTGATATTATGACTATTGCAACGGTTATACTTGAACTATCATTAGGTTTCACAACAAGATTTTTAATTTGCTTTTATTTTTGTTGTTGGTTTCTAGGCTTTCTTTTATTTTTACAAGCTTTTATTTAACTTGCGCTGTTCGTATGTAACTTGTCGCTTCAAAATTTGTAAACCATTTTTCGACCATTTGTAGAATTGAGCTGAAATTTTGCAAGCACCTTTGGTTCTGGTGACAATATAATGTCTAATACTCAATATTGTAATAAATACAATATGGCCGTCGCTCCAAGATGGCGAATTACATATTTTTTCTCAACCCCCCTATTATGGATATCAAATGAAAAGTTTTGAAGAGTAGAAAACGATAAAGTTAGTAAGGCTAATAAAGTAAAACATACAATTAAATAGTTCTTTTTTTTTAAAAACAAGCTTTTATTAAATAAAAAAAAATTAAAAATAACACATAGTGTTATTTTATTTTTTTTAAGGTGCTTGCTTTTAAAAACATTTTTTCTATTTTCATTTTTTAACATTATGTTTAAGGTACAAAAATATAGCCATTTAACATAGTGCCTGGTAACGTTTGGAAATTTTGTGAAATAACTTTCCCCGCTTCGTTCGCGTGATTTTACTTATTTTTTTTATAATAAAATATACCCTAAACACTCAATGATAACGTAAGTTCCAATTGGCGTAAGAATTTTTAGAATCGTACCAGTAGTGCCGGAGAGTAGAACGTTTAAACAAACAAATTTCAGCTTAATTATATTAGTAAAAGTAAATAAATAGTAAATATTAGTACCTAAATATAGACCTACCTAGATATAGATAATTCTAGGACTAAGAAAATAAAGTACCTAGACATATTATTCTGTTACATGTTTTCTCAAATGTGATAAATAAAATAAAACACTGTATTCAATTCGCCTTTCAGATTTTTGGCAAAGACTTTTTTATCGTACTTTTACAACACTAACGTTTTCACGCCATACTAAAACTTGTAGTATAAAACAAATTCTCCGAGGGCTTAGTAGTTAAATCTTCAGTTAAGTACGAAATTCAAGGTTTAGGTCTCGTACGATGCGCGTAAATAAATAATTTACACTTCTGAGACCTAAGTGTAAAACGCCTTATCATTTATTATTCATGTATTGACACGATTTATGGTAGTTTTGTAACGTAAATCCTGTCGATACACTTTTACGAGTTCGCGCAAAATAGTTTAAAAGTTAATTAATTGGACTATCTACTTACCAATGAATCTACTCGCACTCTTCGCTATAGTTTCAGTAATTTGACAGCAGAAGGATATGGAAACGAAGCTTAAAAACACGCCTTGATAACTTTTCTTGATCATTGCTCCTCACTTTTGGCGCTCGCAAACTAATTTGTAAACTTTTGCATTTTTATTTATGTTTTTTTTTATAAAACTTCACTTTTCACATCATATATTTTTATTTCACGGTACGTTGTTTATATTTGAATAAAGCGCTTTCAAAGAATCGTGTCGATTGGTTACTCGGTAAAGGTCGAGAGCTCTCGACACGTGAGCACCGACTGAGCAAGGTCCCCCTAACTGGAACGGGAGAAATGGACCACTGCGCAGTACATCGGCTTAGCTCTCCGCTGTGTATTTTTTATTTCAAACAAGGTTGGTGCAGGAATTTCGTTAGGTTCACAGGCTTTTTATATGCATAAAATGCTTTGAGTGGTTTGAAATTAAAAAGTTTGTTAACTCAATATTTACAATTTTGTCGAGTCACTCTTGTCGCGTGTATGTTTTCATGAAATGTTGAATTCTTGGTTTTTGTTGGCTGGGTTGATTTATATATTAAAAATTCATAATAATATTTAAAATAAAAAAGACTAGTGGATGGCTTTTGCTTAGCAGTGGAGCACCCAGGTAGTAAAAAAAAATACTATAGATTTTGATTTAGTATGGTATTTTTACGGTAGTAACTTGCGCAGTTTGAATTGATGCATCAACCTAACTTCGGAGGCAGTTGATCAGAGATCGTATAAATTGATAACGGCATTTCGCTAGAGAGCATATAGATTTAAGCGTCTTATGTACCTACCCTCTCCTAGGCCGATTGAGTCGTATGCAGTTACGTTTGATACGTACGTTTAGAATATTCTCTTAGATCTAAAGCTAGATTGAAATTCATCTATGAAATCGTTTATTCATTAATTTATTGTTCATGAAAATAAGGTCAATTTACAACAAACATTTTACAAAGCAATAAATCAGATAGGGAAGGGTTACCTAATTGTTTCAAACTTTACATTTTGTAATCTGTTTCAGAATGTTAATTAATTATCTCGAATGCAATAAAATCAATATTCAAGGCAGATACAATAACAAAACAGAAAATTGCTAACCAATGAATTTCAGAAACTTGGTGAATTATTATCAGACTCTGTTATTTCTCTGAAACTTTATTATTAACGTTCGATTCGGTTTTCAGCAACAGTACAACGTTCTGAGGAATCGATTGGTTCAACAATTGTTGATGTATCGAGTCTTTTAGATTAAGCACTCTCTATCCGATTTATTTTACAGTGTGTGAACAAAAATAATTGAGTGTAGGGCCTACAAAATTGATAACGGGTTTTTTTTGTATAGTGACTAAGCTTTTAAGGCCCGGTGGAATATATCGGTTATGCAATTTATTTGAGCCAAGCGTGTTAAATATTAACGGGTGGATTTTTTTACGGCTTATGATTAACGAACCTCCAGATCTAGTAAATGATTACCAAAAATAGTAAATAAAATAAAACCAAAAATAGTACATGATCACCAAAATTGTGTTTCCTACACTTTTGTAGAAATAAAAGCGATTTGGTTCTGGCAGAGTAGGGGGTCACAATTCTAACCTAACCTAACCTAACCATGTCGGATCCGCCCCAGGGGGGACTTAAGGGTCAAAAAGATTTTGGTTATTAATGCGACCCAACCCTCCTCTTAGGGGAGGCTTTTGTCCAACAGTGGACGACTAGCCTTTTCCCAGCTATGTTGGGGTCGGCATCCAGTTTTACCGGATGCAGCTGCATACCAGTATTTTACGTGCAGCGACCGCCTGTCTGACCTCTACAACCCAGAGACTGGGTATCTCGATACCCCTTGGTAAGACTGGTTGTCAGGCTTTCTGCCTTCTGACTATGCATAACGGCTGTCAAAGATCTGCGAATGGTAGTCGAGACCAACGGTTTTACGTGCTTTCAACCATTATTTCTTTCTTTCACGAGATAATTGACAGAAACATGTTCTACTTATCAAGTCTAATGAAAATTTAAATTGAGTTTTTTCAATAACTTAAGCAGGTTTGATTGTCGGCTCGATTTTAAATTAAGGAGGCTTATGGACGGATTTCGCCGAGTTATGTAGGGTTTTATGGTGTTAAGATACTTTGTTTAAACATAATAATGTAGGGTGGGTAGGTTTTAAACAAGTAATCCTTGTTTTGTACAGCGTGTCGAAAAACGAACAAATCAAAAACACAAACAAACAAACATAAATAAATAAACACAAACAAACAAACACAAACAAAACAAATAACAAACACAAACAAACAAAATAAATGACAAATTGAAAATTTTCAGCTCTAAAATAGTGTTTTTATAGTACCTACCTATGTCATGGATTTTTTGATTAATGTTGTCACCTATGATCTAATTATGTTAAAATAAAGAATACTGGGAAAGTTATGTGAATTGTGTGAAAAGGTTGGTACTAAAGTCGTCATAAAGCATAACAAACAAGTCAAAAAACAAATTGAAACAAAATGTTTGGCAGAATATTCACGTAAAATGCTAACAAGCCGTTAATAACATAAAACACTGCACTATGGTCGTGTGATTGTGTGCTGTTAAGAAAAACTACACTGAAATTTTCACCCTGCCGCAAGCTAAAGTCATTTGTGTACAATTTTTGTTTGTTAATGTGGGAGCAATGTTCGCATAAGTTCTCTCTTATTGGTCGAATAAAAAGTTTTATTTATGTTTTGTTTATGTGTAGTTTATATGGCGTCGCTGTGGTTTTGTGGTTAAAGTATTACATATTTAGCATGTACCATGTTACGTATACAAAACCTGATGTCTTTTTAACCGACTTCAAAAAGAAGGAGGTTCTCGATTCGACACAATTTTTTTACGTTTAGGCGCAAAACGTCCAATTGTCAAAATGTCCAGCGGTCGCAAAATGTCCAGTTCGCAGAATGTCCAATTCGCAAAATGACCAGTTTGCAAAACGTCCATTTCGCACAATGTCCAATTCAATTTGTTTGAAGGAGTTGTAGAAAACGTAAGCACAGTATAAGTATTAGTAATACCGTACAGTAGCGACACGACCCGCTTCCCTCCGAAACACTGTTCCTCACCTCTACCCCTTTACCCGCGTCCAACCTGCTATCGAAACTGCTTTTAGTTCGAAGCGAGACTTGGGGCACTTAGGCACGCACACACACGCACGTATTTGTACAGGTCTGTTATTCTGGCTGTAGTGTAGGTAATTAAATTGTTCGTTTGTATAGAGTGTCGTTAGCAGATATCTACGGTCGTTAGTGTCACAAGTAACTAACCCCTATTTTTAAATTAAAAGTGAACAGCAGCATCGAAGTATTTACAAACAAGAAGACTTGTCTTGTAAATAACTACAACTATTCCATTCCATGTAAGCTTGGCATTGACTGCTCTTTAGAATTATGACAATCATTTCAGCCGAAAGACGTCCACTGCTGGACATGGGCCTCCCCCAAAGGGGTTATGCCATAATCGCCACGCTTGGCAGGCGGGTTGGCGATCGCAGTATGGTTGTTACAAAGGCACAGAGAACGCTGCTGTCCATTCTCTGGTGAGTCTCTTAGTCGCCTCTTACGACACCCACGGGAAGATATGGGATGGTGCTATTCTTTACGTCCGACACCATACGGACATCCGACACCATACGATTAAGTAATTATGACAATGTGTTTTGACAAAGAAAACATTATGTTAATGAGCGTAAGACCTAGTAGGGACAATGTCAATGTAGCAGTGTTGGGTTGTAGTATTTTTACCAGACTACGGCAAAGTCAAAAGCAGGGTTTTAGCAATATTTTTATGCTCATGTCTCCTACACTATCATCATCATCATGTCAACCTTCAAGAAACCCACTGCTGGGCACAGGTCTCCCCAAAAGGGGGGTTCAGTCGTAATCGCCATGCGTGGCCGATGCATGTCGGCGAGCGCAGTAGGTGTTGTGGTACTCAGAAGGACGCTGCTGCCCTTCCTGTGGTCAATAGAGGGATGTCGTCTTCTGTGACACCCACATTTTTATTTTCTAACTTTATTTTTTCTCCATCTAAATACAAATCTGAGTAGATCGCAGAAGAAGTTCTGACACATAATAATGCAGAGGTATGTAAATGGATTAGACACATTCGAATTTGAACCTTTTGCCTTAAGACCAAGACGTCAGACTGCCAAGCATGAGGTCGAGATATCAAAGGTTTATAGGTATAGACTGAGATTCCACAGGCCATTTTAGTATTGCTGAAACTTTAGGAAAAAATAGAAGAATAGCAGTGCTAGTTTTAATGCAGGGTCATTTAGGTATCTAGTACAAAAGTTATCTTATTCACTTTTCTTACGGCTGGTTTTATGTTTCATATTGTTAAAAACTAACGCAATTATTGCCAGTCATTTTCCGTGAGCTGTACTTACCTTCAACCAGACGTTTATAAGGTCCAAAGCTTTTGGCTAAAATAATGGCGCACGGATAGTGTACGTGTCCGAATATTGGTTTATAGCTTACATAGTAGGGTGTGTAAATTGAATACTAAACAGTTATATTCTACCCTTTATGATCATCACCCTGTTGGTAAAAGCTTATTATCACTCACTATTGCAATCAAACTAAACGCAGTCAGAAATGTATTTTCTAACTTTCCACCCAGTGTTTGCCGCATAGCCAAAGAGAGCCTAAAGTTAGTCAATTCTAAAACGGTGCAGGGTTACGTAAAGGTCACTCTTGCAGCCCAGTGTTTTGTCACATGCGCATTTGGAACAAATAAGTTTCCCCACGAAATAAGCCTAGTTGGACTCATACATTTTAATTTCCTCGGCTATCATTGGCTGTTTCGTTGGCAAGTTCTTTTTTCAATGAGTTTATTTGCATAGTGTGAACTCATGGAAGTTCTGTTCATAAAAGTGATATATTTGGCAATGAACTGCCTACGTTATCAAGTATCACAGTCATATTTTAAATGGTTTATTTTGTTAGAGTTTTGCATGAGTTTTAGAACTTTTTTTAAACTATTTAATCAACATAAAAACGTGACAGGGAAGTTGGTTAGGCTACATTATTAGCACAGTTTAGTTTAAAAAAATAAAAGAATAATATAAAATTTATTTCAAACTTTTTAAAATACGAGAGGACACGCTACGCAATACCACAGTATTACAATTCCCTATTATAATACTGTGGCAATACTAACCAAATAAGTACTAAACTAAAATGACGACTTTTATATCAGAAATTATTTACATAATAAAGGTAAAATGCTGATATCTTCAGATCGGCCTCATCAAACATTGTCGTGTCCAAATCGATCCATCCATTCGGGGGCTACAATGCCATAGACAAACACACAGGCACACGTTCAACTGATAACACCTCTCTATTTTGCGTCGAGGGTTTAAAATAGCGAGTAAAAGATGAATGCGCTTTCAATTAATTTAGAAAACTGAATTAGATTGTTCCGACAACTGCAGTCTAGAGGGAAAAGGTATAGTGGCTTCAAGGTTACTTCCCTCTCCCCTCCAGAAACTAACTTTAAGGATTCTAGGAATGATGCTCTGTGTTTTGCTGTCGAAAGTAAAAGTATCAGAGGTGCACAATTGTATTTAACCAACACAAAGTTAGTACAAACGGAAGTGGGTTGTCAAAACTTGTTTTAATTGCAATTAAAATTAGTTTTTAAAGCTTCTAACATAATATTTTTCTCTCTAAATTGCAGCTAACAATGTAAGTTGGCCGTTAGCCATGTTTGGATTTGTTTTAGTAGCACGAAAAAGTCTTGCTATTTTATTGTTGAACATTTCGCGTCACTCACTAGGTTCATTTGTTATAATAAAATGGTCTGAGGATCTAGCTCGTACACGCAGACTAAACGTGACGTAAATTCGACCGTTTATGTTATTTTGGAATTAACCCCGTACTTCCTATTTTTGTTTATATTAGTTGGCGGGTTGCTTCAGCTATATTTTACTGACGGGTAATAGTCAAAAATGGCGCTAACTATCGTCAAATCAAGAAATAGGTCGTTTCACAAAATGGCTTTAACGTACGTTAAAAAAATACTATTACCATAACCGATGCTTCATCCATTATTCAACGTAATTTAAGTTGTCAAAGTGGCAGCCCGATTAAATTTAACTGACGTTTTTATGTCATGATACAACCAGTTAAATTTAACGAACGTTAAACATCTCACGTCATAGTAATTTTTAACCGTCCGTATGTAACGTTAACCAACTGTTTGAAACAACACGCCCTTGGGTGGTAACCGTAGCTATGGATGCTTGTAACTCTAGAGTCGACACACGCGCCTTGCTTTTTTTTTTCGGAATGGCATCTCGCTGGTCAACCTGGGAGGTTGTCGACGGCTTAACCGGACTTTCCTGTAGTGCCTCATTTGAAGGCACCACGCGTTTTCCGCCGTGTCTCACAACGAGGCATTCAACGGAAAACGCTGTTTTGAAAGTCAGAAATTATAACACCCTATAGCTTTAACTATTCAGTGACTTTGCAGTTCGGTGTACCTTTTCATTAACTTTGACGAATTTAGTTGGACTAGTCAAATATCTCTTGAAGTTGGTAGACTGGAGAGTACCGAGAACTAAACTTACTTCCATATTTGATATGTATGTGGACTTTAGCTCAGGGCTCATAAAGCACTAAATTAGTTTCCTAAGTAAGCCCTAAGTATATACTTAGGGCTTACTTAAATTGAATTTGAGAAGCTGTCTATATAGACAGCTTCTCAAATTTACATAATGCAGTGTGTGTTTATATGCATGGTCAGTAAGACTTGATGAAATTCAGAACTATATGCGTGACCTTTAGAATGAGTACTTATTTATGTTCTAATGCTTCGAAGCGTTAAATATATGTAGGTATATTATTATATGTATGTAGATATAATTATTATACAACTAGCTGACCCGACAGTCGTTGTCCTGTCAATCGATTTTTCAATTTGCTTACCGTATAAACCTTCCCTGCACTTCCACAGATATTTCAAGACTAAAATTAGCCAAATCGGTTCAGCCGTTCTCGAGTTTTAGCGAGACTAACGAACAACGATTCATTTTTATTATATAGATATTGTACATGAGTCTTAAAACATATGTATAGTCTAGAATAATATAAATCATTATAATTGATTAAAGTAGGAAAAGTTTTGTCATAGGTTAGTTAGTTTTAGCAAAACTATTTAAGCAAACCAAACCTAAATAATGAAGGAAAAAAGAACCGCAGGCCGCAAGACGAAGAAAACGATGCTCAATTGTTGAATGTAAAAGTGAACGTTTGAACTATTCAAATCTATTGTACTATGCCCCATATTCACCGCATAACAATATGCACCACATTGTTCCAGCAACATGTTTTAGTGTTTTGGAAACAATGTTGCTGGGAACATGGAATGTTTCAGAGTTCCATGCTACTGCAACATCAAATGCTGTTAACAACACTGCTCTGTTATTGTTGCAAACATTGTTTCCTATGTATATGAGCCACTGTAGAGTCTGCTTCTTTCCGGCTGAAAATAACGTATTTTTTGTGTGTTTATCACGCACTTGTTTTTATCTAAAGTTCGTAACACGTACAGCTATGGATGTAATTTTATTTTAGTCTGTCTCCATGGGAACATTCCGTGACATTATTAATGTATAACCTATATTACGTAGAAAAAGTTAAATTGTAACCCTAGATTGTTAGTAGATAAATGGCTAGGAACTTCTTAACATTAAGGTTGTACGATTTTATATCTACAAATTCGGTGAATTTGGTTCATGCGTGGTTTTAGGCATAGTGATAATAATAACTTGTAACTTATGTAAGTTGCCACCATAAAACGTTCTTTCGTAAATGCCTTTGACCATTTATGAACTGTATCATAGATAGGCCTAAATTATGAAGCGGTTATGACATATTAGTTGTCGTGGCTAAGTAAAACCTTAAGCTTAAGTTAAGCTAAAAAGTCAAAGTCAAAACATTTATTTCAATTAAACCATTTACAGGCACTTTTGAATTGTCAAAGAGTCAGTTAGTTAGTCAGAAAGTTGAAGCTAACTTGCTCGTTCTAAAACGTAGGGTAGGTCTCTATGGAGAAGAACGAGCAAGAAACTCCATGGACACTCTTTTAAATCAAGTTTTTACAAAATCCTGGTTACAATATTCATGTTGCTTCTATATGTGAAAAATGCAAATGCAGGTACAGGCCAATACAAAACATTAGAAATAAATAATCAAGGTAAATCAAGATAAAAGCCATGGCAGTTAAGAGTTGACAATCTCTACTGACAGAGCCCGTTAACGAATATGACTCGTGGATCAGCACCATTCGGCTCAATCATTTTGAAGAGAGCCGAATGATCCAACACACGCACCACCATCAGCGAATTATTTGTGAGAGCATGACAATGCTCTCCGCCGCCATACGCCTATCCATTTCATACCGAAATCGTGGTTCAGAAAGCACGTCAAACCGTAATGACAGCTTATTCGTAGATATTTGATAGTCGTTATGGGTACTCAGGGACTGTAGCCAGAAAGTCTAACAACTTTCTGGCTACAGTCCAGTCTTACGAAAGGGTATCATGTTCGCTCCATGTAAACCTCTGATATTCATCTGCATTCGGTTAGACTAGAAGCCTTTTTTTTATCGTGGGGAAATCCTCATGGACTATCCCTCGTCCGGGGAAGTCAGAGGGTGTGCCGGACTCGTACCGGCTAAAACCACCACGGTGTTCGTACGGAGTCGAACTGGAGATACTTCCGCAACCCCCGACTGGTGCCGGCCTGCTTGTATGGGCCACTTCTCGGACCAGGGGGGGGGGGGGAGTGAGGTGTCTAGAAGGATACCAACATAACTGGGAAAAGGCTGGGCAAAACCAATATTCGTATATTGATTTTACCCGCAGAAATTATTATTAAATGACTAGCTGACCCGACAGACGTTGTCCTGTCAATTGATTTTTCAATTTTCTCGTATAAACCTTACCTGGAGTTCTAAAAATATTTCAAGACCAAAATTAGCCAAATCGGTCCAGCCGTTCTCAAGTTTTAGCGAGACTAACGAACAACGATTCATTTTTATTATATAGAATAGATTTAGAATATAGTGGGCAATTAAATATATATAATATTGATCACTTAAAGTCTAAATAAATACAAGCATAATTTTTTTTATTATTATTCTTTTCTATTCTGAATTTGAAATCCTGACCTAATGACAGTGATAACTCAGTATCAAGGACGGCTATGTAAATAAGCTCATAACGGGCAAAGATAAACCATTGATTAATAACGCAATCAGTCATTATTAGCTTAGAATTCTGTTCAGTCAGCAAAAGGGAGATCATGTCGAATGCTACAATCGATCGATTCCTTATGAATATTAAACGCACTTACCATTCATTCAGTTAACAATGGGATGAGAGAATTCCATCAATCTACATTCTACATGCATAATATTACTTTGTTTTGTTGGTTGTCTATGGGGAGATTCTACTAAACTATAAATTCTTTAAGAACGAAATATCCAGATTTTCTATTAATTCCATTCCTGACATGCAGTGAAGACAGCCTGTGATAAGAGAAATAGGAAGATAAACTGCAATTCGATTTGTTGCGTCACTTATTCCCAGCACTTTACCGACACGTGAATGTTAAGGCAATGTAGCTGCTAGACATCACAGACTTAGGCTAAAAAGAACTAAACCTAGTGTAGTGTACAAAGTAAATGACTAATAGTCACAATGTTGTGCTATACATATAACACATGAACATAGTGTTTCTATGTATTATGTCAGACTCTAAGAAAGTGCTACGGACTTGTGTAAAAGTCAAATGGACTATTCTTAGTTTTAACATAATCTATCACATAACATAATAAGTTAGAGATCAATTAAAAATTTAGTAAGTACTCATAGAATACAAAAAAAAAACTTATTCCTAGCTTAAGACGCAGGCGTTACTGTTAGACTGCATAAAGAGCAAGAGAAGCGCGACCACTGGATGCTTGTATTTCTTAACAAATACGAACCATACCGATTGTGCTCCAGAATAGACGGAGTAATCGAAAAAAAATCAACCAAGTTTTTTATTCTAATATCGTTATTCGGATAACTATGATCGTTATCGTTGTTGGTAGAAATTTTGACAACATGCGTTGATTATTGATTAATTAATACAATTTGGTTATTAATTAATATATTTAGTACGCAAAATACGCGCTGAGACGTCGAGTTGCGGACACCAGCCCGTCATTCTAACGTTACTACTACTACTACATTTGAAGAGGTTACTTTACCATCATCAACATATCAGCCCAAAGACGTCCACTGCTGGACATAGGCCTCCCCAAGGGGGTGGAGGGGGGGGGGTTTGCCATAATCGCCACGCTTGGCAGGCGGATCGGCGATCGCAGTATGGTTGTTACAATGGCACAGATAACGCTGCTGCCCATTCTCTGCTAAGTCCCTTAGTCGCCTCTTACGACACCCACGGGAAGATATGGGACTTTACCATGATTTTGTGTAAAAAAAGTGTTTTGTTGACAGAGTTCGCAGGAATATGTTTCAAAAGAAACGGAAATTTTGAACATTGATTGATTGATTGGAGTTTGTGGTAGAGAAACTTTTTTACCGCCGCCATAGTCTCAGTAGATTTGGCTAAAACATACGTTTGAAATAAACTTGTTTGGACTATTTTGGGTCTTGTCAATGCCTTACTAACTTACTTAGTTACTAGGAAGAAGGCTCTTCGATCGAATCGTGTAGGCATTTTCAAACCGTCGTGTAACTTTTGACCTTCGAAAAATGTGCTGATTCTTAGCACATTCAACTACGAAAAACAAATGATGATTTGTAACAGCTTCGTTATCAATTCGGTGTGAACAAGAACCCTTATCTTTTTCGAACAAAATTCATGATGATCAGTGAACAAAAGCTTTCATGAATAAATCAATTGTCTCGGCACGGAAATTCCAATTATTACGTTGTTCACTGTCCATCGCGAATGCGTATTTTGTTTGACAGAAAGGGATTCCGAAATACGAAAAATGCAGTTCACTGTGCAGTTTTTTAAACTCACTCAATAGATCACAACTATAGTCCAACAGGTTTGAATTTACTGCGGAAAATATAAGAGCTCTTATGTTCCGAGGAACGCAGCGTCGGCATGCCAAGGTACTGTTATTTATTTGCTTACCTAGAAGTGCGGTTGAGGTTACATTTACGGCACATAGCGGTAAGACTATGCCGGTGCTGTGCCGGGGACGAATATGTCCCTAAATAATCTTAACTTATACTAGATCTGGATGGTCCTGTGGCGACTTTGCGGTGTATGTATGAGGTTGTAGGTCCAAAACCGGTTTCGGGAGAGCGGTGAACGCTTATATGAATCATCATTATGGCCATAAGCAGAGGTGGAACACTGCGGTGGTTTTAGCTGGTAAGACTCCGGCGTCCTCACGGTGGAGGAAGTCTATGAGGATTTTCACCGTGCACCAAAAAAAAAGTCAGAGACCAGGCAAATAGCAATGTAACTATTTCAATTCATACGTAAAGTTAGCAAAAGAGATAGGTATGCAGGTCATCGGAAATGGTTGAAATTTACTCAGAAACCGATGGATGGTTACGAATAAAATTTAATTAAATATTTGAAATGTTTATTCAGCTGTCTGACACCCATAGTACAGGGACTCCCTAGTTTGGGGTCAGATGGCCGTGTGTGAAAATGTCCCCACATATTATTATTATTATTAATTTTATTTTGTTTGTTTTTGTTTTTGATTGGTTGTTTTTGATTTTTGTTTTTTTTTATATCTGACGACCCTGCATACCTATCTCCTTTGCTGCCTGTACTTTCTAAGTTTATATCGGACGTCACTAACATCATTGAACGAAAACATCGTTAGGAAACTTAGACTTATTTATAAGTACTAATACTATAAAAAGGTCTAGTTTATTCGTTTTTTGTTTGTATGAGGTAAACTATGGAAGTACCTACTAGTCTGATTACAAAAATTCTTTCACTAATAGAAACTAGGTACTACTTAGTTATAATAATATGGTCAAGTGCCACAGGATAGTTATGTTTTATTTTATAAGTACCTAAGTTTCTTGACGAAGTCGTGGCCCAAATCTAGTAGTAAATATAAGTCTAGAATCCCCAATTCGTGATGACTAATAGAATAGAATAGGTTATTTCTCGAGTAACCAAGACTCAACAAGATTGTTAGTAAAACTTACGACTGTTAGTGTAAAGTTTTGTTAATATAACTGAAACTACATTATTTAAAACCGACAAATTAAATTTATCCATATGTTCAAAATATTGGTACTGGCAACTCTAACGGCGTAAATGCATATTTCAAAAATATCTGGAGACTTCAATTATTGTAGTGGCCACACTGGTGGTGACATTGGTGGTGATTTGGTTTGAATCGTGCACTTTCCGATGGGAGTTGGCAGCAAGCAGTTGTGCTATTGTTATATTATACTGATATACTGATTGATTTTAAGAAAATAAGTTTTAAGAATAATAAGTTGTGAAAGAAAAATAGTATAAAAGGTTTACTGTGGTTATTTCTGAGATATCCCATATTAGTAAGTACACACATTAAACAAAAACAGGGCAAACAATATAAGAAATAACGAATGCGCAATGCCTTTTCTGTATGAAAAGAACCTTTGTATAGTCACTCACTCCACAAAAGTCACCTACACTCACACACTGCTCATCTGAATTACTCATATACATCTCTCACTAGTATTACATTTCACAAATAAGACAAACACTCACTCACACATCGTCTCACAACATAACATCAATATTGTTTAACTGTTAATTTGTTTTGAATTTTTGTTATGCTTATTGTTTAACTTCGACTCTTGCACTTTTACTCTGTAAAAGCTAATTCTAGTCGTGGAAGGGGCCTGGTGACCTGTAACACAGGTTTTTCCCAAAAAACCTATATCAGGCACCAGTTTCTCACAAATGTGGAATATAACTGAAACGTTTCTGTGCACATTAACTTTAAGTCAGCTTTGTGAAGAGAGAAAAAATGATAAATTATTATTTAAAAAAATATATAGTGGGACAACATATATACTGATATTATTATACTAGCACTTCTCCTAGTATCGTTTAAGTTGATACCAAGGTCGTAACACCCCGCCCTTGATAATATTGTTCAACGACTCGAGGACATGATGTGTGAAAATTGTGCAACCAGCTATCATCGCAAGATTTTTCCTCTTATGTAGAAATATGTTATAGATATGTATATGAGACTAGTTTATGCCCGCGACTTCGTTCGCGTTGAAGTCAAACAATTACTACTTGAGTACTCAATAGCAATTATAAATTTCACTGACAGGCAGTGTACAGCTTGGTCTAGAAGCACGAAACTTTGTATGGAGATTTGTCTTTTATGCCAATAGGAAATTCTGTAGTGCACACGGTTAATGTACTAAAAAAGCTACCTCTTTCGCAATGCATGCTGAAAAAAAGTGATCATAAAGAATAGTTTCTTTTTTACATTTTAAACGATTTAAAAACGATATGTTCTTTGACGTTCTAATAAAAATACTTTTATATATTCATACGTCCACAACAAATGACTATTTTAACAAAATAATTTTATAATCCTTTAATTTAATGTATTAAAAAATACATGTAATTTTTCTGCAGTACCTATTATTGTAATAATATTTATTTTGAGTTGAGTTTTCAAACATGACACGTGTCAAAATAAAATGTAATTTAAATCAAAAGCACTAAGGAGTATTGATATCAACTTCGATGCATGCAATCACCCTCAAAATAACTTTCTACCCATTTTTAACTCCGTTAGGTGGTGAGTTTCAATAAAATACGAAACCCACCTTCCATCAATTCTGTTAAAGAATGTTTATGCAAAATTTTAAGTAGATTGGACTAACGAATCACGTAGTCTCATACAAACTTTGCCCCGTTTTTCACCCCCTTAGGGGTAGAATTTCGGAAAATCGTTTCTTATCGGATGCCTACGTCATAGAAAGAACACACCCTCCAAGTTTCAGGTCCCTACGATCAGCGGTTTAGGCTGTGCGTTGATCCGTCAGTCAGTCATTCAGGACAAAGCATTTTATATATATAGAATAGAAGATAGATGGATAAGGTATACAGACAAGTTAGAATTTGTTATTTATTTATTTATTTTCTTGGTTGTCATCATTATATAACCGCATAAATAGGCACCGCATAATATACAATAACCTCTGAATCGGCCGAATAATAGGGGACGAAGTTACGTCTCCAGTTTAAAAAAAAAAGATAGTGAGGACCACGGAACAGATAATTCTGTTCCGTGGTAAGGACGGTGATAAATTAATATGACATAATGATCACCAATATCGTGTCACTTTATTAACAACAGTTGTAAGTCATTATTGTAATTACTAACACATTGGATCTTAGTTACCTATCTGAATTCAATCATAATTATTATTATAATACGAAAGTTTGAAAAAGAGAGAGACAGAGAGAAACACCATACCGTGAACCTTGCCTATCCACATAAATTTTACAAACCGCTAATTTATTTTAATTAATATTTTAGTACACAAAATGCAAGCCATACCATAAAGCATCGGCCTATCGATATCCGGCCAAAGTGATTTCAATTATTTAACTTGTCCGCGGCAGTTTGACCTAGATAACTGATTCGCTGACAAATAGGCACTAGGTAAACCTGACGGGGGTAGCCTTGATTCAATTCCTCGGCGCCATGGACAATTTTATTCAAAGATGAACGATGAAATTGGGTTATTTAACTAACTATTTAAGTAACAATTTGTTGCACCCTGGGATTGCAGATCAATTGAAGACGAAGGCTGCTTCTAATAAAATTGTGGCACTGACTTTGAATTACTACAAATGTTTTTGTTGAATCGGCGTTGCCTAGTTTGGCGTCAGTGCAAACTGATTTATCCCCTTGACGTCGAGTCGAGTCGAGTCGCCGCCACGTTGAGTCGACACTACGTCGAGTCGCCGCCACGTCGAGATGCAGTCATGTCGTTTTAAAAAAATCTGCCTGGTGCCGCCACGTCGAATGTGATGAAAGGTACAGTCAACGAAATAAATTATTACAGTCTTAATAAAATCAAAATATTATATAGACTGTATTATGATTTGAATAATTTACTTCGTTGTGAATTGTACCTTTCGTCACATTCGACGTGGGCCTCCACGTCGAATGTGACGAAAGGTACAGTCAATAGACAGTTTTTTTTAATAAAATGCAAAAGGAAATATCAAAAGGATAAGTAGACGTCGGGGCGACTCGATATGGCGGCGACTCGACGTAGCGGCGACTCGATATGGCGGCGGTTCGACGTGGCGCGACTCGACGTCAAGGGAATAAATCGCAAATTAGAGTTTCATGATGTATCATACTTTCTTAAATTAGTGACGAAAAAGAATTGTAATTAACCGACGAAGTTTGAATAAAATATAATACAATACACTGTACACAATATAAAACCAATAACATTAAAACAAAGCATGTACAATATTTACACGCATAATAAAAAAAGCCTAAAACAAAAAGTTCTTTCATCTTTCATTGCTGTCATCTAAAAATGTGCCCAAAAGACTTGCGGCATACCCACATTGGATAGGCTCTGACCAAGGTAAATACCAGCTCTTGGGTCAACCAAAAGTTTAATTAATTAAGTTTGAATTAAATTAATTATGTTGCGAACGAATCCATTCTAGGGATTTTAATCTAATTTAGCTCGGGGCTTATTTTTTTACACAATGAACTAAGGTATCTTATCTTTGGTTACCTAGATTCTAAAAATAAGTACGACTACTTTTTCAAAGAATTCGTACTCTGTTCATTTGTAATTAGCAGAAACTTTTTCAAAGACGCAATAATATTACGCAATGACTGCACGAATAGTGAGTGTAATTTTAATTAAATATCTGGGCGACTTATCGCGGATGCAGACAAAGTCCCGGATTAAAAAGTACCCTATGTGCTTTCACAGGGTTCAAGCAATGTTCATACCAAATTTCATCAAAACTCAGCCGTTTCATCGTGGTAACGTAACAGACAGAGTTACTTTCTCATTTATAATATTAAAGTATGGATTTGTACCTATTTTGTACGGAACCCTCGGTGAGCGAGACCGACTCGCACTTATCCGGTTTTTAAAAATAAAACCTAGCTAGATCGATTTATTGCCCCCGAAACCCCCGGAAATCTTTGGAGCCTATTTCGAGATTCAGATTATTTATATAGGTATACAAGAATTGCTCGTTTTATAGTATTAGATGAAGTTAGTAGGAAAAGAGGCTGATTAAGTTGACAAACTTTTAGGTATTCATCGGTTCCGTCACGTCTACTACGCAAACCTCTTTTCGGAATGACAGTCATAATGACAGTATTGTCTCTATTTTTCGTCACAGAAAATACAAAACATTTTCCCCACTTCCGTAGAAAATAAATACAGCCCCATATATTTCCGACAGCGGCCTTCAAGCTCGACTCCAACACTGTCACTTATCGCCCATACATTACTATGATTTGCTGCCCTCTTCAATGCCAGCCCTGGCTCACACGAAGCCAGCGTTATTCATAATATGAACCATTTATATTCATTGGCTGTAAATAAACTGTTCAAACATGTTTGTACTTTAACTACAAAGTTATATACTTTAAAACAAACTAGGCATGTGTTCATAAACAAACTAGGCATGAACAGTGAAGTTCTCTACGATTTCTCGTGTTTACACGGCTAGGGTTGGCTCAGATTTGCTCTTATTTAATAAAACTGGTCGCTTTTAATTTTAAAGTTTGCGGTTTCGGCTGTTGTTTGCAGGTTCGAGGTTTGCCAACAATTGCTCAGTCTGCTGAAACGTGGAGTTACATATGTCTACAAAGTTTGAGCGTATAATATGATTTTCTATCTCGTTAAATATTAGCTTTATATAAAAATCTTCAGTGAGAGTCATTTTCAACCGACTTCAAAAAGAAGGAGGTTCTCAATTCGTCTGTATGTTTTTTTTAATTTTTTTTTTATATATTTGTTACGCGATTTCCCCGGCAAATGTAAAGCGATTTTGAAAATTATTTTTTTGATGGATAGGGCCTTCAAAAACCAAAAAGTGAAAAATAACTTTAAAACAGAACACACATGACTTTAGTTTCGGAAGTCGGTGGCAATACAAAACAACAAATAGAACAGCCAGGCCACCGGGTTCCGAAACTAAAGTCATGTGTGTTCTGTTTTAAAGTTATTTTCACTTTTTGGTTTTTGAAGGCGGTTGTCTTTTTTAGCCTGAGCTCTTCATGAGCTCATGCTAAAAATAAATGTCACTTTGCTTTGGAAAACAAGTAATTTTTTTTTAACTAAACTTACCATTCCCCCTTTTCCTTCGCCCTTGTACTGTTGCATGCATCCATTAGCATTGGTAATATTTTGCGTATGTTCCATTACGCGCTAACATAACCGGTGTTTATTCACACCAAAAATAGAGGTTTCTCGAAAGTTTCCCAGGGATATTTTTTGCCGAATGTTACATAATGTTATGGGCAGTATGAGTAGTTGAAGAATATGCGATTATGTATCCACACCCCGTTTAGCTATACGTACCTACCTTTATTCTTCTGAAGCATTTAAAAAGCTAGGCCAATCTGAATCCGTGCTCAAATGTGGGAAACTCAAAGCATTTCTGTTCGGCACTGTACTGTTCGAACTTTTATTAATTATTAATATATACAAATTTTCAATTGAAAAAAAAATGCTATGTTTTTATTATTACATACTGTTTTTAGTAAACATGTTTTTTGTTAAATATATCTACATGTTCGCTTTTACAAGTTATATTAATTAATATTATTAATGCATGTAATGTTAAGTGAAGTATGAAACACAGTATACATTGTTCCTGATAAATAAATAAATAACTCATTATTCTTACTCAATCATAATTCTGCCCCGAAATCACTACCATTTCTTCGAAGTTGGCATTCGGCGGGGTAGCCTAACCAACAATTCGTTTAATTCATTAAAAGTATTTTCCCATTACTGAGGCCCTGTTAAATGTTTACAAGAAAAAGATTTTTCAAAAAAAAGAAAACCGCCTTCAAAAACTAAAAAGTGATAAATAACTTTAGCACAGAACACACATTAGTTTACTTTCGGAAGTCGGTGGCGGTGGCGGTGGTTTTGTATTGCCACCGACTTCCGAAAGTAAAGTAATGTGTGTTCTGTGCTAAAGTTATTTATCACTTTTTAGTTTTTGAAGGCGGTTTTCTTTTTTTGAAAAATCTTTTTATTTTTCGCTTTTTAGTGTTGTATTAACATCCAAATCCATTAAGAAACGGCAACACACTTAAAAGAGATTGTAAGTCCTCCAGTGATTGAAGAAACTAAAACGTCGTCTAAGTAATTTTTTTGGGAATTTGTATGTTTTCTCAAAAAGGACTACCAATTTTGATAAAATTTATATGGGACCTTTTCGGAATAAACCCCTTTCGAACAAAAAAATAATTTTGCAAATCCGTCTATATACCCATGACGGAGTTATGACCGAACATACATAAAAAAAAAACATAATATATACCTATATATAAACATTCGAATTGATAACCTCCTCCTTTTTGAAGTCGGTTAAAAACATAATAATCACTTTTTCAATATTCTGCTAGTGAATTGCTTACGAGTGCGAGAAACTAGAATGCACCAATATTATTGTAAAATCCAGCATAGCATACTACGGTCCAATTAATTACGTCCATACTTTTCTAAGAAAGAATAAGAACTCTAGTTATCATATAGTGTAGTTTTTGTGATTCTGTAGTTACTCATGCGAGAATTCACACGTTTCTATACCGATACAGGTGTTCCCTTTACAAATAAAATTCAGCTTATAGCCAAGGCCACCGATTAATCAGCTTTGTGAAAACGGCATAAGTCACAGTATTGCGTACATTCGTTTCACTAACGAAGCAAATAGAACTTGAAGCGATTCTGACAAGAACACATGGGGTATCGCTTGAAGGCAATTAGGTAAGAGAATATCCCACCGAAAAGTTCTAGAGTGGCGACCGCGAACCGGAAGACGTTGCGTTGGAAGGCCTCCCACTAAGTGGACCGATGACCTGGTAAAGGTTGCGGGGATCCGCTGGATGCGAGTCGCACGGGACCGGTCAATGTGGCGCCACTTGGGGGAGGCCTATGTGCAGCAGTGGACGTCTTTTGGCTGAAATGATGATGATGATGATGATGATATCCCACCAAAAACTTTTTCATGTAAAATGTTGCCAAGACGCGGAAATAAATGGCTCGCACTGTTATCAGATCTCTACCTATAATCTCTTCTTTACTAGCCCTAACTTCACAAACTCTACTCCTTAGTCAAAATATTTATACGTGGCTAGGTCGTTTCGCTACCGTTACATAGACGTAAGGTGAAAAATGTATTCACTGTTCATCACATTACACAACGAAACAACCAAGCCACATACATATTTTGACTAAGGTGTAGATTTCGTGAAGTTAGTACAAGTAAAGAAGAGATTATAGGTAGAGATGTGATAACTTTTTGACAGTGCGAACCATTTATTTCCGCGTCTTGGCAACATTTTACATGAAAATGTTTTTGGTGGGATTTCACTTCTTTTTGAAAGTTGCCTAAGACAATATTTTTTTTATTTTGTTTAGTTTTTCTAGTTTAAGATTTTTTTTTGTTGTTTGTGTACTAATACTAGCTTACATACCAAATTTCAGCTTTCTAGGACTTCCGGAAGTACCCCAGAATTTTGATGATCATCAGTGAGTCAGTGACGAAATCGGGTTTTTTTAGATATCAACATATTCTAAAGTATAAGAGCTATGCAATTGAAACTTTACATATTTAATAAGTGTACTATTGACATCATATCCCGAGAATTTTGTTTATCAGGCATAATCCAAACTCAAGTTATTAGGGTTCAAAAAAACGACGAAGCGCTTCGAAAAAAGGTAGGCATTGCCCTTGCGCTTCGCTTGGCTCGTCTTGGCGGGGGCACTGCCGTGCTCCCAGATTATAGGATTTGAAATAACTGTAGTAGATGCAGAAGATAAAACAAAGTAGTAAGGACGTACCTACGACTAACAATTCACATTGTTGGGCTCACCGTCATCTGCCTAGCCTTTTGGGGTCGGCTTCCAGTCTAACTGGATGTAGCTGAATATCAGTGCTTTACATGGAGCAATTGCCTATCGGACCTCCACAACCCAGTTACTGGGTATCGCGATGCCCCTTGGTAAGACTGCTTGTCAGATTTTCTGGCGTCTGACTACCCTTAACGACTGGAATCAATTTTTTATCTCATTTGACGTTCAAAAGTGCCTTATAATGGTCTAAATAAATAAAATAAAAATAAAATAAAAATAAAAAAGCCTTATATTTCGCTGCAGACAAAAAAAAAAAAAAAACAATAAATTAATTAATTCTATGTTATCAGTTTTTGTAAGTTTAGTTCCTAAATTAATTTAAAAAGTACCTATTTAGTTATCTGCACGAACCCCTCTGCAGGTAAAGGCCTCCTCCAAGGATTGCCAGTCCTCTCTAGATTGAGCTACTTGAATCCAGTTGGGTCCGACTGTTTTTTTGAGCTCATCTTCCCAACTAGCAACAGGTCTGCCTCTCTTTCTTTTTCCTTGCGGACCTGTCCATGTGGTTACCCTTTTGGTCCACCTCTGGTCTTGTAGACGCGCCACATGTCCGGCCCACTTCCATTTAAGTGATTGAGCGTGTGCCAATCCGTCCTTTGCCTTGGTGATGTGTCTTATTTTTGTATGTCAAATTTTTTGTATTTTTTTAACATTCATCATACTGCGCTCAATTCCTCGTTGGCATGAAATTATTTTGTCCTTTGTTTTGTGGTTGAACTTCCACGTTTGACAAGCATACGTTAGGCATGGTAAAAGGCACGAGTTTAATACTTTAGTTTTAATTTTTACTGGCATGCTGCTTTTAAATATGTCTTTCAGTGCCCAGTATTTGTTCCAGGTTAGCTGTGTCCTGCGCTCCACTTCTTGGTCGTTACTATTCTGGTCAAAGCTGATTTGTTTACCCAGGTATATGTATTTGTCTGTATATTTGAGAGGCTCGCTACCAACGTGTAGTGTACTCTTCGTGCTGTTGGTCAACAACATTGTTTTGGATAGGTTCATTTCCAAGCCTACTAGTTTACTGGCGTCATTAAGTGACTCTATCATGTACTGAATTTCTGTACCTGTTTCTGATAAGAGGACCAAGTCATCCGCAAATCTTAGGTGGCTCAGGTAGGTGCCTTTGATCTTGATACCACGACTTTTCCAATTGAGTTGGCTGAAAATCGACTCCAGTGTTGCTATAAAAAGCAGAGGTGAGAGAGGATCGCCTTGTCTTACTCCTCTTTTAACCGGAAACCAAGGCCCAGCTGTCTCTAGCTTTACTCTGCTCTTGCTGTTATTATATATACTCTTGATTACACAAATGTACTCTTTTTCTACCCCTTGTGCTATTAGAGTTTCCCATATGCTCTTATGTGATACGCAGTCAAATGCTTTTTGGTAATCAATAAATGTAATGTAGAGTGGACTATTTCTTGCTCTGTATTTTTCGATGAGAAGTTCCAGTGTGTGTATGTGGTCAATCGTTGAGTATCCCTTTCTAAATCCCGCTTGTTCGATAGGTTGACGCGTTTCTAGTGTAGAGTTTATTCTCTTGCTTATTATTGAGGAGAATAGCTTGTAGATGGTAGGTAGCAGGCTTATTGGTCTGTAGTTTCCAATGTCATTTGGGTTGCCTTTTTTGTAGATAAGAATAATGTCAGATTCGGACCATTGGGTGGGTGTCTCTCCGGTTTCGATAATGAGGTTGAACAGATCAGTCAGGTGTGCGGTAAGAGTTGTTGAACCAGTTTTTAGTATTTCGTTCGTAATGCCGTCAGAGTCTGGGCTTTTCTCAGACTTAAGAGCTTGTATTTCTTTTGCTACTTCGCTTATTTCAAAGCAAGGTACAGGTGGACTGTTGTCGTTGTAGCTTGGGTATTGATCTCTACTATCTGTACTAATCGTTTCTCTAGTGCTGTATAGATTTTTATAAAAGTGTGTTGCTACGGAAATGATGTCGTTACGGTTGTTGAGTATTTTTCCGCCTTGTTGCAATCCTTCGATCCACGTTTTATTCGTTCTTAGTTCTTTGTAAGCTTTCTTTGTGCCTCCCGTTTGATTTATGTGTTTTTCAATAGTGCTGTACCTATGATTTGTGTAATCTTTCTTTATATACCTACTTATAAGCTTGTAAAGGGCAGTGATTTCGTTTTTCATTGCTCTGGATTTGATTTTTGTCCTCTGAAGATCCTTTCGTCTCCTCATTAGCTGTAGTGTGCGCTCCGACAGAATTTTATGAGTTTTTTGTTCTTTGTTTTCGCTATGAATCGACCTCAGGCTACTAGTTATGGCTTTGATAACGTTGTCATAGTAGTTTTGGACTGATTTATTAAGCTTTGAGTTCAGTATCTCACTAATGTATTCATTAAATTTAGAAATATCGTCTTCGTTAGTTATTATTTTATTTTGATGGTTATTTTATTTTGTTCTACTTTTCTTTGACTGTGTATATGTGATTGTTGCTCTAACTGGCCTATGGTCCGAAGGGTAGTTTACATTTAATACTTCTATATTTTGAAATATATGGGGACAGTTTGATAGGACGAGGTCGATTTCATTTTTGTATTTTTTATCAGGAGATATCCAAGTCCATCTGTTTTTTAATTTTTTCTTATAAAATGTGTTTAAAATGGATAACTTGTTTTCTCTAGCAAACTCTATCAGTCTCTGTCCCCTCTCATTTCTTTCGCCGTACCCGTTTGATTTCATGACAAGATACTCTTCTTTTTTTGGCTGACCAATTTTTGCGTTCCAGTCTCCCATCAGTATGAAGTCTTTATATGACATTTTGATCGCCTTGTTGACTGTACAGTAGAAACTTTTGATTTCGTCTTGATTAGCTTTTTCCGTAGGGGCATATACTTGTATAATTGATAGCCGGGTGTCTTCAAATACCATGTTCAGAATTGCGACTCGTTCTGTAAGGCCAGTGTAGCTTTCTATGTTATTTTTGTGGCATTTTTTTACTATAAAGCCTATACCATACAAGCCAGGCGTTTGTCCCGTGTGGCAAAATATAAAATTGTCATACTCTTCTATTTTATTTCCCATACGTCTCGTTTCAGCCAATCCTATTATGTCGTATTTAATGTCTGATAGAGATTCATTTAATTCTATTAAGCGTTCGTATGTTGAGAGTGTTTTGACATTGTATGTTAAAATGTAGAGTTTTCCTGATGTGTATGTTGTAGATATATTTGTTGGTATTTTTGTTGATAGTTTTGATGATACTTTTGTTATAATGGTCTAATTGAAATAAATGATTTGACTTTGACTTTGACTGTCAAAGATATACAAATGACAGCCGGGACTTACGGGCTTTACGTGCTGTCTGAGGCACAGATTGAACTCGGTATAAAATGGGTGGTCACCCATCCACAGACCGACCGCGGCAAGCGTAGCTTAACCTTTGACCGATCGCTCTGTACGGCTTTTACTTAGTCATAAGCTCTTCACATTGTACAGGACTCATTAATAATATGTACCAGCCTATTATTGTCCCACTGCAGGACAAAGGCCTCTTCTCATACAGAGAAGGCACGAGCATTGATCACCACGTGCGCTCCAGGCGGATTGGCGATTTCAGACTTATATTAATTTAACCGACTTCAATAAAAAAGGAGGTTCTCCGTTCGACCTGTATGTTTGTATATATGTATGTATGTTTATCCACGATTATCTCCCGTTTGACTGAACCGATTTTGATGCGGTTTACAGAAAAGTGTATGTTACATTCTGGAGAAGGTTTTAGCATACAACAAATTTGAATTTGTTCAGCGCTTTTTGAAAAAATCAACAAAAATCAATTCTTTGTAGGACTTTCAATCTCTGTGTTGCTGTTTCTCAATGGATTTGGGTGATAAGGAGGCACTAAAAAGTAAAAAATAAAAACTTTCTACAAAAAAGAGAACCGCCTTCAAAAACTAAAAAGTGATAAATAACTTTAGCACAGAACACACATGACTTTAGTTTCGAAAGTGAAAAAGTGAAAAGGTGCCAATACAAAACAACAAACAGAACAAAGCTACTTCCGAAATTAAAGTCATGTGTGTTCTTTGCTAAAGTCATTTATCACTTCTTAGTTTTTGAAGGCGGTTCTCTTTTATTGTAAAAAGTTTTTTTTAAGTTCAGGTTTCCCCACGATGTTTTCCTTCACCGATGTCAGTTATATCCAACCAGTATACAGAAACCGGAAAAGTATATACCCTGATCTCAGAATTTAGAAATCACAAACGAAACACTTCTCTTGATGTCTCTTCTAAATACTTCGTTTCATTCCAAATAGCCTGTAAGTGAGCGCGTCCAATTAAAATTGCACGGTAAAATACATTTTCCTCGTAAAAATATTACAAAGAACAGAATAGGTGTACTTACTTTAAGAATTTCTTTTTCCTTCACCGACAAAAGTGGATTCTGTCTAGTCGGTTCGACGTGAACTAGTTGTACTCAAGGTGCACTAATATTCTATGTGTATTGTTAGTGAACTTATGTTTGGTTCGTACATCTTAGTCTTAAGTTTTTTGTTTTCCTTTGAACAGGGTTTTCATGGAATGTGGAAAAGTTTATGTGAAAGGGTGTTGACTCCTATTGTGGGTGGCTTTCTCGTGCATGATATACGGGCGCCTAAACCAGTGGGCTGTCACGACATTCTCTGCTTTATCTAATATTGAAAAATCTCGTTGCGCAGCATTCTGGGTGTAAAGCGACAGGACAGAATCAGGAACACCACGCTGCGTTCTAAAACAGGTATATTAGACGTAGGCAAAAAGGCTGCCTGGCTTAAGTGGGAATGGGCGGGTCACGTCAGCCATACGCAGAGTGACCGCTGGGCGAGAGTCTCCACGCAATGGGTGCCTGAAGATGGACGGCGTCGCCGAGGATGGCCCAGAAAGAGATGACGAGATGACCTGGACGCGTACCACGAGGGCTGGTTTGAGGTGGCGCTGGATAAAAGCTCCTGGAAGGATTTGAGGTGGCCTTTGCCCAGCAGTGGGACAGCAAAGGCTAATAAAAATAAAAATAAAATCTCGTCATTTTTATTATGATTTTTTGTGTATATTTGGTAGGTATGAGAATAGAATAGGTTGTAGGCTATTTTTTATAACGCAAAACAACGTTTGCCGGTGCAGCTAGTAACTATACAAATAATAAACTTTTACTACATAGCTGCAATGGCATTATATAAGCTAGTTTTTATTTCATTAAAAGTAACTAAGCTATAGTACTATAAGTACTAATATTTAACTTGAACAAATAGTACGTTACAGTTACAGACGATGCAAATGCAACAAAAGCAATCAATGTTATTGGCAGACATGTTAGCTGTATTCCTGATTGAGAATCTATTTGATATGCGGTTATCGAATCTGAATCGGAGCATAAAGATGATTGCACACAACAGAATGCCAATTCTAGTAATAATAATTAACCTTTTGAGCACCACGTCAAAAAAACAATAACGTGCCCTCGGCGCCAAGCTACTCTATGGAATTACGTATAAAAGTCTGTCATGTAGTCGTGACAGTGGCGTCCTGGGCACATTTTAGTTTGTCATCTGTACATGACTGTGACGGTCAAAAGGCTAAATTCTTTCAAAATCTAGACGGCAATCTCATCAATCTCATCTTAGTTACAATCAATGTCAAATCTAGGTAAATTAGACGCATATTTGTCAGATTAAGACGGAGATTAGAATGTAAACATTCCTAAAACTCAGTAAAACTGCCCAACTTAGCTAGGCATAGCAAAATACAACATTTTTACAAAAAAAATAACCGCCTTCAAAAACTACAAAATGAAATAAAACTTAAAATTCGGAAGTCATTTTATTCTGTTTGTTATTTTGTATTGCCTGTATTGAGCATGAGAGCCGAGAAATGTTTGAGGAAAATCCAACACCAGACAAATTACGAAACTCCTTTTTGTGAAGTCAGTAAAGATATCTAAAAACATGTTCTTGATTTGAAATCTTTCTTATTCTGCTTTCAATTCAGCTGCAGTGCTATCGACCTCGAGTATAGACCAATTACGCGGAAAAATACTGTAGTACGTTCAGAAAATATTCTCGTGCGTCCAAGACGATTTATGTAACCACATTCTGCAAAAATAGGCGAGAAATGTGTGGGGTTACAAGCGTGGCTTTAGGCAATTTTGGCAACCGAAGCACTGCAAACAAAAACTTTATGATTAAGAGTAAAAGTTGTTTTTATCTAAGGCCAACTTATCGACTGAAGGCTAATATTGGCAAAGTTGACTTCTTAGTTCGTCGCCATTTAGAAAGTAATTTCAATTTATTTGGAGACTTTTAATGTGAGAAAACATTTCTTAGAGTTCCATTTGGGACTGGCGTATCTAATTGATATGGAATTTAGAGATGTCGTCGTGCTGAAAACGTAATGCCAATTTATTATAAGGGTTCAGCAATAATTCAAGTTAAGACGAGGAATCATGGAATAAATTATGAGAATATTAGCAAAATAATTACAGAAGCTAGTTTCAAATTCAGGTCTCTCTCAAATTACATTGATGATAGAAAATTTATAACGGCGGACTCTTCACAAGACAGAGGCTAATAATAGTGAAGTTTACAAGTTTTTCGTAAACTTAAGTAACAAAAAAGGCTGTACGAAGAGTTAACATAATGTTGAAAACATTTTTCTAAGTAAGCATATAAACTTTCGTAGTGTTCCTCTACAAGATTGTTGCAAAGATCTTAAGAAAATGAATTCGTATAAGCAGAAACCATTCAGAATAATAGAAAAAGCTATAGCTAGCCAACAGAATGGACCAATAATATAAGACGCAATAAGGAAGTAAAAGCTGAATGGCGGATAAAATAAAATGTAGTCACAGATAAATGCTGGCAAACGTACATCAAAAAAAAAAAAAAATAGCAATAAAAAAAAAAAAAACATTTTTTTTCAGGTAACAAAGACCCATAGAAAAATGCCTTAACTTAAGTATACATAACAATATAACAATTGTGTTAGTAAATAAAACTTAAAACTATGTTAGTATCACTTAGTTGCACTAAGTCTTTGCACGTTCTGGTGGCACTTGGCCGCGAAAGCGGCGGAATACCACATCCTGTGGCCAAAAGCTTTCATCCAACACCTGATGCAGGTAGCATGTTGGTATGCGCACCACAAACGCCTTAAATTTGAATACCAACAATACCAGCCCTCTTTTATTTTTAAATTTTTAGCTTTTTATTTTATTTATTGGTCTCACCAACTATTGAATGAGACACATCTAATATACTTAAATACTAGTATGCCAATTTCTTACAGGTAAACACATCAAGCAACAGGTACTTATTTGTCGATTGGTATTGGACGCCTACTTAAAATTAGATGAGTTTTTATACTCACTGAACATAAGCATATTTTCGACCAAATTCTAGATTGAAATCGTAATTGAGCCAGACTTAAAATCGCATCAAATCAAATCTATACTTAATATTATAAAGGTGAAGAGTTTGTTTGTTTGGTTGAACGCGCTAATCTCAGGATCTACTGGTTCGAATTGAAAAAATATTTTTGTGTTGGATAGTTCATTTATCAAGGAAGGCCCATGCGAAGCCGGGACCGGTCGGTAGTTTAAAATAAAAAAATACGGCCTCTTTTCATGCAGAGAAGGCACAAGCCGTTGATCACCACAGGTACCTACACGTAAGTACATCTAATTATGTCAAAAAAATATTTTTTCCTAATTGTAAGCTAGTATTCCTACTATTATATACCTACGCCAAAGGTGTCCAATTGTCTGCAAGGAACCACAAGACGAAGTACATTATTAGTCCATTCACAATCAAACCATCCAACCATCAACCAAACAACCAAACCAAACCAAACCAAACCAAACATCATCAACAAACACACACACACACACAACACATCACACACACAACCACACCACACACACACACACACACACACACACACACACACACACACACAACACACACACACATTCACACCACACACACACACCACACACCACACACACACAAACAAACACACACACACACACACACACCACACACACGCACACAACAAACAAAACAACCAAACACAACACACACCTCATTTCAACCAAATTCAATAGAACGTCAGTGCTCTAACAATGACTTGTGTACGTGCCTTTACACAGTTCCAGCACAACTTTTATCCACATCGGGGCAACGCGATTGCTCTGTGGTTAGTTTTTGCTAGTTAACAACACAAACGTAAGCCTACACGGTGTTATGATTGTTGTTAGCAGTTGAAACTGGCTTGTTATAATTACTCGTGGTGTAGTTTTTTAAAAGTTGATGCATGCGCGGCAATATTGTGTGGGTTTGTTTTTAGGGTTCCGGAGCCAAATGGCAAAAAACGGATCCCTTATGGATTCGTCATGTCTGTCTGTCTGTCCGTCCGTATGTCACAGCCACTTTTTTTCGAAACTATAAAAACTATACTGTTGAAACTTGGTAAGTAGATGTATTCTGTGAACCGCATATTTTCACACAAAAATAGAAAAAAAAAACAATAAATGTTGGGGGTTCTTCATACTTAGAACTAAAACTCAAATTATTATCAATCCCATACGTGTGGGGTATCTATGGATAGGTTTTCAAAAATTATATTGAGGTTTCTAATATCATTTTTTTCTAAACAGAAGAGTTTGCGCGAGAGACACTTCCAAAGTGGTAAAATGTGTGTCCCCCCCCCCCCTGTAACTTCTAAAATTAGAATGAAAGAATGATAAAACTAAAAAAATTATATGATGTACATTACCATGTAAACTTCCAACGAAAATTGGTTTGAACGAGATCTAGTAAGTAGTTTTTTTTAATAAGTCATAAATCGTAAACCGCAATTTACTATTAAAACATCGGTCAAAGTTACAACGAACTATAAGAACTTTTATATTATGTTACTTGCTGCTACGGAACCCTTCATGGGCGAGTCCGACTCGCACTTGGCCGCTTTATTGTAACAGCAGTGTAGGAAGCAAAGGGAATGTAGGTAAATGAAAAAGGTATAAAAAAAACAGGAATTGTTTTGATTGTTTGAGTAGATATCTGCAGTGCTGTTCTACTTCGGTGAACTTCAGTGAAGTGGGCTGACAGCTCACCTTAAGTTCACTTCACCTAAATTCACCGAGGGAGGTTATATTCTCACTTATATATGTCACAGTCAAAACTCTTAACCAGTCAAAACTACTTTTGACTACAAAAATCAGTCAAAACTACTTTTGAACGGATTTAATTTATCCTCAATACTTTGAAACCCATTAGATTGGTAGGTTTTTTTTTGTGACCCTTTTAAAACTATTGTTTTATAGTCATTCTTATAACAAGGGTCCGTATTTTTGTTTTTGTAACGCAAACGCATTTTATGTTAGAGAGTTTTGACTGAAATCAGTCAAAAGTAGTTTTGACTGATTAAGAGTTTTGACTGTAACATATACACTAGCTGGTGCCCGCGACTTCGCGTGATATTCGGTTATCACATAGGTACCTACCTATAATTATTTCGAATTGAATCTCGACCTTTGAGATAAATTCTTGGCTCAAATGTACCTTAGCATTTTATTAACAGAGGAGAAAAAATACCTGTAAGTAAACATAAAAGTTAAAAAACAGTTTTAATCATAAATTCTTACTTTTATTTTCTCTTTTACAGATACCGGTCGCAGGACGTGACAAAATTGAATTTTTCTAGCCTTTTCGGTCACCCGTCACTTCCACGATTTGAGCACATTTGTATGTCCTAAATAAACAAAATTTGTTCCGTGTCTTTCTTCGTGATTTATGTACTTTATGGCTGCCATAACACAGGTAAACTGTGTACTTTTGACGTTAACTCTACATTATTCTAGATAACTCTGGCTCACACACTATTTCATTGTTTTTTTTAATGTTAATGGTCGTCTACTGTTTCAATATTTGTAAATATGTGATTTCTTAATTTGAAATACTTTGTACTATTCTACTTTCATGAGTATTTTTATTAAAATATTCAGATCGCGTTATACAAAATATTGTAAAACATTTATTTTATTAAAAAAATTACCTAAGTATGGAGTTTCTTTTCTATACTTCTTCATTCGAATGCCGTTCAAAAGAACCTTTTAATGGTATAATTGAAATAAACCACCTAAATCTAAATTTACAATGTTAGAACATTTCCAGGCGAAAAACGAAATTACTCCCTTTCAAAGACAAACTAAGAAATACTTGTTTACACTCGGTAAATAACTCAATTTACAGTCGTCGGAGTTAAGAGCAATTTCACACTTAGTGAGCAAGTAAAATGTTTTTCACTCGAAACTCAACTGTTTTAAACATATGAGTAAAGAAATGCAAGGACTGAAACCTTTATTTACATCTGTAAAGGTTAGTTCCGTGAAACATTTCAAGTAAAATTGAAATCCGTAAGTCGTAAACGAACGGATAGTCAGAGGTTTTGTTTTATGTACGAAATGGTAAATAGAACAAAAATAAAGTGTGGAAGGGAGATCTGTAGTTGTGGGTAGTAGGCGAGTAGTGATGTGGCATCTCTTGAGGCGGCAATATTGAGTACGGATATCCGCATAGAAAGTTGTAGAGGTATCCCCTCTACAACTTTCTTTTTAATACTTATGTGTCGAGTATTTCACATGATTTCTATGTAATTTCTTTTTACACTTACATTGCGCAATATTTTCAATGAAAGCTGAAAATCATACAATTTTCGTGTGCTTGTTATAACATTTTTAATAGCTTCATATTATTACTAATTTTAAGCACTTTTTTCTAAACAAAATATAACGTATTGTAAAGTCTTTCCAAGATGTTGAGCGTTGTACGATAGGTAAGTAGTAATTCTAATTTCATGCATTATTTTTATCATCATTTCTTACAAGTTAATTTGCATAATAATTATCTATACATCTGTACATACAAATAAATTAAATTGAAGTGTCTGTTCGCAATGTTAAAATTAAAGCTTTTCACTGAATGCATTTGAATGTTTACGTGGTAGTACCACGTAAACATAAATTAACAAAAAATATATTTTTAACATTTTTGTCTGTCTGTCTGTCCGTCTGTTGGTTCTGGTTAATCTCCGAAACGGCTGGTCTGATTTTGACGGGACTTTCACTGGTAGATAGCTGATGTTATCAGGAGTAACATAGGCTACATAGGGTACTTTTATTATAGCAAAATAATTAGAGTTTACTGCAAAAAAATTAAAACTTCACAGATAATCGAAATTCACGCGGACGAAGTTGCGGGCATGAGCTAGTGGAAACTATAATTAGGTATTGGTATTATTCGGATAAATATGGGTTTCGGATAAATATGGGTTACGAATAATATAGGCACATCACTACTAGAGCACAAGAAACATATTAATCAGTGGGCGGATATCGTAAATGAAGATGAATAACTATTTTCTTCCGGGATTGTTCTTATTACTTATATAGTTGTTTACATACGTCTGTATGTATGTTGGTATTATTGTTTCTTCTGCTTATGTTTAATGATAAAAGATAAACACGTCTTTTTTCACTAGTTTTTACCTATAGGTATAGCTTGTTATCAATATTTTGAGTGTTAATACTAAATGTCGTATTGGCACAATGGTTGGGGTATCTAACTCTCATGCACGAGGTTGTGGCTTCAAAATCAGGCATGTGAAGGTTTCAAAGTTTGAATGCAACTTTTTTGTCTTCAATTATGTACAGTCAGCAAAAGATATAGGTATGCAGGTGTAACAATTCTACTGCTTTTATGAAATAAAAGGCTAAGTAGACTTGTACGTTAAAATTTAATAGCTCTCACAAGAATGCGATGAGTATACAAACAGAGATAAAAAAAACACTAACCTAGACGCACTAACTTAGCGGCAGAGATTTCCAGGCTCCACAGCCTGGCCGGGAAACAGGATCGGCCGAAGATAAGACTGCCGCGGTCGGCTCCTAGCTTTGGGACGGAGGTCCCCAGGGGATCTTAACAGTAAGACCCGCCCTGGGAGCAGCAGGCACGCGACAGCTCGATGGCACGACTCAGGACTGTTACAGACTTTTGGTTGTGGACCGGTAGACTTTTAAGTAAATCAGCGTGTTACTTAATGGACAGCGAGATCTAGACTGACCCATTTGACAGGTTTCTTTCCAGTGGCTCTTCCGAAATTCATATTATTTTCCAAGTATGAATTTTATTTCTGGAACGCCCGTATCGTCATATAGCGGGGTATTATAGTACCGGCCAGACTCAATTATTGTAGTCTGCCAGTTATTTTTATTCGGTTAGTGCGTAAAGGATTTTTAAGAACACCAGATACACTAAACAGCTGGACACCCAGCTGTTTAGTGTAAAATACAGCAAGACACACATATATGCGACTACACATTTAACGGTTTGAAGGTTTTAAGTTACGCATGCCAAAAACGAATTAAAAAGAATTACTGACAATTGTCAAGGTTGACAACTGTCATTAGAAAACATGTCACAACAAAACATTTTTTTTCTATTCAGATTTATAATGGAAACTATAATATATTTAATTAACAGACACACAGTCTTTATGCTCGATGGAAAATAATGTAAGTACTTTTAATCTATTTTAAGTTATAAAAGATTCCAAGAATCTATAAAAACAAGTATTACAAAATAGAAACAGCAATTGAGAAAAATGATTTCATGCATAAAAAAATGTCAATATAGCATATGTAAACATATACTATACAGGGTCGTCAGATATAGTTAAAGTTTACTTAGAAACCGATGAAAGTTTTTGAATAAAATAAAATAAAGTTAATAGAGAATAAATAATTCAATGATTTAATTAAATTTCATTCGAAAACATCCATCGATTTCTAAGTAAATTTCAATCATTACCGATGACCTGCATACCTATCTCTTTTGCTGACTGTAGTACTTTCCATTCCAAAAACATACAAATTGGGTTCCATTTCAAAACATATCCACATGCATAAATATATTTGTCTCTTTTATATTCATGAAATATCGTATAGAAACCCCGAACACGCCAATGGTAAGCGCTGCAATCAGAGAAATATAAAAAAAATATCTACGACTTCGTTTTAGGTGGCCCCCCCCCCACTGGTAAAGTCGAGTATGGCTCTTTATTGGATGACGCATTGAGTGTTAGGTGCTTAGATATTCCATTAATCTTCTGAATTGAACTGTCGGTCTATTCTACATATAAAAATTTCCCTTCCTCGGTGAATTCTTGACGTTGACGGCACGTTTGGCACAATGGTTGAGCGATTTACTGCTGTGCTGCGTGTCCCGGGGTTTGATTCCCACACGGAACAAATATTTGTATGGCCTACAGATTGTTCTCTCAATGTCGTCATTGCTGAACGCATTGAGAGTCCTATGGAGGCACTGGATTCGCTTACGTATAAGATATTTTTTGACGTGATAACGTCTTATAAATCAATGAACACCGGCTGCGCGCACGAAAAAGTGTCACGTTCCGCCTGAGTCTGAGCGCGCAAGCGAGAGCGCGGAACAAGCGATAGAGAGGCACGATCGGCCCAAGCAATAAGCTCCGCCCACCTGACTATCGCTATGTTATTATATGTTAGCCATCATGTTTCTTTATGACGTTATCACGTAAAACTATGGTCTGTAAACCGACTTTACAGACAACCAATTTCTTTTTAATAGACTTTGCTGTCCCTCTGCTGGCCAAAGGCCTACCCCAGTCCAGTTTATCATTATAGTTTATTTTTGTATGTGTGTATTACTAGCACTCTATGGACAACTTAGTCTGAGAGAAATTATCAATAAATAGTTGTTCCGGCGCTGGCTGTTTGTATATGAGTTAGAAAAAAAAAGGATTGGGTAAAATGAACCTTATGGTTAGTTGTCAATCGCTAGCATTAGGGATGATATAAATGGCAGAATGATGAATCTAGACCGACTGGTTGATGTAAGAATCTGGTACATTTGATCGGGTTTGATATTCTCTCGGACCTTAGAGAAGACTAAACCACACAGCAAGCGATCTTTCACTATTAGGTAATTAAAACGTTTATTTTTATTCTGTTACAATTACAGCCCCTGGCATTTTCTTCTAGTTGATTATCCTGAACAATGAAAATTTTGCAAAGTAGGTAGCAACAAGACGTAAGAACAGGACTGAATGTATATTTTATCTAAACTTTAGCCCCAGGGCTCAGAACACGCCGTGGCGACATTCTAGTTTAGATATGACAATACTCATTTAAATACTGAGACGGATAGCTCTATTATTTACAAAACCTTACCTTATGAGAAATCTACTCAATTACTTGCTGTGCAATTACTAAGCCGTGTGGTGCCGGTCGCGAACAGCACCACCCCATTTCTACCCGTGGGTGTCGTACGAAGGCGACAGAGGGATATTAATATAATAATAATAATATAATATGATATGTGGGGACATTTCACACACGACTATCTGTGTCTAATTTAACTTAGTGAGTTATCGCACATGCACTCGCATTGGTCATCATAGAAAACTTAGGCTTGTTGTTAGACAGTTTGCCGCGAGACAATTTCATTTCGAAATGATACGTAACTTAAAATTGACGGGATGGAAAACTGACTAACCAAATGTAATCCGTGGTGCTTGGCAACTGGACTTCGCCTAGTTGGAAGAAACATCCCTTTGTGCCTATTGGCCTAGTTCAGTGGGCTAATTCACGTAACTAAAGAAGTGCAGTTACAGTTAAGTTTCGATCAAAACAACGCTTTCTGTATTCTCTACCGCTGTCAGACACGCTCGCGTCACGTGAGCGCAATAACGGCATTCTACACTTGCACGTCTTCGGTGCGTGCTTCGGAACGCAACGTGATCGGTATCGGCATGGGCGGTATTCTACTATTCGTTTGACGTCTTAAAATGACAGTTAAAAAGCACTAAAATCTGTACTGGGGTATTATTTTATTATAATAACGTCATATTCATTGAAATGTAATCGATTCTATTCAATTATTTAGTGAGTAATATTTTTTCTCTCATGTGCCTACACCATAAGTAAGTTTGGTATAGTTTGATTGTCGTACAATTGACGTGCAGTTCACGCGCAGCTTACGCGCAGTATAAAGATTACCAGAATACCGTTTATCACTCAAACTTGAACTTAACTGCAACTGCACTACAATTTCATCGGCGCGTCATAAAATTACGTGAATTAGCCCTCTGTTCTGTCTCCTGCTTGTTTTGGAGGAAAGCTGTTCTTTCCTGATTTATTTCGTCGTGGACTAGGAATATTACTTTTGTTTTAAACACGCTGTCGGTGAAGTCCCTTCAAAATTATTTGTTCGTGCTCGTGATTACCCAATGCGGTTTGAGTCGGATATCTATAGGTTTGAGTATGTGCGCATGTGTGAGTGATCTGTTGATCAGTATCTAACGTCTGTAACGAGAAAAATCTTGTTGCATTTTTTTCTAAAATACAACCCGTTTTGTGAAACGGTTTCTAGTTAGGTACCGAAATTGGCTGGAATAATTGGTAGATTATACCGCAGGACTTAAAAAGAAGAAGAACGTCGCGACAGAACGATTTTTTTAACCGACTTCAAAAAGGAGGAGGTTGTCAATTCGGATGTTTATATGTTTTATTTATGTATGTTCGGGCATAACTCCGTCATATATAGACAGACGGATGTGCAAAATTCTTTTTTTTGTTCGTAAGGGATTTATTCCGAAATGGTCCCATATAAATTTTATCGAAATTGATTCAGAGTTTTTTGAATAAATCAACAAAATGCCAAAAAAATAATCAATCTTTAGGGGACTTTCAATCTCTTTTTTAACTGAGTCGCCGTTTCTTTATGTATTTGGATGTAAGGCGATACTAAAAAGCGGAAAAAAACAGTTTAAAAAAAAAAAGAACCGCCATCAAAAACTACAAAGTAATAGGTAGGTACTGATGACTTTTTAGTTTTTGAAAGCGGTTTTTTTTTATTTAGAAAAATGTATTTCAAATTTAAAAGTCGAATCTAAAATTCATAAAGCGAAGCGAATTAGCAAACACTACCTACACATCGTCTGAGTAAATCCAACGTTAGCCGAGGTAGGCGTTGGCGTTTCCATTTCACCTGTCTGGTGTTCCACAGCTCATTGTAATATTTAAAACCACTTGCAGATTAAAGTTCTCAGCTCCCAAAAGAGAACGGTTTCTGCTGTTCTCATTTATTAAAGGCAAATGCAATATCCGAAATAAAAGCTTTTAGGTGTAAGCTTTTGTTGAACTATGAAATGTAATTTATGTAATAATAAGAGATCGTTTTGCGTACTTTAACTCATCTTGTAATGCTTGACAGTCTATGTTCTATGTTACCTATCTCTTGTAAGAATTGTGCAACTACTTCACTGGCTGTAGTAATTAACGTACCAAAAATAAGTTGGTAAGTAGTGTAATAAAGGACAATGAGCAGAAGTGGTCCAAATTTCCACCACTATTGAGGGCTATGTAAGCTTAAAGTCGACTAAATACCATACAATATTGATTACTAGGTGAAAAAAATATATTCACTCAGAAAAAAGTTATGACTGTTTTAAAAATACGTATTTTTAGTTATTTAACCGTTAATTTTTTTCGCACATAGCCACATTTCAAGCAGTAAAAACATGGCAGTAAATGATGACGCATTCCCCCTGTTCTGTAATGCGCTCAAATCGTCTGCAAAGTATACAATGATAACCTTAGCGCACCTACCCATATAAAAGCAGCAACAACATCGGATGCCGTTATAATGAAAGGTCTTATTAACGAAAGAGAAGACAATCCATTCCATTACTTTTTTGAAGCAAACGATGTTTTTATCTGCGACCGCGGCTTTAGAGACGTTATTGGTGACATGGAATCGTGTGGTTATGTGGCACGTATGCCAATTAGCAAACGGCGTGGCGAAGACCAGTTAACCACGTTAGAAGCCAATAAAAATAGGGAAGTGACGATAAGCCGCTGGGTCGTCGAGGTCGTAAACGGACGTTTTAAGCGCGATTTTCGCCTATTCAGGCAAGAATTTTTTAATCGTGCTATGAGCCACATGCATGATGGATGATTTCCGGGTGGCTGCTGCGCTTATTAACGCTTTTCATCTTTTAATCGAAGATAACGCGCATGCGGAAGAATATTTAAGAATCATTAGAGAGAGATTGCATGTACCAAATCAATTGGGAGCATATGTTACAAATAGAAATATAAATAGAAGGCGGGCAAGTTTTCGAAATATTGAAGCCGACGCCATAGGAGCAGATGAATTTCCTGTTCTGACTCAAGAAGACTTGACATTGTTTGCACTTGGTTCATATCATATAAAACTTGCGCGTAGCTACTATAGCGAACACGTACGCAATGGCGTGTATCAGACTGAAGTAGCTAGAGATGGAGCATTTAGTGAAATAGTTGATTTTGGCATTGAACCTGAAAACGCTATGTTGCTACGCGCAAGAATACAATCCCGACACGCACGTGCAAGACAATACTACACGTATGTAATGATCCATAATCGAGAAACCATTTCGAACTACTACTGTTCTTGTCTTTCTGGAATGCGAACTGTGGGTTGCTGTGCCCACGTCATGGTAATTATTTGGTATTTTGGATGGGCGAGACACCAACCCACAATTCTACTTCCAGCTGCGAATCTGGACAATGTTATTGTGGATGAGATGTATTCTTTTAAGGACACTGTGAGACAGGAATAAATAAAACTTGTGTGAAATATTTTTGTGTTTACATTCTTCCCAGTATTACAAATATTTTAAAATAAATATAAGCATTGTAAAGATAGCTATAAGTCCTTTCATTTGATTTGATACCCCACATGATAGGGTTTGGTTTTTTTGACCTACCGCGACCGCCATATTGTTTATATTTTGGCTCATATAGCTTATATCAACCAGAATAACGTATGAATTACAACGAAATGTCATACACCTAAATCAATCGAGTAGTTTAAGAGATATAGTGAAATAATGAAGCGTAAAAAGGTTTTTAAATTGTAAGTTTTCATGGGGTCATAACTTTTTACTGAGTAAATATTTTTGGTCGCGGTCTTCTTATAATGATTCAGAACGCAGTGTTCCATCATATGTCATAGTTCTTATTGATGGTGGAAATTTGGACCAAGCTCCATATATTTTTGCCCATTCTCTTTTATGATTATTTAATATTATTCTACAAATTTGTCAGTTAAATCAAGTTTATTTTTATCAATATTCATATTCAATTTACAATACCCTATTCGATGATTGTATTTATATTTTAATCGGTATTAGTAAGTTAGTCGATTCAAAATGCCATCACTTTGTTTGTCTATGATGAACGAACAGATTGATGGATACATTTCGTTCAGTCCGGAACGAAATGCAAATGGTCGGTGATTTTTAAAAAAGTGGGGCATTCTGATCGACTAGCTCGACCGAGACAGTCGTTTATTATTGTCTGCGTGTTAATAGCTGTGCACTTGTTAATAATTTATTTTATAATAAAATTGTGTGAAAATATAAGCAAGTAATATAATATAATAATATAATAATAATATAATATAATATGTGGGGACATTTTCACACACGGCCATCTGACCCCAAACTAGGGAGACCCTGTACTATGGGTGTCAGACAGCTGATATACATACACAAATACATTTTTTTTTGTAAATACATACATAAATAGATAAACAACACCCAGACACAAGGCAAACACAAATGCTCATCACACAAATGTTTACCCTGGGCGGGAATCGAACCCGCAACACGCTGCGCAGCAGTCAATCGCTCAGCCACTGCGCCAACCGTGTCCGTGTCCGTGTGTGTGTGTGTGTGTGCGTGTGTGTTGGAATAATATAATCGTTGTTACGAAGCAAGCAGTTTTATTATACACCTGAATATGAATTGTGAGAGTTCTTCACAGTAGTTTGTTCACAGGATTCCTAGACTGATTTCCTGATCAACTAAATAATAGAAGTACCTACCAATTATCGACGTCCATTAATACGTATCTATTACCTACTGTTTCGACAAACTGAAAGACTATTAAAGTCATCATCATCTGCCTAGCTTTTTCCGAACTATATTGGGGTCGGCTTCCAGTCTAATCGGAATTAACCGGATGCAGCTGAATACCAATGTTTTATATGGAAAGACCGCCTATCGGACCTCCACAACCCAGTTACTGGGTACACGATACCCCTTGATAAGACTAACGACTGCCAAAGATCTACAAATGACAGCTGGGACCAACGGCTTTACGTGCTTTCCGAGGCACGGAGGGAACTCGGTATGAGAGGGATGGTCACCCATCCACAGATCGATCGCGGCTAGCGTAGCTTAACCTTTGACCGATCGATCTGTACGGCTTTAACTTAGCCACGTGCTCTTCAAAGACTATTAAAGTAATTTCAACTAAATCTATCATACTTTTTCAGCTGATCTACTTGAGTGTCTACATCATCAATCTAAACTAAAGAGAAAAGATTAGAATTTTTGCATGTTTATATTTAAATGGTTAATGCGTTAGAGCAGTCCGCGGTAATTCAAATATTATTACATTTTTTGCAATTCGTCCAGTACAGATATGCATTTACTGTTCAAGTTAGAAAAGATCGTAAACGTCATAATGTTTATTAAATTGTCACATTTTAATGAATATATGACAAGCTTCTCTAACTTAGAGAGTTATGCCAGTAGGTCTATTCTGTAATCTCCCTCAGTGAACACCTAGGTGAAGTGAGGTGTCATCCGTCCTGATGCTAGGGATTGACAATGCAGACGGGCGGATGACAGCTCACTTCACCTAGTTGTTCACTGAGGGAGATTACAGAATAGACATACTCGAGCATACCCCTTAACCGATTTTAAAATTTATTTTACCAATAGGAAGCTTTAGAGCTATATAGCGTTAAGGGCACGTATTCGATTTAGCGCACTCAAAATCAAAACGATTGCTAGAACGGCGTAGCAGCATTGACACACACTAGTACAATACAAAGGTATGTTTGAGTGCATCAAAAAAAAAATAAGCACGAAATAAGCACGAATCATTGAAATTGATCGGCAAACAACAGCGCGCGATGTTTTACAGTGCTTTTTAAAATAATTGTCTAATATAAATGAGTTCGTACAACGGACTAAAAAATTGGTTGTCTGTAAAGTCGGTTTACTGACGATAGTTGAACGTGACAACGCGAAAGAATCATTACCTTTATCGCTGTAATTATCGTTGCTATAAACAATTGACACCACATTCACTTTTCACTTGGAACGCCTCAGAAAGAGGTAACGCCGCAGAGCGAGGTAACGCCGCATGACGTCATGTAACGCTGTAACGCCGCATGACGTCATGTTTTTTCGTGCGTGCAGCCGGCTCTATCGAATTATAAGACGTTGTCACGTCAAAAATATTCCGTATATTAAGGCTGTTCAAGCCGGTCAATCTTCCATACGTTGTATTTTACAAAAATCAGGATGATATTAATTCTTTTTGTTATTGCGCGGAACACTGAGAGTGAAGCCTAAAAAGCAAATATAAATTCGAAAGCGAATATCTACAATCCCGTGATTGTATTCGCTTTTGAATTTGTATTTCTATTTGTCTTTTTTAACGATGCGGCGTTTCATGTTATACCTACTGACTTGTGTCAGTACAACACGAAGCGCGTTGTGGGTATTCGCTTTTGAATTTGTATTTGCTTTTTTGGCTTCACTCTCAGTGTTCCGCGCGGTCTATCTGCCTTTTGTTTCTTAATCTCAGGCTATAAGATATTATATTTTATTATAAATAAAATAGCAATCCATAACAAAACTCATGCGGACAGGAAAACGTTCAATCTTTGTTCACATTTTCACTTTCTGAAAAGCAGTTTTAGGTAGGTTCGACCTTTTAAACAACTCTCAGGGACTATTATGAGTTACATCATTAAAAAGGGGTTCATCAATAGATTTACAAAGGGCTCTTCATAGATCTTCTTCAATTATTTCCTTGGGTTTCTTGAGTTTATACGTAGCTTGAAGAGCTGAAGGTACTTTAAGAGCTCAAATCTGATAATGCTTTTACGGTACCGTACAGATGTATACCCATATTCTCCTGGTGAGTTCTATTAGTGGTCAGAGGTTCTTGAAATTAAAGATGATAGAGCAATTGAGCACTTTTAATTATCGATAGAACACGTCGGCCACTGACGGCGCTTGGGTAAACAATGCCTTGATATGAAAATAAGACTAACGCTTCTACATTCGAAAAGTAATATTTAGTCAATGCTTTCGACCAGCATGCAACCTTTATAGCACTCACATACTGCTGTTGCAACAACAAAGTACAAATACTACATAATATGCATAAGTCAATCACCCAGTAGCCCCAGTAGCAACTCTTTTACAAAGACCTAAAAGAACTCTTTTAAAAGATGCAAACCGTTGTTGTGCCACAAATCCTTGGCCTCCATTCTGGGTGTGAGTAACACTGGCCACTGCAGCTCGTTTCATTATTTATGTAAGCCTACCTTGTATTACTATACTTTATGCGCCGCAGTTACATGCACAGGGATGCATTCGTAAAGTGTACTGTATTGTGATGTCATAATACAGTAGGATGTTTATTTGGGAAGGCTTTGCGATTTAGTTTTGGTCTTTCTTGGAGGGATGTAAAGAAATTGAAAAGTGAGTGGTCATTTTTAGACAATTGTGATGGAGTTCAGAATGAAGATTCATACAATTGGTCAAGTAATACTGACTCAACTAATGTAGATGGACGATTGAACATAAGCATCTATATATTAGCTTTTGCCCTCGACCTCGAAGTCAAATTTGTTCTAAGTTGACGTTTCTTAACTATAAACTTCTTCCGCAGGTCAAGTACCTATAGTCATCAAGATTGCGTGTTTGGCCGTTGAGTGTCCTTTTGCTTTTATATATCACAGATAACTACACAGGATATAGAAGAGAATAAAGAAGACACCTACGTGCTATACAGTTTCCTAATTGTACATCGTACAACGTTAGAACACCAGTTCTAAATTCCTACGTTGCTACTAATGAACGCACTAGCTTCAAGTCTTTTGTCAAAGGGATGTCGATTCTCTTAATGAGGAGTAAGGTTTCCCTGGTGTTGTGTTCCGCAAAGCAGCTCACAAACGTGTAGCTACTAGATTTTTTCTATAAACTCAAATTTGACGACACGATTGGCGCAGTGGCTGAGCGATCGACTGCTGCGCAGTGTGTTGCGGGTTCGATTCCCGCCCAGGGTAAACATTTGTGTGATGAGCACTTGTGTTTGCCTTGTGTCTGGGTGTTGTTTATCTATATATGTATGTATTTACAAAAAAAAATGTATTTGTGTATGTATATCAGCTGTCTGACACCCATAGTACAGGGTCTCCCTAGTTTGGGGTCGGATGGCCGTGTGTGAAAATGTCCCCACATATTATTATATTATTATTATTAAATATATTTCTACAAAAGCTATGAACGATAATAATATATACCAAAAAAAATCGTTGTTAATGGGACAGCATTAATGCTACGTTGTATAGTAATGCCGATTCTTTGGCCCTAGAACACCCGCGACACTCCATAGAAACGAAACGAAACGATATAATTGCCTGCACTACTACTTAAATAACAGACTGTACAAATACGTCCGTGTGTGCGTATCTACGCGACGCTCGAACAAAAATGCAGTTCCGAGAGCACGTTTCACGCGAGAAGGAGGAGGTGAGGAACAGTATTTTGGAGGGGGCGGATCGTATCGCTACTGTACGGCTGTTCTAATACTTATACTGTACCCCTGGTGACAACCTGAAAAACAAGATCACAAATCAACTCGGACTCCATAGCCTTGTCCACAGTTCTTCTTTATCATGTTTTGATGTCTTTGTAAATGTACAGACACTCAGGGCAGCGTCATCAACTGCTTAAACAAACACGAGGCAGCCTCCTGCGATAGAGTCTAGTTTTCCGCCTTCAAACCGACTTCAAAAAGGAGGAGGTTATCAATTCGGATGTTTATATTTTTTTTAATGTATGTTCGAGCATAACTCTGTCATATATAGACGGATTTGCAAAATTCTTTTTTTGTTCTAAAGAGGTTTAGTCCGAAATGGTCCCATATAACCAAAATTGATCCAATCGAAGAAAATCAACAAAATCCAAAAAAAAAAAATACTTAGATGACGTTTTAGTTTTTTCAATCTTTGGAGGACTTACAATCTCTTTTAAGTGTGTCGCCGTAAAGCAATAAATAAATGTTTTTTCGAAAAAAGGAAAACCGCCTTCAAAAACAAGTGTTACATAACTTTAGCACAGAACACACATTATTTTACTTTCGGAAGTCGGTGGCAATACAACACAACAAACACAAAGCCACCGCCACCGACTTCCGAAAGTAAAGTAATATTGTGTGTTCTGTGCTAAAGTTATTTATCACTTTTTAGTTTTTGAAGGCGGTTTTCTTTTTTTTCTTTACCATCACACACACTAAGAACCATGGCATAAGCGTGGCATAAGTATGCGTATATGAAGTACATTGTACATTATGGAAGTCCCATCTCTAAGCTTATGGATAAAGGATCTAAGGGGTTATTATGTTATGAATTTAATTAAGGAAGTCCGCAACACGATTGTTTATACGCTTGATTAGCTTTCTGATTACAAAGGAAAGCACTGCTATAGATACCTATAAACTTCTTAGAATGTACAGACGCCAGGACATCAAGCCATACCATACTGTCAAATTTTCCCAATTGAATATGAAACTTATTCTTTTGTATTAAAGTTTTGTTGTAGCTTGTGCTGGCCTCTGTACATGTATTGTTGGTATATGTTTGATTACCAGACCGGGCAAAATGTTATTGTAATTTTCCATTAGGGCCTGGTTTTCCGTTAGTCCTGCTCAGTTCTGCTCAGTCCTGCTCCTGATTTCTTCCCGGTCGTGTCGGATTGCCGTCCCTTCGAACTATGGGAGGGAGAGAAGACAGAGTGCACCTATGTTTGTGGGCATAGGTAGGTACTTGTGTGAACTACAATATCTCGTACGTAGGTAATCGACTAGTCTACATTGAGAGTGACCGCTGTGACTGGAAATTGTACTGAATTTGTGGACAAGTGCGGGGACGCAGTCTTTAATCGGACGCATTTTTAATTTATTGTAATAAAAACAATACATATTTGTAAAAAGTAACAAAACCAAATCATTTTCCTTTGTATTGCAAAGCAGTTGATATTTTTTTTATACTCTTTTGATAAGAAAATAAGGAGTAAAATGGTTTCATCTCAAAAATTTGGAGGTGATTTGACATTTTTTTTTTCTTATTATGTGATACCGACAGAAAAATTGTGGCCTAAACCAAATTACGTATCATATCATGTAGATTACTATCATTTTTTTCAGATGTAATTTCTCTGTAACTGCCAACGAAAAGTTGAAGCAACTTTTCGTGCATGCTTCTTTCAAGCTTTTTTAGAGAGATCAACCTTAATCCGCGTCTTTGTCTGCATCTGGACATTAAAGCGGACGAAGTCACGTGCAAAAGCTAGTTTACAATATGTAGTGGTAAGTGATGAAAAAAATTATCTCTGGGTCTCAGACCAATCTGAACTCTGGGTGTAAATTTCGTAGTAAATCTATGGTAAACAGAATACGCGTCTATATCACTTCCACACTGTATTTCTACTGAAAACTTGTGAGAAACTCAAGAATTTCGAAATATTTAAAATGAGTAGGGCCTTATCGTTTAAAATCTATCTGCACAATAGGTAGGTACTTAATCTTTCCACAATTTTCACGATTAGTTGCGTAGAAGCCCAACTGAAAAATGAACACAACCGCTGTTTGCAAAGTACCTACCGATTAAAAAACAATAAACCGTTTGATACGACACCATTAAATAGTCAAAAGGCCCGATTAGATATAAAAATCCTTGAAATTACTATCCTTGTTTATGTTTGTCAGCATTCCTAATGAAATACCTAAAACAATGTATTGTTTTAATCCCGTTTGACTCGTCGTATTCCAATTAATGATACCCACATAAAATTGTAACGCCTGTTAAACATAAAACTCCCAAAGGTACCGATTAGACAGCCTATTTTACGTAGGTAGGTGCCTACTTGCTGTTTGCACGCACTTACCTATGTAACATTGAACAGTACTGAATAAATGATAGCGAAAGAAGGTTGTACTTACTTGTGGCGCTTACTTCGGGCCCCAGAGACTCGAAAGCTTTGCCAAAACTCAGCTTAAGTAGCCGATCTGAATCTGAAACAAAATATTTTGGCTTAATATTTTAGAACAGCGCCATCTATGTTAATCAAGCAAAATAATGAACTCAAAGTTTCGTTGGCTGGTCGGTGAAATTTATTCGTTAGCCAGCTTGTTGGCAAGAGAGTGTGCACTGTTTACGCTAGATGGCGCTGACATAAATTATGTTTAACTGCACTTATTTTGACTTTTTTTGATGGAACTAATAAATTAATTTAGCATAATACAGTTAATGGATTAATTCTACCACATGGTGTATATCAATAATAGGCTGCGCTGCGAAGTTTTCTTATAAGAAACATTCTGGGTATATTTTGGGTGGCAAATTGTTACTTTTTGAAACCGGATTTCGGGAGAATATAGTACGACGTAATTACCTATTCTTTGAAAATTTGAAAATCACCATTCCATTGCATTACTTCTATTTGGTTCCTACGTGCAACAGAAACCGTACGTAGCTTTACGTATTTTATTTTATTTATTTTCTAGCAGGCAGCTTTACGAGACATTTGCATCTTATGCAACAGTATCAGGTGAGACTTGTGATTCCAATCTAAATAAGCGGTACCAAGAGGTCGACTGGACAACTGCCAAAATTGGATAGCCTAGGAACCTATGTTGGCATTTGGAAATTTTACTGGAATCGACCACAGAGTCAAAGAAACGAGTCTTTCGTTACGAATTCACTAGATACTTACAATTTTATATTGAATAAGCAGCTACCAGCAGTGCTATTCTGTTACAATCTGTTTGTGAACACATAGGTGAAGTGAGATGTCATCGGTCCCGATGCTAGGGATTGGCAAAGCAGACGGACGGATGAGAGCTCACTTCACCTAGGTGTTCACCGAGGGAGATTGTAACAAAATAGCACTGCTGTACACAATGTTACCGCACAAGGGCAAATTGTGCACAATTTAACTTTATGATCTAGGTACTTGAGTCATACATGAACGAGGTTGACAGAAATAAATAAATCTATTAGGTACTTAGATAGTCGCTACATCAAGTTCACTATATGTAACACAAAGATTACCGACTATACCTAACTGTATTTAGTCATTTATTATCACTAGAAATTTCTCCTGTAACGCACTCAGCGTTTACAAACATAATAAACTAATATTCACGACAACCAAACCGGACAAATACCTGCAAACCACACAAATATTTTGACCTTAGCTACTAAAGCAAAAGTGTTGTCTAATAATTTCATGATTATAATCTAATTAATCATCTTTTTACAAAACCAGCTTATAGTGGTCTCACTGCGGGGAAAGGCCTCTTCTCATACAGAGAAGCATTAATCACCACGCAGCAAGCAGATTGGTGATTACACCCTTATGTTAATTATGACCCAGGTTTCCTCACGATGTTTTCCTTCACTAAAATCTGTGATGTCCAAGATTTTAGAAAGTTCAAATATGTCATCATCTGCCTAGCCTCTTCCCAACTATATTGGAGTCGGCTTCCAGTCTAACTGGATGCAGTTGAATTCCAGTGTTTTACATGGAGCGACTGCCTACCGGCCCTCCACAACGGTTTACTAATGTTTGCCATAATTTAAAATGCCATAATTTTATATGCCATACTTTTATTTGCCATAATTTTATTAGAAATAATGCTTCAGTTGCTATAATCGTTAAATTACATAAAATCATTTTCACTAATTTCATTGGTCATAATCGATTAAGTGTCATAATAATGTTAATCCATAAATTTATTTGCTATAATTTTTATTTTCAAAAATTTCGTTTTCCATAACATTTAATCACCATTGCCCATACTAGTACAACAATGCTAGTTCAGTATAATCGCCTGCAATGTTGATGTTATGATTATGGTAACAGATACAGATTTTGTAATGTTGCGTATATGTCTAATCTTATTGTGAACGGAGTGTAAATAAATAAATAAATAAATAAAAATAAACCTTGTCTATCCATTTGCATAAAATTTTAAGACCTAATATAACTTAGCATATATTTGTTTCTTCCTAATTATATTTTCACGATAACATTATTTACGCATAACAGCTTACGCATAATTTTTCTAATCATAATAATGATTAAGCTTAACATTCTAAAGCATAAATTTATTTACGCATAATGATATGGTAACATATTTTTACCATGCATGCAGTAACCACGCAAACATGTAAACAAGCATACACCATGCATGCAGCAAGCAACCATGCAGAATGCAAGCAAGCATGCAGCAAGCATGCGGCAAGCATGCAGCATGCAAGCAAGCATGCAGCATGCAACATGCAGCAGACATGGTTTCTGTCACGGCTCCGGCGCTGCGGGGCTCCGGCGGTCCCACGCAAGCTTATCGTCGCAGATGTGTTTTACGCTCACCACCGAAGCTTCGGCTTGCTGGCCGGCTGCGCCGGCCAGCCTCAGCCACGGTGGCGAGCGTTAAAACCACCTGCTCCTCAGCTCGCGGGTCGTCTCGCCCCTCCGCGCCTACGCGGGCTTAGATTACACTCTAGGGCTACCCCTAGAGTGTAATCTAAGCCCGCGTAGTCTTGTCTGCCCTACGGCAGACAAGACTACGTGGAGTCGGTTTTGCAGCGATTCGTTTCTGTCACTAACTTTTGTAGCACAACTTATTGTTTTTTTAAGACAATAATTTAGCGTGGCACAATAGATTTGCACATTATGCCTAGTAACATTATGTGAATTTAATTTATGCCAAAACAAATGTGTAAATATTATTTCCTACGCAATTGAGGACATCTGGCGCTAGGCGGCCGCTACCGCGGCACGCTCGATACGCTCACTCGCCTTCGCGCGTTGTGTGGTCACCACCTAACCTAATCTATCTGTTTCGATTTTTACTAACTTTATATTGTCTAAAGATTGATTACTGTAATAAATTATTTGGTAAGTGGGTGGCCTTAATGACATTAATTTTTGTACAAAACAATAAACGTTTCTAAATTATATTAATTGTTGCTTATGTCAAGTAACGGTTATGTAATGTGTTACTTATAGAAACTAATGATTATAACATATGTTATTATGGCAACTAATTTTATGGCAAATGAAAGTTATGACTAATAAGTTGATATGACAAACGTTATTAGTATAAATGATAATAGTGCAAGTAAATGACGGGGACGATTATGGAAAACAATAATAGTACAAATGATTTTATGGAAAACAAGACAATACCCTCCACAACATAGTTACTGGGTAACACGATACCCCTAGGGAGACTGGTTGTCAGACTTTCTGGCTTCTGACTACCCATAACGACTGGCAAAGATCTACAAACCGTCTGTCCGTCTGTTATAGTTTTTTATTTTATTTTAAGTACTTATTTGTTTTCTACAATATATGTATTCACTTGTTGTAGTTTTAGGTCTTGTTCACAGAGTAATATAATATACCTATACAGCACAAACTATTTTGTAGGTAATGTGCGTCACTATCTCGTGAATAAATGGTTTTTCTTTCTTTTCTTTCTTTTTACAAATGACGATGGCAAAGATCTACGAAGACCCGGGACCTGCGGCTTTACGTGCTTTCCGAGGCACGGAGGGAACTCGGTATGAAAGGGATGGTCACCCATCCACAGATCGACCGCGGCTAGCGTACTTAACCTTTGACTGATCGATCTGTACGGCATTAACGTAGCCACGAGCTCCTCCAAAGTTCATATAGGTATGAAATTGTAAAAGTCACACTTGCTCTAGCCCAGTTTCGAACCCACTACCTCGTGTATGAAGCGATCGTCTTAATGAAAATATCCGAATTTTACCCGTTGTCCTACGTGAACGACAAACGCGATAATGCGACGCGACGCGTAAATGACGACACGGTTGGCGCAGTGGCTGAGCCATAGACTGCGGTGCAGCGTGTTGCGGGTTCGATTCCCGCCCAGGGTAAATATTTGTATGATGAACACTTGTGTTTGCCTTGTGTCTGGGTGTTGTTTATCTATATATGTATGTATTTAAAATGTATTTGTGTATGTATATCAGTTGTCTGACACCCATAGTACAGGGTCTCCCTAGTTTGGGGTCAGATGGCCGTGTGTGAAAATGTCCCCACATATTATTATTATTATAATGTCAACTCGTTGTCTGTACTTGTGGCCTACGTAGTCGCCATAATCAATGTGCGACCCAACGCGGTAAGTGCGGATTTGTTTTTGGCGCGACGAGACGAGACCACAGATCATATAATACTAAACGAGACACAATAGTTTATTAATAATTATTTTTTTACTATTATAAGTACCAGTGTTTTTAAGTAACGTCAATAACAACCTCTCCTCAATAGAAATAGGTTTTTGAAAATTGGATATTGATAGGTGCGCGTCGCGTCGCGTCGTGTCGCGTTCGGTCGCTTACCTAGGACAACGCCTTATAGTAAAATCATCTTATAGTAAAATAATAACATCATACAAAATTGAATTTGGTAAGTACCAAGACCACATTGAATAGAGATCAATATTAATTGGGCAAATTGCGGTGCTAAGTTCGCATTGAGTTGAGAGAGTAACTTGAGGTCGTTACTAACCTCTATAGTTAGAACTGTTTAGTTTGAACCGCTCCCGTTCATTAGTGGGACAATGACGGTTCAGAAATTGTACCACAACGTCGACAATGTCCATATCTCAAGTTGATGTATCATAGACGGGTATTACTAATTAATGAGGTATGGAAGAATAATTTGTTTCTATAGTTCAGAGACAGAGTAGGTAGTTATGGTTTCTTTACAACGACATGAATACAGCTAGAGCAATCCACGAAGTCGTGCCCCACTTTTTTCAATTGACTTCAAAAAAGAAGGAGGTTCTCAAGCCGACAAGTATTTTTTTTTATTTGTGACCACGCATAACTTTTTTCAGCATAGTCCGATTTCGACCATTCTTTTTTAAATTGATAGCGTATAGTGTATACCTCCAAGTTGGTCCAAATTTCATGAAAAAATTTCAACCCTATTAGTGGAAAATTAAGGGATGACTGAATTGTACTGTTTCGTAATAATTTGTGTGATAAGATGTAGGCACAAAAAAGAACAAATTTATAGTTCTTTTTACTTTTTAGTTTATGAAGACGGTTGTCTTTTTTGTAAAAAAGCTTTTTCGTAATCGCTTACAGTGTAAGTGTGCATCGTTTCCGCTAGTGTTGTACTAGTGTTGAACTGCTTAGAGCCATAGTATGGACACACACTAAGGCTCTAGACAAGTCTCGGTCTGACTGACGCTCGGATCAAACTCGCCACATTCGTCCGACCAAAAAATTGTGGCGCACGTCTTCGTGGTAGGCACTAACTATCTGTATCATAGATTAGGAATTCATCCAGGTTCGAACAATAGATAATACAAACCAGCAGCCGTTGAATCAGGAGGTGGCTGAAACAGGAATGTGGCCGCGAACCCCTGACCAGGAGTGGCTGAGTTGGCGGTGAATTGGATGACCAGCGCTGGACCCGTCGACAGCACCTCGTAGCCTGGAAGGTGTAAGGGATTTATTAGTTTTTAGGTGTATAAAATACATAGCATGCATAAGTATTAATACGTTGGATGTTGTTGTATGTATAGGTACCATAACTTCGAATCATATTGAATACTAGGTGTAAGCTCGCCTTTGCTCACGTGGGCCTAACCGTAATTTCAGCGTCAGGTATATTTGCCTGACACATGCTGAGCTGGACTCCCATTTGGTGCGACCTTGAGACGCACACCTCACTTTGTCCTCATCCATAGTTTTATTGTATTTTTTGTGTTGTGATGTGTCTTTTGTGTGCACCGAATAAATATTTAATCTATCCATCTAATAAGTATTAAATACTATGTTATCACAATCTATTAACGAACCTATGTTTCATTAGCCATATCTAATCTAAATTTAATGTATTAAATTGACATTAGATGCGGCGTCTCTCCGCAGATCATAGTCCATCTTCCATCTTGCGCATGCACATCTCTAGTGGAAACGCAGCCTTAGACAAAAACCGGCCAAATAACGATAGTTATTTGGTTATTGTCGGCGACGAGATCCACGAACAACAATAATGTAAATAATATAGGGCGCTAATTAGATTTAAATGTTTGATATTTTTCTTATAAGGTTCTAATTAGTATATAAGGGTGTATTTACGTAATATTTTAGCGATTCATTCTAATAAGACTGGTTATTTGATAGTTGTAAAGTAAAAGTTTGATCTCAAGTAACTTTGTCCAAATAATTACGTAACTTGAAAAAGTGATTTTTTGTTTGTGTACATAGCGATTTGATTTTAGTCTTAAAAGTTAGATCTTGATTTAAAAATGTATATACAAAAGGTTTCATAAGGATAGAACTTACCAATTTAAAGTTATAACAAAAAATGTAAAGTGAAAATTGCGAATCACACATTTTTACGAGTTTTTGTTCTAGGATTTTTATAATACGTTATTAAATAGTTAAGATTTGTGTTTTATTTTATTAATTAGGTTCATAATTAGTTAATAAGATAAAAATTGTAAGGATTTATTGGAATAAATAAATAAAATAAGGGGTCCAAAGTTTTCGGCTAAGGGAAAATTGAGGAGCAAAACAGGCCCAAATTACGCGGACCTCTGTCCGGTAAGGCAGGCCGGTATATAAGGCGAACCATTTTTCGGTTCGAGTCAGTCGCAGCTCAGCCGTTGAAGAGGCAACATCAAAAAAAGGGAAGCAAGCCGAAAACTGCGGACAAGAAAGGTTCAAGAAGAATATCTGCGTTTTATTTGCCTGCGCCGCCTCTTCAACTCCCCGTCTCTCCCGTGGTCCTTGTGGGTGGTGCCCACGAACACATACGCATTCAGGGGTGCGTGGTGACGTACGTCACCAGCAAACAGTTCGTCAAAAAACGTACGTCAAACAAACGTTTGGGAGATTGTCCCAGGGTGCCTGCGGGTACTGACCATACCCCAGCCGCCCGAAATAGTTGGTCCTTCGAGATCCGGATCCCTGCGAGAAGAGTACAGAAGAGTTCAGAAGAATCAGAAGACTGCGTTCAAGATGCCGGTAACCAGGTCGCAGAAGGATGCCCCCTCACGCCCCGGGTCCCGTCCCTCTGAAAAGGACGCGACAGAAGGAACGTCGGGGTCAGAAGGGGTCACGTCTGCGTCGGCGTCATCGGGAACTGCAACTACAACCGATACGAACACTTCTTCAGGCACCACGACGACGGAAGGTACTACAGAAACAGAGACCACGACTGCGACTGAAACCACGGCGGCTTCTGATAAGAAGAAGGAAGATGCCGCAAGAAAGAAGATGGCCAAGAAGACCCCAGAAGATGTTCCGGAAAAGGGTGATTATGGCTCCGCCACGACCCTGAAGCCGAAGGGGGTCGGTCGTCGTGCCAGGTCCACGAAGACCACGAGTTCCTCGGCCAGAAGACGCGAGCTGGCAGCCAGAGAAGAGGTTGCACGCTTGGAGCTGAAGCAAGCACAAGCTGAGGCGAAGCTGGCCCGTGTCAGATTAGAGCTGGCGCAATGTGAAGATGAGGACTCCGTGGATGAAGACCAGGAAGATAGAACAGCACAGGTGCAGAACTGGATCGAGACATCCGTGCTGGATGATGGGAACAAAGAACAGCCAGAGCTACGAGATCAGCGCCCACCAGAAGAGCCACAGAAGGTGAAGCCAGAAGAGAACTCTTCAGCGGGAAGGGCTACGATCGAGATTCAAGCGTTGGCGACGGCGTTGAAAGAAGCCTTCACCACGAAAGGAGGACCAGCAGCGCAACCGAAGTACATCCACGAGTTACCCTACTTCGACGGCAACAGCAGCGAATGGCTGGCCTTCAAGGTGGTCTACGAAGATACCGCACCGATGTTCAACGAAGTTCAAAACATGGCTCGACTAAGAAGAGCACTGAAGGGCAACGCAAGAGAAGCTATCAAGAGCCTGCTGTACTCTGAAGCATCTCCGTTGGAAGTCATGCAAGCCCTCAGAAGAAGATATGGAAGACCTGATGCGCTGGTGCTGGCAGAATTGGATAAGGTAAAGGCGTTATCGAAGATCTCTGAAAATCCCAGGGATATATGCGTCTTCGCGAGCCAGATCAACAACAGCGTAGCAGCAATAAAAGGATTGAAGAAACCGCAGTACCTGCATTCGCCTGAGATGGTGAAGCAAATCATAGAGAAGATGCCTACGATTCTCAAGTTCCGATGGTACGACTTCACTGCAGCATCAGAAGAAGGCGAGTTCTCCGACCTGACGATGGTATCCAGGTTCCTGAACATAGAAGCAGACAAGTGTGGAGCCTTCGCGACTTCAGAAGAGAAGAGTGGATTCAAAAGGACTCAACGACAGGCGACGCATTCAACGAAAGAAAGGGAAAAGGACTCAAGACAACCAGAGAAGACTTGCCCCGTGTGTGAAGGCGAACACTTCATCATCGAATGTCAGAAGTTCCAGAAGGCGTCAGTGCAAGATCGTTGGGCAATGGTAAAGAAGAGTCGCGTTTGCTTCAAATGTCTTCAAGGGAAACACAGGAAGGAGAGCTGCAGAAAACCACCGTGCAAGGAATGCAAAAGGTGGCATCATCATCTGCTGCACGTCGAGTCAGAAGAAAGGACCTCGGGAGAAAAGAAGACGGAGACACAAGAGGTGGCAAACGTCATGGCATCGGTAAACGCAGTGAATAACGCAAGGGCATACCTGAAGATCGTTCCAGTTGAAGTCTTCGGGTCAAAAGGATCAAAGAAGATATTGGCCTTAATGGATGAAGGGTCAACAGTGTCACTTCTGGATCAGAAGGTGGCAGAAGAAGTCGGCGCTCAAGGAAATAAGGAAGAACTAGTCATCGAAACAGTGGGGGGCAGGCTCATAAGGAAGACGGACTCTCAGATGCTGGACCTGACGGTGAAGGGGGTTCATCGGGGAAGCAAGAAGACCCTGAAGAGAGTTCGAACCATCGACGAGTTGAAGCTTGCGCCACAGTTCCTAGAAAAGAAAAGGATCGAAGAATGTCGACACTTGAAGAAGATCGCCGACTCGATATACTATGAAGGGGAGTCACCACAGCTGCTCATCGGGCAAGATAATTGGGAGCTGATCGTGACTCGAGAAGTAAGAAGAGGGAAACCAGGAGAACCAGTTGCTTCAAGAACAGGACTTGGATGGGTACTCCACGGGTCAGACACCGGAGGCGCAAGAGTGGTACACTTCCTCAACACGTGTCTACATGTCAGCACACCAGAAGAAGAAATGCATCAAGCCATCAAGGATCACTTTGCGATCGAGGCGCTGGGTGTGCAACCACGAAGACCTACTACGGACTCTGAAGGAAGAGCACTCGCCATCCTAGAGAAGACTTGCAGAAGACTTGAAGATGGTCGATTCGAAGCTGGACTTCTGTGGAAGAACGAAGAAGAACAGATGCCAGAAAGCTACACGTCTGCCAGGAACCGGTTGATCAACATCGAGAAGAAGATCGACAAAGACCCTCAGTTGAAGGCAGAGTACAGCAAGCAGATTCAGCATCTAATCGACAGCAAGTACGCAGAAGAAGCACCTGAAGGACAAGAAGACTCCAAGAAGAAATGGTTCCTCCCTCACTTCTCCGTGGTACATCCATTGAAAAAGAAGATAAGGATTGTCTTCGACGCTGCAGCGAAATCAAAAGGAAGAAGCCTCAATGACGCATTGCTACCAGGACCAGATCTATTACAGTCACTCTTCGGGGTATTATTAAGATTTCGACAGGGACCGTTAGCAGTGGCAGCCGACATAAAAGAAATGTTCCTGCAAGTCCGCATTCGACATGAAGATAGAGATAGCTTGAGGTTCCTGTGGCGCGGGGATCGACGCGACGTGTCGCCGAAGGAGTACAGGATGACATCGGTCATCTTCGGCGCGACATCATCTCCGAGCACAGCGATCTACGTCAAGAACCGGAACGCAGCGGACTACAGGGACCAGTATCCAGAGGCAGTAAGAGCGATCGAGCTGAACCACTATATGGACGACTACCTGCACAGTTTCCATTCAGAAGAGACCTTCAGAAGAGTGACAGCTCAAGTAGACTACATACACAAGAAGGCGGGCTTCGAACTAAGAGGATGGGCATCAAATCAACCCGAGTTGCTGCAAGACGTGAAGACTGAAACGACCGAGAAGACAGAAGTAAACTTGGGCGAGAAGGAAGAGAAGACACTGGGACTACGCTGGTTCACAGAAAGGGACTCCATCGGCTTCAGGGCAAACCTCAGAAACACGCCAGAAGAAATAGCTCAGGGATTCAAAGTGCCTACGAAGAGGGAAGTCACCAGCGCCGTGATGTCAACTTTCGACCCACTAGGATTAGCATCACCAGTTCTCGTCCAGGGCAAGAAGCTGCTTCAGAACATATGGCGGAGCGGTGTCGGTTGGGATGACGAGATAGAAGAAAGGGAGTACGAGGCATGGAAGACTTACCTGGAGAAGATGAAGCTACTTCAAGACCTGCAGGTTCCTAGATGCCTGGCGCCACATCGCACCGAGGGGGAGCTGCACACGTTTACGGATGCAAGCGAGGCAGCGTATGCAGCGACGGTTTATTGGAGGACAGAAGATGAAGATGGAACTTACCACGTCAGCTTAGTGGCGGCGAAAGTAAGAGTCACTCCACTGAAGCCGGTGTCGATCCCGAGACTCGAACTGCAGGCGGCCCTCCTTGGAAGCAGACTGGCACATTCGGTGGAAGAAGAAATGGACCTTAAGGTGAAGAAGAAGACTTATTGGACGGACTCCAGCATCGTACTTTCCTGGATCAAGACGGACCCGAGAACATTCAAGACGTTCGTGGCTCATCGCTTGGCGGAGATAGAAGATCTCACCAAACCACAAGACTGGCGGTGGGTGCCTACGGCGCAGAACCCTGCAGATGACGCAACGCGCGACGTACCGGAACACTTCAGCTGCAATCACCGATGGTACACCGGACCGGAGTTTCTAAAAAGAGAAGAAGTTCATTGGCCAGCGGCAAGAACCTTCAAGAAAGAAACCACCGGAGAAGAAAAAGCAGCGGACGCCGTGGCGACAGCAAGCACTACTCACCCATCACCAGATCCTGAGAGGTTTTCGTCATGGAAGAGACTTTGGCGAGCCACAGCGAGAGTACTGCAGTTTATACAACTCTGCAGAAGAAAAGAGAAGGTCAACGTCAGTAAAGAAGATCCCACCTGGAAGATAACGAAAGGAAAGAAGGCGAAGATTATCGAGAAGCGACTTCGACCGTCAGACATACCAGCAAGGAACTACATCCCGTTGGGCGCAGAACTACTAGAGCAAGCTGAAACCCTATTGCTACAAAGAAGTCAAGATAGAAGCTTCAAGGAAGACATGAGGTGTCTGCAGCAAGGGAAGCAATTAGAGGGCAGCAGCAAGTTGAAGAAGCTCGACGTAGTACTGGAAGAAGGACTCCTACGACTGAAAGGAAGAATCGACGCGATACAGGGTGTCACCAGAGACTACAAACGACCCATCGTGCTCGACAGCAAGGACAAGACAACACGACTCATCATAGAAGAATTCCACTGCCGCTTCAATCACGGGAATCATGCAACAGTAATGAACGAAGTAAGGCAACGCTTCTGGATACTGGGACTGAGGTCAGCAATAAAGGCGGTTCAACATCAATGTCAATGGTGCAAGATAAGAAAAGGAAGACCGCAAGAACTACCGACGGGCAACTTACCTGCTGAGCGTTTGATGCACGGAAACCCTCCATTTACGTGCACCGGCGTAGACTACTTCGGCCCGATGACAATCACCGTAGCAAGACGTCACGAGAAAAGATGGGGTGCGCTGTTCACATGCTTAACAACTAGAGCTGTGCACATTGAGATAACTCCATCACTCTCCACCGACAGTATGATAATGGCGCTACGACGATTCGCCGCGAGAAGAGGAATGCCGAAGACCATCTACACCGACAACGGGACCAACTTCGTCGGCGCCAACAAAGAACTGAAAGAGGCGCTAGAAACAATGAAACAAGAAGACCTCACCTCAGAAGCAGAGAAGATCGGCGTGCAGTGGAAATTCATCCCTCCTGGTGCACCAAACATGGGCGGTGCATGGGAGCGTCTGGTGCGATCAATAAAAACCGCACTAGGCGCCACACTCAACGAGAAGCATCCACGTGAGGAGGTACTTCACACCCTCCTACTAGAGGCCGAACACATAGTCAACTCCCGGCCTCTCACCCACATCTCCGAGAACCCTGAAGAAGAAGCACTCACGCCTAACCACTTCCTCATTGGGCGATCATGCGGCGCAGCGAGAATCGGCAGCTTCGAGGACAACGAGCTCGTGGGCAAACACACCTGGAAGGCCACGCAGCGACTTGCCGATCACTTCTGGCAACGTTGGCTGCGCGAATACCTGCCCACTCTACTGCCGAGGAAGACGAAGGGAAGACCCAACGCCGCAGACCTGCAAGTTGGAGACATCGTGTTGATCGTCGACCACAGCCTACCGAGATGCACCTGGCCACGCGGCAGAATTCAGCGGGTGTATCCTGGACCGGACGGGCGGACAAGGATCGTCGACGTCGAGACACGAGGAGGTGTGCTGCGAAGACCCAGTTCGAGAGTGGTGCTGTTGGTGCCGGGAGTATCGCCGAGCCAGAGGGATGGTGCGACGCACGAGGGGGAGACTGTCGGCGACGAGATCCACGAACAACAATAATGTAAATAATATAGGGCGCTAATTAGATTTAAATGTTTGATATTTTTCTTATAAGGTTCTAATTAGTATATAAGGGTGTATTTACGTAATATTTTAGCGATTCATTCTAATAAGACTGGTTATTTGATAGTTGTAAAGTAAAAGTTTGATCTCAAGTAACTTTGTCCAAATAATTACGTAACTTGAAAAAGTGATTTTTTGTTTGTGTACATAGCGATTTGATTTTAGTCTTAAAAGTTAGATCTTGATTTAAAAATGTATATACAAAAGGTTTCATAAGGATAGAACTTACCAATTTAAAGTTATAACAAAAAATGTAAAGTGAAAATTGCGAATCACACATTTTTACGAGTTTTTGTTCTAGGATTTTTATAATACGTTATTAAATAGTTAAGATTTGTGTTTTATTTTATTAATTAGGTTCATAATTAGTTAATAAGATAAAAATTGTAAGGATTTATTGGAATAAATAAATAAAATAAGGGGTCCAAAGTTTTCGGCTAAGGGAAAATTGAGGAGCAAAACAGGCCCAAATTACGCGGACCTCTGTCCGGTAAGGCAGGCCGGTATATAAGGCGAACCATTTTTCGGTTCGAGTCAGTCGCAGCTCAGCCGTTGAAGAGGCAACATCAAAAAAAGGGAAGCAAGCCGAAAACTGCGGACAAGAAAGGTTCAAGAAGAATATCTGCGTTTTATTTGCCTGCGCCGCCTCTTCAACTCCCCGTCTCTCCCGTGGTCCTTGTGGGTGGTGCCCACGAACACATACGCATTCAGGGGTGCGTGGTGACGTACGTCACCAGCAAACAGTTCGTCAAAAAACGTACGTCAAACAAACGTTTGGGAGATTGTCCCAGGGTGCCTGCGGGTACTGACCATACCCCAGCCGCCCGAAACAGTTATATTGTTTAAATATCTGAATTTTGATGATATTTTTTAGTGTAAATGATAAATAGTTTACCTTGCTTGAAATAACGAAGCTAGGTTTGATTGTAAGAGTCAATAAAATCAAAGAATGACCATTTTAATTTTCTGAGTAACTGAATCGACCCCTTGATAAATCAGAAGTGCCTGTAAATGGTTTAATTGAAATAAATGCTTTGACTTTCACTTTAAGTTTGATTACTAAAGTAATCAGTAGCGACCCTGCAACCACATGAAGGGACAAATTCCAAATAGATGTACACAAGCTGAAATCTACTAAGCAGAAACTTAGGAAATACTTGAAAGGGCAACCCCTTACTTCATTTCCTAAGTTACGGAACCCCAATTTCAATTTTGGAGACCAAATAGCTTGACCGACTTCCAGCGTAAACTTGTAACGAATCTCCGATAGTGCAGTCTAATATGTATTAACGGTTTAGTCCCGAGCCATGAAAAGTTAAACTGAAAATCTATCACCCGGCAAATCCCCAATACCGTTCGCTAGGATTCAACAGAACTCTTTCGCGCAAGCTAAAATAAAATTTCAATTCTGATAAGATTCTGTTGGATATTCTACAAAAGAATGGTGCTAGGTAGTGATTTTCGAAACGTCACGAAATCTCGGATTTGGCATCAAAGGAACTGCCAGACGTAGTAGAAAATTTGAGAGACGAAATTCTCTTACGACACGTCACTTCCGTATTACACACGTCATACATATTTGTTATGTTATATATCACGGAAACAGATGTAGACAACATGTACTGAATAACATCTCGGATCCTCCATTGTTAGAGAGGGTTTTTGAAGAGGGTTTGTATTGAAAAGATGAGCACACTAAGGATTGAATGATCCTCATTGTTGCTGACTTTCGGGTTCAGTAAATCTTGTGCATAAAAAGTTTAATGAAAAGGAATAAGAAGATCGGATTAGTATCTATCTATAAGTAGGTAGATAAGAACTTTATTACTCAGGGGCACAACCACAGATATAGATAGACCTAGATAACGCAAGAGCAACTCCTAGACAACAAAGATAACAAAGAAAACAGTAAACGTTTCCTTCCATCGGTAAGTCATTTTGTGATTAATATTATGCGTAATTAATTTTAAAACAATTATTTATAATCTAATACCCTCAGTAATACCTGGTAATACCAAATTTAAGAAGAACAAAACATTGTAACGTCATAATAGGTAGTCAAAAAATGACACACTTGGTTTTCATACAGATCGTGATACTAGCGTTATCTAGGGTCTATCTATGTCTGTGGGCACAACAGATATTAACTTGATCAGTTTTTGAGATATTAAGAAATAGAGTTGGATATTGCCTAATGCGTACCTACCTACAAGATCACAAATTCCACGCGGAATTCTATGTTGCGCGCAATTTTAACTCTCTTTTTCCAATTATGTTGGGGTCAACTTACCTCGTATAGTCTAACCGAATGCATATGAATACCAGTGTTTTACATGGGGCGACTACCTGTGTGACCTCTACAACCCCGTTACTGGGTAACAAGATACCCCTTGGTAAATCTGGTTATCAGACTTTCTGGCTCCTGAACACAACTGACAAAACTGACTGACTAGACTGACTCTCTTTTTGACGACTGTCAAAGATGGATGATTGACAGCCGGCACCAACGGCTTTATGTGCTTTCCCAGGCACGGATGGGTCTCGGTATGATTCGTACGGTTTTTACTTAGTCACGAACCTCTATTTCGAATAATGTACACATTGTATAATGAACTTTACATACATTGTTTAACGTATAAATACATAAAAAATCTGATCACTCGTCTTTGGACAAATTCTCACGGATTCCGGAGAATTGAATGCTATGAAATTCGCACTCAACTTGGCTTTCGTTTCGTTCCGCAGCGGTGTGATTTGAGCCTAAGGGAATGTGTAGACTGACGGCACATCACGGCAAGGGATATCTATGTAACGAAACTATACACCTTAAAGACATGATAATATAGCTGAAATTTTAATGATAATTATCATCATCGTCATTTCAGCCGAAAGACGTCCACTGCTGGACATAGGACTCCCCAAGGGGGGGTTTTGCCATAATCGCCACGATTGGCAGGCGGGTTGGCGATCGCAGTATGGTTGTAACAAAGGCACAGAGAACGCTGCTGCCCATTCTCTGGTAAGTCCCTTAGTCGCCTCTTACGACACCCACGGGAAGATATGGGATGGTGCTATTCTTTATGTCCTACACCACACGGACAAACGAAACTTAATTGATACACCTTAAAGACATGATATTATAGCTGAAATTTTAATGATAATTATGGTAACTACAAAATCAAATGCTAAACGATGTCGTGTCAGGGTTTGGAATTTCAAATATACCTAGTGTCATGACGTTATGGTATATTATGTTTCATCCCATTAAAATCCCTTGCCGTGCTGTGCCGCGCAGGCCCTAAATATCACGCCATACTTCTTACAAGTAGTTGCGACTTGTGACATTAGATAAACGGTGTTAAGATTCTGCATGACTAACGTAGGTAGATAGAGATAAGGGTTCAAGGTTCGAGTTCAGTTTACATTCCGCTAATGTCAAGAGTAAATGTTGTTGATAACATATCGCCACTTACATGTTTGTTAGCTTCGTACTTGGAATAATTACTAACAAATAATTGCTTAGGCACGTTATTTTTAGGTCAAGTGGGTGATAGATCCTTTTAGGAGTAAATAGCAACTAGTGTCAAGTCATTATCTATTTATTAACTAGTTTTTGTTCACAACGTCGGCTGCATGAATGTCAGATAACGCCTAGTTATGCGTTTATTTAGATTCCAAGGACTTCTTCGAATTTCATACATACTTATGATCAGCAATGCTCTTCCGTAAGAACTCACTTCTTTCTCTGTGTTCTTTACCTGTGTGTGTGTGTGTTGTTCTTTAACTGTATTAGGTATATTCTGTTACTCGCTGAAAACTACGCTAGCGCCACGAAGTGAGAGCGTAATAAGTGAAGCGGACTATTGTTACGTAACTATTTTAGTGAATACCAAACACTTTTCACTTTAGGTAAGAGAAATCGGAAATGAGTAGGTATAGTAACTATTCGAATTCGCAGGTGATTACATATAGAATTACACTGCTGTGCAGTAGTTTTGCCGTCATGAGGCAATAAACAGAGAGAAAAAGTTACTTTAATTGTAATAATAGTGTGGATTGCTAATTATGAATTTGTTTGAATTAATTATTAATTGTTGGTCGCATAGATAAAATTGCAACTGGATTTTGAACGTTTTTAATTGATAGAATTATGTACCGTCCAGCGGGATATTATGTTGAGAGAAAAAAAGAAGAAATGGATCAGAATTATTACCGAATGGTACTCTAGAGAAAGCAGAAGATATAGAGGAACGCAGTTAAAGCGATAGGAAGAATGAAATTACTTGAAAAAAGTAGCGGGCCCAGAATGGCAGCAAAGGATAGAAACCAGTGGAAAGCCTTAGAGGAGCTGTTAAAAGACAAGCTGTTAAGAGGGGAGATTAATCGTTGGCCTAGAATAATAATATGTTTTAAGTTTATCAGTTTTCTTACCTATAAATTTGAATGTAGGTACGTATAATATGTAAAGTTTGTAAAATAAGTTAAAAATTTGCAGCAATAAAGGCTTATTTTATAGGCTAGAATTGACCTTCAGATGTATTTAAAAATAACAGAATTCTGATGAAATAATGTGACCAGTAATTCACGGAATTTATCGTAAAGTGATGATAAATTTGAGAGTAAAGATACGTTTATACTCGCAATAAGTAATTCGAAATCCAAACTTCTATACCTAGCATAAAGTCTAGTTCTACGAGTATGATTTTGAATGTTCTACTTTATTCCACAGATGAGAGATATCCGACGTTGGTAAATTTAGTCCTAAGAAGTATTATAATTACTTTATTCATATGAAGGGAAACGATATACTTTGATTCTGTTGTGACAGTAGGTATCGACAGAAAATAATAATCATAATGGCATGACAACCACCTTTATCCTTCAGTAGGTAAAATTAATATTTTCAATACGTACAGTCTTATTGTTTCAAAAACTGCTGAACATCGTCAGCTACAAGAATTTACTATTGAAACCTCTGAATGGAAGTTTGACAAGATTAATTATTGTATTTGGTAATTTTAATGAAAAGGCTAATATTTCATCGTGGACGTCTTGAATATAGCCTGAAGAAACAGGGGCCATTGTTTGAATACGTAAAACCTGGAAATATAGGTAAAGAGTGCCGCTTGCAATCACAGCGTTGGGGAACTGTAGCAAGTGGGTTACTAATAGGGGTGGTAGTATTGAAGGAAATACATAAACTTTATTTAGATGGCCCTACTTCTTGAAAAATGGTATCTTAATATAAATTATTATTATACATTATTATTATGTATTATATTACACTCCAAGACTTCATAAAACGAGTCACACGGAATGTTTTTGCACATAATTATGTAATTCTATAACTTTTTTAATGATAGTGACTTAGATCTATACTAATATTATAAAGCTGAAGAGTTTGTTTGTTTGTTTGGTTGAACGCGCTAATCTCAGGATCTACTGGTTCGAATTGAAAAAATCTTTTTGTGTTGGATAGTTCATTTACCGAGGAAGGCTATAGGCCCATGCGATGCCGGGTCGGGTGGCTAGTCACAAAATATAGAGGGTACAGAAGGACCGCTCCCGCCATCTTCAAAAATAATTACCTAAACTTGCCAAACTCACTAGGGCTGCTACTGTATTCACTCTGTAAGTTTTATTTGTGACAGTATGAAATTTTATTGACACTGGTTGGCACTCTTTGCAATTTTTTATAACAAAATTTTCTTGTTCGTCGTAAAATGTCAATGTCTCTTATTTATTCATTTGGACAACACGTGACAGTCGAGTCTGAAGTCTGCTTGAAACTGCTTGAGAATGCCTATAAACGTAATGTCCATGTGTGCGTGGTAAAAATGACGGTTTATTCTAAGCGGTCTCTCTGCTCGGGCGCAACGCAGCCTTTCGTGCTTTGTGCTTAGATCATTGGTAGGTCTAGGTAGACCCGTCTATGATCTAAGGACAGTGAATTCAAATTTGGAACACTGATGACACCGATGGCCAGTACCTATATCGGCATAAAAACTGCTCAGAAATATTTTCTCACTGTCATCACAATGTCTCATCCCATGGAAATGCACAGTAGCTCCACATATGAAAGTGGTAATATTTTTCCCTTTGGCCTACACTGACCTACTTCTAGGCAAAGTTGTGGCTCTACTTATGAAAGTGGTAATTTTTTTCCCCTCTAGCCTACACTGATCTACTAGGCAAAGTTTTCCCCAATTTCTTTTGGGAGTATATTCAAGAAAATTCCAATACCATGTGTATTTGCTTTTTCTTTTTGCACACGAGCCATCCCTGTCCCCAAAAGTCAGACCTGCTTTGACGCGGCATTATTCATTCAAAAAGGGAGGTGGTGGACGTCACATGATCTAGGTGACAGCCGATACGAATGTGTCTACGATGCATAACTAACTTCGACTGTAGCTGTAGATGTGTGTATTTTATTTATTTTTACTTTAACATAAAACGGCTGTTGGCCAATTACATTAGTTAAAGTCTTATATCATTTTAATATACTTAACGACATTCACCCGCTCATCTCACAATACTCCAAACTTACTGACAAGATCGCCTTCCATTCGTCCGCGAACACATCAAAGTCAGGCTTGACGTCCAAGAGAGTATTAAGGGAAGACAGAACACGTGTTATGGGGGACTGGGCACGGGCAACTGTACGCCTTACAGGGACGGCAAACAATGTATGCCTCCTATTACGGTGATACTTGACAGGGGCAAACAGTTGGACAAGTTCGCCATGCAGTTCGGGAGCAACCATTTTTCCACGCATAATTTTGCACAAACTATTTGGTCATGATTCCTTCGTACCTCAAGCGTGTTATAACCTATACAGCCTAAAAGAAAGTTCGTAGGGTACATAAACGGATGGTATCCATATATGCGTTTGTACATATACCGTAGGTAAGCTTTTTGCACCTTCTCTAACATAAGAGTGTACTCTGTTCGTACGGGTTCCAGACACATACACTAGCCTTAAGCTTACTGAGGATTACAAAACAGACTTGATAGCCCCGATGTTCCTAAAATCCTTCGCGTTTCGTAACACAAAACCTAATCGCCTAAATGAATCTTATGCGACCGATACAATATAGTCATGGAACGTCAGACTATGATCAAACGTGACGTGTAGAGTACCTGTTTACGTGAGAATTTTTAGGTCGAAATAGGGCTTATGATTTGTCGCAGAAAGCGACCGCTAACTGCGTCCAGACAGAGGTAGCTTAGTGGTTTACAACCGTGTAGATGGCGGATTGCCACCGAATTTCGAAGAGCTCTGCCGGTCGCCAACCAAGGTCACCTCTGTCGGGGACGCGGTAGGCAACAGTGTAGCAAGAACTTACATTGAAAAAAAAATTAAGAAGAGAGAGTGCCATCGTTTCACTTTTCGTTTACACATCGGTGTGATCAATTTATTATAGAGTTAACCGTAACTCGAATTCAAAGGTCAATGCCGAACTCCCGCGAAGAAGTTTTTTTACGTCTACTGATGAAAATATGTAAAAGTATAGGGTTTTAATTAATCACATTTTTCTTCATCACGTAGGTAGCTATAGTTACAAATCTCACGACTAAGTTCTATAAACGGTACGAAACTATTTGACCGAAAATTATTTAAAAAAATGTATCTAATACGTGTATGAACTAAAAAGAAAAAAAAAATTGTACTCGGTTGGGTTGTAATATCATAAGGTATAGGTAACTTAAAAAGTATACCAAATTACAATCTGTGCCAGACAGCCTAGAAAACTCAGGATTAACTCAACCTAATCTAATTGGAATGAAACCAGGTATTATGTAAATTTTCTAAGAAAAATCTAACCTATTACTTCTAGTAGTTTTTTTTTTATAATAACGTTTTGGCATCAGATTTGAAGTTTTTGAGCACTGATACCTGGTATTTTGCTTTGTTATCATTGTCTTCTTGTTTATAGATAAGTTTTGTTTCGCCCGAATATACAGGCCTTTTTTCAGTTACCTGCACAATTAGTGTGTGAATATGGTGAATTTCGCATGCATGAGTTGGTACTCATGCATGCAAAACATTTTCAAAAAACTAAACCTGTTTTGAAAAGTTAGATCTTTCATACATTTTCATCGCGCTGTAGTGCATTTTGTTGGGACACCTATTTTTTAGGTTTACTAATGTTTGCCATAATTTAAAATGCCATAATTTTATATGCCATACTTTTATTTGCCATAATTCCATTAGAGATAATGCTTGAGTTGCTATAATCGTTAAATTACATAAAATCATTTTCACTAATTTTATTGGTCATAATCGGCCAAGTGTCATAATAATGTTAATCCATAAATTTATTTGCTATAATTTTTATTTTCAATAATTTCGTTTTCCATAACATTTAATCACCATTGCCCATACTAGTACAATGCTAGTTCAGTACAATCGCCTGCAATGTTGATGTTATGATCATGATAACAGATACAGATTTTATAATCACAAGGAAACCTAAAAATAAACCTTCTCTATCCATTTGCATAAAATTTGAAGACCTATATAACTTAACGTACATTTGTTTCGCCTAATTATATTTTTGCAATAACATTATTTACGTATAACAGCTTACGCATAATTTTTCTAATCATAATAATGATTAAGCATAACATTCTAAAGCATACATTTATTTACGCATAATTATATTAAAACATATTTTTACCATGCATGCAGTAACCACACAAACGTGTAAACAAGCATACATCATGCATGCAGCAAGCAAGCATGCAGAATGCAAGCATGCATGCAGAATGCAAGCAAGCATGCAGCATGCAAGCAAGCATGCAGCATGCAAGCAAGCATGCAGCATGCAAGCAAGCATGCAGCATGCAAGCAAGCATGCAACATGCAGCAGGCATGGTTTCTGTCACAGCTCCGGCGCTGTGGGGCGGTCCCACGAGAGCTTATCGTCGCAGATGTGTTTTACGCTCACCACCTGCTCCTCAGCTCGCGGGCCGCCTCGCCTCTCCGCGCCTAGGCGGGCTTAGATTACACTCTAGGGTTAGGGCAGATAAGACTACGTGGAGTCAGTTTTGCAGCGATTCGTTTCTGTCACTAACTTTTGTAGCACAACTTATTGTTCTTTTTTAAGACAATACTTTAGCGTGGCACAATAGATTTGCACATTATGCCTAGTAACATTATCCGAATTTACTTTATGCCAAAACAAATGTCTAAATATTATTTGCTACGCAAATGAGGACATCAGGCGTTGTGTGGTCACAACCTAACCTAACCTACCCGTTTCGATTTTTAGTAACTTTTTATTGTGTAAAGATTGCAGATTACTGTAATAAATCAGTAGGTTAGTGGGTGGCCTTAATTTTTGTACTAAATAATAAACATTTCTAAATTAAATTAAATGTTGCTTATGTCAAGTAACGATTATGTAATGTGTTACTTATAGAAACTAACGATTATAACATTATGTTATTATGGCAACTAATTTTATGGCAAATGAAAGTTATGACTAATAAGTTGATATGACAAACGTTATTAGTATAAATGATAATAGTGCAAGTAAATATTATGACGGGGGACGATTATGGAAAACAATAATAGTACAAATGATTGTATGGAAAACAAGACATTACATATTTTTTTATCTATTTCTGAGTTACTTCCATAGAAGGTTCCATATTCATGAGTAATTTCACCTCTTGAAAGATGCACAGTGAACTAAATCGGTATGTATGTACACACAGCTCCAGAGAAATCTCACCAGGAGCGGGTGAGAAATCTCAGCCAGAGAGGGTGAGATTTCTCTGGAGCTGTGTGTACCTACTTTACTTATTTTTAAGACCCTACAGCCCGACCGCCTAACTAAGACCGATCCAGAGTTATCTGCGCGGTGCGGGAGGAGTGACAGTTGTCACAAGTTGACGTATCGGCACACCTCGGACACTTCATACAAAACTTGCAAAATAATTACCTATTACTACTACAAAACCAAATGACGTCTGTACACGTGCAAATGTGTGCGTGAATTTTAGTAGGGTTGAATCAGTTGGATGTCGTGGCGTACAAAATGGCGCGAAAAGTGCAGCGCTTTGCGTCGGGCGAACCGAACGACGACGGAACTACCCGAACGTTTCGAGCATTATTATGAAGTGATCTTGTCCGAGCGTTCAATTATTTATTTCTTAAAGAAATAAAATAAATGATATTTGATTTTGAATACTCGGATTTGTAATGACATAAAAGTAATATTATAATATTTATTATGTAAAGAGGTTTATTTATTCATCAATAATGGTAAATTAAGGTACCTACCTACTTAATTACAAAATATGGAATTCACGATCGCCCCGTACCATTACGCGGCAACGCAATTTTTTTTTTCCATTTTTTTCGGAACCAGTCCATGTCCATACATGTTATGTTCAAAAGTATTAAAAATAAAAATTAAGAATTAATTAAAATATTACAATAATAATAATTACAATGGGGCGACGCGACAAGGTTAGTGCGTAGGGTACTACTTTTCAATTCCAAGAATGAATAGAACGCGAAAGAAAGGGACATAAGTACATAACTAAGACAATAAAGAGAGAGAGCAATATTAATAGCTGGTAATGTTGGTATGTTATTATTATGGAAGTTTTAATTGTATTATTATAAAACGACGAAAACTTGGAAAATAAATGAATCATCGAGATTCAAACTAATAAATAAAACCTAGTACCTACAGCGCTGCAGTTCTTACGATTTTGAGCTCCCTGGCTAAAGAGTCGGCGGTTAGCCCCTCCAAGTGCGGGGTGAGGGTGTGGTATCTGATATAGCGCGGGGAAGGGAGTGTCCCTTCTGTATGTAGTACTATTAAGTATTCTGTGGTATCGGTGAGCTCTCGCGTGACGTCACCAAACCCCTCCCGCACCGCACAGTTACCTCAGGAACAGTCTCAGTGAAGCGGTCAGGCTAAAGTTGAGAAAATGTACTTAGTGATAAATATTAGAATAATTTGTGTGAGCTACGTCTGCCTACAAACTGTCTTACAGTTTGGGGGAAGTAATAATTTTGTTTGTATGCGGGCAATCTTTTCTCTTTATAATAATTTTTTTCTTGCAAATATACATATAGGTTGATTGGTAAATAGTGACCGATATTTAAACCACATATTGTACCTATTATTAGGACCTTATTTTTCAAAGAAGCAATTTATTTTTCAAGTTTTTTTAAGAATATGTATTTCAAGTACCATTACTAATTATTTTTCCAAACAAAATAATTCGCTCAGCTGATAGGTAACCTGAGCATGATACACATTGCGTTTTTGTAAAAATATCACAACTTTTACCTTCAATATCTCTAGAACCAGTGGACTCCCAGGTACCTATATCCTAGAAGAAAAAAATTATTCTTGCAATTGGTACAATATGTGGTTTAAATATCAGTAACTAGTTACCAGTCACGCTGTTATTTTTAGGGTTCCGTACCTCATAAGGAAAAAACGGAACCCTTATAGGATCACTTTGTTGTCCGTCTGTCTGTCTGTCTGTTTGTCAAGACTGTTTATCTCGAGAACGCGTGGAGGTATCGAGTTGAAATTAAAACCATATACTCAAGTCTACGGCCCCTTGATGCTGTAAAAATATCAACCCTCTGTGTTAACGTGAAAAAGATTAAAGTATGGATAGTAGGTATGGATTAGTATAGAAGTATGGATATGTACCTACAAATATGTACGGTGGGCGAGTCAGACTCGCACTTGTTCGATTTTTTTACTTCAGATGACACAAATCGCCGACGTTACTCAAAAAGCAGCCAAGCTTAAGTGGGACTGGGCCGGCCACATTTTTCGCATGTCGATCGGATCATGAGTGATTGGTCACACTAGCTCTAGAGTACAGAGAGGGTTGGAAAGGAGAAAAGGCGGCCTTTACCCTGCAGTGGGACGATACAGACTGAAAAGAAATAATAATAATATTTCACATGAAAGAATAATTCGTTCGGGATCTGTTTGCCCCATAAGTGCAGACAAGTGTAAAGCGACAAAGAATCCCGTGTGCCGGGACTGCTGGGCAGAGCAATGCAATGTCGCGCATCGTCGCATCCCGTGAAATTAGATCTCCGAACCGATTTCTCAACGTCACTTATATTAGTATTGTGTGTGGAGAAGTCAAGAAATGAAATCTTGTTATGATATTGCTGAAAATGTGCGGAATTAAATGTTGAAAGTCGGTTTAAAGTGAGTTGGTTTGAATCGGTAAATGGAATATGGTTCTTAGCGTATGTATTTAGTAGTAGTAGATATTTTTGTGAAGGAGCTCGTCCGGAGAAATACAACTACCATACCTATTTCTGATTAAAGCAGTCTTGCTGTGTTCCGATTAGAAGGGTATAAGCATTAAAGGCACATTTGAAATTTGTTTCTGGAATGGCATTGTATCTGCAAGGACTCTGGTATTACAGATGTCTAAAGGCAGCGGTGACCATTTAATATCAGATGGGCCGTCGATTTGGTTACCACCCAAAGACATGAAAATGAATAAATACAAAGGAACAGGCGGTATTTTTATTCCACATTAAAATTAATATTAATTTCAAAACCATTAAAACAACCGCTTTTTCGATCGGTTGCCCGTGGGTTGTCCGGGCTTGAATAGCACCCGCCCATTTCATCCCGAGGGTGTCGTCGAAGGCGACTGAGGGAAAATCCGGAAGTTGGGCAGCAGCGGCTTCCGTGTTCTTAACAACTTATCACTTATTTGTGTGATGAGCACTTGTGTTTGCCTTGTATCTGGGTGTTGTTTATCTATATATGTATGTATTTAAAATATATTTGTGTATGTATATCAGCTGTCTGACACCCATAGTACAGGGTCTCCCTAGTTTGGGGTCAGATGGCCGTGTGTGAAATGTCCCCACATATTATTATTATTAACTTTACTGCGATCCCCAAGACGCCTGCCAAGCGTGGGAATTATGGCACCCCCCCCCCTTTATGGGGGAGGCCTTTGTTCAATAGTGGACGTCTTCAGTCTGATGATGATCGATTTTTATATATTCTAATAGGATTGCGTTTGGCCGCAACTCACCTGATCTTAAGTGACGATGTGGCCTAAGGTGGAGCACGCTTGCCTATATTGAACCGGTTCACTCGTGGATTGTAGATATCCAGATTATACTTATTAGGGAACAAAGAGGCGGGCAATAAATTCAACAGTCTGGCAGTTCGCGCAAAAAGTGTGGATACAAAGCGCTTGATCGTAATGATATTTGAAAAAGACACAGCTTGGGATCTGGATAAGGAAATAGGCTAGTATCTTTATCGCGATATCGTCTGCGTCCACGATCACTAATATTCACCCGGACTGAGTTGCGGGTAAAGTTAAAGTAGTAAAGTCCAACCCGGATGACGTCTCCGCTATAGTGGGGTAAGCTGCTCCCCGTCACGTTCGACTACGTTGACGTCACCGGGTTGCTAAAGGACATAACATTTATATAGGCAAACCTGGCTGAGGTACGGACAGCGTTATCAACTGGTTAACCCCTTTTCGAAAGAATTTTAATGCGTGAGGGGTAACCAGTTGATGACGCTGTCTGTACAGTCCAAGTTGGAGGTGTCAAATAACACCATATTATAATATCTATGTATCTATCTACCAACCCCCCCATTTCTTGAGGGAGGCCTATGTCCATTGTCCAGCAGTGGACGTCTTTCGGCTGCAATGATGATGATGATCTATCTACCTATATTGTTTTCTATGGGCCCTTGTTGCCAGAAGTAAATAAACAAAGAAATTAAAAGATAGTAGTTAATTTAAATTAAGTTAATAGCATGTAGCGAAGATATGAATGTTGAGATGAATGTGTGGAGTGATCAGAATGGATAAGGTGGCGCCAGTGTCACAAAAGTTGAAAGGGAATCGTTTGTCTTCAGGTTAGTATTATATCATCTGTGGTATGGGCATGTGAAGAGAAGGGATGAAACGCATGAGACCAAAAGAGTTATGAATAATGTGGATGGATGGAAGAAAAGTTTAAGTGTGAAGAATGTCATGAATGAAAAGGGAGTTAGTGTGAGCATTAGATTAAGAAGTGTTACAGGGTAATTGCAGAATCGGTGTTTGATTCCGTTTCCCATATTTGCCGTGGTAAAGAGTGTGTGTGCTGTAGTTGTACAGTCCTTAGTGCCGTATGGGCGAGTCCAAGTCATGGGTAATGGCAAAATAGTAAGTACCTGTTAGCTCGTTACACAGCATGGCTATAGCTGGCGAGTTAGCGTCTCTTCCATCAAACACTTTGATGATGTCCGCGCGGCGAAGGCAGCTGAAATGTGAGAACAGACTGTATTAATTATGAGACAGATAGCATAAAACAATACGTCATATAAAGTGGTATAAAGTGTGCGTGTAGAACTGAAATATGATGTAGGAGCGGTTGGCGCAGTGGCTGAGTGATTGGCTGCCGCGCTGCGTGTCGCGGGTTCAATTCCCGCACGGATCAAATATTAAGTAGTTTAGTCAAAGTCAAAGCATTTATTTCAATTGAACCATTTACAGGCACTTTTGAATTGTCAAAGAGGCAGTTAACTAGTCAGAAAGTTGAAGCTAGTTGCTCCAAAACGTAGGGTAGGTCTTTAGGGAGAAGAACAAGAAGAAACTCCACGGACACTCTTTTAAATCAAGTTTTTACAAAATACTGCTTACATTATTCATGTTGCTTCTTTAAGTGAAAACAATGCAGGTAAAGAGTACCTAGTACAAACCATTAAAAAAAAAAGAATCAAGCTAAAAGCCATGGCAGTTAAGAGTTGACCAATCTCTACTGACAGCGCCCGTTCACGAACATAACGCGTGGATAAGCCCCATTCAGCTCAACCAATTTATGAATTTTCATGGTCCACAATGATAGGTCAATCTTATGGTAAAATTTTAGTGCAGTCAACAAGTTGATGTCGGTACTATTAGTTAGTAGGTACTGCCATACCTACTAACTAATAGTTACTGTATAGATGGCAATTTACGAACATCCATCGTCAGACCTTTTGGGATGAGCCACTAGATTAAATTCTTTTTCTTGTAAACGGCGTTCAGAAGTGCAAATATTGAAATAAATAATTTGACTGTGACTTGACAGTCTGAGATAGTAATATGAGCACCTAATTATAATTTTAGCATTTGAAACAAGGCAATCTACATAGTTTGAAGGTAATATTATAAAAAGTCAATAATGTGTTTCTGCGGTACCTAACAAAGGGTTTAATAGTACCTAGATTAATACCATCGGTCGTTTAATTTTATATTACGTACCTCCGGTGTATTTCTGACCAATATTGTGACCGCAAATAGTTCATATGGTGCGGTTAATGTAGTGGTCGAGGTTACGTGGTTATATGAGAGTAGGTACCAGAACGACATAATTAACACGACATTTATGGTTTTAACGGGATGGGTGTGACTATATGACGATATGACCTGATGCTTTTAAGTACCTATCTACTTATCGTTTACACCAGGGGTTTCCAAACTTTGTCTTAGCCTTAGGGCCATATTAATGTTTTTTTCAGTATTTGGCTTTGGCCCGCGGGGCATATGTGGAGACCACACTATACTACATTATAGTAATATTTGGTTGATAAACGTTACTTATAACCGACTTAAAAAAAGAGGAGGCTCTCAATTTCACTGTATGTTTGTTAGGTACGAAAATTCTCCGGAAATTGTAGATCGCTTTTGAAAAATCTTTTTTTAATGGGTCTGTGCCTCGGGCGTGGTCCCATATAAATTTCATAAAAATATTCCAACTTTTAGGCTGGAAAATTAAGGGATGGGGGGGGGGGAGGGTTTTTTGTGTTACCGTTTTTTAAAAGATTTGGTGAATAATAAGAAGCAAGCACTTATGTGTAATATCCAATACCAAAAAAGCTCTATTTCAAAAAATACAACCGTGTCGAGAACTGTAAAGTAAAAAATAACTTTAGTTTCGGATGTTGGCGGCTTTGGTTTCCTTTGCTGTTTTGTATTGCCCCAGACTTCCTAAATGAAAGTCATTTCTTACTTCGTAGTTTTTGAGGGCGCTTATTTTTATGGAAAAGAGTTTTTCGGGTTTAGATATCATTTTAAGGTAGGTAAATTCATAATAGGTAAGTCTTATTCCCAATGCTAAAGATTTTTTCGAAAAATAAAGATTTTCACGCTCGAGTTCTGTTGGCATTCGGTCATTCGGGGGCGAGGATCATGCGTCAAGCCAATATCAGGGTTTAACTCATGATAGCAGGAGGAACCGTGAGGTTTTAGTTGACATAAATCTCCGTACTACACAGACGAAGAGAATTTATGAGGATTTCCCCACGAAACGTAGTACTATTAAGTATTCTGTGCCACGAAAGAGGTCTGGATTTTCCGAGATTTTTTTTATTTATTCTTTCTTTTCTTATAAAGACGTTGCCGCACTGTAGGAATTTCTTCTGTATTATGGGTGCGTGGGTAGCCTGTAGGGTGTGCGGGCAAGAATAACATCCACCCACTTCATCCCGAGGGTGTCGTAGAAGGCAATTAAAGGAAAATTCGGAAGTCGAGCAGCAGTGACTTCCGTACACTTAACAACCTTACTGCGATCCCCAAGACGCCTGCCAAGTGTGGGGACTATGGCAAACTCCCCCCTTCCCCCTCGTTGGGGAAGGCCTTTGCTCAACAGTGGACATTTTCCGGCTGATGATCATGGGTGCGTTCACAAACATATATATAATCTTACATATACAAACAGCCAGACCCGGAACAACTATCTGTACGCCAAACAAATATTTGTTCCGTGCGGGAATCGAACCTGCGTCACGCTCCGCAGCAGCCAATCAATCAACAACTGCCCCAACCGTGTCGTCAAATAAAAAAAAAAGCTTGTATCAACTTTATGCTGATCTAACTTGCTGACTTACAAATTCCTGTAAATTTTTGCCATTTCACTTAAAAACAATTCCTATTTTTTTTCTGTGGGCAACTTTTCGTGTATAATCGTAAGCCTCCCGCATATATGTGCTGGCTTCTGCTTTTGACATGCATGACGTCGTAGCTTCACATATTTTATGGCAACACTCTCGTTACGGTAAATTGTCGTGTTTGCTTTATTGATCGAGTGATGTGATGCTGGAAGGAAGGGTAATGGAATTTGGCATGTAGGTGTGACGAAATATTTAACCGTCTAGGAGTTTTTTTCAGTGTTGCCTTTTTGAGATACTTCGACATTTTACGTTCTGGAGTAAAGGAGGTGTTTTTTTTCGGCTAAATTACTATTAAAATTCCTTCCAATAAATTGTATTTTTAGCAGTATTTAAAATTCTTTAATATTGAAATAAAAGGATATGAAAAAACACTACCTTGCAACGTAACTGCGTTCAAAGAACGTTCATGACAGCGTTGACGGCTGTCAAACTACCTATTCCATCTGTCAATATTACATCAATGTTCAATAAACCATGAAGCTGTAGATTAAATATCTTCATGCATTAAACCCACCCTTTCGAGATCGGTTGTCTGACAAGGACGGGGATCTATAATATTGACAATTAGCTGTTTCGTACATTTCGACCGGTAAGATTTGACGAGACCGCACTTTTGTATGGAACTTGGACTTTGGCGTATAGTTTGTGACACGTTGTACGGTCTTCCTAATTCCACTATGTCTAATTCAAAACCCAATTTATTTACTCTATAGCAGTATTTTGAGACCCAAACTTGGACAGCGTTCAAAATTTTCTCAATCTATTAAGCAAGAAGAGCACCTATAAAGATAAACAAGTAATTGAATTGCTTTAAGAATAATCCAGTATTATCTGTGTCAGAAGCAGTATGTATGGCATTCTCAACATTATGGTAATGTAATGTTGACAGACTGGGGAACTGCGACGTAATTATATGTTTATTGCACTTTACTCGTTACAAGTACGCACTTAAGTACTTCTAAGTAAATAGGTTAGGGTAACTAAGTGCTTTGTTTAAGTATTTATGTTGCATATAAGTAGAGTTATTTTTAAAACACAAATAAACTTGTATACCTGTATAAACTTGTTTAAACTCAAAAACTGCTGAACAGATTTTAATGCGATTTTCACCAATACACAAAGAGATTCATGAGGAAGGTGTATAATTTGTTAAGGTTTTGTATACATTGCTAGTTAAATGTAAATAACAAAACAAATATATTTATATGTATGTCTATAGGTGTCTATCAACATAATTATTGTACCAATTGTGAGGACCATCTTTTTCTACTAGGACACACATAAGAATCCACTAGTTTTAGAGATACAGAAACCTCTTGTTATTTAAAAATAAACTAATTTTGTTAACAAATTACGCTTTGATTTTACAAAAACGCAATGAATATCAAACATGGTACCGATAAGGTATCAGCTGAGCTAATTATGTTAATTTGAAACTGTGACTTTGACCTTCAATTTCATCCAGAGTTACACATCCATGGTCGAGCGCTTGAACTTGTCCTTCAAGGCAGTCTCCGATTGAGGCGATGCCAATCTGGTCAGGTTCAATGCAGCTAAGACCCAGGCTTGTCTTTTCTCTGCCAAGAAGAGGCCTTTCCATCTGGCCCCTACTTTCCGACATGTATCCGTTCCGATCACTGACCATCTTGAGCTTCTTGGCGCTACTTTGACGTCGAATCTTAACTTTGGGTCATTCATTGAATCCAAGGCCCAAACAGCTGCCAAAAAGCTGGGAGTCCTCGCAAAGGTGCGAAAGTACTTCACGTCGGAACAGCTGCTTAACTTATATCAAGCACAAGTGCATGGAGTACTGTTTGCACCTTTGGGATGGATCAGCAAAATACCAACTGGAGGCGTTGGAAGTTATTGATAGACGTGCCAAGAGGCTCTCACAACGACTCCCTGGTTAGGGCTAAGCTCCAGAGCCTTGAACATCGCCGCACCGTTGCTAGCCTATTGGACTTTTATCGGGTACATTTCGGAGAGTGTGCTTTGGAATTGCAAAATTTAATTCCCCATCCCCATTCCATCATCAGTCGAGCAGAAATACGGCGAAACGTCACTACTATATGGTTGAAGTTCCACGGTCTCGAACCAAGCGCTTTGATTCCAGATTTATTGTGCGAACTGCCAGACTGTGGAATTCGCTGCCCGCCTCTCTGTTCCCTGATAAGTATAATCTGGGCATCTTCAAGGCACGAGTCAACCGGTTCATCCTAGGCAAGCGTGTTCCTGCTTAGGCCGCATCATCACTTAAGATCAGGTGAATTGCGGTCAAACGCAAGCATATTAGATAAAAAAAAAATATGTGCAGAAAAAGTATCCACTGGGGATACTTAGGTTTGCCCTAGAAGAAAAAAAATATCCTAGCAATTTGTTTAAACATCAGTCATTAATTACCAGTCCTACTATATAATGTGCCTTTCAGCATTCTATTCCAAACTGAACCAGCAAACTAAAAGGAAGCATATAAGTTTTATAGGTGCAGTAGAAACACCACTAAAGGAGTTTATCGGTTGGATTGATGGCGGTTTTGCAGCCACACCGCGCTGTAGACGGTGTAAAGAATTGCAAGGATTAAGTGGCAGCTACGAGTAGCTGTAAGAAACTGTTACTTGCCAGGCTTAGAAAGAAGGGAATTTTGTACTTTTCAAGCGCTCAAACCTTCTATAGCGACATTCATTTGAAACAAAATAGTCTATCCAAATTAATAAAATTGAAGTGTCTGGTGTGTAATGTCAAACTAACAGCTTTTTAATAAATGCATATGAAAGTATATACGGTACTTACGTCAAAATATTAAATTTTTGTCTGTCTGTGTATTTGCTCAGGCTAATCTCTGAAACGGCTGAACCGATTTTGACAGGACTTTCACTGGCAAATAGCTAATGTTCTAAGGAGTAACTTAAGCTACATTTATTTTAGAGAAAAATAGAGATCCGCGAAAAATAATTAAATCCTCGCTAAAAATAATGTCGCAGGCAATAACTAGTTAATAGTAGAGCCTACATAATATTCATGACATAACATATTCAGTTAGGTTAATTTAGTTGGTCGAGTATCACTGGCCGGCCTTACGGAATTCCTTTACAGGAATGTCCTGAGTTTAGTCAAGTTATGTTAAGGACGGTTGTTGGCATATATACACGGAATCGTTAAACGATTTGCTCGGTTGGAGTCGCACGTAATAAGGTCGGGGCTACTTTGTGTATTGAAAAATATAAGGATTCAATAGGCTTGGCTATGGTGCCAGATCAAAAATGAGAAAGCTTACTAGATTTTTTTATGACGCATCTTTACATTAAATTAAAAAAAAAACATTAGATTAAAATCCTACAAACACAGTTCGCTTCAGTGTTTACTATGTAGGTATACTGTCTATCAAACTGAGTACCTAACATTGCTCAAAAATAATTACTGGGAAACGACTTTTATTTAAGCGTCAAAATTCACTGTTTATGTTATCGCGCGGTGTTACACACGCAAAACATAGGCTGCTTGTAACAGTATAGGGGTACCTAGTGGGCATGGGTAGTGGGGGTACTTAGAGTTTAGCTTCCTATTATATATTTGCTACTTCTTGGAACTTTGACCTTCAAATATCTCTGCATCCAGAAAGTTTTAAGGTAAAACAAAAAGGCAGAACAAAAAAAACAACGCAATTATGGGAAAAAACATGTACATTCGGCTGCACTAAGTGTACTTTTACACCTGTGAAACCACCACCACCTGTAATGTTTGCCAAGACTGTAGTTGGCCCTACCTACTTTGATAAGACCCACGCGCACGGTACTGTAAACGTTGCATGCATATAGAAAGCTGGTCGAAAACATTTTGAATTCGTTCTGATAAGTATTTTGAATTTAGAAGCGTTAGGCTTATTTTTATATCAAGGCAATGTTTTGGCCGGTCTCTCTCGGAGTTAACGTTGACTGATGAATATAGTAATTTCATTCGGTTTCCCTCTTTGATTTGTAAGAACCTTTGACTCTCAGTACACCATAGCATATACCAGAACATATAAAGATCCGGTACCATAAGACCTCAGCACGGTCTGAAGTCTTACAGTACTATGAACATGACTATGACGGCGTCAGCGACGGCCGAGCCATAGCGCCGTCATCGTTTGGTCATTCATTCGCCGTCATTGTAGAATAACAATATTCAATGCAGTAGGTACAAACTAACCCTATACTTTATTAAATGTGATCGTAAAATACAATTCAGAAAGGTAAACCGACAGTTTCGTTCTAGAGGAGCGTTCTGGTTGGTGTCTCGAGCAAAAGTGAGCTTAGAATGGTTCCCATTCTCCAACACGACTCTGTCCACGTGCCGCCATTGCATCTGACAACTGACGTCATGGCGTTTACCGCTTCGTCTTTACTACAGTAATCAACTGAGTAACTAATTCATTAAACAAAATCGTTTTCCACGACAACTATATTAAGTTTACATAACAACATTTACCTCTTTGCGTGTTTACGAGCCGCGAAAATTTCCCTCTAACCAGTGCGTCAGAAAATTTAGTTACGGTACCTACCATCCTTAAACGGATTAGCTGGAGCAAATACCTGTACAAGGTGTTCCGGCCTGCCGATATGTTAACGTTTGAGGTTTACATGCAGGTAAAATATTCAGTCTTGTTTAATTTATTAATGCCGAGGGTGCAGTTACTGGAGTCGCGCCGCAACGTCAATTTCAAGGCGTTTGTGGTGCGAGTACCGAATTGTTTCCTGCCCCTCGTCATGCAAGAAGACTTTTGGCCGCAGGACGTGGTGTTCCGTCGCTTCCGCGGACAAGTGCCACAGGACAGCACACAGTCAACTTAGTGCAATTTTGTGAAGTGCTACTAACATAGTCTTAAGTCGTTTCTATTAACACAAGGTTGAAATTATAAAATATGTATAAGGTATTTATCTATGGGCCTATGCAGCCTGAAATAAATGAATTATTATTATTATTATTCTCATTTATTTATTTTATTTACATATTGTATTATATTTTTAAATATTAGTAAAAAAAAACATAAAAACATTTAAAAATATAAAAAATAGTAGCCCACCGGTATCGGGAATAGGGTCCAAGCTACCGGTGGTCAGGGCTCCTGAGAAAGGAATCTCCTGACTATACGCGCCGTGTCCAGGAGAACCGCTTTCTGTATCAAGCCCTTGATCCAGCTGCCCAACGAGAGCCTCCTTAGGTGTTGGTCGAGGCTCTTGGAAATGAGTCCATTGGCCGTAACGACTATCGGCACAATGACTGCTGTATTCACATCCCACATGTCGACAACCTCGCGAGCCAAGTCAAGATACTTAATTTGTTTATCTTTCTCGGTTTTCACGAGGTTCTCGTCATGCGGAACCGCTATATCAGCAATCATTGCGCGACGCTCTAATCGATCTATCACCACTATGTCAGGCTTATTGGCAACAATAGTCCTGTCAGTGATGATAGATCGATCCCAATACAATGTGATGTTGCCATTTTCGAGAACTGGGTCGGGCACATACCTGTAGTACGTTACTTCCGATTCCACAAGCCTGTATTTTAGAGCAAGTTGCTGGTGGATAATCCTAGCTACAAGGTTGTGTCTATGCAAGTAGTCTCCGTTAGCCAGACGAGAGCACCCAGAGATAATGTGTCGAATTGATTCTCCCGGCCGGTGGCATGCCCGACAAATGTCAACCGTGCCGTCCTTCACAATATACTTCCGGTAGTTGTTCGTCATCATAACTTCGTCCATAATCGCACAGACAAAACCTTCGGTTTCCCCAAAGAGGTCACCGAATCGCAGCCAGGATACGGACGCCAAGAAGTCTACATCAGGCCCATATAGAGCCCGGTAGAAGCGCCCGTGAAGCTCCTTGCTCTACCATACCTTCTTACGGTCATTAGTATCTAGTACTACAGGTTTGCGCCAGTTCTCGTTCGCTAAGGAGAGCGGGGTGAGGCCCTTGTCCACTGAGACCACATCTCGATGCATCCCCACGTCGGCTTTAAAGAAGTACTCCCTGAGACTGCATACCTCACGGTTGTGCAGGGACTTAGCATTAAGAAAGCCTCGACCTCCGCACTTCCGTGGGGATATACAGTCTCATTACCGATGACCGTGGGTGATGCATCCGATTTGCGGTCAGCAATGTACGGACCCTCCTATCCAGGGCGTCAAGTTCCGTCTGAGTCCACTTGAGTATGCCGAAAGAGTACATCAAAACCCATCCGTTGAAGGCGCGCACCTTGTTTCCGCCTGATAAAAGACTATTCAACACTTTATTCAGGCGGCCAAAGAAGCGCTCCTTCAGCGATTGTTTCATGTCGGTAGCATTGATGCCTAACGCTTCCGACATACCCAAGTATTTGTAGGTTTCGGTTGAAGAGAGGGATCTAAGGTGCATGGAATCCGAGAGTTGTGTGCCCACGGATTCCACAATCTCCCCTCGTTTCACATGCATGACTGCACATTTGTCCACACCAAATTCCATCCTGATGGCGCTACTGAACGTTTCTGTTACTTTCAGTAGCTCCATCAGTCGCAAATTGTTGGGGGCAAAGAGTTTCAGATCATCCATGTAAAGGAGGTGAGATATAACCTGACCTCCTCTTCTCAGCCGATAGCCCAGACCTGAACCCTCCAGCAACGCGCTTAGAGGGTTCAAGGCTAAACAAAACCACAGTGGATTCAGACTATCGCCCTGAAATATACCTCGCTCGATCCTTATCGGTTCGCTATTCTCCCGGATCTGCCGACATCCTGGATAGCGAAGGACCGTCTTCCATTGCCCCATACATGACATCAAGAAGGTGCGCAGAGTTGTATCAATTTTATACAACTCTAACACCCTCATGAGCCATGTATGTGGCACAGAATCATAGGCCTTCTTATAGTCTATCCAGCATGTCGACAGATCCCTTCGGGAACGACGAACCTGCTGGTTAATGGCCATATCAATGAGGAGGAGCTCCTTAGTACCACGAGACCCGTTCCTACATCCATTTTGAGAGGCAGACATGATAGAATTTTTGTCAATATGTTCGTTAATTTTTGCTCTCAAAATGGATGTAAGAACTTTATAGACCGTTGGTAGACAAGTAATCGGTCTATAATTTTTGGGTTCCGTAGTACCACCGGATTTATGGAGCAGGTGGGTTATTCCAGTTGTTAAGAATTGGGGCAACGATCCTGACTCTAAGGCTGACTGGAACTGAGACGCCAAGCGAGTGTGCGATCTTTTAAACCATTTTATCCAAAAGTTGTGCAGCCCGTCCGGCCCTGGAGATTTCCAGTTAGGTAACGGACGGACTGCACGAGCTACATCTTGGGGGCTGATGGTAATTGCCCCCATTTCTTGTATTGGATCACACGCTCGCTCAACCTCGCGAGTCCAATCGCCCTCAGTGTGACTGACAGGCACTGACCAGATGCTGCGCCAAAATGAACACATGGCATCATCATCCGGCAGGCGCGCATCAGCCACACCTTGGTCCGGTCGTTCCCAAGTCCTGTACACCCACCTCTCATCACTCTGGAATATGCGATTCTGAGTGTACCGCTCCACCCGCCGCTTGTACCGTCGAATACGGTTTGCCCATGCACAGATCTTCTGCTTCAGGAAGTCGATACGCTCTGTGATGCAGGATAAATAATCTCGAGGACTAATATCAGTCCCCGAGAATGCCCGCCTCACAAAGCGCATCACTCTAGGGCGAGTATTGCCCTCCCTGAAGCAGATTAGTTTGCCGATGAGTGCTCTAGCCTCACCAATACGACGCTCAATCCTGCACTGCCATGCTGGTACAGCTGGCTTTGGTCGTGCAGCTCTGTCACAGTTGGGAAATTTGACATGAGCTACACGACATGCCGCTACAGCCGCGCAGTACAAGATCGAGTGGGTATCGGCGAGGTCTTCGCTGTTGTCAAAACAGTTTGACAGCTGCGAATCTAAAGCACACACCAGCGCCTGGTTTTTCTTGTGCATGGGCAAACGGGGTAATCGTGGTCTTAATTCAGGCGGTGTAGAGCGATACTCTCGGAACGCATCCTCCAAAGCACTCCTCAATTGAATATTGCACTGGGAACTCACGGATATAGCCTCACCATTATCCTCTTCACCACCGTCGTCAGGTCGCGGTGAAGCACTGGGTAAATCTTGGGATTGTACCGCGACCGCAACCAGTGGCAAAGCAGACGTGACGTGGCTACTCCGTGATTCAAGGCGTAGTCGATCAAGTACTGCGTCGTCCAGCATATGATTACGCTGGATGGCCCGCACCTGATCCGACAATCGCTGCGCCGACACGTTGACAGCTGGCTCAAGCACCTGAAACAGAGAGAGCATCCGACCACGGTACGCAGTCAAGTTACTTCCCCCCTCTGTAGCCCCAAAGTATGAGCGCATGACACTTTCATTAATAGACTGCGTCCATCTCATGCGCTGCACACTTCCACCGAGAGCGGGGACCCTATCAGAGACCGGTGGGTCTCGAGGCCCCAAGCTGTCCGGCGGCCGGCGTCGTCCCCGCCGACGCACAGGTGGTGGCGTCGTCGGCGGAGAGAAGTACTCGTCGCTCGAGCTCGACGCAACTGCCGAGGCCGGTGTCACAGCACTTACGTTGGGGCTGGGTTCCGGCGGCGGCGAGGCGGAGCTGAGCGACAGGTCCGGAGAAGTTGGGCGTGCTCGGCGTGCTGATCTCAATATCATCTTGTCATCGTTTTTTTGTCCGTTTTTTGTAAATCGTGTTTATAATCATTCTTCATTTTTCTTCATTTTATTCATATATTATATTATTATTATAATTTTTCTTCATTTTATCATGTATTATTATTATTATTATTATTATACTTTATGTATCTCGGGACCCAGAGGTCCCGGGCCTTTGTAAGGCGTACGAGGAGCCGAAGCCAACTCGCAGAGGCCCCTTAGGTAGCTTTATATGAAATATATTATTAATTTATTAATACGAGGCATGCCTTTTAAGTTTTGTCGTTTGAAGAAAAAAACACAACTAGAACCTTATAGTACTTTTTATTGTTTTTCAAAGTATTCACCACGTAGCTTAATACACTTTTCCATTCGCTCAAACCAGTTATTATGACATTTATTCCACTCTGAAGTGGGGGTGTTCAAAATGGCTGACTTGAAAGCGTCGACTGCTTCTTCACCAGACTGTAACCTTTGACCACGAAGACTTTTCTTAATTTTTCTTAATTTAAAGGAATCGTTAGGGCTTAGGTCAGGACTGTATGGAGGATGTTCAAGAATTTCTCTTTTTCCTGCTTCAAATACTCAATTGTTTGACGAGCGCTGTGTGAGCTTGCGTTGTCGTGGTGCAGGATGATGCGTCGCTTTGAGTTAGATTTTCGAAGTTCGGCGATGACTTGTGGTAAACAAACTATGGTATACCACTCTGCGTTAACCGTTCTACGATCTTCAAGTGCAATAGTCTGGCCGGTTTTTCTAACGAACGTGGCCACCATCTTCTTTGAAGTGCTTCGAGAACGAACAACTTTAGTCGGCTTTGGCTCGTCTTGAAAGACCCAGATTGTAGATTGTTGTTTGGAATCAGGATCGTAGGCATAGATCGAAGATTCGTCACCACTGATGATGTCGTAGACGTGATTTGACTCTCCTCGGTTGAACCTTTGCAGAGTTTTCTTACACCATCTGACGCGGGCCGCCCTGTGATCGTCGGAAAGCAGATGCGGTATCCAACGGCCAACTAGCTTTCTCACACCAAGCGCTTCATGCAAGATCTTCTGAATGATTGTCCCTGAGATGCCTAATAGATCCTCTATCTCTAGATACGTCACATGACGATCTTCGAGAATTAGTTGTCTCACAGCAATGATGTTATCTTCAGTGAAGGCGGATTTTGGGACTTTCGCGAGATTTGTCACTAACACTAGTATGTCCACGCTGGAATTCTAAATACCAGCGTTCGACAGTCCGCAGACATGGGACTTCATCACTGAACACAGATGTTAGCTCTTCAAAACACTGAAGCCGTGTCAGGCCTCTTCTAAAGTTGTAGAAAATTATTGCACGAACATTTTCCTTAGAAAGATTCATTTTCGTACGTAACCTCATAGATTCCAATCGACGCTGTGACTTAATACTTTCAACTGTTTTGAGATTCAAAATTTAAACACATTCGAATATAGAACAGTTCCAAATTCAAAATTGCCGGGAAATATGGAAACAACAGAACTTAAAAGGCATGTCTAGTATCTACAGTAACACTGAGTATTGATTATTTTAGCGTTGGTCCCATAGATAGATAGTTGAAATCACTTGTTTTGCAACAACAACAACCTGGGAGTCTTTAAGTCAAAAGTGAATAGGTTACTTCTAGGCAAGCGTGCTCCATCTTAGACCGCATCATCGCTTCCCATCAGGTGAGATAGTGGTCAAACGTATGCCTACCAATATAGATAAAAAAAAACGACGAATTGGGATTTCTTATCGAATTGGGTTTTTTTTTTTTAACGCGATAAACTCCGGAACTTCTGGTACCTATGATTCTAAAAATTCTTCCACCAATAGGAAGCTACGTTATTCTCGAGTGCTAGAGGCTATTTTACTGTAAAAATGGCGGATGTGTAAAAAAATTAACGCGGGCGAGGTCGCGGTCAAAAGATAGTATGAATTAAAGTTCTGGTGACGAATAACTCGCAAAGTTGTTCGTTCTCATAAGAACTGATCATCTGCCACAAACATAGTCTACCTAGCTACTCTGACAGACCCCTCCGCCCACCCCAGGGCGGAGGACATCCATGAGGATTTTCCACCCCGTACCAAAAAAAAAAAAAAAAAAAAAAAAAAAAAAAAAAAAAAAAAAAAAAAAAAAAAAAAAAAAAAAAAAATTCCAGCTCAACTGGATGCAGCTGAATACCAGTGTTGAGAATACATGTAGGGACTGCCTATCGGACCTCTACAACCCAGTTACTGGTTAACACGATACCCCTTGGTAAGACTGTATGTCAGAATTTTTGACTTCTGACTACCCATAACAACTATCAAAGATCTACAAAAGACAGCAAAGACCAACAAAGTTACGTGCGTTTCAAGATTTGGAGAAGTCTCGGAATTAAATGTCTGCAATGGTCACCCATCCAGGAACCAACCGTGGCAAGTATATAACCCGAAGTGAATGTATGTGATGTGAATGTAGGTGAATGAAGTGAATGTATGACCGATGGTTCTGTACGGCTTTTCTTAAATTGTGTACAATATTTTACTTGCCATATTTGATGGACTGTGAATAATCTATCCGTTATATTATACTTAGGGCCTCTTTCACCACCCTCAAGTAAAGTGTCGAGTAAGCTAACCGCCCTTTAAAGTCACCCGTAACATCATGTGCGAGTTTCACGACGTTCGAGTAACACTAATCATAAGATTAACTGACCCGTATCTTACTTGCCAGGACATCTGCCGATTAGCGTGCTTACTTGACGGTTCAAGTGTCCGTTGTCATTTTGTGTAGGTACTTATCGGATAACATCAACGATTATTATAAAATATATTAATGAAAATGGATTTATTTGGACTTGATTTATCATCAATTTACTCGAACATTTTAAAATTTACTAGAATTAGAACATTGTACGATGCAATGAGTGCCTGGGAGTCGTGTTTTTAAATTCTGTGTTGATTATTTTACGGCCCTAGATGAACCTGTTTTTTTTTTTGCTAGATTTCGTCTATCGAAGTAGAAGTACTTACCTAACTTTATTAAAACAAAATATAAGGGTGTGTAAATGTCAAAATGTCGCAAGGGATATCAAAAGTTTGCACTTCTATCTTTTTTAATTTTATTCATGGTAATAAAAAAAACAACTTGAGAGGTGTCAAGGGACACCCGGATGGAACGAAGTTCCTTTCGATTAATTAGTGAAGGAATTGTAATAAAATTTTATTTTTTTTAAGTTATAATAATATTTTTTTTATTATTAACAAATATAATGTAATTAAAAGACAATTTAATTAAACGTGCCCGTTTATGTATCGAGCGAAATGGACTCCATATTGAGCAGTTGCTTCGATACAGGGAAGTGTAAATTTTATACCTAATAGGTAAGTTTTTTAATTAAGCCAAAGTTGATTAAAACTGTGTTTGTGAATAGCTCTAATTTATTTAAATAGGTTACCTATAGCACCTATAGGTACCTACGCCTGCCTGCCTTTCTTTTTCTAGCAAAAGAGTACCTACTCACTTACCTACTTACAACTACAAATAATTCGCCAATGATAAAAGTAAGTACCCCTACCTACCTAGGTACCCACCTAAGCTCCCACTGGCTTAATTTAAACCAAAACATTTTAATCAAATAAAAAAATAGTATAAAAAAAAACGACGAATTGGGATTTCTTATCGAATTGGGTTTTTTTTTTTTTTAACGCGATAAACTCCGGAACTTCTGGTACCTATGATTCTAAAAATTCTTCCACCAATAGGAAGCTACGTTATTCTCGAGTGCTAGAGGCTATTTTACTGTAAAAATGGCGGATGTGTAAAAAAATTAACGCGGGCGAGGTCGCGGTCAAAAGATAGTATGAATTAAAGTTCTGGTGACGAATAACTCGCAAAGTTGTTCGTTCTCATAAGAACTGATCATCTGCCACAAACATAGTCTACCTAGCTTAGGTCTGCCTACCCTTTCCCAACTATGTTGGTATCGGTTTCCAGCTCAACTGGATGCAGCTGAATACCAGTGTTGAGAATACATGTAGGGACTGCCTATCGGACCTCTACAACCCAGTTACTGGTTAACACGATACCCCTTGGTAAGACTGTATGTCAGAATTTTTGACTTCTGACTACCCATAACAACTATCAAAGATCTACAAAAGACAGCAAAGACCAACAAAGTTACGTGCGTTTCAAGATTTGGAGAAGTCTCGGAATTAAATGTCTGCAATGGTCACCCATCCAGGAACCAACCGTGGCAAGTATATAACCCGAAGTGAATGTATGTGATGTGAATGTAGGTGAATGAAGTGAATGTATGACCGATGGTTCTGTACGGCTTTTCTTAAATTGTGTACAATATTTTACTTGCCATATTTGATGGACTGTGAATAATCTACTCGTTATATTATACTTAGGGCCTCTTTCACCACCCTCAAGTAAAGTGTCGAGTAAGCTAACCGCCCTTTAAAGTCACCCGTAACATCATGTGCGAGTTTCACGACGTTCGAGTAACACTAATCATAAGATTAACTGACCCGTATCTTACTTGCCAGGACATCTGCCGATTAGCGTGCTTACTTGACGGTTCAAGTGTCCGTTGTCATTTTGTGTAGGTACTTATCGGATAACATCAACGATTATTATAAAATATATTAATGAAAATGGATTTATTTGGACTTGATTTATCATCAATTTACTCGAACATTTTAAAATTTACTAGAATTAGAACATTGTACGATGCAATGAGTGCCTGGGAGTCGTGTTTTTAAATTCTGTGTTGATTATTTTACGGCCCTAGATGAACCTGTTTTTTTTTTTGCTAGATTTCGTCTATCGAAGTAGAAGTACTTACCTAACTTTATTAAAACAAAATATAAGGGTGTGTAAATGTCAAAATGTCGCAAGGGATATCAAAAGTTTGCACTTCTATCTTTTTTAATTTTATTCATGGTAATAAAAAAAACAACTTGAGAGGTGTCAAGGGACACCCGGATGGAACGAAGTTCCTTTCGATTAATTAGTGAAGGAATTGTAATAAAATTTTTTTTTTTTTAAGTTATAATAATATTTTTTTTATTATTAACAAATATAATGTAATTAAAAGACAATTTAATTAAACGTGCCCGTTTATGTATCGAGCGAAATGGACTCCATATTGAGCAGTTGCTTCGATACAGGGAAGTGTAAATTTTATACCTAATAGGTAAGTTTTTTAATTAAGCCAAAGTTGATTAAAACTGTGTTTGTGAATAGCTCTAATTTATTTAAATAGGTTACCTATAGCACCTATAGGTACCTACGCCTGCCTGCCTTTCTTTTTCTAGCAAAAGAGTACCTACTCACTTACCTACTTACAACTACAAATAATTCGCCAATGATAAAAGTAAGTACCCCTACCTACCTAGGTACCCACCTAAGCTCCCACTGGCTTAATTTAAACCAAAACATTTTAATCAAATAAAAAAAAATATTATTGTCGCTAGTAAAACCTAGAGAAAAGTACTCTGTGACCTAGAGCGATAAGGTGCAGTGGTTACCTACTGACGACCGCGACCGATAGAAAGCTCATGATTACCAAACCCAAACTTTCAATAGGTACCTACTAAACAAAACATAGAAGTAGGTACAGTAACTACCTACCTACCTAACCTACGTATTCTATGGCTTAATTATCGACTTAAAATTTACACTCGTTTTCACAATCCACACAGTCTCACAGTGAAAGGTGGATTTATCTCGTAGGTCGTTATTATCGGAATTATCACGCAATGAACTAAACATATCGCCGTAGGTACCTAGTTCAAAGAGTTCGCCGCGCCGCCTTTAAATACATAAACATATTCTACGAAAAGCGAATTCGGACTTTATTTTGTAAACGTAAACGGTTAAAAATTGAAATTTTACCAAACTAGGTATGATAAAATTATTCTGAGAAACGTATAGGCTGGTGCCCGACCGGACAATAGGAGCTATGTGCAACCGAATTTCACGGTTAATGTGTAAAAATAAGGTTTTAATTCGCTCCAAAGGAGCTATGTGCAACCGAATTTCACGGTTAATGTGTAAAAATAAGGTTTTAATTCGCTTTTCTTCTGTTCGAATTGTCTGCGTTTGTGAAGTAATAAAAATAGCAAAAATAAGGTTTTAATTCGCTCCAATATTTTCATAGAAAAGCCGCCATTCAACTAATAATGAACTCTATTTGACAGTTCCAACGATTCAATTTAGCTTATTATAGCATGTCGTGACAACTTTTCGTAAGAATTTTTTCCGTCTAGCCCCCTTTCACAACGCGCGATAAGGAACTTCGTTCCAAAAATATACGTAAGTAAAGTAACAAATAAAAATCACACGCTTTCCAAACCAGACACAAAAACACCACGAGACAATTGACAATATCTGTTAACAACGTTTGGCAAGTAACATTGCCGTATTATTGAACGAATGCAACGTATGATTTGTTATTTCATTCACTTAACCAGTAAGTTGTTACTCGAAGCTTAGTTTTCGTTTGTTCGCTGAAATTGACAAAAGATACTCGTAACTTTTACTTGACAAGTAACGTTAACTGGGAAGTAACTAATCAACGCTTTACTTGGAGATGGTGAAATACGCCCTTAGTCTGGCCATAAATACTGTTACAATTAAAAATAAGAAAGATATTACATTTGAATTTGGAATCTGTCATTTTTATACGATTGTTCATTGAGTTTTCTAATAATATTTTGGCGCCAATACATTGTACAATATTTTGCGATATTAAAATGGAGTGGGGTGAGAAAGAGAACCGAATAGCTGTGATTGCATTACACAAAGTTGGTATGGAGCCAAATGCAATTTTTAAAACTCTCCATACGCTTGGTATTAGTCAAATGTTTGTGTACCGGGCTATTAATAGGTACAATGAGACCTCCTTTTTTTGTGACAGAAAAAGGTCTGGCCGTCCACGTAGTGTTCGTACGAAAAAGGTGGTCAAAGCAGTAAGGGAAAGAATTCGAAGAAATCCTGTCCGAAAGCAACAGATTTTATCTCGGGAGATGAAGATAGCACCCAGAACCATGTCGCGTATTTTAAAAGATGACTTAGGACTTGCAGCCTATAAAAGACGCACTAGTCATTTTTTAACTGATAATTTAAAAAAGAATAGGGTGGTAAAATCGAAACAACTACTGAAGAGGTACGCAAAGGCTGGTCACAGAAAAATTTTGCTTACGGATGAGAAAATCTTTACAATTGAGCAACATTTTAACAAACAAAATGACCGTATTTATGCTTAAAGCTCTAAGGAAGCTTCCCAATTAGTCGACAGAGTGCAACGTGGGCATTATCCAACTTCAGTGATGGTTTCTGTGGGGTGTTAGCTATGAAGGAGTGACTGAGCCATATTTTTGTGAAAAAGGTATCAAAACATCGGCACAAGTGTATCAAGATACCATTCTTGAGAAGGTACTTAAGCCCCTTAACAACACCATGATCAATAACCAAGTATGGTCCTTCCAACAAGACTCGGCGCCGGGTCATAAAGCTCGGTCCACGCAGACTTGGTTGGAAGTGAACGTTTCGGACTTCATCAGTGCTGAAGACTGGCCGTCGTCTAGTCCCTATCTTAATCCGCTGGATTATGATTTATGGTCAGTTTTAGAGAGTACGGCTTGCTCTAAACGCCATGATAATTTGGAGTCCCTTAAACAATCCATACGATTGGCAGTGAAGAATTTTCTCATGGAAAAAGTGCGTGCTTCTATTGATAACTGGCCTCAACGTATAAAGGACTGTATTGCAGCCAATGGAGACCACTTCGAATAAGCTTTTTATATTTTAAATTGTTTTATATTTATGTATTAAACTAACACACTGTAAAAGTAATAAATGTTATTTGCAATAAAAAAACAATTTTTTTCTTCGTGACAATATTTATGGCAAGACTAGGTACATATTATACGAGACCACGCTGTGATAACCTGAAAACAAACTATCTACAGGTTGTTGTTATTATAGCCGAGGTAAATGAAATGGAAGTTATTTGGGTTGACCCAGTTATAAAGTCGAGTTGGCTATGTGGGTTGTGGTTAGGTACTACATTGTGTGGACCTGTCCGGTGTCTAGGTACAAACAATTATTAGGTGGGTAGCAAGTACAAACACCATAAGAGATAAGTATCCAGGTCGTCGGAAATAGTTTAATTAAATCATTGTTGACTGTTTTTCGTGGGATTGCCCCGTGGGGTGTCCGGGCTAGAATAGCACACATCCATATCATCCCGAGGGTGTCGTAGAAGGCGACTAGACTAGACTAGACTAATGGAAAATCTGGAAGTCAGGCAGCAACGGCTTCCGTGTACTTAACAACTCTACTACGATCCCCAAGATGCCTGTCCAGCGTGAGGATTATGGCAACCACCTTTCCCCCCTTCTAGGCGGAGGCCTTTGTTCAACAGTGGACGTCTTTCGAACTGTTTTTTCTCATATCATTTTATTTTATTCAAAAACATCTATCGGTGTCCAAGAAAACATGAATATAACGCCCTGGTTATTTAAACCTTTTGGTGACTGTACCGATCCATATATTTGTGAGTGATGTTACTAAACATAATGTTTGTGTTTAGATTATTGACGTATTCTGACAGTCTGTTCGACTGAAAAAGTGAGAATATAGTTTTAGGTATCCTTTCAAAACATGAGGCTTTTAAAAGGTAGTTTGTACAAACAGAAAAATGGAGCCGACATAACACTATAGAGACTGGCTGGTTGAGTACTATTCAACCTAGTTTAAAAAGTTTATTACCTACGAGATAATCTTTGTTCTAAATTAGAAAAAAAGGACTTGATAGTCCGCTAAGAGGTCCGACCAAACGTTTTAGCTTCATCATCTGCCTAGACTTTTCCCAAATTTGTTCGGCGGTTCGGGTCAGCTTTCAGTCTAACCGGACGCAGCTAAATGACAGTGTTTTACATGGAGCGACCGCAACTGACTGACGGGTCTCGGTATGTAATGTATGGTCACCCATTCAGGGCTGGGCGATTGGCGTGTGGTGGGTTCGAATCCCGCAAAGAACCAAATATTTATATGGACTGCAGGTGGTTGTTACGAGTATTATTGCTAGTCTAGTGTAAGTGAATTTAAATGTTTGTAAACGCATCTATTTACACAGGAGATTAAATACGCATTTTATAACAATCTAACAACTACTCATAGATACCACTTAATTCCTCTCTGTACCACTTGACCGGAACTATTATGCAAAAGAGCTCGAGGCTGCATTATGACACGGCGACCTAAAGCGGCCATTCGTGCATTATCCGCTTAATTAAACAAGTACGTATAGTTTATGAGCTGGGCACATTTACGAGAACACTAGTCGACCGTTAAAACCATAATTTAATTATTCCAACTCTACTACCCGCTTTAGGGATTGGTAACGGTTGGGCTATTTTGGTTAACCGGTTTTAAGCAAAAACCGAAATCAGGCGTGTAGATTGTATTCTCGGGGGGCAAATATTGTTTGTCATGGTGGTGGTGTTGTTTGGTTAATATACACATACATACTTTATTATTCTAAATGTGAAAGTAGGTACCTCTGTCTGTTACCCTTTTACGTCGAAATGGCAAAATCAATTATGATGAAATTTGGTATGAAAGGACAGGCTACATAGGTGTTTAATCCGCAACTTCGGCTCATCTGCAAAAGCTTGTTCAATATAATTTCGTGTTACCCCGGAGGAGCTCGTACGATCGTCAAGGTTAAGCTACACTTGCCGCGGTTGGTCTGTGGATGGGTGCCCATCCATTTCATACCGAGTTCCTTCCATGCCTCGGAAAGCACGTAAAGTCGTTGGTCCCGGCTGTCATTCGTAGATCTTTGGCAGTCGTTATGGATAGTCAGAAGCCAGTAAGTCTGACAATCAGTCTTACCAATGGGTACCCAGTAACTGGGTTGTGGAGGTCAGATAGGCAGTCGCTGCATGTAAACGTATGTAATGTATTCAGCTGCAACCGGTTAGACTGGTAGCCGAAACGCTAAGCAGAACTCGTGTTTAGTCGGATGTGTAAACAGGATAAATTCGTATGAATATTATTTAGAAGTACTGATCAAAATGCCAATTTTCTTAATTACAAACGTTTGAATTCTAGTCGTCATCACATTTCAGCGACAATCGATATCTAAAACCTACAAACAGATTGAGGCTGAAAATGACGACGTCAATGCGAACGTCGAAGTTCCTAAAGGTTACTAGAACTGTCCCAATACTCGGACAAAGTACTGATAATTATGAGCTTAAATGAAATATTTTTAAATATTTTTGTTTGCAAATATGGATGATACAAGACATGGTGACATAAAGGTAATAACCATACATAATAGCCATATTTAACTAGAAGGCATGCAAAAATACACAATACACCGGATATGCTAAGTACATACATAATTAAAATATTAACAATATCAACTATTAATATTAAGATTGATAAATTAACTAAAATTACAACTCAATTATAAAATTCTTCAATAGTATCAATTCTTTTGCTTCTTCTTCTGCGGTCAATTTATTCAGGTTATTTCGTTTTGAAATTATAGAGATCAATGAAATGTCATATTTTTCTTATTTCGAAACATAAAAATAATCAAGAAATTCCTTTCACCAGTAAAAATCCGTCACACTATAAATTATTTACTTAACTTTTATTTAGCACAGTTTTAAATGAACTTTCATTTAATAGTGATGATAAAATTAAAAAGAAAGAAAATGGTTTCATTAAAAACTGTTTTCATTAACTTTACAAAATCTGACATGCATTTTAATGTCCGAATTTTTGTTAAAATGAAGCGGAGAGAAACATAACGAAGCAAGCCAACACCCGAAACCCGAAATCGCTTCGTGGTCAGCATTGCATAATTTACTCTTTTGTGCATTAACGCAATATTGTACCTACGTATTACTGGTATTTACTTAAACTCTACTACTTCAACCGATGTTGTGCTAAGTTATTTAAAATAAAATAAATATAGGCGTTGTTTATCTCTGCTTAAACCTCATCTATGTAATAAAAATGTATCGTTGTTGTGTAAAACTCGAGAACGGTCGGACGGATTTGGCTAATTTTGGTCTTAAATTTTTGTGGAAGTCCAGGGAAGGTTTATACGGTGAGAAAATTAAAAAAATCAATTGACAGGACAACATCTGTCGGGTCAGCTTTAATGGATAATATATATTATCCAAATTAAATTAATTATATGATTTGATTTGAATTATATAATGCAATTGTCCTTCAGGTTTCATAGAGTACTAGTATTAGCATAGGTCATCAAAATATCGAGACGTTCCAAAACTACGACGCCACCTGGCGTCACTAGTTCCACGAACCACGTTGCACGCCCGTCATCACATTCAATATTTTCGATCAGAAATTCGATTATGACGCGTACCTTCCCAGTTTTATCATCGAGTCGTCGGATATTGACGGTGACTTTATGGAATAACTTTACGTGCAATTTGGATTTTTGTAGATGGATTTATAGCTTGAGAATTATGGATGCTCAAGTGTTTTATGATTCTGTCGTCGGTATTTTTTATTTGAGTTTAATTTCGTTAAGTGTGTTTTGTTTTTTTTGTATGGTTGCAGATAACTTTTTATTGGTGTAATAATCTGTTTATTTCTTTTGGATACTGCGTCATATTTTTTAATTTGTGTACGCATCCGCAAGTTAACAAAGAAAACATAATCAAATACAAAAAATATTTTCCCTCAGAGGAAGACAGTTTTAAAAATAAAAAGTATCGTTTAGAAAAATGGCAGCTACCAGATGTCTGGCTGGCTATAATAACAGCAATTTATGGTAGCGAAGGGAAAGTCACGTTTAGTAGTAGACGTTTTCCGGCTGGGAACACTGACGAAGATGATGTCATAACATTGTATGAAACATTGTAAGTAGAGAGTTGCTTCATTTATAGCGCTGAATTCCTGTTCAGAGTGTCGGTAAGTTATATTTGTATATGGAATTTGCTAGCTCACCAAGGCATAACACACTGTCTAATTTACCCAATGGAATATTAACCTTAATCTTTTGCTATAAAGTAAAAAATCTATCAAATAAATTTGACAGATTTTTATAGCCTGATGTGCTGGCGTACGTGTGTATTTACGACACGGTTGGCGCAGTGGCTGAGTGATTGGCTGGTGAGCGGCATGTCACGGGTTCGATTCAAATGAACTAATGTTTTTTTTTTTGAATTGCCTACAGATAGTTATTCCGAACCTGGCTGTTTGTATGCGAGTTGATATGTTTGTAAAAGGACTCACGATATTTTTAATGTTTTTTTAAGAATGAAAGATAGAAAAGATCTAAAGGTAGTGTACAAATATTAAGAGTACCAACCTGATATCACCTTTTTGAAGGGCAACTTCTTCGAATACTATTTTCACACGTTCCTTTGGTCTGAAAAAAATGAAAATTTATAAAGTGGTGAATCTTGGAAAGCTCAAAAGAGATAAGTTCATATTATAAAAATAATACAGGTAGGTGATTGCCGTAATAAGAATACGATTACATATTGGTGTCCTCTATCGTATCGCGAATTTCCCTGAAAAGCAATCGAAGTGATAGGTAATAACAAATATATCTCGACTGCGTGTTTCGAGTTTCAACTAACCCACTTGAACATAGGCTAAGTAATGGTGCTTTACCAGCCTTATCAACTAAGGCTACCTAGACTGAGAAAGTACTAATAACATTATGTAAGGGGCATGTCTCACCACCACCGTTTTGATTAAATTACTTGGCAGACAATTTCTTACAAATTCTGTTCCATTTTTGAATATTCAGAAGGTTAATTCCCATAATTAAAAACGTCTAAAATCTAGTCTATGGAAGGTAGAGGTGAGGCGCACCGTCTTTGTGTATCAAAAGTGTCCGTTAAAATGTGTTAAATAAAGGTGGCGCTACAATTGCGACCGGGTAAAATTTTTCTAACTCTGCATTTAAGTACTTCAAGCCGTCTACAGCTGCTACATTAATAATAATAATAATATACATTCATACCACACCCTGTGCCTACGCTAGCGTCATTTTATCGGGGTTTGGAACTGTTATTTACTGCATAAAGTTGTGACACTTTTTAAACTTTCCCCCCATATTTGACAGTTCTCTTAACGTCTACCCTTCATAATCTAGTCGAAATCTCATCTCAGAGACAGCTAATGTCAAAAACTTGTCAAAAATGTATGTACGTACAGACGCCAGCACATCAAGCCATACCAAACTTTCAAATTTTCCCAATTGAATATGAACCTCAGTCTTTTGTTATAACGTTGAAATTCTATCAAAGAAATTTGACAGATTGGTGTAGCTTGATGTGCTAACCTCTATACATTAAGTAGAGATCATTTTATTTGATTGAGACTGAGCTATAAGAATGCAAATGTTTTTTGAAAATACGGGAATCGCTCCCTTTTGGTTTAAGGGTTCATAGAGAGATGATGAAACAGACCTTAAATCAAATTTAGGTACAGATGCCAGCACATCAAGTCATACCAAACTGTCAAATGTTCCCAGTTGAATATAAACCTTAGCCTTTTGTAATAAAATTGAAAATCTATCAAATAAATTTTACAGTAATGTGCTGGCCTATGGCCTACATAAACTGTACTGCTATTTTTATTTCCTTTCATGTCTTACCTGGCGTGAAAATGATAGGAACACCGCACATTGTTGGGGTAGATGGACGGGTACCGGGGGCTGTACAATCGGCCGTGTGTCGGACGGCTGCCGGACCGGCTGAACTGGAAGTCGCATTCCGTGCCGGGTACGTGGACGCCGTCTGTGTCGAATATACCTGCAGAAGAAAATAAAACAAATGAAAACACTTCATCATCATTTGGCAGCCTTTTCCAAACTATGTTGGGGTTGGCTTCCAGTCTTACTGGATGCAGTTGAATACCAGTGTTTTACATGGAGCGACTGCCTATCGGACCACCACAACCAAGTCACTGGGTAACACGATAGCCCTTTGTAATACTAGGTGTCAGAGTTTCTGGCTTCTGACTACCCATAACGACTGCCAAAAATCTACGAATGACAGCCGCGGTCAACGGCTTTACAAGCTTTCTGAGGCATGGAGGGTACCCATCCACAGACCGACCGCAGCAAGCGTAGCTTAACCTTGACTTGGCGGCTTTTACTTGGCCACGAGCTCCTCCACAAATAAGAACATCGTATGTGCCAGAAATTATGATTCGATATTATGGACTTAAAGTACCAGGCAACAGAGTTTATTTTGTTTCTGCCTCATTGGTTTTATATGAGCCAAAAAGTTTGCGTATAATACGATAAGCTATGTGATTTTGTCACCCCAAAAATCGGGTTGTTCGGCCTCGAATTTGAATTTAGAAGGAAATCAGCCGCAAAACTTCATTACCATAGAGATAGACGATTCCACTGGAAGCTTATTCAATTTAACCGGTTGTCGAACCCTTGACAAGAGATTTGATTGGCTGTTTTTTTATGTATGCTAATGATTTGATATTGTATTTACTGGTCAGTGACTTTCACGATCTGAATTTTTATTTACTACTAGCTTTTGCCCGTGCATTCATCTTCAAGAATTAGGTCAGTTCACCGTCGTAGCTCTCAGAATATGCAAGTTGAAGTGACAATGGGCAGGCTACATTACTCGAAGAACCGATAACCGATGGGAAGGAAAGGTTCTCGAGTGGAAGACGCAACGTTGGTAGGCCTCCCACCAGATGGACCAACGACAACATCAAGGTCGCAGCTCGTTGTGGCGTTCTATGGGGAGGCCTTAGTTCAACAGTGGACGTCTTTCGGCTGATGATGATGATGATGAATTGCCATTATTGTTCCGTTGTAAAGTTAAAGGATGTTGTTATGTCATGTACATCTCCGTCTTTCTTAAAGCCCGGTTTCCACCGCGAGCGGAGCGAACCCATTAAGGACTCCATTTAACTCGTAAGAGTAAACTGCATGCATGTGTTTCCACCAACAAAGAGTCGAGCGGAAAAGACTCAGCGGGCAAAAAGAGTAAAAATGAGCTCGCTTCATCATTTCTCTTTTTAACCCCCGACGTAAAAACGACGGGGTGTTATAAGTTTGACGTGTCTGTGTGTGTGTGTGTGTGTGTGTGTGTGTGTGTGTGTCTGTCTGTGGCATCGTAGCTCCCGAACGGATGAACCGATTTTGTTTTTGATTTTTTTTTTTGAAAGGTGAATTAGTCGGGAGTGTTCTTAGCTATGTTTGATGAAAATCGGTCCAAGATGGCCGCCGCTACAAAATAGCTAATCACATATTTTTTCACAACTCCATCAATATGGGTATCAAATGAAAGGGCTTCACTAGTAGAATACTTTACACTATGATAAATTTCAAAGCCAAGATGACCGGCCCCACAAAATGGCGAATTATATATACCAAACGCATTCTCAGGGTGATATCTTTAATATCAAAAAAGATCCATGTGACGAAATACAACTTTAGACGTATCTTCAACTTCTCAAAACCAGACTAAATTACATTTAAAAACTTTCAAATAAAAATTAAATTAAAAATTTAAAAAACCCCCAACGCAAAACATAAAAGCAATTATTTAAAAAGTAAAAAATAATATCTTTTGTTGAGTCATCAAATGTTTGTTCGTTGAAATGGCGCTATAATATTGCGGCGGGGTACCGCTAAGTCAGCAATAGCTAAATAGGTAAAATAGTGAACTCATGGATTTGCAATGAGATTTGACTTACGCGGTACCCCGCCGCGACATTATAGCGCCATTTCAACGAACAAACATTTGATGACTCAACAAAAGATATTATTTTTTACTTTTTAAATAATTGCTTTTATGTTTTGCGTTGGGGGTTTTTTAAATTTTTAATTTAATTTTGCGGTAGGAATCGGACGACTGAACTCTTCCTTGGTGGAAACGCAAACCTATTTCATGAAAACGAAGTCCGTTCCGCTTAGTCATTTTTGGCTCTTACTTCCTTACTTACTTACTCTATCGCGGGCTTTAGCACTTTAAAAATGATGGCTTTTAAAAACGTGAACAAAAATAAACACTACAATATCAAAATCAACTACAAACAACAGCAGTTACTAATGCAGCAATGTTTGTTTCCCATCCACGTTCTTAACTTCAGCAAGTAATCTTTATTCATTTCATTGTAACATTTTACCGTCCCTCCCCGCTATAAAACCTCCTTTAGTAATATTAAATTATGGCCATCCAGTCGTTCCCTCTGTTAATATACTCGGAGGCACGTCTAACTGCTAACATAACACTTGGCTTGAGCTTTAATAAGCGTGTATGTACGAAAATATCTGAAAAAAAATGTCAAGGCAACCTACTTAGTCTGAAGTGATGATACGAGGTGGATTGTGCCTCGGATATTTGGAAGAGTAGGTAAGTAAAAAGTTAAACTTAGTGCCATGTTGATTAGGAAGAACAATGTAGAATGGCTGTTTATTATTTCACGGAAAAACGGTAAAGAAGATTTTTTTTTTTTACTGTAAACTTTAGATACGTATATACCTACTGTGATCATTCTGCAATCATCAAATAAAAATGCTAGTGTTTGGTGGTTCCAACTACTTATAACAGAATTACTGTCTGTTTTATTACTTGTTAACTAAACTCAAAAGAGAAAAGATTTAAAAATTATTTTACCAATAGGAAGCAACGTTATCTCTGAGTGCTGTAGCACACCTACGACACTCCATACAAACGAAACGATTTAATTACCTACACTACTACCAAAATAACAGTATGTACAAACACGTGCGCGTGTGCGCGTGTCTACGCACACACAAAACTAAAAACAGTTTCGAGAGCGAGTTCGACGCGGGAAGAGGTGAGGAATAGTGTTTCGGAAGGAGGCGGGGCGTGTCGCTACTGTACGGTAGTACTAATATTATATATACTGTGACTGTAGGCTAAATATTTACTATGAAAAAATTTGGAATCCGTAAGAAAGGTAACGCGAAGGAAGTCGTGGGCAAAGTGCTAGTATTGCAATAATAGTTCAACTAATCCTCATCTGTAGGTCGATTCTGTAAAATTCAAACAACAACTCGCATCTCACATCGCTATTCACTTTCACTTCGCATAAGGTTCAATATGACCTTGTATATTTAACACTTTGAATCGGGTTCGAGCGCGAAGTGAGCGTCGAACTGACGGGGAAATTACCTTACAGAATGCCACTTCTTACGTCATCTCATACTTTATCTGTCAAAATCTCCCTGTCAATTTAGTTCAACTCGCTGACACGCTCGCAAGGGTGGCGCTAGTGTAAATTCGAATTATCAACCGAGTTTTTAGGATGCCAATCAAGAAACTCACAGCGCATTCAGATTCGAAGTTGCTGATGAATGAGGTAATCACACCCCTGATTACAAAACCCGCCGGTCAGTCGTACGAACTGACTGTCAAGTCCCCATTGTTCAATTTTCGAACAGTTTTCAACTCATCAAACAAAATATGGTGTAATATGGCTAAACCAGCAAGTCTTCCTAGTATTAGTAAAAAAAAAGTTACGAAAGACTGGCATCCTAACGCAAAGTACAGCCAGGGTTTAAATAAAAATAATCTCATAACCGCGCCAAGCAAAATTGGTACTTACGTCCTTTGAGACATCCTACAATTTATAGGCTACGTTTTGTGAAACAGCTAAACAGAAGCTTTTAAAAGATTTACAAATAAGCCTTGGTTTGTTTAAAGAATACCGTGGGTATCGTCGTAAAAGCTTTCTTGACAATAATGTATCCAGGGTTGACACCTACCTACGTATTAGATCAGGCAAGTAGCTTCAACTTCCTGACTAAAGCCCCATTTACACGGTGCAATTTAGTTGCGTGTAAGATGCAATAAATTGAAGTAACAATGAAAGTTGCACCATCTAAACAGTGTTTAGACAATGTAAGTAATTGATTGCTTCAATTGAATTGTATGCAACAGGCAAGAAACTTGTATCATGTAAATGGGGCTTAACTGTCCGACTCTTTGACAGTTCTAAAGTGTTTTTAAACGGTTTTATTGTAATAAATGCTTTGACTTTGAATAGTTTGAAATTTTGAATCTGTAATTTTTAAGTCTAGTTAAATAAAAAGACAATTTTGCTATTTAGTTCAACTTTTAACTTTTGACGCTAACAATGTGACAAAACTATCTTATACCTGACAAGTTTTTCAAAAATCCATTTAGTAAAATTCTTTTTACTTGGAGTTTCCTTTCAATATAAGGTATGTGCACACACGCGCGTCGGATTAGGCATGTCACGCAGTAGCTTATTCACTCAGGAACCACGCCTTATCGAATATTGAGTTCGAATGTGTGTACTTACCTTATTTATTACTTCTCTGAACAAAGAGGTGAATTACAATTTACGATCGCAGTATCGTCGAAGAAATTCAACATTTTGTATTTATGTGTATCGGAAAAGCAATTCCCTTAATCAAATAATAGTAGGTTGATTTCTTCTAGTTTTATGTAAAAAATAATTATGATATATCATCAAGTTTTTAAATAAGCAGGTAGAATTTGGCTTAATTAATCGATCTTGTAGCATCCGTCTATAAATTCACAGAATACCGAAGAAAATGGAAGATGAACTATAGGATGAACTTATTATTATTGTTAGTATTTTTTGCTTACTGATAAATGTTTACTAAATGTAACAAATAAGTACTTTTATTTTGCTGTCTGCAGTTCTATTCTATAGAAATCTGCCTCGATGATGTGAGCTAGACATATTTTATTGTAATTTTGTGATGTGAATATTGTAGCACAAAAATCCCTTGGTGAATTTAAGTAAGTGAGTATCCCTAGCATTAGGTGAATTGACAGCTCACTTACCTAGAAACACCCAGGGAATTTAATACAGAATTTGACTGCAAACCGCGAAATTAATGTATAATTATGTCCTACAGTATTCACACTACGGCAACAATTAAGTAAAATATGTCCAAAATTAAACAAATTGCACAAACATGAAACTCGAACCATCCAAAACTTTCACTGCAGCGTTCCCAGAACGGCATTATTTGTCACAGTCTGAGCGAAATTCATGAAAATTTTAATAACAACTGGCAGCAGCCCTTTCTGGGAGTTCGTCACTGTGTTTTCAACGACACTCTCTAGGGTTTAATGTATGTCTGTTTATGTACGTCCCTAAGGCGCCATTGACATGTCAAAAAAATTAGCTTTGTGGATGTTTTGGCGTACAGATTTTATTCAAATATTGATTTCTCAATGTTTAAAGAAAATACATGTGAGAACGCCTTATTCGCCATTTTGAGTTTTAGTTTACTTAATATTTAGAACAGAGATACCAACTTAATGGAACTAATAATTTATTTGTAAAAGTAATCTCTTTGTCGTGTTTTGTTTGGACGTTTAGGCTTGTTGACGACAGATAACTTAGGTAGACTGTATGAAACGCATACTGTTTTGGCGACCATTTTGTGCAATTTGATATTTCAAGGTGGCAGCTTTTTTATAGTTTGGGCCCATCCATAGACGCAAGTCAATTGTCTTTGTTATAACAATGAACGTTCTATAAAAGAAAAGTCAATTTTTAGATGGATCAATGTACTCGTATTGTCTTCCTGATCACATAACGTAACTGATTGATTACACATAATATAAAAATACAACATAAATCCACACCAAAACAGCTCAACTAACAAAGAAATAAAAACTTACCAAGTACTTATTTACTGTTTGAAAGAAGTAATAGGTTTGAAAGTTCAATACAATTCGAAGTAGCTGCCAGAATACATTATGTCTACCTTCATCACACCAGAGCCAATAAAATATATTAAAAGGATGGTTGGTATTGAAGTTTTCGATAAAAGAGACTTTCTCAAATCGTATTAAGGTGGTAATAATATATTATATTGGTTAAAGTTACTTTAGGATTTCAAACAGAAGATGGTGTTCAAATGAAAATCCATACTAATAATAAAGAGCTTGTTTGTATGTTTGAACGTACTATTCTCCGGAATTTCTGGTCCGATTCTGTAAATCTACGTTTTTTCTGGAGATCATTAAAATGCAATTTTGATCGTTATTTATAAGAAAAATAATTGGATCTAGTTGACCCTTCCAAAAGGTAGTATCGCATGGAGAATAATGGTCTGGAAACTCTATAAAGACGATATACCTAAAATAAACACCACTATAAGTATTACACTTAGGGTGGGTTGTTTGAAAGAGTCTGTTAAAGTTACATAAGGACGGTTAAAAGTTACTATGACGTGAGATGTTTAACGTAGGTTAAATGTAACGGGTTGTTTCATGACATAAAAATCCGTCAGTCAAAGTTATTCAAAAAGAGATTCCATAATATTTTGATATTACACGTAGCTGTTTGACAACACAAAATTACGTTGACTGGTCGGCTAAAGTAATAGTAACTTTTTTACGTACGATTTTGTGAAACAACCCATTTATTTTTGGATTTGACGATAGTTAGCACAATTTTTTACTATTACCGGTCAGTAATGCATAGTTGAAGCAACCCGCCCTTAGTATATTATTTGTGGGCCAGCCACATCTTCCGCATATCAAACAGATCATGGGCCAACACAACCACAATGTACTCCCTGAAAACGTCCAGCGACATCGAGGTAGACCTAGGCGAAGATGGCGGAATAAGCTTGACGCTTACAGGAGTGATTGGTCCACACTAGCTCTGGACAGAGAGGGTTGGAAAGAAGAAAGGGAGGCCTTAGCCCTGCTGGAACAATACAAGCTAAATAAATAATAAACTACTACAAAACAATGAGAGCTAAAGGATCATGGCAGGATTTGTACAAAAAAATAAAGAAGTTTAGAGAAGTTGAAATTCTAATTCTTATATTCTTGGGTACCTAAAGAGTATCTATAATATTTTTAAAACCCCGCAATAAGAATGGATGTTAAAAGTGAATAGTTTAAAGAAAAGCTCAAACAAAACGGCGACTGACAGCCACAGTGACACTGACATTGCATCGTTTTATGGGAAATAATGTCACAAATAATTATTTTTTTGTCACATCACTTGTCTGTCAATTTGATCTCACTTGTCACTTTCTTTTTTTATAAACACAAAACGGGCAATGAGATGAAACGAAAAAGTATTATTTTCATTTTGAAAAATTTTAATTATGCGGAGGTTTAAAAATATGGTAATATACTCCTGGTAATGTTTTCTCCACATTGGAAAATATTTTAAACCCTCTAAATCATTTTTATTTTTCATACAAATCAATGTATGTATCTCGCCATGATTTTTTATTATGTGTGTGTGACGCGATCCACATTTTCCTGTAGATAATATTTATAGTAGAATACAGCATAATAAATTTTTCTCGTAACAATAAGCTCACACGATAAATCAGGAACAGAATAAAATAAAGAAGAAGAAAAGAAATAAAAATCAAATACTTCAACATGAAAAATTATCGGCGGCCGAAACGAACCCCATCAGGCAGATGTCTAGATATCGGCGGATTTGTAACTTTAGGCGCGAAATAACTCACTTTGACAAATGACTGATGTAGACGAATTGGGTTTTGGATGCTAACCGAGAAAAAAATCCAGGAAAGTTGTTCTTTTGAATTATTTTGAAGTTAGATTTTGGGACACTATTTCATTGGTATTAAGTATCGCCGTTTGTAATTTAATTATTTTATTTTTTGATTTATATTTTATTGTTTTTTTGTTGTCTTTTTATTTTATTTTAATTATTTTTCAAAGGTTAAGCTACGCTAGCCGCGGTCGTTCTGTGGATGGGTGACCATCCCTTTCATACCGAGTTCCCTCTGTGCCTCGGAAAGCACGTAAAGTCGTTGGTCTCGGCTGTCATTTGTAGATCTTTGGCAGTCGTTATGGGTAGTCAAAAGCCAGAAAGTCAGACAACCAGTCTTACCAATGGGTATCGTGTTACCCAGTGACTGGGTTGTGGAGGTCCGATAGGCAGTCACTCCATGTAAAACACTGGTATTCGCTGCAACCGGTTAGACTGGTAGCCGACCCCAATATAGTTGGGAAAAGGCTAGGCAGATGATGAAAATGAATTATGTATGGAACAAAATTATTTGATTTTCGAAACTAAGTCTTATACTAGCTTGTGCTCGCCACTTCATCTGCATGGAATTCAGAATTTTATCTCACCGAATAGAAACAATATTATCTATGTTAGATGCACGTGTGTCAAAGAATCATGGCGAGATCCGTACATTTGTATGAACAAAAAAAAAAATTTTTGAGGATTAAAAATATTTTCCAATGTAAAGAATACATTATCAGGAGTAGATTGATATACTTACCATATTTTTAAACCCCCGCATAATTGAAATATTACGAAATGAAAATAACACTTTTTCGTTTCACCTCGATGCCCATTTTGTGTTTATAAAAAAAAGAAAGTGACAAGCGACGTTAATGGATCTTTGAAGTGTTCCCTGACAGAGTGTACACGCAGTGCCGCGAACAGAGAGAGATGGAGAAGTCTCGTAAACCCGTTGGTCCTGGCTGTTATTCGTAGATCTTTGACAGTCGTTATGGATGGCAGACAAGTTATGTGACAAGTGTGTGGAAAAAATAATCATTATTTGTGACATTATTTTCCTTCAAATGATGCAATTTCAGTGTAAGATCTGCGAAACGGTGATTGTCAGTGTCGCTAATGACCTTTCATTAAACTATTCACTTTTTTGTTTGCGGGGTTTTAAAAATATTGTAAATGCCTGAAGATGCTCTTTATGTACCCAAGAGTATAGGAAAGAGAATTTCAACTTCTCGAAACATCTTTATTTTTTGTACAAATCCAGCCACGATTCTTTCAGCTAATGCTATTCAGCCATTTAATCGTGAAAGACTAACCTCTACCCATCTATCCTCGTCAAAAACTTTTGCGCTACTGAGAAATGTTTAGTTGAAAAAACCCAATAACACTGCCCGACCTGCGAATCGAATCCCGAATTCCATGTTCAGCAGTCGCGCTTATGACTACGAGATAAACGACCAACAACGCACAACAACTCTTGATAATATTAGTGTAAATAAAGGCAAAGGTAGTTGTAACCTAAATTGTTTAAATATAAATATATGTGGAGACATTTCACACATGGCCATCTGACCCCAAACTAGGGATAGGTGTCAGATAGCTGATATACATACACAAATACATTTTTAAATACAAACATATGTAGATAAACAACACCCAGACACAAGGCAAACACAAGTGCTCATCACACAAATATTTACCCTGGGTGGGAATCGAACCCGCAACACGCTGCGCAGCAGTCGATCGCTCAACCACTGCGCCAACTGTGTCGTCTAACCTAATGTTTTAAGTATTTTAGAACTATAAACCATTAATAGTTAAGTATTTCTCACCACTCCGTGTCCCAAGAGATCGTGCGCCCTCTATCGAAAGAGGCTCACAAGTCACAAGAGCCCTCGGTGCATCACTTTTGTGAGAGTTCTACAAGAAGTACAAAAATAAAACTCAAAGAAAAGATTCCGTACATGGTTGGAGCACTGCGATTTGTTCAAAATGTATAAGGTAAGTGTCTGTGAAGAGTGAACAAAGTGCATAAAGTCCGTTTGAGTAAACAGCTATAGACTGAGATCCTTAAGTTGCCAGACCCACGTCATTTTAGCACGACTGGAATGAGGGTAGATAGAGGAGTATGTTGTTTAGAAGCTATGCGTAACTACTTGCTAGCTTCAATGCTGGGTCCTTTTATATATTCTGATAGACTTGCGTTTCGCCGCAACTCACCTAAACTTGTGAAGTGATAATGAGGCCTAAGGTAGAGCAAGGTTACCTAGGATGAACCAGTTCACTCGTGCCTTGAAGATACCCAGATTATATTAAGAGAGAAGCGGGGATTGAATTTCACAGTCTGGCATGGAGATGGAGGAATTAAGTTGTGCAAGTCCAAATAGTATAATCAGTCACTAGTAAAATTAAAAAAAAAAATGTATCTAACTAATTGAATTTGTCAACCGACTTTAAATGCTGTCTGCAGGGTTTAAAGGAACCTAATCAAACCGAACCTCGGGGTGCCCCTGACCTCGGAGTGTAGATGGTACCTAGTTCTAGCCGCTATAATGACCACCTGCAGCCTGTGGGCAGTCTATACTCAGAATATAAATATGTACATATATATATTTGACTCTTTTTTTATACACTGCTCAGGCTCACATACTGATTCATTGTTTGTTAAAATATAAGGAGTGGTCGTCTACTGTTTCAACATTAATTGTAATATGTAATATGTGAACACTGTGTATCTATGTACATATAACTTAGTCTGTCATTCCTTAATCTGTGATACTTTGTACACACTTTCAAATACCTAGTGTTTTTATGCAAGGTACATCGTATTCACGTATAATTATATAATTCCTGTAAATGCAAATATTGTTAACATCGTTTTTAAAAGAGTAAGTATGGAGTTTCTTGCCCATTCTTCTCCATACAAAACTACCTTTTGGAATGGGCACCTAGAATCAATTTTTTTTTCTCATTTGACGTTCAAAAGTGCCTTATAATGGTCTAATTGAAATAAATGATTTGACTTTGACTTTGACTTTGAAAGCGTACAGTGCCCTGCTGGTACAGTCAACAGCAAAAGTAGATGATCAAAATCAGAAATTCAATACTAATGAACGGAGTTCGCGTCAGTACCGTGTGGCGTCGAAGTGATTCAAAAGTATGTGTGTGACAATCACATACTTTGAATAAATAACCTAGTAATAAATTATATAAATTAGTGTTAGTAAATTAGTATTGAATTTCTGATTTTGATCATCAACTTTTGCTGTTGACTGTACAATACAATAATGCGCTTAGAACGATGTTGCGGCTGCCCCGCTACTGTAGTGCATCGCGTATGTTTGCGGAGGCGCGCATCGATTGCTTCTACGCTACTCTGCGCAAGCGGTGCGCGTCAATGCTGAACAGAGTGCGAGCTAGTCGCAACAGCGTTTTAGGTATGATAGCCAGTAGGCTTGACTGTCTGTACATGAATCGATGTATTAATGCTCACATGAGTATTGATACCTCGATCCGTGGGTCAGGCAGGGGGCGAATAGGTTAAGGTTGTATGATACATATGTGTTACTAACATTAGTTATAAGTTATTGTACTACTAACAAATTGGATCTTGGTTATCTTAAATAAAAGGTTATTATTATAATGAAGGCTAAACCTAGTTCTAATCGAAGATAAGTAGGTTACATCTAAGTTTAACCGCATGTGGCCGGTTGCACCTAACACTAAATATATCGGCCCTTTGGCTATTAGCCGTCACATATGCATATTTAGATTGTCTAAAGTTCATAAATCTTTTATGGGGTTCTGTGTTAAGTGCTATAACAAAATTCCTAGTGATATATTGCAACTAAATGAATGAAAATTTAAAACATATGTTAAAAGTACACTCTGTAAACAAGCGTATTACAGTATAGAGGATAATATCCATGATAAGAATGCTTGGAAACATGCTGGTCCGGGCTCCATAGGACAATCTACAGTCTAGACAAAATCAAACCGATTGCTAATTGAAACTACTTAATTTATACTACGTATATACATTATATTTAATTCTTGCTTTGGGTCACACACTGGTTCATTGGTTCATAGTTTGTTGAAATGTATGAAATGGTTGTCTACTTTTACAATAATTGTAAATAATAATATGTGAACACTATGTATCTATGTATACAACTACACATACTTCAATATAGTGTTTTTATGCAAGGTCCATCGTATTCACGTATAGTTATATAACTGTAAACTGTACATGCAAAATATTGTAAACATTTATTTTTAAAACAGTAAGTATGGAGTTTCTTGCCCATTCTTCTCCATACGAAACTACCTTTTGGAATGGGCAACTAGAATGAATCAACTTTATATTTTTTTATTATGACGTTCAAAAGTGCCTTTTTAATGGTCTAATTGAAATAAATGATTTGACTTTGACTTGACTTTGACTTTATGCACTAGTACTGTAAGCCAATGTGCAATGATAGGTGTATAATAAAATATGCTGTTATTTTACTTCATTGAATAAATAAATGAAGAGCTTTAGATGGCGATAAATGCGGTGACTAAAATTAAACTCGAATTAATCTTCGTTTTAGAAATACTCTTATTTTATATGGAAATAATTCCTTGACAATTTTCTTGTGTATCACATCGTTAAAAGGGTTTGTTGCAATGTCGAAAATTGAATATGATTATTAAATACGAGCTTCTTAGTGCTTCACCTACTATGGCACCTTCCTATCCAAACTATGGCTACTTCTTTTACTTGGAAAGAGGCATTTCATGTAGGTTTTGGATATTTACACGTTGAATCTTCAATAAATCTTAGTGTACGGGCAGTTAAATTTATCCAAAAATTTACCTCTCCAATAAACGGTAACTAAAGATTCAATGCAATATTTCTTCTTCGAATCCGACCAGGTATTTCCGAAATCTACCCACTTAAGAGCCGACCAACATAAAATCGTGCACTGGAGTACTAAAAAAATGGGCCCTGGTGTAATGCCGACGATGTGCCGTCACACACGCCCAGCAGCATTTACAGTCGTGGGTAAATATGGTCACCTCACCTATAGTAGTAGAACGCATTGCTGCGCGGCGTCCCAACGCAATACTCAGCGGCGCGTGACGTTGCAACACCGCTTTTATAAACCTACAAATTTTATGAATAATGTCGGTATGTCCACATTTTTATTTAGCACAGACAGGATCAACGATATCAAGTTTCAGTTTGGGACTAAACTTTAAAACACGACTTTTCCATATTTCCGTCCCTATTGGTTTGCGCCACGCGTACGCTTTTATGTTAAAATATTTTTATCGTAACAGTATAAAAATCAGGACGCAAATAAACAATTTTCGCTACCCAAGAGAATTGACAGTGTCTAGAATTTTCTCTCGGTTCAAATAAAAATAGTTTTTCAATAAAGCCCAGAGTTTTAAGTTGAGTCGGGAGAGTTTTTCATTACTTTTTCAATATAGCAAGCAAGCGTTGACGGCGTCACTATCTGTGAACGAAAATACTGTGCAAAATTAAATGTTATGCAATAGTTTGACAACCGCTGCAGTGGTGAAATAATTTTAGGAGGTAACTGCGGTTGACCCGAACAAAATGGAATAGGCGAGTGACGTTCAAACTTCTCCAAACGATTCTGACGAGTTTGTCATTAACGAAATTATATTTGATGGAAATGAGACAATTTATTAAAAATATAACGATTCCATACAATTTATCGAAGTAAAAAGACGCTTAACAAAGACTAAGGTAGCTAGCACTTTTCATTGTTATTTTTTTTTTCATAGTCTAGAACAGAACAAAAAAAAAATCATTACTATCTAGAATCTAGACTATAACTACTGTCCCGACTATGTCGTGATGGCCCAGTGGTTAAGGCGCCCGCCATGATGTAAGTATAATACTTTCAGTGTAAGTATAATATACTTACTTCGTGGCGCCCGACTCTCAGGTACAGACAGCGTCATCAACTGCTTACCTAGTAAGATAGTAGTCCGAAGAAATTTTAAGGCACAAACAGCGAGACCCGGAAAACAATCGCGACACGCACGAGCGCAGCAGCCAATGCCTCGCCAGCAGCCAACCATGTCGTCAACATACCGTACATGTGGTGTGTCTTTTTACATACCGTTTTTTTTTTTTTACTATTCAATAGGCTTGCGTTTGACCGCAATTCACCTGATCGTATGTGATAATGCGGCCTAAGTTGGAACACGCTTGCCTAAGATGAACCGATTCACTCGTGCCTTAAAGATACCCAAATTATAATTATCAGGGAACAGAGAGGCGGGCAGGGAATTCCACAGTCTGGCAGTTCGCACAATAAATGTGGAGTCAAAGCGCTTGGTTCGAGACCGTGGAACTTCAACCATATAGCGGTGGCGCTTCGCCGTATCTCTGCTCGTCCGATGATGGAACGGGGATGGGGGAATTAAATTGTGCAATTCCAAAGCACACTCTCCGAAATGTACCCGATAAAAGACCGAAAGGCTAGCAACGGTGCGGCGATGTTCTAGGCTCTGGAGCTTAGCCCTAACCAGGGAGTCGTTGTTAATGAGCCTCTTGGCACGTCTATCGATGACTTCCAATGCCTCCAGTTGGTATTTTGCCGATCCATCCCAAAGGTGCGAACAGTACTCCATGCACGATCGAACTTGTGCTTGGTATAAGTTGTGCAGCTGTTCCGACGTGAAGTACTTTCGCACCTTTGCGAGGACTCCCAGCTTTTGCCGTGTGATCCATAGTGCAATTTATACGATTGAGCCGAAGTTGAAAAGTCACTGATTACTTTCCCACACATTCCAACCGCAACACAACAGCAGAAATAGACAAAGTGTAGAATTGAAAAAAGAACGGAACAATTTTCTACAATCCATAAGCAAAAGGATCACAGCGAGTGCACACCGGCAGCGTTGACACAGGTAGTGACGTAATGGAACACAAACACACCTGTGAGCCATGTTGAGACTCCAGAGTTCGAGATACTTCAACTTGTTTGCACCGATGCTCTCCAGATTATGACACGATTCCTCTTCCGTGACAAACTTAGGTGCACTGAGATTTACGATATAATAGGGAGCATGTTTAATTTGAAAAAAAATTGCTTTAATTTTTTTTTCAGATGTTCTTGATCGTAAACATTTTACATTATGTTTGTCTGCAGACCTACGTCATTTTAAGATGGCTAGAATGAGGGTAGATAGAGGAGTGAGAGTTCACAGTCCCTTAAGATCAGGATCTTTAACCAGTGCGTCCTTCCCGTTATGAGTTACGGAGCCGAAACGTGAACACTCACCGTGGGCCTGGTCCGCAAATTCAAGGAGAGAGGTATTTTCGGGGTTTCTCTAGTGGATAGAATTCGCAATGAAATCATTCGCCAGAGAACTAAAGTTACCGACATTGCGCGTCGAATTAGTACGCTTAAGTGGAGGTGGGCCGACCAAATCTTTACGCGGACAGACGGTAGATAGAGCAGACACGCTTTAGAGTGAAGACCGCGTTTGGGCAAGCGTAGTGTGGGACGCCCTGTGGCACGAAGAACCGAGGATTCAAAGAAGGTGGCTGGCAGCGGATAGATGCGGGTTGCCCAAGACCGGGTTGGTTGGCGATCTCTAGGGGAGGCCAACGTTCAGTAGTGGACGGCATATAGGCTGATATGCTGATGATGATTATTTTTGCAGTAGCTGCTTTTGTTAAATCAAATGGACCAATGACTCATTATCTGCCTAATCTTTGCCTAAGTATATTGGGGTCGGCTTCCAGTCTAACCGGATGCAGCTGAACACCAGTGTGCCACTGACTGCCTATCTGACCTCCATTACCCAGTTACCTACTGGGTAACACGATACGCTTTGGTATGACTGGTTGTCAGACCTTCTGGCTCCTGACAACCAATATCGAATTGTCAAAGATCTACGAATGACAGCAGCATGGACTAACAGCTTTATGTGCTTTCCGAGGCATGGGGGGGTCTCGATGTGAAATGTAAGGTCACCTATCCACGCACGGTCCGCGGCAAGCGTAGCATGACTATGATTGATTATTTAGCCACGAGCTTCTTAAAAGAACCCTTAAAATAACCATTAAAAACATCCTCAAGCACAAACTAATTAAAAAACTACTTCAGCAAATGAACCAATTCAATATCCGGTGCCTTTAAGTACCATTTTCAAAGAGAAAATGTAACTAGTCGGAAATTTCAAATTAAACCCAGTTTTAAAATCAAACACCTGTGTATGACTTGGTCTTAATTGAGAACCTTTCGCATCGTATCGACAATTTATTCAAGTAGAGCCACTTTCATATCGACGCAACACTAATTGCATTGGAAAATTTTCTGTTGCTATCGTATCGCTTTGATTTTATTATTAATTTAACCCACTGAAGGGTTCTGGGGATTTCTACTTCCATGATCTTTATGCTGTGTTGATGAAGACCAATTCATTAAAGCATTCGTTTGTTGAATGGCTTAATTAGACTTGTGCATTATTTGACTTTTGTAACGGTAAATAATAAACCATTATTTATTCTTTATACCTAAATAGCACAGCAGCAATAAAAATTACCACCACAGGACCATCCGTCCCTATTCAGAAAGGTGTCAAACAAGGAGACCCGGTGCCCCCTAAGCAGTTCCCTGCCACCCTTGAAGAGGTTTTTAAAACCCTATCTGATGCTTGAGCAGATAAAGGCGTTATCGTCGGTAAAGAAAGTTCGGCAGCTGAATTAGGTGAAATGTTGAGTGAATCTCGAGGCTCGCTCTCGAGATTATACTTCGGATGAACATGTCGAAGATCAAACTTATGACTCACAGCGTCCAACGGAAATTATACGTGGAAAATGTGGAAATTGCATATGTTCCAGAGTACATCTACCTATAGATTGAGAACAACGGATTATCTTACTGTGTTGCCGGGTTCGTCCGACTAGTTTCGATGGCATCATCATCATCATCATCAGCCTGAAGATGTCCGATGTTCGATTGCATACGGCCACCCTTCTCAAGGAGTTCCACAGGATGACACACCGCCCGTAGGCTAAATAGTCTCATTCCAGGTGAGACAGGAAAAAGAAGCTGCTAGGCGCACCGAAAATGCCTGGAAGAGCTATTGGTCGATGAAAGCTCTCATGAAAGGAGACCTTACAATTTACCATAAACGCAAATTGATGGACATGTGTATTTATTTATTTATTTATTTACACTTCATGCACAAAGGTACAAAGGCGGACTTAATGCCTTAGGCATTCTCTACCAGTCAAATTCTCCCTATCCTTACATACGGCGCTCAAACCTAGTCTTTAACTGTTCAGCTGCGGTTTAGGCTCGAGGTTTGTCAGCGAGCGATGGAGCGTAGCATCCTGGGAATCAGACTAACGGACCTCGTTAGGAATACAATACTGCGCTCCAAGACACAGATCGCCGACGGCACGCAAAAAGCAGCCAAGCTTAAATGGGACTGGGCCGGCCACATCCGCCGCATGTCGGACGTATCATGGGCTAAAGCAGCCACAATGTGGGTCCCGAAAAACATCCAGAGACATCGTGGTAGACCTAGGCGAAGATGGCGGGATGAGCTTGAAGCTTACAGGAGGGATTGGTCCATACTACCTCTGGACAGAGAGGGTTGGAATGGAGAAAGGGAGGCCTTTGCTTGCCCTGCTGTGTGGGACAATACCGACATAATAAAATAAAAATAATAAAAAAATAAAATATTCTTTATTCTTCTTATTCTTTTGAGATATTGTTGTTCCACTGTAGACATGGAGTCTACACAATCATCAGCTTAGTCTTCTCCCAACTATCCTGGGGTCAGTTTCCAGTCTAACTTGTGTTTAACATGGAGCGACTGCCTGTCTGACCTCCACAACCCAGTTGAAGGTAACACGATACCCTCGATAAAACTGATTGTCAGACTTTCTGACTTCTGATCTACGAATAAAAGCCCGGACTATCGGCTTTACATCCTTTCCGAGGCACGGAGCGGTCTCGGTATGAATTGAAAGACCACCAATCCACAGACAGACCGCGTCAAGCGTAGCTAAACCAAGACAAACCGATCCGTACGGTTTTGTATTAGCCACGAACTCCTCAACAGTAATGAAGAGATATAAAATCGAATAAAAATCAAATCAATATCTGCTTAGCCATTATTTTCCAAACAATGTTTGGGTCGACTGCCACGTTCTTCCGGATGTATTTATATTTTACTAGCTACTGCCCGTGACTTCGTTCCCGGTGAGAACCCATTAGACCTCCTTAATCCGGCCCTGTCGCAAAATCGGTTCTTAGCGGACGTCTACTAACTATAAACTACCTTCCTGCCAAATTTTAATTTATACGTCAAGTTTTCGATATTTCGTGATGAGTGAGTGACCTTTCGCTTTTATATATTTATAGATAGATTTATTCTTATTCTTTATTTTTGAGAGGTTGTTTTTCCATTGGAAATGGAGATGGAGTATACAAAGAAACAAAAAAAAATTATCTTCAAAAATTATGTCGCAATATTCTATCTTTGTTAGGTATTTATTCTATCAAGCTCCAAAACAACCTGTCACGACTACTTTACCGCTCAAACTTCACTAAAAGACGTCGACCTTAAGCTAGTTTTCAATTCTCCCAGTGAAATGGCACAGAAAATAGAATTATTCTCAAAATCTTCATGTACATTTCAAGTTCAGACTTTGTGAGCCTCTATTCAATTCGTTTCTATTAACATTTCAAGAAGTTTTAAATTAAAATAGAATAGATTTAAACTCATTCTGAACTTGATCTTTTCGTGAATCTGAATTGCCAGAGTGTTTTGTAAATAAATAAAGCCTACTCTTTAAATTTACAAAACAATTTTTGAAAGACCTAGGTTAAAGAAGACGTTTTAATAAATGTACTGAGATGTATTAAAAGCCTTATGAATGATTGAGTAGAACTGAAAGTTTAAAATTTAAAACATTGAGCTACGGTATAACGATTTAAAATGAACGCCTGCATGAAAGATAGTTCTCATCTCCCGACATGAATATTCAATTTTCTTGAAAGAAAACTGTGTTGGAATTTTATGTCTTATACTGTTTCAATTTTTAGGGTTCCGTACTCAAAAGGTAAAAACGGGACTCTATTAGTAAGACTCTCCATCTGTCTGTCTGTCACCAGGCTGTATCTAATGAACCGTGATAGCTAGACAGTTGAAATTTAAAAGTTTTAAAAATCACAGATGTTGTATTTCTGTTGCCTCTATAACAACAAATACTAAAAACAGAAATAAATAAATATTTAAAGGGGCTCCCATACAACAAACGTGATTTTTTGCCGTTTTTTTGCTCGATATCTAAATAGTATCTAATGTTGTATAGATAATGGTGCGAAACCCTTCGTGCGCAAGACCGACTCGCACTTGGCCAGTTTTTTTCTTTACATGCTTTGTTAAATGAGCACATTACATAATATATGTTGTATCGTCAAGAGGATCAGGCATTTATGAACATGTGATGGTAATGTACGTTGCAGAGTATTGAATTTGTTGCACTGTTCGTGAATCAACATTCCTACTAGTGAAAATTAGATGAGCACATTACGTAAGGTCGGGAGAAATGATACATTTCTGAAAATGGGCTAAGCAGTAGCAGTAGCAGTTAAGCGGTCCGGCTCAAGACCGCTTTCTCCATATCAAAAAAAAAAGAAAAGGAAGAAAAAGGCTTCTTAGCCGAAACTTTTTGGTAGATGGTGAATAGCACAACTCATGTTAGCTCACTTATGATTTTTGTTGTTGGCCTGTGATGTCTCACTGCGTGGCGTATTTATTTGCGCTTCGAAACGGTCCTCGCAGTACGCGTCTACGTCATCTCACACCCTTCAGGCACCCATTGCGTGGAAACCTTTGCACTGTGCATGCATCTGACATGACTCGCCCAATCAAATTTGAAACGGGCAGCGCGTCTATGATCTCCATTTTGAAGCATGATTTTAATACTATTTATTACGATGTTCTGGCATAAGCTCATCCTATAACTAATAAGTAGACATACAAACTTGCATGTTTCAAAAACCCTCGTCTAAAGAAACAGAGAACTGACATAAGCTGTTCACGTTGATGTCCATTAATATAAGGCTAAGTAGAGATGACGGACAAGCCTTTGAAGTTTGTAACACCTTACGTAATTGTGTAACAAGCTTTATTGAAGTAAGTCGTGAGTCGTGCTTCAGGGATTTATGAACATTAGTTTAGAGCTTTTAGGGTTCAAAATAAGATTCAGATGTGCATCATAAAGTTCCTAAATGTCTTTATTTTATAACTAGCTTTTGCCCGCGACTTCGTTGGCGTGGATGTTGTCAGTTCAGATGAAGTTGCAGATTAATAAGTAGCCTATGTTCTTCCCTGGGGCTCAAACTATATTCATACTCATAAAAATCGGTTTAGCTGTTTCGTCGTGAAAGCGTAACCGACGGAGTTACTTTCGCATTTATAATATTCGTATGGAAGTATGGTTTAGTATGGATATAGTAAATACCCATATAGTAATATAGTATGGATATGGAACATGGAATTAGTATGGATAGTGACAAAATTACCTTGAATGTCTTTTTATGGTTTATTTATCTACATTGTTTTCACATAACTATAGAAGCAACAAGAAATAATTTAAGAACGTGCAACTCTTTAAATAATTAAACGACTCCTTGGCATATCAAAAGTAAATGATTGAATTGGAATAAATGCTTTGTCTTCGACTTTAAACTTTCTAATGGGACCTCTCGAATGTCAAATGTACCGCATAGGTGCATAAGTAGCAAAGCAAACCTTCACATTTTTCGCGATAGATTTTATAGTCGGTAAGACAAGCGTAACTTTAAAGGATGAATAACACAAATTTGAAATTTTAAATAATTTTTCATAGTAATTTCCAACTAACCGCTAAAGCACGGAAAGTACCTGTAATTTTTATATCTTTATTCTCCAATGTTATAAATAGTGACGAAACGAAACAAAATTGACGAAATATTTCGCTTGGTCGTGTATTAAACCATCTTGCCATTATTCTATCCTTAAAGATGCTATTATTTTATTTAACTATCACAAAAGTCAGAAAAAGTTTAAAATCCTTTTCAAATATCCTCAACGAAGGAAGAGACTTAATTGAAAAAACGGTAGCCTTAACTGCTTAATCAATTAAGCTGCTCTGAAATGGAAATGAATTATAATTGCCAAAGGGTACTTCGTTTCGTTGTAAAATGGCCACAGTTAACGATGAAACTTGTTACATTTTATATTTTACATACATCAACATTGTGTTCGAGGCAAAATTGAAATAAATGAGGGTTTTCCTTCATAAATATGCATTGTTGCCGTAATTTCTTCTTTGGAGATAAATAGCGCTGTGGATGGTCTCTTTTACTGAATAGATAGATGTCCTGCTGAACATGGGCTTCAGGACGGCTAAATGACGATGAATTTAGGACTTAAGGAGTTAGTACTTAGGGTTCTTTTTAAATTGGACTTTACAAAGGGTATCAAAGCCTTGATTTTGTGTTATTTTTAACCTGATTAGTGGATAAACAATTCTAAAATGACAAAAAAATATTTTTCCGTATGTTTGATGAATGACTTGAATGAGGATGTACAGTACGCAAAAGAGATAAGTATCCATGTCGTCGGGAATAGTTGAAGATTTCTTAGAAACCAATGGGGGCTTTCAAATGAAATTTTATTAAATCATTGAACTGTTTATTCTCTATAAATTGTATTTTATTTTATTCATAAAAACCTTTTGGTTTCTAAGTAAACTTCAACTGTTTCCGGCGACACTTATCTCCTTTGGTGACCGTACATCAGGTGTTGAAAAAATGTATTTGTGTATGTATATCAGCTGTCTGACACCCATAGCCACCCTAGTTTGGGGTCAGATGGCCGTGTGTGAAAACGTCCCCACATTTTATTATTATTATTAACCATTAGGTACTTGTTATTTGTTTGCTGTGTGTTTGTAGTTTGTATTTTATTTGTTTGTTGTTTGTATGTTGTTTGTTTGTTGTTGTGTGTTGTTTATTTATTTATTTATACTTCATGCACAAAGGTACAAAGGCGGTTGTTGTTTTTGATGGTTTGTTGTTTGTTTGTTGTGTTTGTTTGTTGATTGTGTTGTTTGTTTGTTGTTTTTTTGTTGATTGTCTGTTGTTTGCTTGTTTTGTTTGTAGTTTGTTGATTGTGTGTTGTTTGTTTGTTGTTTGTTTGTTATTTGCATGATGTTTGTTTTTTGTTTGTGTGTTGTTTGTTTGTTGTTTGTTTGTTGTTTGTATGTTGTTTGTTTCAATAACGGTCTTTGCGTAGAAGCTGGTCCGGGGAATTACTATTACTATATCTATTTCTACCTCAAAGCAGCGTTGCTGTCCTGGTTTGAAGGGTATGGGTGCCATTGTAATTACAAGCAAATTAGGCATTTCAACTTTATTTCTGGAATGGCAACGCATCTGCAAGGTCTCTAGTATTGCAAATGTTTTTGGATAGCGGTGACCACGTAACTTCAGCCTGTTTGACATCCAATGATACAAAAAAGAAACAACTACTCTTTTCAACCGACTTCAAAAAAGGAGGAGGTTATCAACTCGTCTGTTTTTTATATGTTTGTTACCTTAGAGAACTTTCGACTGGGTGAACCAATTTTGATGATTCTTTTTTTATTTGAAAGCTGGTGCTTCCAGTGTGGTACCATTTTGGTTCTGACAATGAAATCCATGAGAAAATCACATTAGTCTTAAATTTGCATTAAGTATGTGTGCGATTTGTTACGCGATTTCTCCGGCAAATGTAAACCGATTTTGAAAATTCTTTTTTTTATGGATAGGGTATACCTCAGGGGTCACCATATAAATTTTATCGAAATTGAACAAATACCCAAAAATGTTACATGGACTACGTTTTAGTTTCTTCAATCTTTGGAGTAGTTAACGTTCAATCTCTGTTTTAACCGTGTTGCCGTTTCTTAATAGATTTGGATGAGAAGGAGGTACAAAAAAACGGAAAATAAACAGCTTTTGACAAAAAAGACAACCGCCATCAAAAAATATAAAGTGAAAAATAACTTTAGCACAGAACACACATTGACTTTAGTTTCGGAAATCGGTGGCAATACAAAACTACATAAAGAACAAAGCCATCGACTTTCGAAACTAAAGTCAATGTGTTTACTGTGCTAAAGTTATTTTTCACTTTTTAGTTTTTTTCACTTTACAATTCTAATCCAAACTGTCTCCCTTCAACTCAGCCATGCCACAATTCAACAGAAGGCTACACGTACCTACCTATAACCTATTTTAGGGTTGGCGATGACAACTAATGAGCGTTTCATGATGCTGTACCCGCCGCCGCCGTGCCCTCTATATTGAATACGTGGCTTGTTGCCTAACATCCACATTATTTTGGATCGGGACAGCCCTGGGATTTTGTTGGAACGTAGAGGTGAATTGTGTATGTTAGTATGGGAGCTTTCTATCAATAGATTTTGACGTGTCGTTTGTTACTATTGTGTAACTAGCTTACCCCTGCTACTTCGTCCGCGTGAATATCTTTAGGTTTTGGAAGGTTACCCGCGGGGTTTTTATTGTAAGGGACCCTATATATTTTTATTTTTCTAAAATAAATGTAGAATATGTGACATCAGCTATCAGCCAGTGAAAATTCCCTCAAAATCGGACCAGCCGTTTCGGAGATTAGCTGGGACAAACAGACAGAAAATATTTTTTTTTTTTGGTGTGAGCCGTGTTGATATGTATTTAGGGAAAACCTGTAGTTTTGACTTCACTTCAACTTGCATATTCTGAGAACACTGGCAACACGTCGTGGCAAAAAGATAAAACGCTAGCAAAAAAAAAATCCAAAGTCATGCCTAGAACAGGTAATACCAAAGCAAGTACACTTGCACCAAAAACTTAAACTCGTACTTGGTATCTAACACGGGGCTAAATTATAAAATTACCATACTTAATTGACCCGTGATAACAACATACTGTTGCTGGCACAAGCAGGCTTTAATGAACTGTTACTAGGCCATACTCTTTTATTCAACAGGACCAAAAAAATCCATATTACACGAGTTTTTCCCAGAAAACTGCCCTCGGAAAGTGCTTTCATGTAATCTCAGTGTCGCATAATATACTGAAAGATAAGAGCATAACTTGGCACCCTAAGTAAATACAGACCCTGCTGAAATATTAAGAGGGTTTAATTTAATAAACGGTACGTGGCCTATCAGTGTTGACGTTAGGAGCAAATGTGAATCTATGTTCGGACCTATTTACTAACTATTTCGGGATTTTGTCGGCTTTATTTCGGCGATGAGGTGTCGAATATCGTTAAGTTTTGGGGTAAACTATTTTAACCTTGGACGAAAACAGATGGATGTTAAAAGTTAAACGTGTATATCGGTGAGTCTGTCTGTGGCATCGTAGCTCTCAAACGGCTGAACCGATAATGAGTTAGATTTTTTGTTGTTGGAAAGACGATTTGGTTTAGTGTTCATAGCTATCATTGAAGATTATCAGCTTTTTTTCTGGTGTTTTAATATAGTTGTTAGCAACTTTCACAGGTGTGAAAGTTTAGCTTTCTGTTCTTTAGCTTTAGTGTTCTGATTGAGTTTTGATAATGTCGGGGGTATTTTATAATTGGCATACATCTTTTAGATATATTATGGTTTTCTTGTGCGTTCATTTTGTTTTGCTGCGCAGTTGTGATTGTGCCTGGCAAATTTCTAATGCAGCTTACACATTCTACTGTATGCTCGTGTGTAGAATGATTTAGCGCCAGAATCTAAAAGATTTACTCTGTCTGTCTGCAAATGTGTCGTACCGTATTTTATTTTTTTCTACAATATATGCACTTGTTTTAGGTTTAGGTTTTGTTATAAGCACAAAATGTTTAATAATATGCGTCACTTTCTCGTACATACATGGTTTTTGTTTCTTTCTTTTCTGTGTGTGGCTATCATTATCGATTAGAGTGTTTGAAATCTGGAACAGATTTATTTCTCTGATTCTTCACTCATACGAGAATTAGAGTTTTGTGCGTTCTTTCGTTGGTCCGTATTATTACTTTCCATATTTAGTATCCAATAAAAAGCTTGCTGTCTTAGTTAGAGCTTAAGATAAATATAACTTCACGGTTATAATATTGTGTGCTTCCAGCTATTCGATGATGCTGTTTGTGTTTCAATGTGGCTTCAAGTTAAGTCGTCCTAAAGTGCCATGTGCTTACAGCTTTGCCTTCCCTTTTTATCATGAATAACACGATATACAAGGTGTAATGTCAAATACGCAAAACCTGAAAACAGTTTGATTAGAATAACGAGCAGAATCAATTGAACCACTTTTTAATATAGGTCACATTTTTCAAAAAAATCTTCAATAAACATGTTGCCCTGTCTATTTATTAACAAGTCAAGCCATCACGTGCGCAAACCTGCCAAAATAAGTAAACAAACACAAATGGTTGTCGTCCAATTTAATTTTTCCCATACGCGTGATAATAATAGTTCTTATTTCAATGCAAATACGAGTCTTGGTAAAACTAAAACAGCACATAAAACCTTTAAATATATTTTTATGTTTTTTTTCTCTCAGAATTAGGTTAATTGAATTAAAAATCATTTGGGGTGTCTGAGGTTTTGCGTGTTTAACGTTACACCTTGTATAACAATACACGGCGAAATATTTTACCATGGTTTAAGGGCATGTACACAAAACTGCGATGCGTCGTCGCATCGCAGAAATTTGCTTAGTAAAAGTTTGTTACGACGAGCTTTGAGCTCTCTCTGTCTCTCTCAGATTTCTGCGATGCGACGACGCATCGCAATTTTATGTACACACGGCTACACATCAAGCTAGACATTTCCAGTATAAGCTGACCTCGCATTGAACGGAAATCCTATATATACAATGCGAGATCAGCATTAACTGGAAATGTATAGCTTGATGCTTGATGTGTAGCCGTGTGTACAAGCCCCTAGTCCATGATTCTAGACCCCCCCCCTTAAGTAGAATTCCTTAATTGGCTATTAAATAAAATCTACTGTTTCACTCATCTTAACCATGTTGGTGTTGTGTTTTTTCAAAGAACAGCAGATTTTTTGTAAAGGTTTTTGTATCCGGGGTTTTCTAAATTTCTTTTTTCTAAACTGAATCCATAGTAGGTATAAGTTTTTTTTACGATGACTTTCATGGTGTATTTCATATTTCACAGCAAATTAATATTGTCATTTTCAATTTTACAAAAAGTAGTCATAAAACTCGTAGGTTTAATGAAAACGCTCATTTATTTTTATATTCCCGTTGTGGTTTGAAGTCATTTCCAAAAAAGGCAAATAATTTTATAGCGCAGGACAGTTTTGGACGATTCCCATTCAGACTTGATTGTATTATTTTTTTATTTGCTTGTTTCAATTAACTTGGCAATTGTTTACAATTAGCTTTTTAATCTGCAGTTTAATATTGGATCTTGTTGAAGATGTTTTTTCTTTATTAACTAAACAGCATCTCTCCGTAATTGGAGTGCTTTACAAACACTGGAGTAACTGGATTCTCTCAGGTTTTTCTTATTAGAAAGTAACATGATGTTGTAATAACACAACACTTTGCCCGCGACTTCGTCCGCGTGAATTTTCTCAAGGATCCCTAATTATATCAAGTGATAAATATAGCCTATGTTACTCAGAAATAATGTAGCTTTCTAATGGTGACTACATTTTTTAAATCGGACCCTTAATTTTTTTCTTTATTCGTTACAAATATACTAAAATATAAATCTTTCCTTTTTAACCCCCGACGCAAAAACGACGGGGTGTTATAAGTTTGACGTGTCTGTGTGTGTGTTCCTTTTTAATACAAATCTTTCCTTTTTATAATATTATATAGTGTAGGTCTAGATACCCAAATTTTGACGATTATTCTGAGGATATGATAATCATATTATTATCGCAAGTTAAGAGACTGACCTAAGTCAAAAACATTTTTTTTTGGGATATCACAAAAACTAAATTGCAATCAGGACTTGCCTTGCATAATGGATAATTATGGTTACAATTTTCTTTATTTGAAACGAAAACAACGTTGCCCGACACTAAGAATTTAATTTCTCCTGTGTCGTGGGTGCGTTCACAAACATATAATCTCACATACACAGCAATACCTGGAACAAATACCTGTATATCATACAAATAATTATTCCGTGCGGGAATGGAACCTGCGACACGCAGCGTGGCAGCCAATCGTTCAGTAACTGCGCCAACCGTGTCATGAATGTAAGTAACTTATAATGTTACTTCATCGGTCACTTTATTACTGAGCATGCGATATACTTAACTAGTTTATGTTTACTAGTTTATTTCGTCTATGGGGAAGTAAAAGACTCCCTTAATTCAGTCCTGTCACTAAACTTACCTGGCGCGTAGGACCTATAAGCTACCTACTGCTTTCTAAATTTCAGGTTGAAGCAAGAGAAACAGCTCGTGGCTAAGTAAAAGCCGTACAGATTGATCGGTAGAAGGTTAAGCTACGCTTTCAGCGGTCGGTCTGTGGATGGGTGACCATCCATTTCATACCGAGTTCCCTCCGTGCCTCGGATCACGTAAAGCCGTTGTTCCCGGCTGTCATTCGTAGATCTTTGGCAGCCGTTAAAAGTAGTCAGAAGCCAGAAAATCTGACTACCAGTTTTACCAAGGGATATCATGTTACCAAGTAACTGGGTTGTGGAAGTCAGATAGGCAGTCGCTCCATGTAAGACACTGGTATTCAGCTGCATTCAGTTAGACTAGAAGCCGACCCCAATATAGCGGATGATGAGTTATAGGGTCGAGTATTTTTCGAGGTTTTGGGATTAGCCAGTGAGTGAATGACCTTACGCCTTTATATATTATGTGTACCTATTTAGATTTATCTGATTAAAAAAAGGTAGCCAACACACAACAATAACATTGCCTACCTATTTATATTGGAGAACACAATGTATTTTTTGGTCCTAGAGATAAAAAATTGGTCCTTTAGGACAAAAATTGTTTTAAGAGTTACGTCCTCAAAAGGAAAAATACGGAAGCCCTATAGAATCAATTTGTTGTCCGCTTGCCTGTCTGTCAATACCCTTTATCTCGGGAACGCGTGGAGGTATCGGTTCGAAATTAAAACTAAATACTCAGGTCTACAGTCCCTTGAATTTGTGAAAAAATCAAACTTCTAAATTACTGCAAACAAAGATACGGCCGTTTATGCCGCAAAAAAAGTATATTTTGACACTCTTATGGTAATTAAAATTTAAAGGATACTTTCAGTTGACCTAGGACCATGAAAGGCAAGTTATATCGTCTTACTGCCACACTCAGAGACGTCACTTAATAATAATGAATCATTAACTTTAATTGACCAACATAACTTGGCACATGTCAACAACAATATTTTTGACTGACAGCGTTCCAAGTTATGTTGGTCAATTAAAGTTAATGATTCATTATTATTAAGTGACGTTTCTGAGTATGGCAGTTATACTACAAGTACAGGGAAAAACTGAAAACTATGCATATTTGTGCGGAACCCTCGATGACCGAGTACAAATCGCACTTGGCCGTTTTTTTCATACTACCTACGATATGACTGAATATAATATTAAACAAAAAGCAATAGGTACACACAGCTGCAGAGATAAGTACAGTAATAAGGAATGAAGTGCTTATCTTAATCACGTGTTCGTCTATCGTGGACGTTCGCTTAAATGTCACCCAGTCACGTTCCTAACACGGCGGCGGCGAATGAAAAACTAACATTGTTTGAAGAAAAACTTGTTTCTTTCTTTTTCTTTGTATGATTATAATTTTTGAAGTACCTACTTCCAGTCTTGATAAAAAATCCCAAAATGACCTTTACAGCTTTACAGGATGGGGATGATTACTAATAATAATAATCAATTCATTTGTTTCAGGTAAATAACACCCATTGCCAACAAAAAATAATAAAAATCAAATTCAATTAAATAAATTCAAATTAAATAGGTAAAGTCAAATTTAATTAAATCAAATTTAAGGGAAACTGAACAAAACAGCAAAAGCAGCGATTACTGTATTGAAATCTAGATATTTGTTCACGTGCCCACATTGTTTTTCGTGACATCGCCAAGCGGCTGGTCGACTCTTCAAGTGACCCGAAGGTTGGTCTATTCTTGGGTCAATGAATCAGCATTGCCATACAACGTGGCAATGCTGCCAGCCTGTTGGGCACGTGTCCCGTTGATAGCGATGTGGACGAGTTTTTTGATGCCCTTTGAGCTCCCTTGCCTTTTTCTTGGAATTGTATATAATATTATTGATTAGATTTTTAAGATTTGTTAATCAATTAAAGTAAAAATCAAGTAAAAAAAATCTGTTTATTACTAGCTTTTGCCCGCGACGTCGTCCGCGTGAATGTCGGTTATCGCGGATGCAGACGAAGTCATAGATTAAAAAAGACAACCGCCTTCAAAAACTAAAAAGTGAAAAATAACTTTAGCACAAAACACACATTGACTTTAGTTTCGAAATTCGGTGGCTTTGTTCTGTTTGTTGTTTTGTATTGCCACCGACTTCCGAAACTAAAGTCAATGTTTGTTTTGTGCTAAAGTTATTTATCACTTTTTAGTTTTTGAAGGTGGTAGTCTTTTTTGTAAAAAGCTTTTTATTTTCCGCTTTTTAGTACCTCCTTCTCATCCAAATCTATTAAAAAGAGATTGAAAGTTAACTACTCCAAAGATTGAAGAAACTAAAACGTCGTCTATGTAAAATTTTTGGGTATTTGTTGATTTTTCAAAAAGTGCTGAATCAATTTCGATAAAAAATTTATGGGACCACCCCTGAAGCATACCCTATCCATAAAAAAAAGAATTTTCAAAACCGGTTTACGTTTGCCGGAGAAATCGCGTAACAAATCGCGAACATACTTATTGTAAATTTAAGACTTATACGGTTTTCTCATGGATGCCATTGTCATAACATTTTTTTTTTGCTCACAGCAACTCTCCACTCAATCGCACAAGACAGCTGCTTTCAGGGGAAGTTTTAGGTACGCCGCATCCAAGTGCTGGAACAATATTCCCCCGCCGATAAGGAATCTTAAATATCTTGCTACCTTCAGAGTAAGACTAAGGCAGTTTCTTGTCGCCTCGCAGAAAGATTTGGGTATGACTGTTTCGAACGTGTCTATTATATAACTGGCTGTCATTAACTCATAAACCTGAGAACAAGGGGGTGGTAATTAGAATAATTGTTGGATGATTTGTGGATCTTTTTGTTGGACAATAGCTATAATGTTAATTACCCTTAGTCTGGCCAAATCGTTTATTTGATTTGCACTTACGACACTATATTTTTTTATTGTAATAAGTTGACTCATTTACATATTACACACATTTATACTTATGAATAAATCAAGTAATCAAAAAACACAATTAATACTTCAACGAGCAGGAACGTTCTCCAATACAAAACTATATTGTAGAATATAACATAATTGTAATCGTGGGTACATCGACAGAACTTTGCATAAAACTTTGCCACAACACCCGTCAAGATCAATTTATCTTATCTGCTCGACGTCCGTATGTCACTACAGGGATTCAGCAGAATATCAGCGTCAGGTACATTTGCCTGACACATGCTGAGCTGAACTCCCATTTGGTGCAACCTTGAGACGCACACCGCACTTTGTTTAACCCTTATTTGATTTGTTTTTTTTTTTTTTTATGTTGTGATATGTCTTTTGGATGCACTAAATAAATGATTTATCTATCTATCTATCTATCTATAACTGTGTAAAAATGGGATCACACGGGAAGCACCAGCTTTCAAATAAAAAAAGAATCATCAAAGTCACCCAGTCCAAACTTCTCAGGTAACAAACATAAAAAAAAAATACAGACGAATTGATAACCTCCTCCTTTTTTGAAGTCGGTTGAAAAGTAGCCTATGTCCTTCCCCAGGGCTCAAGCTACATTCATACACAACACATCACACATACTCAACCACACACACACCCACACCCACAATAGAGAGAGGCTTAACATTATTTGTTTTATTATAAACTTTATTATCTAGCTAAACTCAAACCATAGCTTCGAAAAGACTTACCCGCGTAGATATTTGTTTTTTTAAAGAAAATGTAATAATTAGAGAGAGCCCTGGCACCCATAACACAAGTTTAATCTTAGCTTGGGTGCCAGGGGTCGTTATTTAGTAATATACGCAATTTAAGAAAAAATGTAACAGTCAGATGTGCTCATTTCAAATTGGAAAATTGGAAATAAATAATTTTATTATTATTATTATACCAAAGTTACTACTGGTCAATTCAAAAGTGCCTGTAAATGGTTTAATTGAAATAATTGCTTTGATTTTCACTTTGAATCTCTAGAACTAGGCCGAAAGACAGCTCACCTCATGCTTAATAAATTCTTCTAAGCCCCTCTACCAAGGGAGATTTTTATAAATCGGCTGTTACATAGGGTTCGTTGCGGTTTTGTCCAAAGCAAAGTATTATTTTCGTTGTGACGATGTAAATTAGTTACATCACAAGAGTAATAATGTACACTGACCTATAAAATTTATCGTTAAGCTCAGTGCGGCACAACGTTGAGTTTTGCGTTTAATTTCCACAGTGATGGACTCAAATGTGTTGATAAATTCAGAACAACTTTCGTAATATGGAGTGTGGTGTGACAAATATTTTTCCATCTGTGTTTTGAAACAATCTGTGTTTTGCATGATGAGTTATTGTTTTTACTAACTCTGAACCCGTATTTTGAACGTGATATTTTTGTTACTTCATATTTTGTCAGGAAATATCAACGTTCAGAAGCTTTGAGTAAATATTAAAAATTGATATTTGTTTTAAAAATAAATTTTACGGTATTAGTACAGACAGCTAGTAGCTAGCTTAATTGATAACCTCGTTATGGTTTTTAATGCATGAGGAGAATCCAATTAAAGCGGTTGTCTACATTAATTTGGGGGAGTTCTTACTTACTACAATTTTACTATTTTTACAATTATGGTCATACCTTTTATTATGAAGAAGACAAGAACTAAAGTATGCCTTAGATCTCCATGTTAAAATCTCTTCTTGGCATTGGACTGTTCTGGTGGCCTCGTAAGCGTGACTGCGAAGAATTCTGGGTGCTATGTTTAGATCGGGGAAAGTGTTACTACGCTATTCAATTTTTTCCATTAGGAACCTCTCAGTGAGTTAAGAGTTGGGAGTTAGTGGTATGATACCGCTGTGCCTCAGAAAGCACGACATGCACATCATCTCTCCATAGTCTTATCGGATTGCCGTCCTATCAGACAATGGGAGTGAAAGAAGAAGGAGAGCAACTGTGTTTGCGCACAAACTTGTGCACTATAATATCCCCTGCGGACTTGGCTAGTCTCCATCGAGGACCTTGTAGCTAAGTAAAAATTGGACAGATCAATCGATCAAAGGTTAAGTTACGCTTACCGCAGTCGATCTGTAGATGGGTGATCATTCATTTCATACCGAGTTCTCTCCGTGCCTCAGAAAGCACGTAAAGCCGTTGGTCCCGGCTGTCATTTGTGGATCTTTGCCAGTCGTTATGGGTAGTCTGAAACCAGAAAGTCTGACAACCAGTCTTGCCAAGGCGTATTGTGTTACCCTAACTGGGTTGTGGAGGTCAGATAGGCAGTTGCTCCATGTAAAACACTGGTATTCAGCTGCATTCGGTTAGACTGGAAGCCGACCCCAACATACTTAGTTGGGAAAAGGCAGATGATGACTTGGCTGGTCTCTATCGAGACTGTTCACCATAACCGAAATCCGGTAGGAAGAAAACGTAATTACCGATTCGTGCCGTTTCTCAAAACAAAGGCTTCTTATTATCAACGTATTCTTACGTCAAGTACGTAATTTTCATACGGTTTCTTGATAACATATGCACTAGTTTCCCGCAAACAATGACTGACCTCCCATACTTTAGAGATTAGCCTTATCATTTAGACGTGACATTTCTTATTCATTCAAAGGTAATAAAGGAACCTGTTTATTTATAAAGGGTTGCAAAGTTTTTCTTGCGTATTATTTTAGTCTTTGCAAGTTAAAGATGTCGTTTCTTTCGATATTGTTAGTTGCGTCCGTATTTTACTTTGTGAGTATTTTGAGTGTGCTATCGTATTCCGTTTTGATTTCGGATACGGTTGTTCCGTTTCCTTCGGAACGGATCTATATCTAGTGACTGGAAACAAATATGGCGATTAAAGTAAATAAAATCTGTGAAAAAACCAAGTCAAAATTTCTACACGCCAATTTTTTGGATTACTGTTCTTTTTTTGAAATATTATTCTAAACAGCACTGATTTTTATGAAACAAATGAGTGCGCCAAAAATAAAAATTAAGTAGACATTTGTGTAATTCAATACATCACTCCTAAATTTAGGGCTAGCATAGATTAATACAATGTTCCATTTATATGATAATCGTAGTCCATTAAATAGAATAACGGCATCCGAATGAATGTATAATTTGGCGTATCATTAGCATTATTGTTACAAAACAGTAGAATTTAGTAGATATAGGATTTAAATCTGCCATACCTATAACTTCTTAACTTGAAGAGGTAGGTACGTTCCTAAAATAGTTAAAAAGCAAGATTTTTTAATTGTTTGAGACCCTCTTGCATCAAAACTTTAACTCAAAATAATAGTTTCTAACCTGAGGTTAAATTACGAATAATTGGTAAATAATGGGCCCTTGTTAACAGCTAATACAGAAATAAAAGAAAACCCTGGCTGGCACAAGCTGGCATAAGATTGTATGTTGTGTATTAAATCTTAAGAGCGTGTATTCGATTCGTGACGAAAACTGCATGTTTTTGCGTTTTGCCCAGAGCAATATAGTAATGATGTGAGCAGATTATTTAAAGACAATTACAGTTTTAAGAAAGATTAAGTCTTGATTTAGGCAGCTACAGAGTAAAAGTATAATTTTTAATTATGGTTTTTCAAAGCGAAGACTATCCTTTCATAGCGTTTTACGAAAATAGACGTCAGAGTTAACTTTCAGGACGAATACAACCATTACAGTACGCCAAAATATTATGTTTTATGCGTTTTTTCAACAGGATATACAATCTTAAAGTCAGACACAGAGCCAAAATTACGTTAATATTACTATTATGTATTAAAAAACCATTGAAAAAGTACAAAATCGGTTCACTTTGTCATTTTTTTTTTCACCAGTATTTGAATAAAAATATAACTGATATATTTATTTTATGAAAATAAAGGTTATGTTTAATATACAAAATATTTTTTAGTCCGTTATACGAACTCATTTATTTTAGACAATTATTTTAAGAAGCCCTGCAAAACATCGCACGCTGTCGTTTGCCGATCAATTTCAATGATTCGTGCTTGTTTTGTGCGTATTTCTTTTTCTGATGCACACAAACCGACCATTGTGTTGTACTAGTGTGTGTCAATGCTGCTACAACATTCTAGCAATCATTTAGATTTTGAGTTGCGCTAAATCGAATACGCGCCCTTAACCAGAATAATCGTACCAAATTATTCACATTCAGTTAAAATTAAATGCCCCTTAAAACCAAAATATATAATTGTACATAATAAACTTTCAAAATGATATCAATACAAGCGATTTCAAAATCTTGCTGCAAACACCATTTCATCATACCAGTCAAAGTGATTCACACAATCTTCCTTTCCAGGCTCATGCAAGACCTGATTCACAAACATGGGACACCGCTCCAGACAATGCCCCAGAGGTAAAACAAGTACCAGCTGCACCAGAAGAGCCGTCAGAACCAATCATGGACCCTTCAAATTATCAGCACCAATTGTTCGATTTGATGCAAGATATGAGAAAAGCGGTAGACCAGTACATGACGCCCCTGATGTCGAAATTTGATGAGAAGAAGCAGGATCAGTTCAAGACTATGTGTCTGAACGGATTCGCAAGTTATATCAACTACGTGGTAAGTGTAAAATAGATACAGCGGGTGTATTATATAGTAGCAGTGTTATTCTGTAGAAAATCATTGGAGAATTTAAATAAAGTTAGAGGTCACTTACCCTAAATTCATCGAGGGAGATTTTTAAAGCATACTGATGATCGCTCATTATAAAAGCACCGTTTCGACATAGCAACAATCCAACCATTAGCTGCGAGCAAGTCACCCACTAACCGTCATATTTTTTATAATTTATTTATTGCTAACACGGCTTTGATGAGTCAATTACGCTAACATAACAGATTAAAACAAGTAATAATTACACAAAATAATGAAATAACGAAACAACAAATATATACATAAGTAAATAAATAAAATAAAACAATTAAAATATGTCAAATCGTCTTGGTTTCGCAAAAACGTAGGTACGCACATGACAATTTAATGCTACCACTTCACATGGCGTATTTGTGCACATATTTGCCTTACTTGGATAACACAAAGTAGACTTTATTTCAATAATTATAGGGTACACTTTGTATTATCCAAGTAAGGCGAATATTTATACAAATACGCCATGTGAAGTGCCAGCATTAAATTCGTCCGCAAATAGATCACAGTTCGGGTTGGCTTCCTTGAGGCTATTGAGAGTAGATAGAATGCGAGGAACAAGGGAATGATGCGCGATATATCTTATTAACCTTATTTTAACGGACTTAAAGCCCTTACTTGAATGTCAAATTATTTACTGTGTTTGTGCCGTGCTTTAATAAAGAGCGATGTCCTTAACGCTGCTGCTATCGTCTTTACATTTCATCATTGTAATTTATACCTCATAACAATGACATTAGAGTCACAAGCCCGTTTGTTAATTAGGTAAAGTATAAAGGTCTTCGTCTTACCACAACATCCGTACACTTGTTCAGTGCATATTTTAATTTAACACTTTTACTGTACGCGAGCAGACACAATTGTTTAAAAATCTACCTGAACCGTATGTGGTTTAATTCGAATACCAAAGTTCTCACAAAAATTTCTTGTTGATATTTTTTTTTATATTCTAATACCTATACATATATATTTTTATACTCTAATATAATATAGTGTACGCACATATTTGGCCGCAACTCACCTGATCTTACGTTTACCCTAAAGTACTGATGAACACGACTTTATGGTGCTAAGGGTAAATATCAATATTACGCAGAAGTTTAATTCACACTACAAAACAAACAAAGACAAAACTACCAATCATACATAACACTAATATAATTCTGAAAGGATAAACATAAATCGCTTTGAGTACATTTGGAGAGTAAACAGACCTTCGGTTTGTAAGTAACTGATCAAACAGAGGAGTTTGTGTTACTTTATGCATTGTCTACATTAGAATAGTGGCGTTTACTTTAAGCTTCAAGTGTATAGCATCGGCGACGCGTGAAAACATCGCGTACATCTCTTATAAAAATATATCAAGATCAGATAATCTATCATCAACATCCGATATTTAATAAATAGTCGTTGATTTTCAATGTAACATGAGAAATCAGGCTGCATATTATACTTAAAAGAAGGAGAAAAAAGGTGATACGACGCTTGAAATATGTTACATAATATGAAGCAATTATAGATTTCCAACAAAAAAATTGTTTAAACAACTACAAATAAAAAAAGTTAAGCGTGGGCCACTTTTATACACTGATTTCGAAAATCTTTGGTTTTGAATATTTTTTTTTTGTTTTTAGTGCATTTTTTACGTAAGCTTTTACGAGTATTTGTAACTATTTTTTTAATTCACTTTTTAGTCTTGCTATTACGGAAATACTACTTTTACTTATGACAATTCTAACAAGCCCAAACACTACTAGAATACGTTGTTACTTTCAAAATCAAATTAATTAATTTATTTTATGGAGTTCTAATGCCTATATCTTCCGCCTTCATCATCAGACCTGGAAAACTAGTCCTGGCCAAAGTCCATATTAAGAGAACTAACAAGCTCAAAGACGTCTATGATACCTTGCTTCATTGCTTGCTTTATTATCTGAGTTCCAGTGCCTACCTTCGAGGTCCATCATCAGATTAGTTTGATGATACCATCATTATTGTCTGGGTTTTACATATATTTGCCAAGTTTCAAATCGATACGACTATTAGAAGTTGGTTATATTTCGACTTCCAAGATTTTCTTACTTCATTAAAAAAAAAATTAAAACGAAAATTCTATTCGTATTCTAATAACAATGCTTCGTTATTTTTTTCGAACTTACGTTTATAAATAATACGGATGTAGGATTAAAGGTCGTAAGACGATATTTTACCGTTCATTTGTATCAAGATTTTTTTTCTCAAAAACGTGTTTTGATTTTATACATTAGAAAAATGTTTTAATTATGACTATTTGACATATTTTGTTAGAGCCTAAAACTCATTTAAAATAGAACAGCCAAAAGCCAAGGCAATGCCGACAGTAGACGAATAATTAAACACACATTTGGTGACAAAGGCTTATAAATGTCAACTAGTAACTTAGTAATAAAGCGTCTAGAATTTACTACAGGTGCTTGGAACGTCTCCATGATATATTTAATGGGTAGTACCAGCTTTTACCTTGTATTGGTTTTCGTGGCTTCGGTGAATGGTTACCTATAATTTATGTATGTCATCACAGTTCTTGGGATCACCTGTTTAATTAATGTATTGTAGAATGTTCTAGGTTCCCTTTACAATAGATAGCAATGTTTATTACATTGGTAATTCAAATTAATATTATAAATTGGGGAGTTTGATTATTTGTTTGTTTGTTATTGCTTTCACGGTTAAAATACAGGACCGATTCTGATGAAATTTGCTTGAAAGCTTGAAACCTAAGAAAGGACATCTTTTTAATTCACGACTGTATCTGCATCCGCGATAACCGGCATTTACACGGTCAATGTCGAGGGTGAAAACGAGTGTGTAATATTATTAAGTAAACACCTATCTTATGCTAGCTTTTACCCGCGACTTCGCCCGCGTGTGTGTGTGTCAATGTCAGTTATTGCGGATGCAGATGAAGTTGCAGATTCAAAAGTAGCTTAAGTTCTTCCCCAGGGCTCAAGCTATTTTCACTCCATTTAATCAAAAATTGGTTCAGCCGTTTCATCGTGAAAGCGTAACAGACAGGGTTACTTTCGCATTTATAATAATAAATAAAGTATGGAAGTATGGATGGAAATATGACGAGTCAATAAATATTTTGTTTGTAGACAGATTTAATGATGAGTCAATAAGAATAATTGATTGATGTCAAAACGCTTTGATGTAAGGAAACCAACAATATGTCTACGAATTTGAGAATGAAAAAGAAAATAAGCAACATTTTCACATAAAAAATAGGACAAAATGTTTATGTAATATAAGAAATTTCTTATATCTATATATATAAAAGAAAGTCGTGTTTGTTACAACACTTATAACTCGAGAACGGCTGGACCGATTGCCATGGTTTTTGATTTGTTGGATTTGTTTCCGTGTCGAATAGCAGAATACATCTTAAAAACAATGAAAACTCGATAGGGTAGGTGTAGGGTAGGTGTAGGGTAGGTGTAGGGTAGGTGTAGGGTAGGTGTAGGGTAGGTGTAGGGTAGGTGTAGGGTAGGTGTAGGGTAGGTGTAGGGTAGGTGTAGGGTAGGTGTAGGGTAGGTGTAGGGTAGGTGTAGGGTAGGTGTTGGGTAGGTGTAGGGTAGGTGTAGGGTAGGTGTAGGGTAGGGTAGGTGTAGGGTAGGTAAATAGGCAGGTAAGTAGGTAGATAGCGACAGGACAACGTCTGTCGGGTCAGCTGGTGATTATATAAGAAATAAAATATTATTAATAATAGTGACAATATTTTAACCACAAATAACTCAAAACTTTTGCGATTGGGTAATATTCCTCTGAATTTGGACATATACCTAATAATTGGATTTCTGAATATTTATTTTCAGATCTCTGCACCAGCAGCGTCTCGTCCACATAATATTATCATATACATACATACATATAAAAGACTGACTGTATGAATGTTTAAATTATATTTCATCTTGTATATGCTTACTAATTGTTTCCCATTTACCTGTGAATCTCATGTTTAAAAAAAACAGCTCTTTTCCGACTTACATATTATTTTAAACTTTCCTTTACTTTTTGATAAGAATAAGTAAATACATAGGTATTAAATACCAGCCTATTATCGTTCCAAAAGGCACGCATTGATCACCAGCCTTGCCCAAGGCGAATTGGCAATTTGACACTTACATTACCTATCCTATACTTAAGTCCAAGTTTCCTCACGATTACAATTACTGAAAATAATAAAACAAAAACTATTTAATTCCAGCTTCTTCTAATTCAAGAAAGAGACAATGGAACTAAAGGTGAAACGTATGATAATTCTCAACCGAGACACGAAATGATTTTACAGTTTGAGTCGCCTTACGAAATGGACCCAAACACGCCATTTATGACCGATACTCCTTACGAAGAAGAAGATGAAGAGGAAGAAGAATAAATTAAAAATTTAATGAAACTATTAAGTTTTTATAAAAATATAACCATAAAATACGTAATACCTATGTCATTATTGTATAATAAAGATATTTCTCTAATGTAGTGCATTTCTATTTACTTATAATTATATTATCAGTCTATAATTGTCTCACTGCAGGTCAAAAGCTTCTTCTCATATAGAGAAGAGTGTTCCTGGCATTGATTGCTTGTTTGAAGCAGATTGGCGATTTACTTATTAGTTTTCTTAAACACATACGTAATGTTAGAGCTATAGTGCCTCGTAGTCGGAAGATTGTATGGACCATAGAAGATTATACCACCGCTAAACGGTTGAAGTTCCACGGTCTCGAACCAGGTGCTTTGCTTCCACATTTATTGTGCGAACTGCCAGACTGTGGAATTTATTGCCCGCCTCTCTATACCCCGACACGTATAATCTGGGTATCTTTAAGGCATGAGTGAACCAGTTTATACTAGTCAAGCGTGCTCCACCTTAGGCAGCACCATCACTTAAGATCAGGTGAGTTGCGGCCAAACGCAAGCCTATAATAACAATATAAAAAAAAGAAGATTCAATAATCCGATTCCGCAACCGTTCTCAGACCGATTCGCCATTGGACTATTCGTCGACAGGATGATTCATTTATTTTCGTTTCCCCAGCAGAGTCTTTCATGTACGGACATTTCACCAACAGAACCTCACTTTCGACGAAACCCTTTCTAGTTACAAAATGTTTCACACTATTATTATAAATCTCAAAGTAACTCTGTCAATCTATTACCTTATCACGGCAACGCCACCAACCGATCGTAATGAAAATTGACAAAGAGGTTATTTGGGATCTGGATAGCTAATTTTTTCCTTCCCTGATGATGACCTTCGGACATCGGACGACTGAACCGTCCAATTCACACCAAGACAATTCCGTGCCTCGGAAAGTACGTAAAGCCGTTGGTCCCGGCTGTCATTCGTAGATCTTTAACAGTCATTATGGGTAGTCAGAAGTCAGATATTCAGTCTTATCAAGAGCACACCTACGTTACTACATACAAACGAAACGATTTATTTACCTATACTACTCCCAAAATATCAGACTGTACAGATACGTGCTTGTGTGTCGGTGTCTACGCGCCGCCTGAACTAAAAGCAGTTTCGAGAGCACGTTTGACGCGGGAAGAGGTGAGGAACAGTGTTTCGGAGGGAGGCGGGACGTGTCACTACTGTACTGTTGTACTAATATTTATACAGTGCCAAGGGGTACTGTTTTACTCAGCAACTGGGTTGTGGAGTTCAGATAGGCAATCGATACATGTAAAATACTGATATTCAGCTGCATTCGATTAGACTGGAAGCCGACCCCTATATAGTTGGGAAAAGGCTAGGCAGGTGAGGCCCTCATTCAATCATCGACTTAGTTTCCTAATCGATAGTGCTCCACTCAAAGTCCACTACTGGAACCTATCCTAGATACCTACGTTATGATCTCTTCAAACAATTGGTACGGCGCACTTTGACTATTAGCACAATTGGCGCAGTACAGTCGCTAACATAATACCTATGTGGAGAAGCTAACCGATATTCAGTAAAGTTTCTCATTTGTTTACAAAAAGAGAGATTTTTTTGACAAAGAGATCCCACCAAAAACATTTTCATGTAAAATGCTGCCAAGATGAGAGTAAATGGCTCGCATTGTGAAAACAGATCTCTACCTATATTCTCTACTTTACTAGCCTCCTTCGTTAAAATATGTATATGGCTTGGCCATTTCGCTATCGTTACGTGGTCGTAAGGTGCAAAATGTATTCACTGTTCATTACTTTTCTGTTCAACAATCGTTCTTGTAGTAACGAAACAGCCAAGGCACATACATATTTTAACTAAGGTGGACACAACACAAGATTTAGATTGATATTTTATTTTTGTCATAAGTCTATTAAATTATATCTAAATAATTATTTGTTCTGTATAGGTATGTTCTTATGAATAAGGGGGAATACTTTACATCATGTATACAAATAAGTAAATTATGTTGATTATCAATTTCAGCGGTAAGATCACTAGAAACTCAATACTATTTATTAGACGTAACTCAAAATCTCCGTTTTTTCCTTACCCTTTTTACCTTTACCTTTTTGAGACATAAAATACTATAAAACGCTTCCTCACACAAAAATCCCGGTAATATTTTTATAGTTCTGTTGCAAGCAAAGGCTTCGCGTGAAAACTGAAACTTCCAAGTTGTATTAGAGGATATGGATGTGTTTTAGTACTTTCTTTTTAACCGACTTCAAAAAGGAGGAGGTTATCAATTCGAATGTTTATATATTTTTTTCTTTTTTTTTATGTATGTTCGAGAATAACTTTGTCATATATAGACGGATTTGCAAAATTCTTTTTTTGTTCGAAAGGGGTTTATTCCGAAAAGGTCCCATATAAATTTTATATGGACCTTTTATTATGAGAAAATCAACAAATTCCCAAAAAGATTACTTAGACGACGTTTTAGTTTCTTCAATCACTAGAGGACTTACAATCTCTTTTAAGTGTGTTGCCGTTTCTTAATGGATTTGGATGTTAAGGCAACACTAAAAAGCGAAAAATAAAAAGATTTTTCAAAAAAAGTCGGTGGCGGTGGCTTTGTTTTTGTTGTTTTGTATTGCCACCGACTTCCGAAAGTAAAGTAATGTGTGTTCTGTGCTTTAGTTATTTATCACTTTTTAGTTTTTGAAGGCGGTTTTCTTTTTTTATTTTTACTTTTTTTATTAACTTATTCTGTCTCACTTCTAGGCAAAGGCCGCAGTTCCTTAATATGAATACCTAAAAATAACCGTAAGTAGATACGAGAATTGGTTAACATTGTAAATATTACTTATCTGAACAGAATACGTAGTTGATAACCTCTCTAATTTTTGTAAATTCCCAGATGTAAATGAAATACGAAATTGGTTTTACTAAAGTAATGATAACGCAAAACCTACGTCGAAATTCTGCTATCAGTCGTGTTCGGGTAAAAAGCTGCAGATTTTGATAGTTATTGGCCTTTTAATGATATCTGAGGTCAATATATCTACTTATTATTTATCAACAAAAAATCGGGCAGTTCTAGGTATGAGGTGGCTTTACAGTTCCGACATGTTCGTAGAATAGAATGGATATTTTTGCGTCCTGGAGGTGATTGAAATACATAAACTAGAAAGAAAGAATCCCAAGATACAGGCTTGCCTAGTTTGGGGCCAATGTTAAATCCTGTGTAATTTTCATGCAATAAAAAAAAAAAAAATTAATATAAAAGAAAGAAAAAGCATTTATTGGCCCGCACAGGACAAAACACACAAACAAACTACACAACAATACACTATTTACAATATAATATACTATGTAGCGACTGTCAAAGATTTACGAGTGACAGCTGGGACCAACAGCTTTACGTACTTACCGAGATACGGAGGGTGTCTTGATATGTAATAGATGGTCACCGATCCACGGACCGACCACGGCAAGCTCCTTTACAAAGAGCTCTACTACTACAAATTGGTTTTTTGTCATAGTCAGTTTTTTTGTAGTACTTTTTTCCGAGTTGCTTGACACCACCCACAAAACCACCTTAATTAATATGTGTGGGGACATATGTGGGGACATTCTCACACTCGGCTATCTGACCCCAAACTAGGGAGACCCTGTATTATGGGTGTCAGACAGCTGATATACATACACAAGTGCTCATCACACAAATGTTTACCCTGGGCGGGAATCGAACCCGCAACACGCTGCGCAGCAGTCGATCGCTCAGCCACTGCGCCAACCGTGTCGTCAAAATACGTATAATAACGGTAAGTAGGTGACAGGTGTTATAGAGAATAACATTATTATTTTTGCTGGCAGGACACGCTTTTCTCTAGTTTACCTGTACAACGTGTATATGACTGTACCAATGTAAACATCCGTTTTACGTTTGTTCTTATACTTAACGTTTGCTAGTAGGTACTAAGATCAGTGGTTTTCATCTCCTTATACAAGAAGGTTTCTACGCAAAAATGTTTTTTAAATACGCCATTTTTTTCTGTGTTCTATTATTGTTTGTTGATGTAAGTATTACTGGGAATTAGTTAATGTGAAGTAATAACTTAGATAACATGTAATGATAAGTATTTACAAAAGAACCAGATTTTTAATTTAAGTAAACAATGTACGAGTAACTTGCGTCGGAATTAGTCGTTTGAAGTTTTACCTTGTGTTTTTATTTTCCAACCAATATTTAGATTACAACATAACCTTTTCTAAACAACAAAACAGATAGAATTTTATGTTGATTACACATACAATAATCGCCACGAACGGTGTCATAACACTAACACCCTGTATATATGATAGCTATTTAGCAGATGGGATGAAGATTATTAAGGAAGTACTTGGCTTGGGATAAAATATACTAGGGACCAAACAAAATGGAAATTGTCAGAGGAACATATTAGAAACTGTATCATGGTACTCAACCTTCATTTGTCCCTTCTAGTTAATTAACTGAGGAATTTTTAGGTCACATTAATAAAAATAATAATAATAAAAAAACACCTAAACCTTTAAACATAATAATGGTAAAGTAACTAATATACTTTTATCAGTTAGTGCACACATTAAATGATAGATAAATATACTTCATAAGTAAGTACCTACCTATCTAAGGGCGTATTCGATCAAAATTGATCGAATCGAAATGATGAATTCGCCGTAAGTACGAAATTATACTGAAAATGGTAGATATAACTAATAATTTCAAACTAACGAGTTTGTTCTTTTGTTTGAATTTTTTAATCATCAGAGGCCGTAGCTATGAAAGATACATAACTATTTTAGTACTAACGGAAATTTGTACTTGTTACCTTATTAGTGGTAACCATGTTACAGATCGTTAAATCAACAAATTCGTCACTTCAGTGTTGAAAACATGATGTTCAGCTATTAAACATCGCTCTGTATTCATCAAAATTTGGCACACGTAACGTGTCATCATTGTATGAGCACACAAATGGTATTTTAGCACATTGCATACCGCGTGAACCGTCGACACGCAGTTTTCAGTTACCACCCTATTCCTACCCGTGGGTGTCGTAGAAGACAACAGAGGGATAAAGACCAGAGGATGGACAGCAGCGTCCTTCTGAGTACTAAAACACCTACTGCGATCGCCAACATGCATCGGCCAAGCACGGCGACTACGGCTGAACCCCCTTGGGGGAGACTTATGCCCAGCTGTGGGCGTCTAAAGGTTGACATGATGATGATGAGCGGGCAAAAGTCATTTGCCAAAATATGAAATATTCTATCAAACGGTTCCATTTTTTTAAAATTCGAATTCAGTTATGGAATTCCTCAGAGTTTTTTCAAAACTTTTTCGACCAGGTTCCATTTTGTATACTACCTTTACAGTACCTATAGCGCTCTTCTGAATGCCAACTCGTTGTACCTTTAAAAATATAATAGCATAAAGTTTGATATTCAAAACTTTTTAATGTATGGTTATGTTATAGAAGAGAGGTAGGTAGGGATTAAGGGTACAGACATTTAGTGGGTCAGTATAACTCTTGTACAATTTATGAAGTTATTTTTTTTTAATAATAACTACAATTACACCACTTTCCTTTGATGAGGTCGAAACAATTAGCTGGTTATACTCTGTTGTTATACGTATCTGGAATTTGACATCTATTCTACATTATAAAAGCAAAAGGTCACTCATTCACTCATTGATTAAACACAAAATCTCGGAAACTACTTGACCTATGACCCTGAAATTGACAGTTTATCATTACATACTTACTATACAGACTATTATGAACTATCTGAACTAATACTGAAAATGCTTTCACAGACCGAAGCCTACGTCAAAAGAGACACTACTGTTCAATCCACCATCAATACAGATGCGTGGAAGAGGAACATGGATGAATTCAAGAATTGTATCGACAAGAGTTTGGCAAATGTCGTGGGAGAAGTAAACGAGGACCATTTGAAACCCCTGTTCAGTGTCATTGGTGATCAATTGAACAGATTCTCTAAAGCGGTGAGTGCAACTTATACGATATACTATTATAAATTTGCGAAAGCCCTGTGTAGGAAGTATGTGTGTAATAGGTAGGTTCGGGCAGCCTGAAGCAATCGTCCTGAAACCGACATCGGTTGGATCGTATCATCATCATCATCTTCGTCATCACGGGCAGCCTGGACTTGGACCTTTTCGAAATAGTTTCAATGCGTGAGGGGGACCCAATTGATGGCACTTTCTGAGTACGTAGTATGAGATCCAACGTAAAAACCCGTTGACTGTCTCGTTGTCGTCGCTGATTGCAAACACTGATGTCCTAGGTTCAAAGTAATTGAATTCTATCATTAGAAATTTCTTATGGTTTTCATTTAAGAGACTTCTTCTCGTTTATTTTATTCATTCATCATATAGCTTGTTCATTGAAATAACATTAAGTAGGCTATGTTGTGTACTGTTGGACGTGGCTTTTACAGTGTTAGTCTTTACGCAACTAATCTTTTTTTTACAGTTTGATGAATTAACGAAACCATCTCCTTCTCCAGATGAAAACTTGTAAAGATCTGACAGTTCCAGTAAAATGGATAAAATTAAGAATGTTTGAATGTAATTTCCACAAGTAATTAAATATATATTTATTAAAATGTATTCTTTAAAATTCATTTGTTGTTTAAACCTCATTAGACGAATGAATGTCGTTAGGGTCGCTACACTTACTATTGCACGCTCAGTTATAATCTGACCGCGATTACGGTTTAGGTAAATGACACAAACAAAGAAATACGTTTTAATGCTATCTTTCTATTTCTCATCAATCCTAGACAGAGTAGAACATTATAAACAATTATATAAGGCAATTTATGATTGCTAATCATTTTCCAAAAAATAAAACCAGATTTTTGAGTTAGATCAGTCTATTATTAAGCATGCGATATGCGGATACCGAATGCGCCGATTCGGTTCGGCACATTTAATACAACGTTGTCAAAGGCTTTGACGAAGGGTGGCGAAAAAAAATACAAGTTTCGTTGGTTCCGCGCATTGAGAGCGCCCGTTTGAGTAAGGTCCATAAACCAATACTTACACATTACATAAATACAAGCAGTCTTGTGTGATTTTTTTTGTAGGTTTTGGAAATAATGTGCTATGTTTACAGCAATTCACTCGACAAATAAGTTTAGATAATTGTCTAATTACAAGGATGCATTTGTAATAATGTTGTTATTTTAAATAGTGCTTTGTTTACATTCTAATTAATTGTTGTTGTTGTGACCACTGATAGCGTTATCTTGTAGGATGTGAATAGCAATTAAATAGGTTTCTAATTACTGTGTTTATGGCAGTCATTTAAATGTATTGTTTATAGGCAATGGCGGTTTAAAACTTTCCTGTTTTTTATTGTTATGTTTCAAAACATATTAATGCTACACCATGCGAACCATGCATAGAAGAACCAGCGATTTTAATTCTTGGAAAACAATATCTCCCTAAAGACCAGCCTACAAAAAATGTAAAATCTAATAAACTTTTTCAGTAGGCTTCAGTTTATTAGCGTTTTCGCTGACTGAAAAAAAAACATGGAATAAGAGATTTTTTTATTTTTTTATTTAGTAGCCAGCAGCCTGTCATTGCCTGTAACTATCGAATGCTACCACTTCACATGGCGTATTTGTGCAAATATTCGCCTTACTTGGATAATACAAAGTAGACTTAATTTAATAATCATAGGGTACACTTTGTATTATCCAAAAAAGGCGAATATTTGTACAAATACGCCATGTGAAGTGCCAGCATAACGGTTAATCTCATCCATACTTCCATACTATTTTAATATTATAAATGCGTTACGTTTTCACGACAAAATGAAATTTGGGAAGATAATAGCTTAAACTCTCGGGAAGGACATAGGCTTTTTAATTCGCGACTTCGTCTGCATCCGCGATAATCGACATTCGCGCGAACGAAGTCGCGGGCAAAAGCTAGTAGTAGGAATATAAATGGTTTAACTGTAAGAAAAAATTTTTTTCGCTCGTCTTAAACAACACATGATACCGTAATAAAAGTAGAAGCGGACCTAGAGGTTGTTAAGTAGCAGAGATTGGGCGAAATTATAAGATATCAAAATATTTTGACACGACTCCACAGATCTAGTGTTCAAGAAATGTTTAGAGGATCTTATCTGCGGTAATTATTTTCCGCTGTACCGACGGGTGGACTTCGAGTCTTTGATAAACAGCTGACGGATGTAGCACTATCTAGTGCACCTTAGACATTATGATTGAATGAGAGCGATATGTGTGAGTGAAGTACAAAATAATAATATTCTAGATATTTTTGCCTGCTTTGTAGACAAATGCGGATATAGCTACCTTTTGGACCCTTCCAAACTAGATTAAATTTTATTTATCAACCGACTTTCAAAAAAGAAGGAGTTTCTCAATTCGACACGTTTTTTAATGTTTGGCCACGCATAACTTTTTTCAGTTTAGTCCGATTTCGATGATTCTTTGTTAAATTGATAGTGTATACCTCAAAGTTGGTCCCAAAAAGTTAAGGGATGGCTGGTTTTAGGTATTTGTGTCACCGTTTCGTAATTAATTTGTATGATAAGAAGTAGGCACTAAAAGCGTGAAACAAAAGCTTTTTTACAAATAAGTAAAAAATAACTTTAAATTCGCAAGTCGGTGGCAATACAAAACCAAAAACAAAACCAAATACCAAAGCCTTGCGAAATTAAAGTAATTTTGTACTTTTTGAAGGTGGTTGGCCTTTTTGTAAATAAGTTATTTTCTTGTATACATCGTTCTAAAGTGCCTTTTATTGCTCTAATTGAAATAAATAATTAGAAATTGACTTTGACATGGATTCGTTTCCCATGTCGGAGAACGTGTTACCTATTGAGTTCCTTTCCTTCCTTCCATTTATTTATTCCTTCCATTAGAAAGTTCAGTAAGACAATAATAGCCTGGCCCCTAATTCCATGGCATTTGTAAACATTTGTTACTGGTGAAATTGTTGAAATACTAACCTATGGCACATATGTACCGTTTCGGGAAATTCTAACACACGGTATTTTCTGTTAAAAAGAAATTTAATTTAATCTTTATTTCGGATCAGCAACATCCATTTGGGAGTTAATGTCGAGTGAAGGTCGGTTATCGCGGACGCAGATGAAGTCGCGGATTAGAAAGTGGCCTATGTCCTTCCCCAGGGTTCAAGTTATCTTCATAGCAAATTTCATTATAATCGGTTCAGCCGTTTCATTGTGAAAACGTAATATACAGAGTTACTTTCGCATTTATAACATTAATATAAAAAAATAAATATATTAGGTCCTTACATATGAAATTGCCGATACTTAATACTGGCAACTTTGAAATCAAATATTTTGTGTTTGATTAGGAATTCCAAATTCAAAATTATTTCAAAATAAAGACTAAAGAATATTGTTTTAAAATTCGTGTTTCATTTGTTTTATCGTCATTTGTTTGGGCTTGAAAATTGCTATTGCAACAACAATGGAGAAATTAAAAATTCGCGATATTTACGAATATGAGTTCTACCGTGGCACCAGTGCAGCAGAAACGGCTCGAAGGATTAACGACGTGCACGGGCCAAGCACCGCTAACGAACGAACGGTGCGTTTTCGGTTTCAACGTTTCCGTTCTGGAAATTTTGATTTACAAAATGAGCCTCGTGGACGACCGGATATTCAAGTGAATAATGAAGAATTAAAGGCGATAGTTGAAGCGGATCCATCTCAAACCACTTCTGAATTAGCAGCAGCCTTTGGAGTAAGTGACAAAACAGTCACTATCCATTTGCGTCAAATTGGAAAAGTAAAAAAGCTCGAAAAGTGGGTACCGTACGAATTGACTGAAACACACCAACAAACACGCGTCGGTTGCTGCGCTTCCTTGCTCAATCGTCACAATAATCAGGGAATTTTAAATCGTATTGTCGTACGATAATCGCAAGCGATCATCACAATGGCTTAACCCTGGAAAACCGGCAAAACCTTGCCCCAAACGAAAACTGACCAAAAAGAAGATTCTAGTTAGTGTTTGGTGGTCCTGTGCTGGTGTCATCCACTACAGCTTCATGAGATCAGGCCAAACGATTACTGCAGACATGTATTGTCAACAGTTGCAAACAATGATGGAAAAGCTCACCATTAAACAACCGAGATTGGTCAATTGCTCTAGCCCATTGCTCCTTCAGGATAACGCTCGACCACATACTGCACATCAGACGGTCGCCAAGTTAGAGGAGCTGCGACTGGAAACTCTGCGTCACCCACCATACTCTCCAGATCTTGCCCCAAACGATTACCATTTATTCCAAAATTTGGACAACTTTTTACAAGGAAAAAAAATCAATTCTGATGAGGCAGTTTAAACAGCCTTCAAGCAGTTCATCGATTCTCGCTCCCAGGATTTTTTTACCAAAGGGATCAATGAGCTCCCGATAAAATGGCGAAAGTGTATCGATAACAATGGTACATACTTCGATTGACTAAATATATAATTTCTTTTAAAAATGTTATTTTTAATTTTTTGATACCGAGCGGCAATTTCATATGTAAAGACCTATGTAAAGTAAATAAGGTTACCGACGTAGCCCGAAGAATTGCCAAACTTAAGTGGCAGTGGGCAGGGCACATTGCTCACAGAACGGTTGACCGATGGGGTCGAAATGTTCTGAAGTGGCGACCGCGAACCGGAAGACGTTGCGTTGGAAGGCCTCCCACTAGGTGGACCGATGACCTGGTAAAGGTTGCGGGGATCCGCTGGATGCGAGTCTCAAACGACCGATCAATGTGGCGTCACTTGGGGGAGGCCTATGTCCAGCAGTGGACATCTTTCGGCTGAAATTATGATGATGATGATGAAAGTAAATAAAGTATGGACTAGATTTTGCCGGCGACTTCGTCCGTGTGAATGTCGGTTATCGCAGATGCAGGTGGAGTCGCGAATTAAAAAGTAGCCTAAGTCCTTCCCCAGGGTTTAAGCTATCTACTACTTACTACTTTAAGCTACTTTTTATCAAAACAGTTATGCCGTTTTGATATGAAAACGTAACAGACAGAGTTACTTTCACATTTCATCATCATAATGTCAACCTTTAGACGCCTACTGCCGGGTATAGTCTCCCCTAAGAGGGGGTTCAGTCGTAATCGCCATGCTTGGCCGATGCATGTTGGCGATCGCAGTAAGTGTTATGGTACTCAGAAGGACGCTGCTACCCATCCTACCGTCAATATCCCTCTGTCGCCTTCTACGATACCCACGGATAGAAATGGGGTGGTACTATTCGCGACCGGCACCACACGGCGACTTTCACATTTATAATATTAAAATATTGATTTAGAGAAGCTGTTGTTCGAAATGCATTTTCGAACAACATCACCTATCAAAGGAGAATCGTATCTTCCCGCTATGGTCTTCAGGATGCAGTTGAAGCTGAGCCGCACTCTGTGAAGCAAAGAGGCAGATTTCTGTCTGACTATGTTCTGTGTGATGTTACACCTACGTCAGTGAATTTAGATTACGTGAGCTGTCATTCCCTCCCCGTGGGGGGTTCGGGCTAGAATCCCGAGGGTGTCGTAGATGGCGACTAAGACAAAATCCAGAAGTGGGGCAGCAGCGGCTTCCGTATACTTAACAACTTCACTGCGATCCTCAAGACGCCTGCCAAGCGTAGGGATTATTACAAACCCCTCCTTATGGGGAGGCCTTTGTTCCGGCTGATGATGCAGATGCTGATGAGCTGTCCACCTAACGCTAGGGATTGACCGCACACCGCGAGCTCACTGCACACATGCTTACCAAGAGTAGATTTTACAGAACAGAACTGCGGGCCTGTGGGTGTGATCTATACATCATCATCATCATCTTCATCAGCCGAAAGACGTCTACTGTTGAACATAGGCCTCCCCCATAGAACGCCACAACGAGCGGCAACCTACCGCTTGCATCCACCCGATCGACCCGCGACCTTGACAATGTCGTCGGTCCATCTGGTGGGAGGCCTACCAACGCTGCGTCTTCAAATCTATACATATAAAAGGAGAATCTGACTGACGTATTAGCGCACAGCCAAAACAACTGGAACTCTTCATCATCATCATCATATCAGCCTATTGCCGTCCACTGCTGAACGTAGGTCTCCCCCAGAGATCGCTTGGGTCTTGGTACTGGAACTTGGAACGTGAAATTGAACACGGGTTCCTTTTATGATGTAGGTGAGCACTGAGAAACGAGTTTTGGAAATTTAAAGCCTAAGGGGATAAAATAGGGCATGGAAGTTTGTATGAAACTCCGTTATTTTTGTAGCTAGAGACATGAAACTTGAAATATAGCTTTTTTGTTTAAAATAAAAAAAAATATGAGTTTAATTTTTTTTGGATATTTGCTAAGAGGGTGAAATACGTATACGTATGGAAAAATCGAAATTACTGGAGCTAGAAACGTGAAATTGCACACGGGTTCTTGTTATGATGTAGGTGAGCATTAAAAAGGATTTTTGGAAATTAAACCCCTAAGGGTATGAGGAAAGGGTATGAAAATTCTTCTTTATTGGGTTTATCAAAATGAAACTTTGCACGAATGCCAACCGCAGTAAATTAGTAAGGTGGTTTTTTTAACTACCTGTTGAATGGGGCCTAGGGGGTATAGTGTGGGACTTTGTAGGGGGAAGTAAGGAGTAGACGAAGTCGTGGGCGAAGTGTTAGTACTTACTTGATTTTTTTATAGCTTATCTTTTTGTGTCCCCCTGCTGGGCAAAGGCCTCCCAATTCTCTCTCCAAACTTCCCGATCTTGTGCGATCTCTGCCCACGTTTGCCTCACAAGTACATGATATTCGTAATTATTTTCAAATACATCGTTCGTTCGTTTTCGTTTGTACGAATATGACAAGGGAGATGACATAATTACCGGAGTTCAATTATCTCATTCGTCTGATCCGGAAATGGGATATTAAAACGAGTGAACCGGGCTGGAGGCAGACTTAAGCCGGTATCCTGTTCACTCCGAGTTTGATGAGCGGTTTGCAAAAAAATTGAGGTAATCTTTGCAATAAAATTGAGGTAAACAACTTTTGGCGTTGTTCGCCGAGAGAAGTTAAGCTGAAAGTACTTTATTTTTACTTGAATATGTTATATACGTGCGATTGTGCATACATAGATTTCTGTTGTTCCTTGAAATCGGTTTGCGTTTGGTCCGCCATTTTAACTACAACTGCGGAGCACGGTCGAGCACTAGTAAAAAGTATTCGATGCGAATATTCACTTCGAGCAAATGCTCATGTCAGTCGCCACCTTTACACGTTCATTAGGTTCAAAATTGCAGGCAAAGCTTATTAACAAGATCAGATGACCTAGGGTCACTGCAGTGGGCCATATATCGCGTCTCTCTCAGCATCAAGATAAAGTGTACTTAGGAGATTGCTTCCGAAGACCGCATTGTACATTCTACGCTTGCATCGTGAAGTTCTTTACACAAACTCTATAAATATGAATAAGCTGTTGATCGTTTTTCTGGCTGTGTGCCTTGTCAGCGTAAGTAAAAGTTTTTTAAATATGGACATTTTGACTATGACTAACTTCTTGACGCCTTTTTTATTAAATTGACCCCTAATTAGTGCATGAAATGAGACATAGCGACTTTGCATTCGTTAGATGTTTGATTTTTTTTATTAATTATCTAATTACTAGTACCTACCATAAAACAAAAGAGAGTAACATTGACTTTTAGAGTATTTTCAAACGAGATCCTAAACCTGACCATAATTTGTATGAAAAGTTACGCTCTAGAACCGAATTTAGAACATTCCAAATTTGGATGAATTCGAATACAACTCTGATCTGGAATCCGAATTGGATAGTTTTGATTAAAATTTTTATATTTTTACTATCCATTTCTGAAGGATGGTTTCTTTACTATCAAAAGGCACGTTACTTCTTTGTGGGATTTATATTTATATTTTTCAACAACTTCCCAAGGGCCACCCTCACCTCTCCCTCCCTCCTCTTCCCAACTTGCCACCATTTGGCATTTTTTTGCCATTGCCATCTAGCCTGGCAATGTCGGGTTCTTGAGCATATTACCTGTTGTCAGCGATGCAGAGGAATTCTCGATGAAACGTTACCGTTCTAACCACTGCAGGCGCGCCACAGTGGTTAGGACGGTATATATTTTTTTTTAATAAATTGACAAAATCTCTTTTGATCTATACAGACTCAAGCTTTTGTGAAACGCGATGCTCCTGCGGCTGATAATAACAATTACTTAGAGACGCTACAGAAGAAATTCCAGGACTTCAGCAAAGATTTCAATAGTCAGATGGCCAGTACATTCGACCCTGAAGCTTTAAAGAAAAATATTAATGCTCTTGCCGAAAGCGTAAACAAAGCGGTAAGTTGTAACAAGACAATATTACGCACGTTATCAGCGAAGAAAAAGAAAATGTTGTTACGGCCTCTTGGTTAAGGTTCCTATTGGTAAGGCCGCGCCTCTGATGTACAAGGTTGTAAAAAAAAAATGTGGGAATACACATTCGTACTTGCTCGTGCAAGGGTCCAATGTGACCTTTGCGCTTTCCAAGTTTCTCTTGGACATCATTGAGAACAACGAAGGAAAACATCGTGACGAAACCTTGATTTATAATTAACTAGCTTCTGCCCGGGATTTCGTCCTCGCGAATGTCGGTTATCGCGTATGCAGACATAGTCGCTGATTAAAAAGCCCTATGCCCTTCCCCAGGGTACAAGCTATTTTCATACCAAATAAATTTTATCTATATCGGTTCAACCGTCTCATCGTGAAAGCGTAACAGACAGAGTTACTATCGAATTTATAATATTAATATGGATAAGTAATAAGTATGGGTTAATAATTAGTATGGATTACGTCAGAAACGTGGTCCTTAACTGCTGGCCTCTTAGAGAAGCTCAGGGTCACGCAGCGAGCAAAGAAAAGATGGAGAGAGCTATGCTCGGAGTTTCTTTGCGCGGTAGAATCCCGAACGAGGAAATTCGCCAAAGAACTAAGGTCACCAACATAGCTCTCAGAATATGCAACTTGAACTGGTAATGGGCAGGCCACATCGCTCAAAGAATCGATAACCGATGGGGAAGAAAAGTTCTCGAGTGGCGACCACGAACCGGAACACGCAGCGTTAGTAGACCTCCCACCAGATGGACCGACGACATAGTCATGGTCGCGGGTAACCGGTGAATGCAAGCGGCAGGTTGCCGGGGGAGGTCTTTGAACATAGGCCTCCCCCATAGACTGTTGAAACAGTGGACGTCTTTTGGCTGATGATGACGAAAATGGATTACGTTAAGTCTGAAATCGGCAGTCCACTTTGAAAAAGCATGGTGATCAATGTTCGTTCCTTTTCTGTATGAGACGATACCTTTGCCCAGCAGTGGGTCAATTATAGGCTAATTATGGGATACTAACCTTGCCCTACCTGGGAAGTATTACAATATCTATCCATCCTTCTTCTTAGTCGTGTTCTTCATTACTGAAGGTCGTGTCCCTGAAAGGCCTTCGTGGCTTTAAATATGGCGCTGTTCCACTTCGTTGCACAAGAGCGGCAAGCGAGTGGCGGTTGTAACAGAGTCCAATGAGGGTGGTTACTTGGTGTGACCAGCAGTTAGGTCTTGCCTATTACCACTAACTTAAAAAAAATCATGTAATTTTTTTTCCCCAGTTTACAAAGTGTTTGTTATAGCAGCTGGTAATGATTTTGAATATTTAAAGCAAAATAATTTGGATAGTAATGTAACACATTAATTGATATGTAGAATTAGTTAAGTGACAAGAGTTCCAGAGTAGTGGAGCTCATAGGGCATTAAAAAAACTCGTCTGCATCACTGCCTCGTCCCTTCTATTTAATATTGTACATAATATCTTTATATATACGTTTTTATATGTTACGGCTAATACCCGAAGTGCGGCTACAACTAGGTGCAACCGGCCACATGCGGTTAAACTTAGATGTATCCTACTTATCTTCGATTAGAACTAGGTTTAACCTTCATCATAGCGGCTTGGGCACCCCGAAGTTAGATTTTGTTAGGTTTCTTTAAACCCTGCAGACAGAAATAGCAGTCCGGGCACGCAGTGGGGCTCCGTCGACGTGTCGTCGATCGTCGTCTTTTGCTCAAAGGTTTGGTGCCCAAGTCCCGAGCTCGCAGGTTACACCTAAGTTTAACCAACTGCTACCGGCTGCATCTAATTCTAGCCGGTTAAAACTAGTAACATATACAATAAATTCTGATTAAGTTGTAATTAAGTCTTCTTCTTCCTGCCCTTTTCCCATGTTACTTGTGGTCGGCGCAACATGTTTTCTTCTTCCATTCCGTCCTGTCCTACGTCATGCTTTCACTTTCTCCCTTTTCAACCGACTTCAAAAAAGGAGGAGGTTATAAATTCGTCGGTTTTTTTTTTTTTATGTTTGTTACCTGGTTTCTTGGGACTGGGTGAACCGTTTTTGATGATTCTTTTTTATTTGAAAGCTAGTGCTGCCTGTGTGGTCCCATTTTAGTTTGGTCCAGTTCAATAGCATCCATGAGAAAACCGTATAAGTCTCAAACTTGCATTAAGTATGTGCGCGATTTGTTACGCGATTTCTCCGGCAAACGTAAACCGATTTTGAAAATTCTTTTTTTATGGATAGGGTAAGCTTCAGGGGTGGTCCCATATAAATTTTATCGAAATTGATTCAGCACTTTTTGAAAAATCAACAAATACCCAAAAAATTTACATAGACGACGTTTTAGTTTCATCAATCTTTGTAGTAGTTAACTTTCAATCTCATCTTAATAGATTTGGATGAGAAGGAGGTACTAAAAAGAGGAAAATAAAAAGCTTTTTACAAAAAAGACAACAGCCTTCAAAAAGTGAAAAATAACTTTAGCACAGAACACACATTGACTTTAATTTCGGAAGTCGGTGGCAATACAAAACAACAAACAGAACAAAGCCACTGAATTTCGAAACTAAAGTCAATGTGTGTTCTGTGCTAAAGTTATTTTTCACTTTTTGAAGGCGGTTGTCTTTTTTGTAAAAAGCTTTTCATTAATATCCTTCTTCACACAATCCATCCATCTTTTCTTTGGCCTTCCTCTCTCTTTCCATCCATCCAAATTAATATGCATAGCTCTTTTGGTCACATGCATTTCATCTCTTCTCTTCACCAAGACAAACAATTCCCTTTCAACTTTTCTGTCACTGGTGCCACTTTCAAACTTCCTCTAACATATTTATTTCTCACCTTATCCATTCACCAGTAACTCCACACATCCATTTCAACATTCTCATCTCCGCTACGTGCAATCTTTTTCCATCCATCTTCTTCACGGCCCAACATTCCGATCCATACAGTACGACAGGTCTTATCACAGACTTGTAGATTTCCCCTTTAACTTGAGGGGCATTCGAGGGTCACAAGTTGTTCCAGTGACCTGTCGCCATTTCATCCATTCTGCGTTAATCCGGTGCGTTTCGTCTGGGTCTACTTCGCCATCCCCTTGGATAAGTTTAAGTTGTAATTAAGTAATCCCAAATAATTGAGAGCTTGTAGGTTGATTCGTTTTGGGAGCACTAAGCTTATTTATTGAAGAATGTCTTCAGCAGTTTATGCAACGCAATTTCAGTCACAAAACAGCTTCACATAATGCAGGTTTTATCATAATTGACAGGAATTGTGACAATAATAAAATTATTAATATCTACCAAACGTTTTGGTCATGCATTTTTATCTTTTTTTTACAGATAAGCGATGCGAAAGCCAAGGAACCTACTGCGTAGTAAATAAGACTGATTCGTGTAACACCAAAACTGAGTCTTATCAACTGCATTATAGAATAAAATGTTTAAATTCTAATAACCGTGGAAAAGGCTTGAGCTCAAAATTAAAATAGTAAGAAATAGAAAAATCCAAAACTTGAAATATCTTTTATTTTTCTTCTGAACCAGCTTCTGCCTGTGACTTCGTTTTGTAGATGTCAAATACACCATAAAACATAAATGACACTCGGTATTAGCACACATACGACACTCCATACAAACAAAACGATTTAATTACCTACACTACTACCAAAATTACAGACTGTACAAATACGAGCGTGTGTGTGCGGGTCTACTCGCCGCGAGAACTAAAAACAGTTTCAAAAGCATGTTCGACGGGGGAAGAGGTGAGGAACAGTGTTCCGGAGGGAGGCGGGGCGAGTGGCTACTATACGGTAGTAGGTACTAATATTTATACTGTGGTATTAGTGTAGCTTGTTATCAGTGAAAGATTTTTTATAATCAGCTGTGCTATTCTGTTACAATCTCCCTCGGTGAACACCTAGGTGAAGTGAGCTGTCATCCGCCCCGATACTAGAAATTGACAAAGCAGACGGACGGATGACAACAACTTCACCTAGGTGTTCACCGAGGGAGATTGCAACAGAATACCACTACAGGTGAGATTTCAAAGATCATCCTACATCCAAACTTACAATGTTTACCTCTTTATAATAAAAGTATTATATAATAATAAATAATTGAATTGTCAAAGAATCAGTTAAACAGTTGAAGCTAGTTGCTCATTCCAAAATGTAGGGTAGTTCTCTATGGAGAAGAACGAGTAAGAAATTGTACGGACACTCTTACATGTCGAACACAATGGGTACGTGTTAGCAATTAACTCGTGCCTAAAAGATAACCCTAATTGGCGCAAGTGGGCATTTACAACCTATTTTTACTACATACTTTTTAGTTAAATTAGACAAGGGTTTATTAAAGGATACCAAGAATTGAAAAGCAGCTGCCGTCCACTGCATTTTTAGTACGCATGACATGGCATGATGTCAAGGCCCTCTATACTTAGGGAAACCTTAGTTCTGCCAGTCTTCAAAAATCTCCTTCGGTGAAGTGAACTTGAAGTGAGCTCCACTTGATGCTAGGCGTTAACAGGTCATTTTATAATCACCTAGGGCGATTATGGTCGCCGGCTACCCTGGTGTTTTCACCTAAAAATTAAGCTTTGAGTGAAATTTGCGTAAGTAAGTACTATGATTACTAATAGTTAATAATTAATTTTAATCTTTTTGAGAAATCTTGTCATTATTTTAACCAATTAAATTCTAATGACATTAATTTGCATGTAGTCATTTATTGTATATGTGATCTATTAGCATTTAATGTACTTGTTAAATAAATACAACCCTATATAGACTATATCTTACATGACATGGAGTCGACTATTCCTTTTCACCGTAAACAAAACAAGCACCCATGTAGATTTTAATTCGATCGATTCGATCCGTCTGAACTCTGGCTATTGGATTGCCAGAAAACAATGACCCGGGGTCATGACGATAAGCCGTTCAAACATTCAGCATGATGATAAAGAGGATTGCTGCCGTGGAAAACTCAGTTACCATTGTGTTGTTGAGTTGCGAAGACGTACTAACTCATTCACCATGAACAAGCTGTTGATTGTCCTTCTGGCCGTGTGCCTTGTCGCAAGCGTAAGTTATTTTTGTCTATAAAACATTTTTTTTATTGCTACAAAGTTCGTGAGGAAATTTGGACTTAAAATTAATGTACTTGCTTCTGTAATCGCCTTGAGCAAGTGTGGTGATCAATGCTCGTACCTTCTCTGTATGAGAAGAGGCCTTTGCCCAGTAGTGGGACAATTATTGGCTGGTATTATTATTATTATAAATTGATAGGAAAATTCTGTGTAATACAAGGTGTAAAACGACATAATACAAAGCCTTGAACTATTCATACTGTCCATAAAACTACATAACATTGAGTAACAATTGTGCTGGAAAACGATTATTGTATTTAGTGTGAAAAATCACTGCTTACAGCGCGCAATATTACGCACGCAAAATATTGCATTGCATATATTGCATACAATAGTAAAATTCGTGGAAGTTAAGTATTAATAATTAGAAATCGTTTTTGAAAAAAAATTTGTACTTTGACTGTCAAAATCTTCGAAACCATAAGATTTCCAGGTATGGTGCAAAACAAAAAAGATCGCAAAGCTATGGAACATGTATCTTTTGGCTTTGGCTTTTCAGTGACTTTTGTATATTTTATTTGGCATGTACATTACGCAAAAGAGATAATTATCCATGTCGTCGGGAATAGTTGAAGATTTCTTAGAAACCAATGGGGGCTTTCAAATGAAATTTTATTAAATCATTGAACTGTTTATTCTATATAAATTGTATTTTATTTTATTCATAAAAACCTATCGGTTTCTATGTAAACTTCAACTGTTTCCGGCGACATGGATACTTATCTCCTTTGGTGACCGTACATTTATCCAAAAGATACGCGATATGGTGGATGACATTAATTAATAGTATTACTGCGTGGTGTTACTTTTTGGTATACAGGGTAATTGAAAAAATATCCAAAACCACTTAATCCTCACTTCGTATCGTCACTCTGAACAACATTTGTTCTATAACTTTTAAAAATTCGAAACATTTTTTTTCCATACAAAAAATATAAACACACTTTTTTTGCATAATATTATATTTTTCTGACACGGCCGACGAAAGGCCTGCAATCAGCTGTGCCTGTACGTTAGCCTACCTACTACCTACATCATATTCGCTATCATATGGGTGCGCGCGCGTGTACTATACGTAAATTTTACAGACTTCAAATAAACGAAAACAAATTGTTTTGGCTACGTTATTTAGTTGAGGTCAAAGTCGTAGAACAAATGTTATTCAGGGTGATGACACGAAGTCCAGATTCAGAGGTATTGGGTATTTTTTAAATTTCCCTGTATTGGCCAACTTGTAAATTTACCTAATAGGTTTTTTTTTTACTTTTTTAGTTACTTTTGATTGAGCCACTCTATCACTTGGTTCGTATGTGCAGGATAAAAAAAATATTTCAGAGTGACTAATTTTAATCATCTATTTTTTTTTTGTGTTTGATTGAAGGTTAACAAGGATTATTTTTTGATATTGCAGTTAGGGTTTGTCGACACGATTGGCGCAGTAGTTGAGAAATTTGCTGCTTCAATGCTTGTAGCGGGTTCGATTCCCATACGTAAACCATACAAATAACAAATATATGTATGGTCTACAGATAGTTGTTCCGGGTCTGGCCGTTTGTGTATGTGAGTTTATATGTTTGTAAATGCACCCACGGTACAGAAGAAATTACTAGAGTGAAGAGTAAACTTAAAAAAAAAAGTAAGGTGTAAGCGCTTGTGAAATTAAATGTTTTAAATATCAGGTTCAAAGGTAATAAAATAATTGACGCGACAGTAACAAACACGTGTTTGTAGAATTATAATCATTATTACAATCGACAATATAAATCTCTAAGTTAGAATGACATACCCGTAAATGTGCATAATTAATGGAAACATGACGTTTGAGGCCGACATTTTTTTTTTATTAGCGTGTTGTTCCCATATCTGGGCAAAGGCATAGGTAAAACTTGATAATTTATACTGACGATTATAATGATTATTATTCTGCAAATACATATTTACTGTCGTAATCGAATGTTGTATTACCGTACAAACTTATCCGTGCAATTTTTAAAAATAGTTACAATATTTATATTTCGCTTGTCACCTTTGACCGTGCCCTCGGCCTCAAAAGTTACATACTCTATGGAATTACGTACAGAAGTCTGTCATGTAGTTGTGACCGTGGCGTGGCACATTTAATTTGTCATCTATACATGACCGTGGCGATGAAAAGGTAAAGTATAATTCATATCTTAATATTTCTTGTTCTTTATACAGGCTCACGCTTTCGTGAAACGCGATGCCCCAGCTGTAGCTACGCCTACGGCGGCAGAATTACAGGCGCAATTTGAGGCATTCCAAAAGCAGCTCCAAGAATTAGGCAAAACCGTAGCCGAGAAGGCGTCCGAGGCCACCAGTCAAGCAGCGAGTGCTTTTAAGCCTGACGAGATCAAGAAGGATATCAATGATATAATTGATGCTGTAACTAAAGCGGTAAGCATTATCATTGAAAACTATATGAAACGTTATTTGAATACTGTCCTTAAAATTTAGCAATTTAGCAATGAACTCAAACTCAAACTCAAACTCAAAATCATTTATTTCAATTAAACCATTTACAGGTACTTTTGAATTGTCAGAGTCAGTCAGTCAGAAAGTTGAAGCTAGTTGCTCGTTCCAAACAGTAGGTTTCTATGGAGAAGAACGAGCAAGAAACTCCATGAACACTCTTTTAAAATCAGTTAAATTTTACAAATTTAGGTTACATCATTCATGTTGAATCTAAGGGTACAATGTGAGAACAATGTAACACGTCTTGCATGTTAAAAGAGGTCTAGAGAAAAATATAGTTATAATAACAATTCAAACCAAAATTTAAAATAACCGAGGCAGCTAAGAGATGACCAGTCCCAACCGACGGCGTCCGTTCACGAACATGACGCATGGATCGGCACCATTTAGCTCAACCATTTTGAAGGGAACCGAATGATCCAACACATGCGCCACCGGCAGCGAGACATTCAAGTGAGCATGACTCTCCCAACCGCCAGGGCATATTCAAGTCAATGAGAGGTATACCTCGTAAATGGTAGCTTTAAAGAACATAGTGCTCACATGTATGTGCTACGAAAAATTATATAATACTAACACATTGAGTTTATACAATGCAAAGATAATATAGATCTACATCTTCAGCAGCTCCAAAAATTGTTACAAATGCTAATCAATTAATCTATGAACCCTTATGGCTGTGGAGCTAGACCAGCATCCAGCCAAGCATTCCTATCAGTGATGTAATCACTCAACTTATAATATGCTCGGTTGCATAGCGTGCGTTTAATACAAGACTTAAATTTTGTCTCATTTAGTTGAACAATGTGGGGAGGTATTTTATTGTAACACTTTAAACAGTACCCCATGAAAGACGAATCTACTTTAGCCAGTCTGAAACCTGGTTGAACTAGTTGGTCCCTATTTCTAGTATTATAATTATGTCTGTCACCTCTTTTATCAAAAAGATGCAGATTTTTTCTAGCGTACATGATGTTTTCATAGATGTATTGACAAGGCACCGTCATTATGTTAATTTCCTTAAACAGTTCCCTTAGAGAATCGCGCATACGCAGATTGTAAATGGCTCTGATGGCTCTTTTCTGCAGAATAAAAATAGAATCGATGTCTGCAGCTCTTCCCCACAATAAAATACCGTAAGACATAATACTATGAAAGTAACTAAAATAGACCAGTCTCGCGGTATCCACATCAGTAAATTGCCGGATCTTTCTGACAGCATATGCTGCCGAACTTAGCCGTCCTGCGAGAGATGTTAAATGAGGACCCCATTGTAGCCTTGAGTCGAGCGTCAATCCCAGAAAAACGGTTTTATCGACGAATTCCAGTTTCTCTTTATTCAATACTATGTCACACTCACTATTTTTGACATTTGGCAAAGCAAATCTGATGCACTTAGTTTTATTTCCATTTAATACTAAATTGTTAGCCGTGAACCACTTTTGTACCTCCAGTAAGGCGTTATTTACGATGTCAAGATTTTGAGCCCGTCTATTTATTTTAAAAATTAATGACGTGTCATCGGCAAATAACACCATTTGTGGTTGGTTTTTGAATAACCGGGGAAGATCATTAATATAAACTAAAAAGAGGAAAGGACCTAAAATTGAGCCTTGTGGAACTCCCATTTGTACTTTTAAACCATGTGAATTCACCCCGTTTATTTGAACTTGCTGCTGTCTATCATTTAAATAAGATTTCACTAAACTAAGCGCAAGTTAACCTAGTCCGTAATGCTCAAGTTTCAGAATTAATGTCTCGTGATTTACGCAATCAAATGCCTTGGAGAGGTCACAAAAGATTCCTATGGCATCTTGTGCCTCTTCCCACGCAGTAAATATGTGTTTTAATAAAGTGACACCGGCGTCAGTCGTACAACGCCCTTTGGTGAAACCATACTGTTGATCGTGTAATATGCCATTTGTGTTAAAATGAGCAAGCATCTGATTAAGCATAATCTTTTCAAAAACCTTGCTGAAAGCCGGCAACACGGACACGGGTCTATAATTGTTAGTATCTTTACTATCCCCGGATTTGAAAAGAGGTATGACCTTACTAAATTTCATTAAATCTGGGAAAACACCTTGGTCTACGCACATATTAAATATTAAAGCCAAATAAGGTGCTATTGTTTCTATTATAGATGTACAAACTTTAATAGACATACCCCACAGATCTTCAGTAAATTTTATTTTGATTTGCCGAAAAGCTTTTAAAACGGTCATGGGGTCAATATGTTTAAATTGAAATTCTACCAGGCAGCCTGGAACGTTCGCTTTTAATAACGCAATTGAATCGTCAGGTGAGGAATTCAAAGCTTCCGTGGTTTTGATTGGTGTGCTAGTAAAGAAATTTACAAATTCACGAGCTACTTCTATGTTAGAGCTTACGGGACCATGTGATGTCTCCAATGTATATTCCGCGTTACGAACTTTTTTCTTGCTAGTTTCGTTATTTATAACTTTCCAAACTGTCTTTATTTTATCGTCTGCCGATTTGATCTTGTTACTAATGTATAGCGCTTTCGCTACCTTGCAAGTATTTCTAAAAGTTTTAGAATAAGTAGCAACATACTTGTTGAAAGTTTCCGTGTTAATGTAAGGCTTAAGGCCATACAGCTCAAACAGTCTTTCTCTACTTTTTCTAATACCCTTAGTTGCCCAGTCACTAAATATAAACTTAGGGCTAATATATTTCGCCTTTTTTTCAAAATTTTTATTGAATTCAGTTTCGACCACAGAAAATAAATCATTATACAATTTATTTGCATCGTTGTTATAGTGGTCCAGAGTATTTAACTTATTATTTAGAGTTTTATTAAATTTATTTAATTTACCAGTTGTTATAGGTCTAAATTGTATTTGTACTTTTGTCGTAGGCATTTTGAACATAAATGTTACCGTTTGACCGCTATGATCCGATGGTAAATAATTAACAATAGCTTTATCTACATAGTCGCAATCGCAGAAAATGTTATCGATGCAGGTAGCAGTAGTTGGAGTTACCCTAGTAGGCTCCATGAAAACATTCGACAAATTAAATGATTTAAAAAGGCTTAATAATCGACTACTATTCAAATTATTTTCTAAAACATTAATATTAAAATCACCACAAATAATTGCGGGTTTGCTACACGTTGCAAGTTTCGCTAATACATCTTCCATTACAGACTCAAATAAAGAATAGTTTTGGTAGCTTGGGGGTCTGTATACGCACACTATGATATGCTCATCCAGCTCGACACAGGAAAGTTCGATGCAATGTTCAACCGATAGGCCAACTATGTCATTTCTTTCTTTATATTTTAAACAATCTTTTAATAAGATCAATGAGCCTCCACGCGACATAGCTTTGCGATTAAAACAACTGCCCACACTATAGTTTTCATAGTTAATTAGCATTTGGTAATCCTTTAACCAATGTTCAGTAAAACAAACAATGTCAAACATGGTTTTTTCTAAAAACATTTCAATTTCTAATAATTTGGATGAAATACCTTGAATATTTTGATGAAATAATTTCAAGGTATTCTGCTGTTTCTGCAACTTAACTTTTTGAGAGCAAGAAGGTACCTTGTTGTTTGTAGGTTTAACTATATTGTTATTGGTACCTTCTGTTGTCTTACAAACTAGTTTAAATTATTATTCGGAGTTTGACCACGGACTTCAATGATATCAGGTAGTGAGTTCCTACCACTTGTGCAACTCGCATCAATAGATGGCTGGTCCATAATGACACATGGATCCTCCTTCGTACAGTTTGTATAATTATGTATAGCATAAGTGCTACAATCATTCTGGGTCACCACCTTATTATTAGTATTATTACTAATTGATGTGGAGCTAATAACACAAGACTTCGACATACTACTTATGTCTGAGTTAATACTATAAGCTAATAGCCGCGCTATTTGATGTCTAAACCTAAAGGGCAGATACACAGTATCCCTAGTCGATTTTAATTTTCCAACAAAACTGTTGGTGTCAAAAAACATAAGCTTGTCACTATAGTGACTTACTAGAAGATGCACATGTTTATTTAACATATGTATATAATTATTTTGTCTGTATGTTAAGTGTTTAAAATATGGAAAAGCACACAAAATTATTTTGTTACAATTAATGTTTAGAATGTCTGTAACACAGTCAGTAATATCTTCCTTTGTGACCTTTAAACTATTACCTATAAATACAGAAATATTGGTTGATGGATTATATTGAAACTTTGTTATTGATGACATTACATGTTTGTAGGATAACCCTGGTGTACAATGGTTCTGAATGTTATATCTTAGGTTATTATTAATTAATTTCCCTATACCTCTGCCTATACTATCAGAAAACATTACTGAAAGACTTGCTTGACTGCTACCAGAGGAACAAGTACTAGATACTGCCTGTGGCACTTCTTGTACAATATCATGGTTATGGTTGGGGATACAACCTTGGGCAGTCACAGCTTGGGACTCCGTTGCCTCAGGCTGGACGGCCACAAGGTCAGACTCCCTCTGACAAGTACACTGCGTGTTGCTGAGAGTCAGTGAGTCCACTCTGTCTGCGTTGTAATTACACAAATCCACTAACTCATTTGCAGCTAGTATATGTTCCTTTATTTGGTTTTCAGATATTATATATTTACCATAAAGGGACTTTAGTGAGTCATCCAGAACCTGTATTTCTGATTGCAAACGCTGAGTGTCTATTTCATAAATGTTCTTACTATCTTCCAATTTTATCTGGTAGTTTTTCAATTTATTTATAAGAGCAACACGTTCTTTCCTAAGTTGAATATTTTTGGAATAGCTTTTTTGTTGACTTTTGAATTTATGACATTTCTTAATAATTTTATTCAGTCTAGCATATTTTTTTAATTTATTTTGACTAAGTTTATAGCTAGACTTATCTTTTAGTAAAGAATCTTCAGTAAGGTCTATGGTTATTAACGAACATGGGTTACAGTTTGTATTTAATAATTCATAATATAAATGGTTGGTTTCTTTGACCTGAGTATGTTCCTTTTCCTTTTGTAATTTAGAAATTTGTACATTCGCCTGGATTAATTCATCCTCTAAGTCCCTAACTTTGCTCAAAGCCTCCTCATACAAATTACTACAGTTGTTGAAACCATCTGTGACCATCCTTAATTTATCCCGTTCATCAACAACCTCCAAGTATTGCTGATGTAAGTCTACTAGCTCCCGCTTCAAGCTAGAGTTTCTGTCAACTATCTTCTTGACTTCCTCCTCACTTTCATCTCTCTCTTGCAACAGCTGTTGACATTGAATATTAGATGCTTTTAATTCTTGGAGGGCCGTTCTTAATTTAAGCTCCATATCCTGAGCAGTAGCCTTACGGGTCATCACAGGCATGGTTTCAGATATGGTTACTGAAAGTAGAATTAAAGAAACGGTGTGAGAAACAATAGGATAGACAAAAACTTAGATAAATATGGGAAATAAAATAAAAGAGAAATTGGAGAAGTTAGCGTAGTTATATGGAAATATGAAGCAGGTAGGCTAACGAATTTACTTTAAAGGCATTTATTAAATTAATCAAACAATAAAATCTACTTCTATTGCCTTCAATATTTTTTTCTATTTTATGTGGGTAGGATGCCTAGACGAAATTGAAGTTTAAGTACTTATTTATTAACATTATAATTATGTAAAATACAAAATCACGGTCATGAACCTTATTGTGGTTGTATACGAGCATAAAACATGCAAATTTACTTCACTTTATTGAGTTTTATTTACAGTTTACAAAGTTAATGAAGACAAAGTGATTATGCAAGAAAAAGGCAATAGGACTAGTTAAGTTAAATTTTAACTAGTACGTGTCTTTTATGAGACAATTGTGTGCTAATAATACATTAAAAGTAAACAATACTTCCCGTATTAATCCGTAGTGAGAAAACAGCTGTTTCTGGTAGGTTACCGGTATTGGTGTCAACTCTATACCGAGTTTTCCTTTATATATTTACGTGAAAACAATAATACTGGGATTTTGTGCCGTTATATTACTAATAAACTAATAATTACACATTAATTTCACTTATATCCTAATTAAAACTAATTCTAAAATACGGAGCGAAATTTGACAAGTCCGTAGAACGAAAAGCGAAAAACGAAAAAATGAAAGGCTGTAGAACGAAGTTAGTAGGTACTATAGCGGACATTTCCGCCTACTCAGTTAAAAACAAATTCCCTTGGCGCCTGCGAAGTCAACGGGGCGGGCTAGAGAGCGCTTCCATCTTTTGAGTGCAAGTAAAAATGAACTTAGTGGTGGTCAGGCGGGTGTGTCCACGATAGTACCTCGGGGTCATCTTAGACTGTAAGTTAACCATTTCGACAATGAACTAAACAGGGCGTGCATCACCTAGATATTGTCTGTACGAGTCTCAATATCTATTACTAATATTACAAAACTGAAGAGTTTGTTTGTATGTACGTTTTTGTTTGTTTTGTGTGAACGCACTTATTTCCGGAACTACTAATCCGATACAGAATTTTTCGCTAATAAGAGGCTACGTCATCTGAGTGCTATATCTGCACTAATATAATAAAAAGGAAATAATTGTATTTCGAACCGACCTTAAACAAAAGGAGGTTCTCAGTTCGACCCCATGTATGTATGTTTGTCCGCGATTATCTCCCATTTGGCTGAACCGATTTTGATGCGGTTTCATAAAAGGGTTTGTTACATTCTGGAGAAGGTTTTAGTATACAACAAACAGAAATTTATTCAGCGCTATTTAAAAAAAACAACAAAAACCGACAAGACGTTTTTAGTTTCTTCCATCTTTCCATCTTTGGAGGACTTTCAATCTCTGTTTTAACTGTGTTGCCGTTCCTTAATGGATTTGGGTGACAAGGAGGCACTAAAAAGTGTAAAATAAAAACTTTATTGAAAAAAGAGAACCGCTTTCAAAAAATACTAAAAAGTGATAAATAAGTTTAGCACAGAAGATACATGACTTTAGTTTCGATAGTCGGTAGCTTTGTTCTGTTTGTTGTTTTGTATTGCCACCGACTTCCAAAACTAAAGTCATGTGTGTTCTGTGCTAAACTTATTTATCACTATTTAGTATTTTTTGAAGGCGGTTCTCTTTTTAAAAAAAAGTTTTATTGTATATTTGTAACGAATAAAATCAAGAATTCCTGGTCCGATTTCAAAAATTCTTTCACCATAAGAATGCTACATTATGTATAAATAACATAGGCTTTATCAATTGAAAAAATTAGGGATCCTTGAGAAAATTCACGCGGGCGAAGACGCGAGCAAAGTTATGATTAATATTATGTAGATATAAAACCTTTGGAAAATAAAGGAACTTCCCTCATTAAAAATATTTACTCATTTTTGTTTCTCGTTCTTTCAGTTGGACAAACTCAAACCGGAGGGAGATGCCAAACCAGCTGCAGCCTAATAACAAGACTGATTCATATTACTGGAATGTAAAAATTATTGCCTCTATAATATATTATAATCATACCAAAATAATAGTATTCCACCATCCATACTGTATATCATCATATTAAAAAAAAATGTTTCTTATTTGAAATATATTTTTTTATGACATTTACTATTTTATTTCCTTCTTCTTCTTTTAGTGAAATAACTATGGATAACTTTAATAACAACACAAGTTGTTGTTTGTTTGTTAGGCTTTCATGGCTAAACTACTGAACTGATTTTGATGGCTTAGCATAGACCAGGAGAAGACGCACCGGGCGCCGGAGGGCGCTTAATGACCTCCGGCCTCCATGAGTTGCCGACCTGCGGGTGTTCCGCGCGCGCCACACTAGAGGCTAGAGGATAGGGTTCCCAACCCTACTATATAGTATAGTAGGTATCCTACTATATTAGAGGGCCGACTACTATATTTTTGAAAATAAGATATTGTAGGCGAAACTACTATATTTTAAAGGCATCAAACTCTTAGCTTATATTCGTTTCAAAATGTGTAAGCGTAAAACAAAACGTCAATACCTATTTTTAACGATTCTGGAATGTCAAGTTGACAGATGCGTTCAATAATTCACAAAATATTCTTCAAAAAATAAACTACCTACCTAATTTTTGAAACCTACTATTTTTTTACATCTTTTCGTTATCTACTATATTTTTATGGGTAAAAATTATACAACTACTATATTTGACTGTCTAAGAGTTGGCAACCTTACTAAAGGATTCGGCGGCGATTAGACCGCCGAGGTCGATGGGACCTGCCTACATCATCGGCGGCGGCTGGCGGGGGCTCGGTGCATGCGCGAGCGAATCCCGTACCCCCGCCCATAGGTCAGTCGACGAACACCGTGGTGGTTTTAGCCGGTACGAATCCGGCACATCCCCCCGTCTTCCCCGGATGGGGGATAGTCCATGAGGATATGCCCACGACAAAAAAAAAAGACTAAGCATGACATGTAAGTTTGCATCTGCCGATATTCACGTGGACGAAGTCGCGGGCAGAAGATAATGATAAGTAATAAAGGAATAGTCGCATGCAATTCCATCCTATTTGGTACTAATTAGGTAGTTAGTAGTATTAGACACCAATTCAAGGTACAACTTCTCTAAAAAACACTTTATTTTAGTTCTGAAAACCTGATTAAGGCGCTTCCCTGACCAAACACCCTTGAGCATTCGATCTTTCTTTGCCGCAGAATCAGAATTTATACATTTTTTTAAATTAATTTTATAAAAAAAAGAGCGATCTTTTGAAATGAAATAAAATGTGAATTATATACATTTTTAAATTATCTATCCATTAGTGTAATCTTCAAATTAACAGAACGTCAACTTTAGCAAAAGATACATGTTATCAATTATTTTAGTTTTTTTTTTACAGGGAGATAAGTGTATTTAGGACACATAATAAAATTAAGAACGTGGAATGTGATGATAGGAAACGAACATTTCTTTCGAACATTAATGATGTGCTTAAATTTAGATGTAGGTAGTTTATTTCTAACGCACTATTGCAAGTTTTGGACGGGGTAGCGCCTTAATTTTCAACTTAATTGAAAATAGTATTATAATTGTTCTTTTGAGTTTTTAAATCAGTCAGTCAGTGTATGTGTGTATGTGTGTGTGTGTCAGTGTTTAGTCAGTCAATTCAGTTGGCAAATAAGTGACGTCATAGGTTGCTTTCCCATACTAACAAAATCAAATTTTGACAGCTCATACAACATTTGTCAAGTGATTGGTGGTTTCATCTAACCAATTTAACCAGCAACTACTTTTAAACTGCGGGCATGCTGATTAGTAACAATCTGTCAAATTTATTTGATAGATTTTCAACTTTACTATGAAAGAATAAGGTTCATATTCAATTGGGAAAATTCGACGACAATTTGGTATGGCTTGAAGTGCTGTCGTCTGTGCATCACTTTTTTAAGTTTTAACCTAGAAGCATAAAAAGTTTCTACGCATAAAATAAAAAAAATGGGCAGTGTATGTAGTAGAAAGATAATTGTTTGTTCCTTATCGGCATCTCGTAAGTCGACCTAGGTATCTGGACTTAGCTGGACTTTCCTGTGGTGTCTTAAAGATAATTTAAGGCCTCCAGCCAAGAAATCTTATAAACTAAGCGACTACAGACTAAGGGCACACGCTGTGTAATATGGACCTCGACTTAGACTTAGTGCCCCTAGGGAAGGACAGCAAAGGGATAGGCTAGATCGGATCATAGAAAGACTAATATTTTTGCCTGCACACCAAATAGCTTGGTCGACTGTACCCACGGAACTTGAGGGAGAAGCGAAGCCGTGACACGTAACGTAGCAGCTAACCGCTCAATAACTGCACCATTTTTTTTAAATGATTTATTAACAGTCTTGTATTTTACCGCAACTCACCTAATAATCATTATCTGCCTAGCCTTTTCCCAACTATATTGGGGTCGGCTTCCAGACTGCAGCTGAATACCAGTGTTTTACATGGAGCGACTGCCTATCGGACCTCCACAACCCAGTTACTGGGTAACACGATACCCCTTGGTAAGACTGGTTGTCAGACTTTCTGGCTTCTGACTACCCATAACGACTGACAAAGATCTACAAATGACAGCCGGGACCAAAGGTTTTTACGTGCTTTCCGAGGCACGGAGGGAACTCGATATGAAAGGGATGGTCACCCATCCACAGACCGACCGCAGCTAGCGTAACTTAATCTTTCACCGATCGATCTGTACGGCTTTAACTTAGCCACGAGCTCCTCACCTAATAATAATAATAATAATCTTTATTTCAATCAACTTTAAGTACAGGTTAACTTAAATACTATGTGTGTAAGAATTTATAATAAAATACATAGAGAACTTAAGAAAATAAAATAAAAGACTGTGTAAAAATAACTTCTACACCCATAATATATTATTAAAAAATAAGTTGACTTAAGTTATGACTCGATTTTGCATGCTATAGTTCCAATAGCTAAACATGTTTGTACTCCTGTTTTAATTGTAAGATCTATAAATACCATGTTTTAAGCAAATAAAGAATTTGAAAATCAAACAGGCATGATGCAACGAATGAAAATTATATGACCACGGGTGTAAACGTGTCGCTAGACGCTACCAATCAATTGAAAATATTTTAGGGTGTGAACCCAAAGGTTATTACAAAACTTCGCTTGCTGTTCGTCTTTCTGTCACAGGGTTGTATATTTTGAACAGTAATAGGTAGACACTTGAGGATTATGTATTTCACAGAGTGTGTATTACTTCGATCGCTAAAACAATAACAATAAATGATACAAAGTTAAAAATTAAGATAATGTATAACAAACGTGTTTTTTTGTTAAATATGTATACCCTGTTCACAATAAGATCAGACATAAATACACAAACCTTTTTTACAGTCCCTTCAACCGATTTTGACTTCTATTCCGTAGGCTTAAGGATGACATTAGAGGCAAAAAAGTGGTTACAATAACAACTGTTTACTGCAGTTGCCATTTGTCATGCTACCAACGCAATATAAGTCAAAATCGGTTGAACGGACTGTAAAAAAGGTTTGTGTAAATGTTTAATCTTATTGTGAACAGGGTATAGTGTTAGATGTTGCATGTAAAATCTTTCAGCGTACCTAAGCTTTAGTTTATCATAACAATTCAGAATAAGTAATTTATCCTTTTCGACCCCGTACGAAAAAGTGGGACAAAAGACTTACAGGATTCAACTTGTTCAGTCCAAAGTCTTCGGTAATTAGTGTTGATTAGGGTCGTTATCCACTTATGCGCTACTCTCAATACAACACATGATGACGTTTTATGAAATATGAAAGTGTAATGACGTGTTATATTGAATTTGCCGACCCGTATAAGTGTAAAGGGACCCTTACAAACTCATTTATGAATCAGCTAGGGCTAATGATCCGGCGTCATTACGATAACTTGTTCAAATATTCAGCATCAAGATATATGCGATTGCTGCCGTGGACAGTTCAGTGACCATTTGTGTTGTTGAGTTGTCGAGACGTACCTACCAACTATTTCACCATGAACAAGCTGTTGATCGTCCTTCTGGCCGTGTGCCTTGTTGGCGTAAGTTTTATTTTTTATTAATCTCGAATTATTAATCTTTACTAATATGGTAAAGCTGAAGAGTATGTTAGTTTGTTTTGTGTTTGAACGTGATAATCTTAAAAACTACTCGCCCGATTCTAAAATTTTTTTCACTAATAGGAAGCTACATTATCTGTGAGTGATTTACATTTTATCATCAATAAAACTAGGTATCTATAAGAAAATTCATGCGAACGATGTCGCGGGCAAAGCGCATATTTCTAAAATAACTGTTTCTAAAAAAGACAACCGCCTTCAAAAAAGTGATAAATAACTTTAGCACATAACACACATGACTTTAGTTTCGGAAGTCGGTGGCTTTGTTCTGTTTGATGTTTAGTATTGCCACCGACTTCCGAAACTAAAGTCATGTGTGTTATGTGCTAAAGTTATTTATCACTTTTTAGATTTTGAAGGCGGTTGTCGTTTTTGTAAAAAAGTTTTTTATTTTTCGCTTTTTAGTACTTCCTTATCATCCAAATCCATTAAGAAACGATAACACAGTCAAAACAGGGATTGAAAGTACAAGGTTGGAGAACATTACAACATCGTCCATGTACATTTGTTTGCTTTTTGTCGATTATTTCAAAAAATGTTGAATTAATTTCGATAAAATTTATATAAAACCCTAAAACCCTATCCATCAAAAAAAGAATTTTCAAAATCGCTTTACATTTGCCGGAGAAATCGCGTAACAAATATACAAAAAAAAAACACATAAAGACGAATTGAGAACCTCCTTGTTTTTGAAGTCGGTTGAAAATAAAAATAACTAAGCTTCTGTTCGCGACGTCGTCGACTTTACCGCGGACACAGGTGAAGAGGCGAATGAGAAAGAACCAGATCCTAACTTATCTCTTGGTCGGTCCAGGGATTCTGCTGTGATAAGATAGCAAAACAAACAGACAGACAGAGTTAAACAAACGCATATTTAAGAACATTTGTGTGACGATTTCCGTTTAAGTCACGTATTTTTCTCGTTTGTACGACTAATTTTGAGGCCCAACAAGTCCCTTTATGAACCGATTGATTTTGAAACTTTTTAGGCGAATCCAAATAAAATAAATAAAAATAATATCATTAAAAATTTGAATGTTTTCCTTGCATACGTTTGACCACTACTATCTCACCTGATGGAAAGCGATGATGCGGTCTAAGATGGAGCACGCTTGCCTAGAAGTAACCTATTCACTCTTGACTTAAAGACTCCCAGGTTGTAGCTATCACGAAACGCAGACTCAGGCAGGGAATTTCACGATTGATCAAAATATGCACAATTTCTTGTAGTGTTTTTCTGTATTTTTTTTTTATACTGTACTAGCTTTTGCCCGCGACTTCGTCCGCGTGAATGTCGGTTATCGTAGTTACAGACGAAGTCGCGGATTAAAAAGTATGTCTATGTCCTTCCCCGGGGTTCAACCTATTTTCATGCCAAATGTTATTAAAATCGGTTCAGCCGTTTCATCGTGAAAGCGTAACAGACCGAGTTATTTTCGCATTTATAATATTAGTATGCAAGTATGGATTAGTAAGAATAACATTCTTAAAAAATGTTACGGTCTAGCCTGAAAGACTACACACACTTTCAAGGAGTCTTATATAATTTATAGAAACACTATGTTCATGTGTTCTATGTAAAGCACAAAATTGCTGACTGTATTGGTAATGTACTTTGTACACTACACTAAAAGGTTTAGTTATTTTTAGCCTACGCACTAAGTCTGTGTGGTCTAGCAGCTGGATTGCCTTAACATTCACAAATTTATGTAAATAATAATAATATTTTGTTTATTTATGGCAACTAGGCCAAAATTTTTTGTATCATTGCTGTTAAAAGCAATTGTTAGTGGACAAGTGGGAGTTGGACTCTGGGCGAGTCCAACTCGCACGTCCGAGGGTTCCGTTCAAATTCCGTGATTTGGTCAACCATACAATTATGACCGCGCATACCTCGATGATTGATCGTACTTTAAATCAAGACTATATTTTTTATGATTTAATTACAAATGTATAGTTTTGATACTTTTCCCTGTACTTGAAGTATAAGGCGATTTTACAACCGGAAGTAAGGGTACTTCCGGTAGTAAAATCGCCTTATACTTAAGCTCTCAAGGGAATCAAAATTTATAGGGATAAATTTTGATTCCCTTGAGAACTTTTGTCGAAATATAATTATGTTTTTTACGGCATAAATGGCCGTATCTTCTCTTCACGTTAACTTAGAAGTTCGATTTTTTTCACAGTTTCAAGGGACTGTAGACTTGAGTACCTATATGGTTTTAATTTCAACTCGATACCTACCTCCACGCGTTCCCGAGATAAAGGGTCTTGACAGACAGACGGACCAAAAAGTGATCCTATAAGGGTTCCGTTTTTTTCTTTTGAGGTACGGAACCCTAAAAAGAAAATGACAATGTTGGCTGTGGGGTCTTCTGACTAGCACTCCCACAACATGCGACAACCAAGGTGCGTCGTACTTTTCTATTAACATAATATACGTAAAAAATCCCTTGTTCAATTTAGGTGAAGTGAATTAAAGAAAAAAGGCACAGTAGAGCTATTCTGTTACAATCTCCCTCGGTGAACACCTAGGTGAAGTGAGCTGTCATCTGTTCCGATGCTAGCTTAACTTTACTGGGGGACATTATTACAGATTAGCAAGGTAGTTGATGTTTTATCATTAATTCAGGGGGGGGGTTAAAACACGGATTTGACAATAATTGAATGGTATTTTTATTACTCTATTGCGATTTGACGAGTTCACAAGTTCTCTTTTAGACGGCATTTAGTACATAATCGTCATCAGCCGAAAGATGTCCACTGTTGAACATAGGCCTCCATCATAGAACGCCACAACGAGCTGCTGCAACCTGCTGCTTGCATCCACCGGTTACCTGCGACCTTGACAAAGTCGTCGGTCCATCTGGTGGGAGGTCTACCAACGTTGCGTCTTGCGGTTCGTGGTCGCCACTCAAGAACCTTTTTTCCCCGTCGGTTATCGGTTCTTCGAGCAATGTGGTCTGCCCATTGCCACTCAACTTGCATATTCGGAGAGCAATGTCGGTGACCGGTGACTGGTGTCGGAATGTAGTACATTCACATTTAAATACTTTCTTTTTCTTTACGCAGACTCATGCGTTCGTGAAACGCGATGCCCCGGCTGAGAACAAGAACTACCTTGAAACAATACAAAACAACCTTCAAGAATTTGGAAAAACTGTGAACAACCAAGTGTCCAAAGCATTCGACCCTGATGTACTCAAGAAGAATTTCAATGAATTTGTTGACAATGTCGCTAAAACGGTAAGAATTTTAATTGCTAATGATTTATTATAGAGTGGTTTGATTGCCCGCTTCTGGGCTCCCTGATAAGTATAACTTGGGTATCTTCAAGGCACGAGTGAACCGGTTCATAAATACTTTAGGGTGGCAAAACAGATTTGCACATTTATGCCTAGTAACATTAAGCGAATACAATTTATGCCAAAAAAATTAACCTTCAAGAAAATGATGCTAACATAAACTGTATGCCAAAAATAAAAGGGTAAAGTATTATTATGGCAAAAACAAATATGCCAAAATAGTTATGCCGGAATATATTAGGAAAAAGAACATTATGCGAAAAGATGGGATCTCGTTTCGGCCAAGGCGATTGCTTTAGCTCTGCTATAGGTGTTGTGAGCTATAAGGGCGCCTTCACATTAGAAGATAACGTTGCAGTCGCGCTGCAGTCGCGCGACTTTATTTGAAGGCGCCCTTAAGTGACTTATGTAAACAGTCTTCTTTGTAAAGATACTCGCACATTGCAGGCATTGATAGAGTAAGATCCTAGAACACTAGGGTAGGAGCTCGTGGCTAAGTAAATGTCGTACGTATCCACCGGTCATGATGGTTAAGCTACGCTTGCCGCGGTCGGTCAGTGGAAGGGTGACCATCCATTTCATATCGAAACCCCTCCGTGACTCCTTGACAGTCGTTATAGTTAGTCAGAAGCCAGAATCTAGCAACCAGTCTTACGAAAGGATATCGTGTTACCTAGCAACTGGGTTCTGGCAGTCGATTCAATTTAAAACACTGGCTTAACTTAGTTGGGAAAAGGTTAGGCAGATGACGTGAATTTATGTAAACAAAACACTAGGAAATAGAAAAACAATCGGATTTGAATGATGTATGATCTAAATTTTTTTTCTCAGGTACATCGCTTCAAACCGGAGGAAAAAGCTCAACCAACAAAACAATAATAAGACTGATTCATATGATAATGTAATTTAAACTTTATTGCAGCCACAAGTACCTACCTACCGACATCATGAAATAAAATAATTCCCACCAAATATGTATTACATTGAATAGAAAATATTATTTCCATTTTGAAATACATTTTAAGGAAGTTCACTATTTTATTTTATTTCCCTTTACTGTTGTAATTGTGTAATACGGTATCTACAGTATTACACAATTACAGATCGGTGGGTGACAGATAGATCGGTGGTGTCATCTGACGCCACCAATCAATTGATGTAATTTCTATGATGGCATTTTGTACATATGATGTCACTGTTTTGCTAACTCAATTGACTAACTACTTATTGATTTTAAAGCAACTAAAACTGTATTTTGTAATAATAATAATAATAATAACGTATTTATTTCTCAGTATATGGTACATTAAGATCTTACATTAGATATGGTTTCACATACACTACCATTACTGGTGTAGAAATATATTTCATATAAAATATTTAAAAAGCAAGAGAAAAAAAAAGTCATTAAAAACATGCAAATCTAAGGTACAGTGAATTAAATTACCTATAATTTTAATGGCCAATTAATTGAGACTGTTTATAATGCCAAATGGATTAATAATAAAATCAAAAATATTACTCATAATGTCTAAAATAATCGTTTTTAATCACAACGTCAAAATATTAAATTATCATAATGTCAAAATATTAAATTATCATAATGTCAAAATAAAAATGTCTATGAATTTATAATAATGTCAAAGTTCTAATGTCATTTAAAGATTTTAAATTACAATAGTAGTTCGAATAGTCGACTCGGCTCCAACTCAACTCACAGTATGGCATTGAAATGTAAGCTTTATTTCGTGTTAAATACGAGTGAATTTTTCAACACATCAATTATTATAAACGCAAAAGTTTTTGAAGATGTATGTATAGATAGATGGATGTTTGTCACTCTTTCACTCGCAAACGTCTGAACGGAACTGGAACTTGGTACACATAAGATATTGATCTAGCTAAATACATTGGATAATTTTTATTCTGTTTTTGTGTTCCCGTGGGATAATTTAGGACTTTGGTCTAATTTTGAAGTCTTTAGTATCCAGTAGAAGTATCTAGCATCTGAATGAGGTCCTTCAAGTCCACGACCACTAGTCGTTTCTACTTTATCAACAAGGCAATACAATCTTTAGCTACAAAGCAAAATCAAATTATTTATCATTAGACAGTAAGGACTCTTGAACTTCATCAAATAAATAAATCTAGTTAAATTAGTCGTTCAAAACATCGTTTTGGATGGAGAAGAATGGTCAAGAAACTCTATTAAAATGAACTGCCTAAGATCGCTATCTAAATATGCGAATGCTTCTGTTTGTATGTGTCCGAAGTCATCGGCCATTAGTTAGTTACAACCTCATTAATGAATTAATAGCTAGAACAAACGAACCGGGGTCATTACGATAAGTTATAGGTACAAACATCGGTTCCTGGTCGGCATCAAGATAAAGGGAATTTCTGCAGTCAAGAGTGCAGTGTGCATTGTGTTGTTGCACTGTGAAGACGCAGATACTATTTTACCATGAACAAGCTGTTTATCGTACTTCTGGCTGTGTGCCTTGTCGGAGTAAGTTTTAGTTTAAAACTCTTTTGTTTCTATTAAAACGTTCTGTTTTTAAAATGTTTTCGGTTTTACTCGTCTTCTGATTTTTAAATCAAACGATGCGATGGTCTATTCTAGTAATTACAAATGTTCAGAATTTGGATTACAAGTCCATCTCAGCAACAATAAATATAAATAAACTAGCTGAACCGGTAAACGTTTGCCGGTTCAGCTAGTATTTATATATTAGAAGACGCATAATCGGTCAATTGCAGGCATTTTTGACAAATGACAGAGACTGCTATTTGAAAGTTTCTAAAAGTTTGTAAAATTGCCTCCCTACTCTTAACTAAGTCTAGTTTAGACTTTTTTTACTTAGACTAGTTTAATACGGACTGAATGACTGGTACTTATAGGGCGAACGCAAAATATTTACGACTTATAAAACCTCAGTAAAACTATTCAAATGATATACCTATTATACAAAAATGTGCTCATAGAGCATAAACTATTGTACTTAATTATTATTTGTAGAAACGCAAATAAATAATTGAATATTTTGAGTTTTGCCGCCTCACATCTAATTATTAATTTTGCATAAATAAACCTTTATTTTTATAACAAATATATTTATTTTGAAATCGAGTTCACAGAACTAAACACATATTACTAATGATGTAAAATTCCGGTTATTAATTTGGGGGTGATTTAAGTACTTAGATATTTAAAATATTCGAGCCATATATTCAACTAGTATCTACCAACATAATATTTTAGGGCTGAAAGGAGGCACCTGAAAGGAGAAAACGGATTCTTTATAAGCTCACTTTTAGTATGTCTACCTCAAATGATTTTTTCGCAAATTTTAATACAGTAGTTACAACAGACTAGAGGTCGTTCCATTGACTAATCAGTGTAGAACTCGAATTTGCGAACTTTTCAGCGCAAACTCATATCTACATACCTTTTTTTCCTTTATAGACTCACGCGTTCGTGAAACGCGATGCCCCCCCAGCTGATAACAAGAACTATCTCGAAACGATACAAAAGCAGCTTCAAGAATTTGGTAAAACTGTGAACAGCCAAGTGGCCCACGCTTTTGACCCTGACGTAGTTAAGAAGAACTTCAATGAATTTGTTGACAATGTTACTAAGACGGTAAGAATTAATCTATACTAATATTATAAAGAGGTAAAATTTGTTTGTTTTTATGGGGTAATGTTCGGATCTGCTCATTCAATTTCAAAAGTATGTGGTGATATCTATCGCACATATTATGGCGCCTCTTCACAATCGGCCATGATGGGCGATTACACGTGAGCACGATCGTGTGGACGGGGTACTCGCCTGTAGTCGCCCATCATGGCCCGTAATCGTCGTCGTGATTGCGGCGATCGGCGACTTGTCGGTTTTTTGGACACACATCAAAGGGAATCGCTTGTAGTTGCGAGCGCGTGCCCACACGATTGCCGATCATAGACATTCACCGGAGGACAGCGAACTGTGCGGACGTCGCGCGCGTTTTTTTATTATATGAATGTATTATAATGTTATTAGAATGTATATTCTATATAAGGGAAAAAAATATTTTCAAGGTACCAAATAACTAGGCAGACTTAAAACTAAGATTTATTCAAACAAATGATCATTTCATCTAGACAAATGTTTATGGATAAAAGCAAATCTTTTTTTTTCATATTTTATTTAAAACAAATGTAGATTATGATGTTAGTAATACCTTTTATCAGCCTAGGTGGCTAGGTCCGTAGGGTATTTTAGGAATGATCACATCTATCTCCTATATTAAAAGGAGAATCTGACTGACGGCTTTCTTTTAATATAATTTTTAATATATAATTATTATTCCCTATTACGATGAATGCCACCATCTTCTCTTTTTATTTTATTTTTCGCAACTTTTCTTTCAACTACATTCATAAAATAATTGTATACGGAAATCAAATTAATGGTAGCTGCAACTATAACCTCCACGTCCATCTTGAACGCTTGCCGCTCAATAAATGATCACGGACGATTGTGTGGATGCATGCACGATGATCGTGACAATTACGTTGCCGATCACAGACGATCAACGAGTGCCGATCATGGCCGATTGTGTAGAGGAGGCATTAAATACTACAACCGACGTTTCCTACATCGCGCAAGCAGAGTTCTCGGCGATATAATATTAGCATGTATACAAAATCTCGACTACAACCATCAGGCAGTAGCCCACCAGACACAACACCCGTCTGGTCGAAGGATCCTCCCTTTTCAACGGAGGATGAAGAACTTTACACTCTGTTCCTCATACCTCTAAAAGTAATTTCACTAAAAGGAAGCCACGTTATCCCAGAGTGCTATTGGCTATATTTTATTATCAAAAATTAGGGATCCACTAAATAAATCACGTGGACGAACTCTCAGACAAAGTGTTAGTTTATTAAAAACTGCAAGCAAACTGCGTCTGCATATTAATGTCGGTTTTCACGCACAAAACAGCTGATATATATTTAAAAAAAGCTTTTTAACAAAAAGACAACCGCCTTCAACAAGTGAAAAAAAAAAATAACTTTCAATTCGCAACTCGGTTGTTTTGTATTGCCTCCGACTTACGAATTGAAAGTTATTTTTCACTTTTTGAAGGCGGTTGTCTTTTTGTTAAAAAGCTTTTTTTTCTCGCTATTTAGTGCATAGTTCTTATCATACAAATTAATTACGAAACGGTGACACCAAAAAAATTCAGTCATCCCTTCATTGTTCTTGAAATTTATATCGGACCAAAATTGAGGCATATACTATCAATTTAAAAGAATTATCGAAATTTGGACTACACTGACAAAAGTTATGCGTGGTAAAACATTAAAAAAAAAGTTCATAAAATGAAAACTACTGAGCCAAACTATTTTAAATTTGTATGGGACCAAATGGCAACTATTCCGCATCAAACTAAACAAGAATCACGTAAATCAGATCATAAATCTCAGAGTAATCGGTGTACATACATAAAAAAAACCAATCGAATTGAGAACCTCCTCCTTTTTGAAGTCGGTTAAAAACTATGATCCGTTCTTTGGGTCCAAACTGAGATTTAGTACAAAATAAATCTGTTTCACTATTAATTTACAACGAACTAATATTTTTTTTTATCTTTTTCAGATGAACGACATGAAAGCTGCAACGCAACCTAAACCAGCCTAAAAATAAGACTTATCCATATGACAATGGAATTTATTCTTTATTGTCGATAGTATAGAGTTTACAACATATAAAATCAAACCATATTCATCGGCCTTGAGGTCAATAAACTACTTTGTATTACATTTTTCTTTTAGAACGAGTCTGTGAAATAAATCTTTTATACTATTCTTTATTTTTATTTATTTCCTACTAGCTTTTGCCCGCGACTTCGTCCGCGAGAATGTCGATTATCGCGGATGCAGACGAAGTCGCGGATTAAAAAGTAGCAAATGTCTTTCCCCAAGTTACAAATTTTATCAACATCGGTTTAGCCATTTCATCGTGAAAGCGTAATGATGGTTAAGCTACGTTTGCCGCGGCCGGTAGATGGGTGACCATCGATTTCACACCGAGACTCCTCCGTGCCTTGAAAAGCACGTAAAGCCGTTGGTCCTGGATATCATTTGTAAGATAAGATTATAAGATGCATTTATTTGTTTGAACATGTGTGATATATACATAGAAATGCACTTAAGGACGTTTAGGAGTTAAATATCGAAAGGTTCAAGATGTTTGTAGATCTTTGACAGTCGTTACAGTTAGTCAGAAGCTAGAAAATTTCACTAGCAGTCTTGCCTAGGGGTATCATGTTACCAAGTAAAACATTGGTATTCAGCTGCATCCGGTCAGACTGAAAGCTATGCAGATGATGAGTAATAATAATACATATATATGATAGCACACTTGACTCATAAGGGTTGTTATTTGAATAAGCCAGTCGCATTGAATTAGGTAGCCGTAGGACATGTGAAACTGTGGGATCAGGTAACACCAAAGACTATCTCTTTGGGTAACACAGAACAGTGTTCAGTCACCCACACACTTTACAGAGACTGGCAACTTTCTAATAGACACCATCTGTACAAACATTAAACCACGAACTGTATTAGTTGATGTAATACCGGATCTAGGTGCGCACGCGTCGATTTCCAGTGAGTTGAGTTCAGTTTTAAACGTCTGAAAATTCCATCGCGAACCATTACGTATCGACCACTAAAGACATTGTTAGGGAATTTTTTGAACAGGACCTCAACTTACTTAACTGGGATAACCGATCCTTAACCGAGCTGCACGACGTTAATACTATGGTCAATGAATTTAACTCGAATTTACTTACATTATTTGATATCCATGCACCTCTAATAACTAGCGTTATTAAGGAGTCATCATGAATTTAACATTGTCAGTAATCCAAGGGTAACATCCTTTGGATTACTGACAACATTAAATACATGATGCATTTGAGGAATAAAGCACATGCAGAGTATTTTAAAAACAAAAAAACAGCTTCTAAAAGACTATATTATAAAGAATTGAAGTCACTTGTTAATAGGTCTCTATTTTTCGAAAAGTCAGCGTACTATAAATACAAAATCAACAATCAAATCGACTGATTTGAATGAAAACAAAATCAACAATCAAATCAGTCGATTTGATTGTTGATTTTGTATTTATAGTACGCTGACTTTTCGAAAAATAGAGACCTATTAACAAGCGCTTTGGAAAAACCTTAAGTCTACCCTGCTCCAATCAAAACACAAAGAATTACCTCTGCACTTTAACGATCAAACATACATGACAAAATTTGTGACCATTTTCTGAATGTGCCGGGTGAGGATGTGATTAGAGACTCATTGCTTGCATATTTTAAATCCCCGCGAAAAAATATCGAAAACTGAAGGTTGCGACGGTTTCACCATAAATGAGGCAGTGAGCGCAAGAGTGGCCTATCTTTTCCAGACACAATTTAAAATGTTTTGTGTCCGGAAAAGATAGGCACACTTGCACTCACCGCATCAAATATGATATTACTGACACTACCTGTGACTTCAGACGCCGTGACTGCTTTAGACATCTATCACATCCTCATCTTTCCCTGGGTTATGGAAAATTGCCAAAGTATACCCATTGCCGAAGACTCCTAATGCTCTGGACTTGAAGGATCTTAGACCTATAAGTATACTGCCGGTACTTCCTAAAGTTTTAGAGAAAGTAGTATGTGAATTTAGTATGTAATTTTATCAATTTTACATTGTTAATAAATTCTACCATTATTATTGATTTTGTTTTAAAGATTTATTATTTCAATGCAGCGCACATTGGGTATTTATGTATTTTACTACAAATGGCAACTTTTATTTAACTTTTTATATTACTTTACTACTTACTTACTTACTTTACTTTTTTTTTTTTTTTTTTTACTTTTTACTTTTTTTTTTTTTACTTTTTTTATTTTTTATTTTTTTTAAATTTTCACCGTATTTTACTCTTCTAATTAATTAAAACGGACACACTTCCCTTACAGAGTACCCGGAATGAATGGGTAAACATACCCTTCTTTTTTTTTGTATACCTGAGCCGAGTTTTTGTTTAGCTTGCAGTGTGTAAAATATGTATGGAGGTGTCTGTTCTTTTTCTTGATTATTGTAAAATGATATGTTAATATATTAACAAAATAAAAACATTGGAATAAAAATATTTTATTTTATTAATATGACGACTTTTGTACGAAAAACTGGGAAAAAGTAGCTCACCCTACTTTCAACTTCGAATCAACAATAGATTCCACTATAAAACTGTACTAAACTATAGATAATCAGATAGCTCATTCCATAGCAATTTTAATGACACAGGGGTTTGTCGAGCTGCGATGCGTAATTTGAGAGATATCGTAGTTTTAGTGAACGCGGAGAAATCGCACGATTTCGCCGGGCGCGCCGTGTACATACCAGCGGCTTAGGCGCAATAGAGGCTGGGCGGTTGAGAGGATATTCTGATGAATGGAACTCGTGGGCTGCAGCTGAAAATCAGCGTCAGGTGGCGCACTTCGTGGTGTCACATGACATTATGCTGAGCTGAGGCCCTTTTGGCATTATGTTCACTGTTTTCTGTTTTTTATAGATTTAAGGTGTATTTTATTTTAAGTATGTAATGCCAATAAACTTTTTTCTTTCTTTCTTTTCTAACTGTTGCCCTGAGACCGTAAGACGGGGTTGCGACAGGTCACTTAGGATATGGCGGGGTGAACTGGACGGATTCCTCCAAATCTGCAGGAAAACACACACAACACACACACACAGAATTGCGAAAGATGGAAGACATGGAGGGAAGTCTTTCACAAAAGTGGAACAGAACAGACTAACAATTGGTTAAGTCCCATATTTTAGCACATTATGTAGGTAACTTTATTTTTATTACCTATCTATTTTTAGCATCCCTAGCAAAAAGAAACCAATTTATCTCAAAATTATTCTATTTTTTTTAAGTTTCATAAAACTATAACAATTATAAATAATCCAGGAAATAATCACGCAAATGACAAAAAGGTTGTCTTAAACCCCCAACAAATCTTCTTGGATTGTCCAGTGCCAATCCAAAGGGATTCAATCTAGATAACGTCCCAACGTAATACATAAGCTTTTAAGGATCATAACTAGGTACCTACTTATAAATATGAACAGAAAGTTGTTCATTTGCTATGGGACCAAGCTTTAAAATCGGAAAATAAAACAGGTTCTCCCACGAAGTAAGTGACCTTTCTATATGAGAAGAAGCCTTTGCCCTGCAGTGACACGTACCAGCCGTATTATTATTATTTTAGTGATTGACTTTTTTTATAAGAGAGTAATAATCTTCTGTTCAGGCCAAAGTATATTCTCTTTGGTTCTGGCTCTTGGAGTAGGCTCATTGAATACAACCATGAGTCTGCCTTTTTATTCTTCTTTTTAGCGTGTCGATGTCAAACACTGATATGTGTCATATCTTCTTCAATCGCCACGCATGGCAGGCGGGTTGGCGATCGCAGTATGGTTGTTATAAATGCACAGAGAACGCTGCTGCCCATTCTCTGGTACGTCCCTTAGTCGCCTCTTACGACACCCACGGGAAGTTATGGGATGGTGCTATTCTTTACGTCCGACACCATACGGACAACATGAATGTTTAGAAGGTTTAAATTTATCGCCTTTCCGAGGTGTTGCCATCAGATGGACTCACGCATCTTGCCTTTAATTAAAGCATAAGTGTAAATATGTAATTTACAGTACAGTAATCACAATCAAGTGATTACAGTACACATCTATAGGAAAATGCAGAACTTTGTTTTTAAAATTCACATGTTTAATTATCGTTATGAGCCTATGCGAAACTATATGCCAATTGATAACCACTAGCTGACCTGTTATCATATTCTGATAAGCAAGGTCTTCACAGTTTAAGGTCGAACTTGATACGGTATCTAATAAATAGAAATTGTTTATCACAATAATAAGTTACCTATTCTCGTGTGTATCGATAGCGTAGTTTTAATTAAAATGCCTTTAAACAAACTGAATAGAATAGAGTAGATTGTTATTTTCTTACGACAATTTACAGCTTTAAGTATTAACCTAAAGATACAAGTTTGTATTTAATTTGTGGAAGAGTCAATGGTGCCTAAACAAGTTTAATTTCAAAATCTGTAAATCAGTTCACCTTAACAATTTTTTTTCCATAATATTGTAACTACTGCCGATGTTTTGTTTACAATCATAGTAATATTAATCCTAGTAATTTATTATTTAATTATGAATAGGATTTTTTTGAACAGGCGATAAATAATAATATTTATTTTTTAAAGTCGCCCTTATTGCAGTCAAGCTTCGAGAAAGTTGTCCGATATGTTACAGACACATAAAAGAAACGTACCATACCATAAATCGAGTATTAGCAATTCCTGTCGGTGCGACAGAGTTTGACCACCCCGCCACATGATTCCCTACTGTGACCCGTGACTTGAAGACCCCTCATATTGACAATCAGACAACCCAGGATAGAGCATCGCAGCGCCAAATAACGAACAGAGCCGATCACAAAATTGATGGGAAGAGGCAAAACAAAAGAAGAGAAATAATATTTATAATTATTTTAAAATTCCTTGTCTTTCTTTCGTAAAACTGTCGTAATAATAGTTGCAATTCTCGAACGCGCGTATGACATTTTATATCTTTACACGTCTGCGTAATAGTTGTATTATTATACCACTATACATACGCCGCATTTATATTGTAAGTATACAAAAGTGCAGTCGTATTGCTGTTGAGTCTCATCACTTAGCATATAAAGAGGCACTTTCTGGATTCCTCTTTACAAAGGGAGCGATCTGGAAAATTTTAAATTTGCTGAGAAATAAAATCTTTTTGTACGAAAATATTTTTCTGGGTGCTGAAGGTATGACCAGAATTTTATTACCCGTGTCGGTCCTTCGGTTTAATAACCGAATGTCTGTGAATTAAAGTTGACGGCATTTATTTATTTTTCCCTAATAATTTAAAAAAGTAATCATACCCACGGAGCAAAATTGAACTTAAATAATATAACTATTTTCTCTCCGTATGGTGTCGGACGTAAAGAATAACACCATCCCATGTCTTCCCGTGGATGTCGTAAGAGGCGACTAAGGGACTCACCAGATAATGGGCAGCAGCGTTCTCTGTGCCTTTGTAACAACCATACTGCGATCGCCAACCCGTCTGCCAAGCGTGGCGATTATGGCAAAATCCCCCCCAATATTGGGGGAGGTCTATATCCAGCAGTGGACGTCTTTCGGCTGAAATTATGAATATAACTATTTTCAACCGACTTCCAAAGAAGGAGGTTCTCAATTCGACTGTATGTTTTTTTTTTTGTCATTTGTTACTCGATTTCTCCGGGAAATATACCTACATCGATTTAGGAAAATCTTTTTTTGATAAATAGGGTATACCTCAGGGGTGGTCCCACATAAATGTAATCGAAATTAATTCAGCACTTTTTGAAAAAATCAACACATACCCAAAAATTTTACAAAGACGACTTTTTAGTTTCTTCAATCTTTGGAGTGGTTACTTTCAATCTCTGTTTTAACTATGTTGCCGGATTTAAATGAGACGGAGGTACTAAAAAGCGGGAAAGAAAAAGCTTTTTGAGAAAAACGACAACCGTTTTCAAAAACTGAAAATAACTTTAACACAGAACACACATGACTTTAGTTTCGGAAGTCGGTGGCAGTACAAAACAACAAACAGAATAAAGCCACCGACTTCCGAAACTAAAGTCATGTGTGTTCTGTGCTAAAGTTATTTTTCACTTTTCAGTTTTTGAAGGCGGTTGTCATTTTTGTAAAAAAGCTTTTTTACCCGACTGCGTCATTTCTAAAAAGTCTTGTAAACGTGATATGAAATTGTTTGTGATGAGAGCTTCTTGTATGAAGGCGTTTTACAAATTTTTTTTTAATCTGAAAACCTGCAGGCTTCTGTGTAGTTGACCTTTGGTATGTAATTTAATCTGTAACGTTATAAATTTACGAATTTCTTTATCATTAATGACTTTTGAAATTCAACAAAGGGTGTTTTTGTGATATAGTGTGTTTTCATGCATCTGCTAAGCTATAATACATTGTGTTGTAATTGTCATGAGCGGCCGAAAATTGAAGCTAAAATAGGTAATGGAGGAAAAGCTCTTCTATATCATTGTTATGGGACAAGTGTCCAAAAGGCTAGCAGTGTAGCCACGTTATATTAATGCCCAAAAACCACATTATAGTGAATTAGAGAAAGATTCGTCGCAACAGAAGAATGTGAAATGTTATTAAAGAATCGTATAAACCTTATTCTTAAATCACTCTATTTTGACGGCACGGTCGGCGCACTGGTTGAGCGATTGACTTCTACGCTACGTGTTGCGGGTTCGATTCCCGGACGGAGTAAATAATTGTATGGCCTACATATTGTTGTTCCGGGTCTGGCTGTTTGTGTATGTGAGTTTATATGTTTGTAGACGCATCCACGTCACTCCTGTATCGTGGTACGTGGATGCGAGAAAATCCTAGTGTGGCAACATTTTTTTTTTTTGAAATATAGAAACCACATTAACATTTTGTGCGAAAAAGATCTAAGTGTAGGTACAGAGGGACAGCCGGTGGGAAGCGACTCCGACTTTGTTTTATACTATGTAGAGATTGAACTCGATGTCTGGCAGCTAAGAACAGAATAAGGGTCCGTTCACACAGACCGGCTATTCTCACTACTATAAATATTAGACCGGCTCGGAGAGGAGAGCAGTTTTCGTCACGTTTAAAACAGAGTTTTGAATCATTGTAATAAGGTTTATTTTTACGTGTCACTTCTTATAATATTGAGAATGCTTGGGAGCAAACCAAACGCGCTTGGTGTGAAATAATAAGAGGAGCCGACCGGCTGCCTCTGATGACATACTTTTCCGCGCTAGCATGGAAGCGCGCCGGTCTGTGTGAAAAGAAGAGCGCCGGCCGATGATCTCCGAGCCGGTCTGTGTGAACGGACCCTAAACCTTAGCATAACTTTCTCCCTTTCAAACAAAACATGAAGCTAAACCTCCTATGAACTCTATAACTATTAAACAGCTAGACGGTGACTTCAAAACTTAAGTCGTTTTTACAGCAGCACTGAAACTTTCAACGACCAAGAACAGCTTGATTAAAAAATAGAGCCATTTTTAAAGGAAAACATACTCTATCCCACAATATTTCGTCCACAAAGATAACTTTTTATGGAGCATTTATGGCTGTAAACTTATTTTAGAGAACATTCTATAGCAGCGAAAATGTCTCGATCAGTAAGGAGGAAAATAATTTGTAAACTTGATCCGCCGCCTGTGGTTCTTTTCAAACTAATAGAATATTCTCTCTGGCTCAACTTGGTTCTGCAGGTGGTTTTAATATGCATGGAGCCCAGCTGCCGATAAGCCGTTCTTACAAAGCCTGACCTGATCCTATTTGAGCGTCTTGGGCCGTCTACCCAAAGGATTTTCTCAGATTTACACCAGATTTTCCCTTCGTAAATGGTTCGAAAATATAGTGGTTGCATACTTTTATATTGCGTAAGGCTAAGTCAATTGTATTCTATTTGAATATCTTAGCAGAGTTGATGCTTTTAAATGTAAGAAAAATGTTGGTAAAAGTAATATGTAAGTGCACGCAAGCATTTGTGTTTGTCTTGTGTCTATTTAAATGTATTTGTGTATGTATATCAGTTGTCTGACACCTGGCACAGGGTCTCCCTAGTTTGGGGTCAGATGTGAGAAATGTTCCCACCATAATTATTATTATTCCCATTTGTTATCATTATTTACATATAAATTACATTTTTAAATATTAGTACAAAAATAAAATATTTTAAAATATAAAATAATAGTAGCTCACCGGTATCGGGAACTATTATTATATTATGTGTTTTTTTTTGGTAGAACAATCTGTATAGTTGTCTGGATTCTAGATAAGTTCAAAAGTATTGTATTAACAGTATAAATACGAATGCGCTCAATCACTACTTATACAACCTAGTAGAAGAGACATCAGGTCAAATCCCTGATACCTTCGATCATTGTCAGAGCAGCTCGCAGAAATCTTCCGACAAAGACATATAACGCGAGCACAGGTGCGGAAACTCCTCAACAAACATTTGTCTAAGTTGACTCAAGACTACCCAACTTTACCGTTAGCTAACACAATAATACACCATATCTCTACGCAACAAGATATAATGTCTGTTTTTCGAGTGCAATGTTAACTTTGCCGAAAAGTCCGTCGCATAGTTCTATGCTCGAAGAAATAAGTCATACTGAGATAAGTTGGGAGTGCTTATTAGAACAAATACAGGGAGCAGATGGTAGAACAATGGCGTATGATGGTAATTTAATAGTGCTCTCAAATCTACGAACTTTGATAATAGGTTTTAATTGTGTTAGTTATTCATTGATTCTGTTAACTAATTTATAGGTTTAAAAGGCTTTTCACTACCTACATTATTGTAAACTGAGATAATAAGGTCGCGACTACCGATAGAAGTCGTAACTAAACGATGTATTTTATAAACATCCGAATTGATAACCTCCTCCTTTTTGAAGTCTGTTAAAAACTAGCCGTCTCGATGTCACTTAACATAAGTGAGTTTTTAAACCTTTTTTTTTTTTTTTTTTTTTTTTACGTGGGGAAATCCTCATGGACTGTCCCCCGTCTGGGGAAGACGGGAGGGTGTGCCGGACTCCTACCGGCTAAAACCACCACGGTGTTCCTCGACTGACCTATGGGCGGGGGTACGGGATTCGCTCGCGCATGCACCGCGCCCACCTGATACTTAAACAAGGTTCCAGCATTATAGCTAGTCAAATATTAATATGTATGTATATTAACTCATGGTGATACTAAACTACTGAACCGATTTTGATCAAATTTGGTACAGACTAAGCTTGAACCCCAAGAAAGGAGATTCTTCTTCTCAGTCGTTCATTCTTGACAGAGTGGTCGTGGTCATGGGACGTCATCCACAACTGCGGTCGCAGCCTTCGCGATCCTTCTCCGCCGGTCTCTGTTGGCTGCATGTCGAGCACACTCTGTCACAGGGAGCTTGGTGGCAGTGTCTAAAGAATCTGAGGATTCGTAATTGCACAAGCGACCACAGTCTTTGTTTGATGTTGAGTTCATTTAATATTGACACGTTAGTCCGACGAGCGGTCCAGCTTATTATGAGCATGCGTCTCCAACACCACATTTCCAGGGCATCTATCTTGCGCCGGTCCAGCATTCTTAATGTCCATATCTCCGCTCCATATAAGAAAGAAGAAAAGACATAGGCCATTTTTAATCCACGTCTTTGTCTGCATCCATGATAGCCGACATTCAAGTGGACGAAGGCACGGGCAAAATAAGTTTATAATTTAAAAAAATTAAAGTTAACAAGTAATGTTTTTCTTTCAGTATTTGAAAATGTTTATAGATACTAAGCTGCTAAGTAACACTTTTCAAAATTCCTGTTTCATGGGGAAGTCCTTGGAATAATTCAAATACACATTGCGTACTATGCGTACTGCTGAGGAGTGGAATTCCCTGCCTGACTCTGTGTTTTCTAAAATCTACAACCTGGGAGTCAAGAGTGAATAGGTTACTCCTAGGCAAGAGTGCTCCATCTTAGACCGCATTATCGCTTCCCATCAGGTGAGATTGTGGTCAAACGTATGCCTATCAAATGTAAAAAAAAAACATTGTTTCCTTATGGAATTTTCATACAAATAGTTTCTAAATTATCATATAGATGGATTGTTTTCCAAGTTGGTTAGTATGTACTACGCTACTAAAAACCAAGCGTTTTATAAAGTTCTAAGAAGATACGATTTTAACAAAAGATATAGCTGTTTAAAGTATACTTTCAAAATTGATCTAATAAATTGATGAAAATGTATTGTATCTACTTAAATAATAGGTTTGGTAAGTGGTATTTCATTTTAATAGTTACTAAGAAAAATTGCGGTCGGGGGACCCCCGTAAGAAACGAAGTTCCTTACGTACATGTGTGTACAATATATATATATTTAAATAATATACATATATATATACACGAGCTATAGCATATATGCTCTTGTGGTCATTTGTATGTAGTAGGCTCGATACACGCACACATACACACACGCATTTCGTTACGCGACGATTTCAACTAATTCGAACTACCCGTAAGCCGCGTTAAGGAACTTCGTTCCAAATGCTGAACTGGCTCAGACGATTCTAGTTACAAAGTCATCAAACGAAATAATGACCTACGGTATGTCCATTTGTTTCTTTATTTGAAAATGTGTTATTTTTCTTATCTTATTTTGTTGCACAATATTCAACGTAATATTGAGGTGTTGTCTAGCGAGAATAACATGCTAACATTTCAGACATTTTGTGAGTAAATGTGATACACGTGGTATAACGCTGCATGCATGAAGTATTTCAATTTCAGGTCACATCTCACCTTGATTTAATGTACCTAGATACCTCTGGAAACTATGACGTAGTCATGAAGTTACGCTGAGAATACTGGTGACGATGTCTAACTATGAAGATTATATGTAATAGTTTCAAGTTTACAAAATTCAAAAATGTAAATTACATTAATAATAATAATAATAATAATTTTTATTTGGTACTTAATGTGAGAACAAATATATCTTCTGGCTCCCAAACTAGGTTTATAGCCTGTGACTTGGGAGTCAGTGATTCCAAAAACTAACAATATACCTACCTAATAATAGACTTATTAACTAATTACAATTAACAAACAATTTACATTAGGATAAGTATAATAGAAGAGAAATGTGTGTGCGCGCGTGAGTGTGTGTGTGTGTGTGTGTGTGTGTATGTGTGTATGTGTGTGTATGTGTGAGTGAGTATGTGCGTGAATGTGTGTGTGATGTGAGGACATGAGGCGTATATAATGTGTCTGAAGTTGCTTAGGATTGGGTGAGAAGCAATTCTTCTGTTTCATCGTATGATTGATCCATCAGCCACATTTTCACCGTATTTTTACATTGATGGTAATTCAATTTATGCACCTGGAGAAATTTATGAATTTGATTATATAAACTATAACTGAGGTAGTTGAATTGACGTTTTGCGAAGGTGGTCTTATGTCTTACTGGTGGGATAACAATATCTGCACGACGTTTGGTACTTATTTGAAGTGGGAGTCGATGTCTTCTTAGTACACACTGTAACACATATAGTCCTCTCACTGACAACACTTTGCTTTCTCTATAAAGTTCCATTGTTGAGTATCTGAAGGACTTGCAAAACATAACTTTGAGAACAGCCCTCTGGGCCCTTTCTAGTTTTAGAAAGTGTGATTTGCAAGCGCCGCCCCATGCTGGCAAACAATATAAGAGAAGAGATTGGCAAAGTGAAAACATTGTTCTCACATTGTACCTACCCATAGATTGAACATAAAATAAATGATGTAAACTTTGTATTAATGTAATTTTATGTAATGTGTATTAACTTTGTATTAACGTTATTTTAAAAGAGTGTCCATGGAGTTTCTTTCTCGTTCTTCTCCATAGGAATCTTCTAATTGGAACGAGTCACTTCAAGTTTCTAACTCCTTGGTAATTCAAATGGGCCTGAAAATGCTTTATTGGCTTAGTGCCAGAATATAATAATACGTATTATTTATATAAGGTGTAATAAAATCCATACCTAGTATAATTTAGTTTTGCCGAAAAGTAAACGAATTATTGTAAACTCTTCATACAAATGGCGCCTTACTTTCCTTCATTCGTATTTATTTACAAATTATGCGATACGTTTAAACGAAGGCGTATCTGACAAATCTTATTATTGCAAAACCACTTTTTTGATGGAATTTAACTAAGCCAAGTTGAATGCATTTTTTGCTCATTCAGAATAAAACGATATAACATACCTAATACGATATAACATATTTGAGTTTCTGTGTTTGTAAGAAAACCTACGGCAAAAGAGAAATTTCTAGTGTGGGCAACGTTATTTCGATTAGCCGGTTTTGTAAATCAAAGGAAAACTAACTGTTTATTGTTTTGAGGTCGGTTCTAGTCTACCCCGTTACGATCGAAATTATCAGCCCGTTCATTGCTGAAATTGGTCTATACTTACAACGTTACGACCAAACAGTCCTGGGCAATATTGCCATAATCACGACTGTTGGCAGGCGGATTGGTGACCGTGTAATGATGTCATTACAACGGAGGTGCATAATTGCTGTTCATTACTTAAATATACAGAATTCGCAAGTTCAATTTCGGTGTAACCCGAAAACTATATTTACTTTTCATAAGCATGAAATCATTTGTAACGACTTGTACGTATTGTTTACATTTTATAATACTTGTTTTTGTAGATTCTTGGAATCTTATAAATAGAATATCTTATGTACTTACAGTTTTAAGCTGGTCCTCTCTGTATTACGTTATATTTTATTCCTGTTTAATATAGATTAGATCACTTTATAAACCTGAAAAATAAATAATGTTTTGCTTTGACATGTTTGTCAATGACAGTCGTCAAACTTGACGACCGTCAATATTACTTCTAAAAGTTTACGGCTAACTAACGTAAATCCTCTATGCTGTTGATTTTGTAAGCACATATGGTTGAATTATATATTAAACGACTGAACACCCGCTGATGTATCGTGTTCCTTTAGATCTTATTCGCACTAATATATAAAAATAACTGGCAGTCTGCAATTATTGAGTCTGGCCGGTACTATAATACCCCGCTTTAGAAAACCGATTTGACCGTTCTAGAAAGAGGATTCATAATTGGATATTTTACGAATTTCGGAAGAACGGTCAGAAAACAAAACCTGTCAAAGAGTCAGTCTAGATCTCGCTGTTCCTTGGGTAACACGCTGATTACCCATACGCTTACGTTGCTGAAGTCTACCAGTCTACTTTCTGCAAGACTACCGGTCCACAAACGAGAGTCGGTTAAGCGGGTTAAGCCGAGCTGTCGCGTGCCTGCTGCTCCCAGGGCGGGTCCTTCTACTGACCGCCTGGGGACCTTCGTCCCCGAGCTGATTGCGCCAGTCTTCTCTTCGGCCGATCCTGTTGCCGGCCAGGCTGTGGATTCTTCTAACCTGGAAACCTCTGCCTATTCTAGTGCGTTTAGGTTAGTGATTTAAATTTACTTCTGTTGTTTTTGATACTCATCACATTCTAATCTTTCTTGTGAGAGCTATTAAATTCAATTCGTACATTTCTACACAGTCTTTTATTTCATAAACCATCAGAACTGTAACAGTCTCAATGTCAATACTTGCGCAAGAAACAATATCATAATCTTTATTGCTGAAACTATAGCTGTTGTTTTCCACCGCAAACAATTAGATGCACAGAACATCATCTGCATAGCCTTTTCCCGACTATGGTGTCGGTGGAATCTATTACCCCCCATTTTGCTAAGTTGTGTTTGCAGCGGCCTACCTGGGTGCGCATATACTTACTTCGTGGTGCGCAGTCTATTGAGCGCTTTCCATATAGGCCACTGCAAATCGCTTTGTACCCCTTGATACTTAAGACTGGTTGACAGACTTTCTGGCTCTTAACTACCCATAACGACTGTCAAATATCTACGAAATGACAGCCAGGACAAACGGCTTAACATGCTTTTCGAGATACGAAAGGGCTTCTTTATGAAATGGATGGTCACCCATCCACAAACAAACCGCGGCAAGCGTAGTTTAACTATGACCGATCAATCCGAAAAAAAAACAATTGCACTGAACAAAAAATAAAAATAAACCCGAAGACTATTCTTATTCACCAACCAAACGCAACTTAAATAAGATTACGATCCCGCAACTGCTAAACTTAACTCCCAAATGTAACTATCCCTCTTATCAACACATTGAACTATATGAAGCTGAAAGCAGACCACGTTTTAGATGAAGCTAACTCATTAACGGCCATGAATTGAAAAGTAAACAAGTTCAGAGTTGTGGAATAAGAGCCAACAAAAGTGCTACCGATGAGGGGCCGTAAGGATGCGGGAACATTGAGCTCCTATAAGATAAAGGATTTGAGGAATGACGGCGTATTTTACGCAATTACTGGCAAAAGGCAAGTGAGATTTGTGAGAATGATAGCTTTATCTAAGAATCTTTTCGCTTTTCTAAGTGGGTCGCGGGGAGTCCATCAAAGTTTTTCGAGTAATAGGGCAAATTGTTAAGAAAGTGTGGAATGGAACATGTTTTGAAGGAGTATTTTGTTTAAAACAAAAGCAAAGTTAGATTGCATTTTTTTTGTTAAAATTCTGTATGCCTGACGAAATTTTCCTTGAATGGCCAAATACTTGTACGCTAGTCAATTTTAAGATACCGTAAGTCTCGTACCTAGTGACACAGTCACTTTTACATAAAGTGATAGAGACAGCACGAGACTTCACGGCATCTTAAAATTGAGTATCGTTTGGCCATAACTGTTTGTTTCAACATTCCTCAATAGACATTGCTGAATGGATATATAAAAAATTGCCATACATACTATAGTATTCTGTTTAACACAATACCATATTTACTGTTTATAAGCATGAAATCATTTATCACGAGTGATGTTTAGATTTTATAATACTTGTTTTTGTAGATTCTTGGAATCTTTTATTATGCAGAAATAGAATATATGTACTTACAGTCTTTATGCTGGTCTTGTCTACGTTCCCTTTACTTTTACTTGCGTTATATTCCTTAAAGCTAATTCCCATTTTATATATCTGGAAAATAAATAATGTTTTGCTTTGACATGTTTGTCAATGACAGTTGTCAAACTTGACGATTGTCAATATTTCTTCTAATAAGTTTACGGCTAACTAACGTAAAACCTCCCAATTGATGTTTATGTAAGTGCGTATGGCTGTATTTTATACTAAACGGCTGGACACCCGCTGATGTATCGGGTGTTCTTTAAAATCCTATTCGCACTAATAAAATAAAAATAACTGGCAGTCTGCAATAATTGAGTCTGGCCGGTACTATAATACCCCGCTTTAGAAGACCAATACGGGCGTTCTAGAAATAGAATTCATACTTGGATTTTTATGAATTTCGGAAGAGCGGTCAGAAAAGAAACCTGTCAAATGGGTCAGTCTAGATCTCGCTGTCGCTTGAGTAACACGTTGATTACTCATACGCTTAACTTACTAAAGTCTACCAGTCTACTAACTGCAAGACAACCGGTCTACAATCAAAATTCGGTAACGGTCCTGAGTTGTGATGTCGTGCTGTCGCGTAGTGCGTTTAGGTCAGTGCTTATTTTAACTTCTTATTACTGTTTTTGATACTCATCACATTTTAATATTTCTGTGAGAGCTATTAAATTCAATCGTACAATTCTACATAGCCTTTTATTTCATAACTAGTAGAATTGTTACAATACATACAAACAAAATACGGGTCGAACTGAGAACCTGCTTTTTTTTTGAAGTCGGTTAAAAAATGGAACAAAATTTGTACGAAATAATAGTATGTGTGCAAAAGTGACAAGCCATCATAATCTCATTTTTTTTTTAAATATTAGCAGATAAGTCGAAGTACCTTTAAATAAACCCAAAAAAAAAAATTAACTAGAAAAATAAAAAACCCGACTGCGTAAAGAGTGAACTTTAAATAAGTAAAAACTGAAAAGAAATAAACAAGTCCGGTAGTCTAGAATTATGTTTAGTAATGTTGAATAACTATACCATTGAAATAATAAAAACCACACCAATAGCGATGTGATCAGTCGGGACTCGGGACCCATTAAAATCTAGACCGGCTCAAATCTTCATTATAATGGGTCCCAACTGATCAAATCGCTATTGGCGCGTTTTTTATTATTTCAATGGTATAGTTATTCAACATTACTAAACATAATTCTAGACTACCGGACTTGTTTATTTCTTTTCAGTTTTTACATATTTAAAGTTCACTCTTTACGCAGTTTTTTTTTTACCTATGTATGACTATTATAATTTATTTTTCAATGACGTCAAGGGCGACAATCGCATCGGTGGTCTCTGCTATGGCGCGACAATGACAAAAAAAAAGAAAAAAATGGGACCGAACATGAACTGCATGGGTAAGTAAGGCAACGACGGAACCCTACATTGCACGTAGCCCAGCACGCACCTGGCTGGCTTTCTTGTATTATTATTATATTGTAATACCATTGTAATACCTTTTTGGAATCCTTAAAATGAACTCTTCATTTTGATACCCACATTGGAGATATCCAAGAAAAAAAAGTTTTATTACGTGATTTTTATTTTTATTTTTTAATGATTACTGTGATGATATACATTTTTTGAATCCTTAAAATAAGCCCTTGAATTTGATACCCATATTATATCTTTAGACAAAAATCTTTTTTTTTTAAACTTCAAACAATGGCATTTTCCAGCTGCCACGTTTATTTATCTTCGTCACGTATCTAAGAACACTTGGGCTACACCCTAACGAAATATATCCGTTCAGTAGTTTAGAAGAATCAGGTAATAAAGAATATTTTATTTTATTTTACCGGCGCGAAAAACATAACCCTTTCCTTTCAGTCGGGGTAATCTATACATATAATAAAACAGTAACAAAACTGTGTCTGTACATTGAATATATTAAAAAAATAATAATTGAGAGGGGTTTAGGAACAGTAATAGAGCACGAATCCAAAAAAAAAATTCTGTCTGTTTGTCTGTTTGTTTGTACACGCTAATCTTCGGAACTACTGGGCGGATTTCAATGATTTTTCTTTTGTTGTATAGGTATCAAGTCTGGGCAACCTATAGGCTATAATTTATCTTGGAAACTTGAACACCTGATGCAGAACCGCAACAGGCCAGCTAAACTATAAGAGATACAAAAATGGTACCATAGCAAAAATTGTTCCACGTGATGAGCACTTTCTGCTGAGAGAATAAATTTGAAGATCTGGAACACCTGATGTGGAACTCCAAGAGTCCAGCTACACCATGACACATATAGGAATGACGTCTTAGCAAAAGTTGTTCGGTCTGATGGGCATTTCCTGTTGACTTATAAAAATCGAAGATCAGAAACATCTGATGTGAAAATCAAAGCTATCACTAATTTCACTGTATCTTATAAAATAACATAAGCTGGGAGTACCTCCACGCGGTGAAGGCGGTAACAGTTTAGGACTGATTTTTGATGACGATGGTATATCATTGAAAATTTGACTCTACTCGCCAAAATTCCCATTATTTTTTTATTTTATCGAATAAATATGCCTTCGGGCTTATGTTATTTGGGTGTTTAATTTCCTTTTCCATTTATCTTCATGACACGGTAGCCTACCCGGTAACGAAGGGGGGCAGTCACTTAGATTTTAATTGATCAGGTATCTTCTTTACAATAAAACTATAACCATTCCTAGAAAGAGGTCAAATCTTTTCCAATGTTCCAAAGGAGCTAAAAGATTGAGGATCATAAGATCCCAAGAATCTACCGAAGAGCGTCAGGAGAGACTTGATGCTGTTCGAGAACATCAGGCTGCAACTCGCTCCGTGGAAACCTCTTCAGATCGCGAAGCACGCCTACGTTCTCAGCGTATTTACGCATCTACATCTACAGGTCTCTAGAGACCAGTGAAGAGTATGATGCGCGACTGACCGCTGATCGTGAACGTCATACATTGTCTCGCGAATCGGAGACGTTCACGGATAGAGAATTGCGCTTGAGTTCTCAGCGTATCTACGCATCTGCTGCGGAACGTGATGCGCGACTGTCCGCTGATCGTGAGCGACATGCATTGTCTCGCGAATCGGAAACGTTTACCGATACAGAATCACGCTTGAGTTCTCAGCGTATTCGCACATCTACTAACAGGTCTTTTGAACCGAACGATGAACGTGCACGACTAACTGCTGATCAAGATTATCATACACTAGCGACCCGACCCAGCTTCGCATTGGCCTATTGCCTTCCTCGGTAAATGGACTATCCAACACAAAAAGGTTTTTTTAATTCGAACCAGTAGATCCTGAGATTAGCGCGTTCAACCAAACAAACAAACAAACTTCCGCTTTATAATATTATAGTATAGATTGTCCCGAACACGCACACAACAAAATATTCATAATCAGTTAGAAAGTGAGAGAAAAAGAATTGCTGGAGTACGGCATGAACAGACAGAAGTAGAGCGCAACGAACGTTTGAATTCTGATCGACTTCGACATTCTCTGAACAGAATATCGATATCATCTGAAGAATCGGATGTGTCTCAAGATATAGCCGTAGGTCATGGCGACCTTCCTTGGGTTGATAAGGAACGGAGTTCATTTACGTATACTCCTATAATTGACTACGCCACATATTCCGCCATCGGAGGTATGATTCAAAATTGTACTTTTTGAACGTCTCGAACCATCTCGCGCATCCCGTTGTTTTCCCGTCCCCGGGCTCTTAGAATTCGACATCAGACCTTTCAGATCTTCGATTTTGCCGACCCCGTTGTCGCTGGCATAAGCAACAGGATCCGCGTACGAAGTCGCGGGCAGAAGCTAGTAAAGAATATTTTATTTTATTTTACCGGCGCAAAAAACACAACACTTTCCTTTCAGTCGTGGTAATAAAATAAATAAGGAATTGAATCGAAACTTATTGTAAGGTGGTGAAACAGGTCCTTATCTTAATAGTTACCTACTTATTTGTTTGATCCGTTGTTTGACCCGCAATTTGGTAGTTAATGGTGTAGATGGTGTACTGCCGTGCCTAGGAATCACGTAAAGCCATTGGTCCTGCGCCTGATCTTTCCCTGGTCGTGTTGGATCTCAGTCCCATCGGACTATGGAAAAAGAGAGGGCATTTGTGTTTGCGCTCACACTTAACACAACAACATAACGTCTCCTGCGTACCTACTTGGCTAGATTCTATTGAGCTTGGCCGATGTAACCGAAATTCGGTCTCAAATAAAATATTTCAAATTCTATCACCTTAGTTGCTAAAACTTTGTCCCACATTATGTTCCTGCAACGGAACAATGTAACATTGAAGACGTCATCAAGATTTTAGTACAAAACTCGGTCGTATTTACGAGTTTCAGATAGGAAATCCATATAAACCGGGTGATTAAACCGTGATGATACGTATGACAGTAGCTACAACTCTGTATGGTGTCATTTGGAACTTAAAACGGTCGTAAATTTGTGTCGCTTTTGTGAGGAACTTCGTGGTAAAAGGTCAAAGTTAAACTACGCTAACTTACCGCGGTCGGTCTGAGAATGGGTGACCATCTATTTCATACCGAGTTCTCTCTGTGCCTCAAAAAGCGCCTCAAAGAGACGTTGGTCGGCAATCATTTGTAGATCTTTGGCAGTTGTTATAGGTAGTTAGAAGCCTGAAAGTCCGACTAACAGTCTTACCAAGGGATATCGTGTTACCCAGTAACTGGGATGTGGAGGTCAGATAGGCAGTCGCTCCATGTAAAACACTGATACACAGCTGCATTCGGCTATAGGTACTGGAAGCCGACCCCAAAATAGTTGGGAAAAGGCTTGGCAAATGAATTTACGTTTAAACATTTTGACGGCATAAATCACACTTGCGAATATATCTATCTTAATGTCTAAGTTTACATTTAACATTTAAAGTTTACAGTGACATCACAGCCGCAAAAGCAAATAAATCCCAAACTTAATAGTTCTGAATCCTTCTATTATATTAATTGCAGAGGTCTTGTTATTCAAACAATGCAAGGATTTTAGGCGTTTCGGTTTACCTATTGTTTTCAACAGTCGCAAAAAGGCGGAAAAATTGATGCTTCATTGTTCGATAGAGTTCTTCAGCCATTATAAAAAGGCTGAAAATTCTTAGCAATTGTTCCCGTTAATAGTTTTCGAGCTTAATGGGCTTTTTTAAAGGGAATATGAAGTGGGAAGAGCTTACAAAATTCATGGTAGAAACAGTTCCTAGAATAAATGTAATGCAATGTTATAGTGAGAAGAAAAATTGCAATACTTAATTGAATAGTGAAATTATTTTCGATTTAGTAAATTAACAGTAGGTCGTTTCAGCTTATAAGAGGCACTTGTACTTATCTTTCACCTCACAATACATTGTCATATTTATAATCCAAAAAAGGAATAGTTATAATTTCCTTAATTTAAACATGGATTTCAATTTTGTTTGTGGAAGAATAGAAGTTTCATATTATGCGAGAAAAATTGGATGATCTTCATAATTAACGGGAAATGTGGTCAGTTTTATATATTTTTCTTTTTGTTTTGCTTTGATGAAATAGGCTTGCGTTTGACCGCAATTCACCTGATCTTAAGTGATGATGCGGCCTAAGTTGGAACACGCTTGCCTAGAATGAACCGGTTCACTCGTGCCTTGAAGATACCCAGATTATACTTATCAGGGAACAGAGAGGCGGGCAGCGAATTCCACAGTCTGGCAGTGCGCACAATAAATGTGGAATCAAAGCGCTTGGTTCTAGACCGTGGAACTTCATATAGCGGTGACGCTTCATCTCTGCTCGTCCAATGATGGATTGGGGACTGGGCAATAAAATTGTGCAATTCCAAAGTACACTCTCCAAAACCCGATAAAAGACCGATAGGCTAGCAACGGTGCGGCGATGTTCAAGGCTCTGGAGCTTAGCCCTAACCAGAGAGTCGTTGTTAATGAACCTCTTGGCACGTCTATCAATGACTTCCAACGCCTCCTAATGTACCTATATAAGAGTAACTGGCCGTTCTATTTAAAAAAAAAATGGAATCCGATATACGTAACCCTTCGGTATGAAGGAGGTTATACAGATAAGATGCATTGGAAACTTTAGTGTTATAATTATTTTTTTTATGGGACATGCCCGCCACACTTTTTCAAACTACTGCAACTCCTGAAAGGCAGAATTAACAGTGGCGACCAGTGGCGTGCCTTCCATTAAAGCCCAAAAGCCAGGCTTGCAATCAACAATGCGAGATAATAAAAAAACCAGAAGGCAAAATAAGGGATGGTGTTATTTGTCCTCTCTGATATAGCTTTATCACGTCAGTTTAAGCTTAGTATCTTCCCAGAAAAGTATTGTTCTCAAGAAAATATGACATTTACAGCATTTGAAAGCGATTACAGTGTCCACAAAGCTTCTCAGTCCACTCGTCTTAATGTTTCCGGAACAGTTGATTCTCTTTTGTTATTCGTAACATTAATTAAAGTCAGATGTAATTAAAACTCAGTGGCTAATTCGGTGAAGAAATTCCGTTAAGTCTTAACGAGTAACCAGATTTGTATGTGATCTATACTATAATATTATAAGGCTAAAGAGTTTGTTTGTTTGAACGCGCTAATCTCAGGATCTACTTATTTGAATTAAAAAAATGTTTTTGTTTTGGATAGTCCATTTATCGAGGAAGGCCATAGGCCAATGCGAAGCCGGGTCGGGTCGCTAGTGTTTAGATAAATTTAGTAAAGTAATTTGCGATATTGGTATTTGCTTTTGTATAATCCATGCTTGCATACTTTTTTAATATTATAAATGCGAAAGTAACTCTGTCTGTTACCTACTGTTTGTTGGCCTACAAATACTTGTTCCGAGTCTGATTGTTTATTTATGTGAGCTTATATTATGTTTGTAAACACACCCACGATACAGGAAAAATTCCTAGTGTGGGACGACTTTATAAAAAAAAATATAGGGCGACTGTTAATTAGTGTACGATACTTAAACACGTGATTGTGTTCATGATAACAAACAACTTTCCCAAAGAAAAAATGTTTTTTGTACTGGTTCACTTTTATTTCAATAACACAACAACCGTGCGCGCACGCACGCCTTTGATCTATCAGCTGTTAGCCGCGAGACGCCGCGCCGCGGCGGTCACAGGCGTGCGCGCGCCTGAAATTCATACGGCTGAGTTGTGTTATTGAAATAAAAGTGAACCAGTACAAAAAACATTTTTTCTTTGGGAAAGTTGTTTGTTATCATGAACACAATCACGTATTTAAGTATCGTACACTAATTACCAGTCGCCCTATATAGATGTGTAACGGCCATATGTATTTTTTAACTGACTTAAAAAAAGGAGGTTCTCAGTTCGACCCGTATGTTTGTATGTATGTGTGTTTGTCTTCGATTATCTCCCGTTTGTCTGAACCGATTTTGATGCGGTTTTTCAGAAAAGTGTTTGTTACATTCTGAAGAAGGTTAGTATACAACAACTAGAAATTTATTCAGCGCTTTTTGAAAAAATCAACAATAACCAAAAAAATATATATAGAAGACATGTCAATGTGACTGTGACAGTACGAGACTTAACGGCATCTTAAAATTGAGTAGCGTTTGAGTATTTGGCCATAAGTTTTATTAAGATGTTTTCTACTTTTATAAGTCAGTGATTTCTTATGTTTACTTTGAAAGGAAACAAATTATGTTACGACAAATGGTTTTTTTTCTAATATTTATTCAAAATAACAAATGGCGTTTTGAAACTAATTAGTTCTAAGATATTGCAAGCTTTAAACCAACTTAAATAATTATCCAATTTGTAACCGAAAACGACTGAAGAAACTACAGTCATTAATCATTATCAGTTTCTAATCTTCTTACATCAGTTGTTTTAATTCAATTTATACTGGTACTAATTATACTTTGAGCAGTTGGTGTCTTCTGAATAAATTATGTCAACAAAACTGTTTACGGAGCCATTTGGATGAATAACTACGTGCTTATTGCGATATTATATCCATTTTGGTTATTATTAATTCCTGAACTCAATCTTGGCAATGTCAAAATTCTTTAGGTGTTTTAAAGAATTGAAATATTGGAAACATAAATTAAGTAATAATGGCTTGATTATTTAAGTTTTAATGGGGATAGTTTTACGTTACCAGTCGTATGCAACCCTTAAATGCGTTATGGTGTGTGAGGAGTTGGATTGTTTTTAAACATTAAAGAGGGAAGCCAAAGGAAATCATTTGTATTAATAATCAAACGACATAGTTAGCTAGGTCGTTATGTTCAGAATTATACCTACATCATCACAATATCTATACCTACACATATTATTGTTACGAAGGTTGGTACGATCAAAAACGTTATAATAATAATAATAAAACATTTAATTCAGACCAAGTCCATATTCTTGTTAGTAACAATTCGCTTAAAAACGAATGTTAGTAGGTATAGGTACATAGTACACAGCACACTTAAATTGCGAAATGAAGTCGCATCCATCTTTGCAGCATGGGGGACTCCCACCGATCTGCAAAAATACCCAGTATAGTGTTGGTACTGCCACGAACGCGAGTGAGTAGGGAGGCGCATCTTTTCCGAATGATAGCGGCGAAGCCATCAACCCGGAACCCGGAACCCGGTTATGCTAGCCACCTATGCGCTAGCTTTTGCCGACACGTTTGGCGCAGTGGCTGAGCGATCGACTGCTGCGCAGCGTGTTGCGGGTTCGGTTCTCGTCCAAGGTAAATATTTGTGTGATGAGCACTTGTGTTTGCCTTGTGTTTGAGTGTTGTTTATTTATATATGTATGTATTTAAAATATATTTGTGTATGTATATCAGCTGTCTGACACCCATAGTACAGGGTCTCTCTAGTTTGGGGTCAGATGGCCGTGTGTGAAATGTCCCCACATATTATTATTATTATTACCTATTATCTACTAGCAGAACTACGTTAGATAGCGACATCTATTGTCGAGTAGCAGAACTACAAGTTCTAGGACTTTCGAGAACATTCCACATTTTTCGAGATGATTCAGTGTCGTTTTGCAACGCTTGATCATTCAGATTTTTGCTAGAATGTTCTCGAAAATGACCTAAGCATATAAATAGCGGACTGCGATGCGGTGAAGTTAGTTGGTTTTTGGAAGCGAAACTGAAAACTGCGACTACTTATTTTATTTTATTTTTTTTTATTTTATTTGTTAGGGACAAAAAACAGTTACATGCCAAGCTTAACTAAAAATTCTTAAATTAGCACGATACTTAGAAATATAGTTATCTTACATAATCTGTTCCATATTTATGTTACTACACATGTAACCCACACCATTGTCCACGAATTAACAAAAAAAAGAAGTTAATAGAAAACAGACATACAGTATGCATCATAAAAGACTGTTAAGATGAGAGAAATTTAAAAAAATATATGAAAGATTCTATTTATGAAGTTAATAACTCTACTGCTCTTGCCTTAAAACAATGTTTGGAAAGAGCAAATATGTCGAGCTCCATAAAGTGAGTGTTATATGCATCAACGAGGTGACGAAGAGGCACGCGTACACCAGCGTTAGTCCTGCACGAGTTTGTGTGAAATAGTCGAGGCACACGTACCCCACGAAGCATAACAGATCTAGGTACTATATAATTTAGACTATTGGATAAAGGAATGCAGTCGAATCTATTATTACATATACCATGCAGCATCATTACACCCAGAAGTAATCGTCTAGATTCCAAACTTAGGACATTATAATGTGTCAGTAATTGGTTATAGGAGACTTTAGGGCGATGACATTTGTAATTCATAGAACGTAGATACTTTCTCTGAACAATTTCTAGCCTATCTTTGTACTTATCGTATAGAGGATCCCAAATTTGGACGGCGTACTCTAATTGCGGCCGAATTAGGCATTTATATAATGTTAAGAATGTAGAGGGTCGCACAAAGTTACTTGAAAATCTCATCACTAGTCCATACATCTGAAAGGCTTTTTTAACTATATTGTCAATGTGAACATCAAAATGCAGACGAGAGTCAAGGGTAACTCCCAAATCGCGGACAGATTGAACTTCATTAAGACTTATATTATTTATTGAGTAATTAAATTTGATCAGATTTATATTTTTGGTAAAATAAATTGTGTAACATTTAGGAAGACTAAGAAAGAGTTTATTTTTGAGGCAGTATTCATAAAATCTATCAAGGTCTTGTTGTAAATTATAGCAGTCACGAATGTTTTTACAGGTGTTATAAATTTTCATATCGTCTGCATACATCAAGAAATGTGAGTTGACAAAACAATATTTAATGTCATTAATGAACAATACAAAAAGAAAGGGTCCTAATACTGATCCCTGAGGATCTCCGGATTTAACAAGTATAGACTCAGATTCATGCCCATTAATGACAATCTTCTGAGTTCTATTGAAAATATATGAAAACCATCAAACAACAAACCATCTGAGCAAATTACCACGTATACCATTAAAGGCAATTTTTTCCATAAGCAGGGTGTGATCCACCTTGTCAAAGGCCTTCTGAAAATCTGTGTAAACAGCGTCAACCTGTACCCGGCGGTCCATATTTTCAAAGAGATAGTTCACAAAAGTCATAAGGTTAGTGGTGGTAGAGCGACGTTTGACAAAACCATGTTGTTCGGGTATGATAAGATGACGGATATGAGGATATACCGCAACGTTTTTTGAACGTCTGGTTCACAACCAGACGTTCAAAAACCTTCGACAAGGTGGATAGAATAGAAATGGGCCGGTAATTCTCGACATTACTTTTATCGCCACTTTTGAACACAGGGGTGATAGAGGCTCGTTTCCAAACAGTGGGAAAGACCCCTTCCTTCAAACATTTATTAAAAATTATATGTAATGCGGAAGACAATTGAGCAGATGTTCTTATGAAGAAGGAAGGTGGTATGCCATCTGGTCCAGCTCCTTTAGAAGAATCTAGCGAGTTCAATGCTGTACGTATTGATTCCTTTGGCAAGTAAATGTCAGAGATACATGGCGAATTATCTTCATAGCAATTAGACGGTTGCCATTGGCCTGGGTCAAAGGTAGAGGGTTCATATACCGAGCAAAAGTAGGTTGAAAATAAATTGCATATTTCCTTGGGGTCATCAGAAGAAGCATTTTTGTAAAACATATTAGCAGGGTACTTAGCTTTCCCTTTCTTGGAAGACACATACGACCAAAAATACTTAACAGATTTAGGAATACTGTCTTCGACTGATGTCATATATCTGTTATAACATTTCGCGGTCTCACTATGAAACAATTTGCGATAATTTGAAAAATGCACAGAGTGATTACCATAATTCTTCCACCTAATCCAAGCATGTTCTTTAGTTTTAAATATTTTTATTAGAGAGGGTGTATACCAGATCGGAAATTTTGTGGTTTTGGTATAAGATAATGGAATATGTGACCTGATAACTCTATATATAATTTCATAAAAAAGATCAACAGCCGTCTCAGAAGAATAACGAGAGAGTGACTCTTCCCAATCAACATTGCCCAAGTCATGTTTAATGCAATCGTAGTTTGCTTTGAAAAAGTTATACCTGCGAGCCGGATGGCATTTCATTGGTTTGAAATGCACATCTAGGTGAGTTAAAATAGAAAAAGGAGAGTGGAGGCCATCGGGAGTCAATAAGATATGGCAAGGCACTATTTGAGGGTCCGCGTTAGAGATTACCAAGTCCAGTACTCGACCTGTACTATTTTTTGTGTAGTGAAATTGAAAACCATTTATTATATTTATAAAATTAAGTAATATACGTCCCATAGAGTCTATGTGACGCGCAGTGGCATGGTTGCCTTGCTGCACCCAGTCAATCTCAGGTAAAAAAATGATATGTATTGCAATTGGGATTATTAGCTAAGTCTTGCAGCATGTCTAAGTATTGCTCATATACTTCAGCACTAGACGCTGGAGGTATATACACGACACCAATGATATGACGTGTGTGCTGCTGGGTGGCAGGCATCTGTACTAATACTTGTTCAATTTCAGAGTTAAATAATCGAGTTGTTAATATTGTCGCACGCAATTCACGAAGCACAGCAATCAGCACACCACCTCCATCTTTTTTGTTCGTGGCGACACGATCGCGGTCACATCTAAAGACAACATAGCGATCATCAATAAATTCACTATCACGGATATCAGGAATAAGCCAAGTTTCGGTCAGAACAATAACGTCATACGAGTTACTCAATATGTTTATGTAAATCTGTATTATGTAACGCTTACCGCCCAATAGATAATACTTAAACCCGATGTCTACAACCATTATATGATAAGTTACAGATAAGCTAGAATTACAAATTAGTTTAAGTTTGCTACAGTGTTTCTTGTTGTACTTCAATGTAGTTACCAATAATAATATAATATTAATATAATAATAATAAAACCAGCCTATAATTGTCCCACCATTTATTGCGAATATTGCGATGAAGTGATTATCAAGTGATATTTGTAAGTGATTGATTATTGTGTTTGTGACTTTTTAAATAAAGTATTAGTGTTTTGTTTGGTGTTAATTATTTATCCCGAACCCCAGCTTGTAACATTACAAAGAGGTAAATAATCTCTGAAATTACTGATCCGATGCCAATCATTATTTCATTGATAGAAAGTTACACTATTGCTGAGTGCTATAGGCTGTGTTTTATTATATTGTCATGCAGGTCGGTACGATTGAACATGCCATGCTAGCGCCATCTATTATCGAGTATCAGAACTACAGATACTCGAGATGCTTAAGTTTTTTAATTTTCTAGATGCTTAAGTGTCATATTGCACCATTCTAGACCATTCCCGTATATGATAGAATGTTCTCGAATATGTCCTGGAACTATCTAGAAACTTAAACTCATATTAATAATTATATGAGTTTAAGTTTCTAGATAGCAGCCAGTAGTGGCAAGTTAGTTGAGATTCAAATGCAAGAGTGAACTACTAAGTAGGTACGAACGACGCTCAAGTGATTCTATAAAGTTTCTGATTACTGTATTTGTGACAGTTTAAATAAAGTGTCAGTATTTATGGCGTTGATTATTTATCTCGAACCCCAACTTGTAACAATATTCTAGACTTACATTTGGACCAAGTCACAATTAGAAGCTAGTCGTGAACATAACCAAATCACCGCAAATAGACAAAAGTATAAAGATTATATTGCGTAGGAGGTGAAAATGTCGGAAGTTACCAATTTACATACAAGCAGCTGTTCTTGTTTGATAATTATGTTAATTTGAAATCTTGTTGTGTTGATTACAATGTGACACTGTTTCAGTAATCTCCCGTTTCTGGAGTTTTCAATTATCTTATCCAATATCATTAGGAACAGTAATTTGATTATGTTGAATTAAATAAACAATATGTAGGTAAAACGTGTGTTAAGTTTGATAGGTACTTTCTTTTGTAATTTGAATGTATGAGAAATTATAGATTACTAGCTTATGCCCGCGACTTTGTCCGCGTGAATGTCGGTTATCTGCGACTTTGTCTGCACAAAGTCGCGGATTAAAAAGTAGCCTATGTCGTCCCCCGGGATTCAAGTTATCTTCATACCTAATTTCATCAAAATCGGTTCAGCCGTTTCATCGTGAAAGCGTAACAGACAGAGTTACTTTCGCATTTATATTAGTTTGGATTTACGTGCTTCTCCTACCTAAATGAATGTTTAAACTAATAAGATACCTGCAACACAAAATATAAGTTGTAATGTACAGTAAAGATTGCATGCATAGGTATTATTATGGCATGCTGGTCGAAAGCATTGACTAAATGTTTCGTCTGAATACTTTTGATACTTTCTAGAACCTTTTCGTATTTAGAAGCGTTGGCCTGTTTTATATGAAAAGAAAAAAAAAAGAAAATAAAACAAAAGAAAAAAGTAAATAAATAATAACATCAATATAAATATGTACTGTATTTTTATGAATAATATTAAAAAATAATAGTAGTGATGGCTGTAGACTCTACAGCCATCAGAGGCTGATGTACTATTTTTTTCTATTAGAGTAATTACAACAGAGTCCCCTTTGATTGAAATATCTCTCCAACCTCCTCCTTCTCCTTTTTATGATGGTTTTTGTGTACACATAGTCTGTGTCAATAAACATTTTTTCTGTCTTTCTTTTCGTTTCTTTCTCCTCTTAACACGTTATAAAATATAGCCACTTAGGAACAACATAGCTTCCTATTCGCGTAAAATGAAAACGGTTCCGTAAATTAGCAGATTTAAAGAAACAAACAAACTATTCAGCTTTAATATCAGATCAGATAATTGCTGAGTGAAGTATATTCTACATTTCTCATTTTCCATGTTTGTAAGATATTCCGTTAAATGAACAACATTAACCAGTTTTGCTCAAACATTTGCTCAGTACTTGCCAGCCCAAGGACAAAAGGTGAAACTTCACACAAAATGTAAGCTTTCAGCTGTAAACACCGAGTTAAAATCGGTTCAGTAGCTCTCAAGTTTGCGCAACAGATTATAGAAATTACAAATTAGAGAGTACAAACACAATAGAGGAACAGCAAATATAGGCAGGTAATTTTGAAATAAATGGAGGTAAGTGTTTGTAGGCACGTGTTTGTACCTGTATGTGTAGGTATTTGAATTTGGAATCTTTAAATCAGTACTTGGAACCAAAATACATGGTTAGTCTTTTGATCTAGATTTTTAATGTGACTTGTGTTCAACCAATGGTCTGGCCTTTAAAATGTTCTATGTAATAATGAGCCCCTTGCCCCTCATCATCATCATCATGTCAACCTTTAGACGCCCACTGCTGGGAATAGATCTCCCCTAACGGGGGGTTTAGCCGTAATCGCCATGCTTGACCGATACATGTTGGCGATCGCAGTAGGTGTGCTGGTACTCAAAAGGACGCTGCTGCCCATACTCTGGTCAATATCCCTCTGTCGTCTTCTACGACACCCAGGGGTAGAAATGGGGCCCCTTGCCCCTGCAAGTAAGGTCCGAGACCCTGGGCGATTGCCCGCGGAACAACGAACTTAGTATTAAGGCATTTTTGTGCGGTCAGCTTGCAGGAATTTTAATGCGTGACGGGTATCCACTTGATATATCTTTTTTGTGGTGTACCCTTGTGTCGCAGACAGAAATTTCATACAATTTCGTTTCTCAGAAAATGTGTCATATAATATTTGGTTCTTGTAATTTTATTTCGACTATTATTGTTTCAAAGACTATTTACTTCAATGAAACATATTTCACAGAAACACAATGAATTTTTATTCACATTTTTTTATTACAAACTTAACAAACTTATCAAACAGTAATATTATCTTTTAACGAATATTGTTTGTTCAGTGTATTTTTCCATGGAATTTATTTGAACGAAAATATATATATAAATAGACAATAACTAAAATATTGTCTTAAAAAGTGAATATGTTGTGCTACAAAAGTTAATGACAGAAACGAATTGCTGCGAAACCGACTCCACGTAGTCTTGTCTGCCCTACGCCTAGAGTGTAATTTAAATCCGCGTAGGCGCGGAGGGGCGAGGACCGCCGGAGCCCCGCAACGCCGAAGCCGTGACAGAAATCATGCCTGCTGCATGCTCGCTTGCATGTTGCATGCATGCATGCATGATGCATGCTTGTTTGCACGCTGCATGCTTGCTTGCATGTTGTATGCTTACTTGCATGCTGCTTGCTTGCTTGTATGCTGCATGCTTGCCTGCTGCATGCTTGCTTGCACGCACGCACAGTAGATTTGGCTAGAACTGAGACCCCCATTCTGGGTAATAATTTTTATATTAAATAAACAATATGTAGATAAAGAATATTTGATTTTTATTATTATTTATCTTTATATTTGTTATTCTATGATGTGATCATTCTAACATTAAACTTTATGTGAAACAAAAATCAACGATTGAATAATCTTCATAGTAAGTATTCTGCGTATTGATTATTCTATGAAACGAAATTATAAGAAAAAAATTATGTGAAACGAAATTTTATAAAACTATTAGCTATGAAACAACGTACAACCCTTTTTTATATTCCTTTAGGCTTGCGCGTGGCCGCAATTCTCACCTGATATTACTTAACTGATGATGTCGTGTGATGATGATCTACGTTTTCATACATCGAGTTACGCACACATAGCCGACTTTAGTCTTCACTTTTTTCGTCGCGATTGTTTACAACGGCTTCGTCTTTACTTTTTATTTGGTCTGAGTGTTTAGGTTTGTTTATCTTCTAATAAGTATATTAAAACATTTTTTTATTTCTAACTTTTTCATTTCTGGTGGTCATTTCATCATCTGAAATACCTACTTTAGATTCACATGCATGCAAAAAGGAGAAGGAACTCGGAGCCTCGCAAAGGCCACCTCTATCCCAATCAACTGAAAGTTTGTTGTATCAAATATAAATTATCGATTTAAATTCAAACATGTCTCTAAATCACCATCAAACCGTACTCTCCCGGGATACACCAACCATCAAAATTGACGGTTTTGAAAACAAAAAAGCTTCACAAATTATTCAGGCACTTTGCATAAATATTGAATTTTAATACCGGACTGTACCTACTGGCTTTGATCAATATATCCGCTTAGTGCATTTTGGACAAAGGGTAAAATGGCGGACATTGGCATACGTGTACCGTGCGCCGTGATTGGTGAAAATCTTCATTATCCGATTTGCGATTCGGTTGGTTAGTTAGCGGCTGTAGGACTTTAAAACTGGTTGGTTGTGTAACGATGTTTATTTGTTATGCTGTTGTCATTTTGTTTATTTTTGGGACACCCGTCAAAAAGGATTAGCTTAGGGTTTTCTATCCATGGATAAATCAAATTCTTCCATTAGGATAATTTGCTTTCCGCATAAGTTGTATCTACTTGTGTAAGTTATTATTTGACATGTTCTATTTAATTATTTCCCATATAAGTCAAGGATTAAAAAAATATTCTTTTAGTTTTATAAATTTTTGTAGTCCATTTTGTTCTCCAAACAATTTTTATTGTCATTAGTTTATCTTGAGGCTTTATTGTAGGAAATATTAATGTCACATATTTTCAATTCTCTGTAGTGATTGGTTGACTGAATTATCAACAACCAATTACAATAGCTTAAGCGCGTTTGACAATTTATTTATTTGTCTCATTAATTTCCGAGGTAAAGTAAAGTCTCGAGAAGTTTATAAAATACTATTTTCATCCCACCATCTCGGAAAGAGTATTTTTAATCTTCAATATCTGAGTGGAAAAACCGTTTTTATTCTCTAGAGGATAAAGTAAATTGAATTTAGAACATCGTGTGCACTAAGTTTGTGAATTAAAAAAAAACATTAAACCTATTTACTGCTACCTGTATGGTGCCGAATATATCATACAACTTTTTTTTAATTTGTTAAAAACTCAGACTCGGAACCTTCTTGGTGTTCTTTTTTCAATTTGCTTTGTACGCGGTTCTTTACGCGGCATTTTTTCACGTCATTGTTAAACCTATTAAAAACAAGAAACTTGAAAACAAGTGAAAAAACTAAAATGAGTGATTCTAGCGACGAGGAAGTTTGCTTGACGCCAACAGAATTGACTGAAACTGTTAATAATGCGCAAATGAGCTTTCTCCCTCAACAATCACGCGAGAAGTATTTAAAACAGTACGATATGTTCAACACGTGGCGACTAGCAAAAGGAGCCAAAACTTTCTCAGAAAACGTATTGCTGGCATATTTTATAGAATTATCCGAGAACAAGAAAGCAAGCACTCTATGGAGTACGTATTCGATGCTAAAAGCAACAATAAAGATGAAAAAAGACAAACATATCGATACCTATCCTAAATTAGTGGCATTTTTAAAAAGAGCCTCATCTGGTCATCAACCAAAAAAATCGAAGGTTTTCACAGTATCTGATATTGAAAAGTTTCTTAACGAAGCACCCGATTCCGTATATTTGGCGGCTAAAGTAAGTCAGTTGCACATTCAGTATCTACTTAAGTATATTAATCTCAATTAAATAGTATACTTAGTAGATGTTGATAGGCATAATTATGCGTTCATATCAATTTTAATCATTTATCTACTACAATACTCTTTACGTTACAGGTTGTTCTTATTATTGGAATAAACGGAGCATGTCGAACTAATGAACTAACACAACTTAATGTCAAAAACATTGAGAAACATTCAGATGACTTACTATTAATTAATTTACCTAATACAAAGACAAAAAGAGACCGCAACTTCGTCATTCGCAAGGAATACGTAACGATTGTTGAGAAATAACAAGCCTTACGCCCGCCTAACACTCCAATCAATCGATTTTTTCTACAGTATCGCAATGGAAAGTGTGTTAGACAGCCTATGGGTACTAATAAAATTGGCAGTATCCCACGAGAAATAGCAACATTTCTTGAACTTCCAGAACCCCTGTTGTACACGGGTCATTGTTTCCGACGAACTTCAGCCACACTTTTGGCTGATTCCGGAGCTGATCTCCTGTCCCTTAAGCGCCACGGAGGCTGGAAGTCCAATGCAGTTGTAGAGGGATACATAGAGGATTCCATCCAAAATAAATCTAAAATATGTGAAGGCATCGTAGGAGCCATTACACTGAAAGAGCCTCAATCGGATCCTTGGACTGGCCCTTCTACATCAAAAATAAGCCGTTATGAAACACCTAACCATCTCCCTCTCTCTCCAACATTCACGCCAAGGGAATCCGATGAATCGGTACAACTATTAAGTATGACAGATAGTTTACCGAAAAACAGTACACAAGTGACTAACACCAATATTACAGTACCAAACAAAAATATTACACTCAATTGAAATAACTGTAGCAACGTTACTTTAAAATTTTCTTAATTATACCTTAGTATTATTTTGTTATAATTTAAAGATTATTCTGTAATACTTACCTGTCATAATGTAGTAATTAATACCTAAACTGAAATAAAAGTGTACCTATCTTGTGATTGTAAACGTTTTTTTTTTTGCATTTAGTCATTTCCTCGCTGAGGTGGAATGAAAAGTTACGTGTTGCACTCGAGTGCAAAGATTTTTCACCTCGTGCTCTTTTGATTCCCTCGCTAACGCTCAGGATTCTAATTTTAGAATCCTTCGCTTGCTCGGTCATCAAAATTGAACACGCGGTTAAAAAGCAACTTTGCACTCTTGTATAACAAATAACTATTTTTGCCCGCGACTTCGTACTTATGTCTGTTTGTGGATTAAAAATTAGTCCTTTTTTGGGGTTAACTGTACACATTTTCAATAAAATCGCTACAGTAGTTTAGTCGTGAATGCGGCACGAACAAACAATCAGACGCACTTACTTTCACATTTATAATGTTGCGGAAGTACGGACGTCAAAATATTAGCGTTAGCCGCATACAAATTATGCAGAGCACTAAAGATATTAATTACAAACTCCTACGTGATACGAGACAGTTTCGCTCATTAACCTGTTTTATTTACATGCTTTAATAAGCGCATATTAATTATAGTCTTCATTAATTACTCATGTGTATGAAATCACATTATCAAAATAACTCTCTGAGTAATGCCGCTTCCGACTGTTTTATTTAACATCGATACTTTTATTTGAAGGCCAATAATAATTCTTGTGATTAAAAATTCGAAATCTTAGCGACAGTCAATGTTATGTCAACTTGTCAAGAATGTACGTGAATTAAAGGCATTTTTTAGCAGATAACGTTTCTTAAAGTTACTAGAAGACCAGCATGCGTAGCATGACCACACTATGTCTACGGAAGAATAGATATACTGACTGCAAGAATAGACAAGTCAGTACAGTTTGTCTATTATCCTGTCAGTATGTCTATTCTTCCGTAGACATAGCGTGGTCTTGCTACGCGTGAAGCAGTAGGTACAATAGGGAAGAGGACACCACCAATCAATTGACTATCAATTGATTGGTGGTGAATTAGTTGGTTTGATTTTGTACGACCATTTTGACTTATGACGTCACTTTTAGTAAGTCATTTGCTAACTCAATTGACTATTTACAGTTAAATTAAACAACACAATTAAGTTAAATTAAACACTACAATCAAATTTTACAGTAAATTGAAAACTAATCAGGTTTTCATGGCTAAAATCAAATGTTTTTTTATTAATTATTTGTTAATGGTGTTATCTACCCAATTCTGTAAGAAATCACCCGCGAGTTCGAATACTATCTCATTTCCGATTTCACTTAGGTACCTGAAGTGAAAAGTATATGGCATTAGCTAAAATAGTTGCGTAAAAATAGATCACTTCACCTGTATTCTCACTTCGTGGCGCTAGCGTAGTTTTTGCCGAGTTACAGAATACCTAATACAGTTTTCACCGCGGATTCAGAAGTGAGCACTGAAGTGAGTTTTTTTTATAGCTTACGTTTGGCTCTCTCACCTGATCTTAAGTGATGATGTGGCCTAAGGTGGAGCACGCTTGCTTAGGATAAACTGGCTCACTCGGTCCTTGAAGATACCCAAATTATATGATTATTAAATTTAGTTTCTACAGAATAGCATTGCTGATCATGTTATAATGTGAATTAGTAAGTACCTATAAGAGGTTTAAAAAGCCACCCACTTAGCGAAACTGAAGGTTACGTGCCATTTTTTTTGGTTGGGATCATAGTAGCGAACTTTCTAGCTATGAAGATTTTGGGTGAAAGTTTTAATTTGATATTACGTTTTTTTTCAAAAACATGTCTTAAATATTATAGTTTCAATTGACCCGAATTCTATCGCTTTTGTACGCACGGCAGCATTTATAAAGCATTCCTTGTGCTGATCTCTAATTGTACGTAAAGCCTGTATAATTCAAGGCATGAGATAAAATATTACCGACGTGACTGTTTAAAAGAAAATACCTAGAGATGATCGCAAGTTAGACGTCCGAGCTAACCATTAACCAATTTAAGGCTTTAATTTTCAATTTGACACGTCCGTCAAAGTGTCAGACGCAAAACCTCGCTTAATACGTTCGAATAGAGCTGCTTGCTCGAGCAGTTTTTATTGATGAATAAATTGATAATCCACAACAGAAGAAGAGTTGAAAATAGTATACAATATTTCATGCACCGAATTTTAAACTTATATTGAGTTCATTATCAATTAACAAATGAAAAACGTTACTGTTTTTTTACGGTGAACCTTATTATGTAGAAGCAGTTACAAATACACTTTGTTTATGTCTCTCTTTCTATCACCCTTTAAAATAAAGTGGAATTTAAGGCGAAGATAAGCGCTGGCGATCTTGAGTGACTTGGGAATCGTATTCGTTGCGCGCCAAACGCTCACAGTTACAGTAGTAGACATTATTATATAACTTTGAAAAAAAGAAACGAGTATTTAAGGGAAATTTTCTGTAAGATTGTTAAAGTTTAACAAAAATATTTCTAATAGATTTCGTGTGATTATCAACTTTTTGTCCGCATTAGACACAACTTCACGAACTAAATAAATTAAACTATTTAATATGATCATAATCTGATATACACATACTGAATGATTTAGAAAATGTTCTAGATTAACATATTTTCATCAAATCAATTACACTACGTTTCTAAACAGGATCTTCACAAACCCGCCTCTAACTCCTGAAAGCTAGAATCAACAGTGGCGACCAACTGAAAATCGCCGAGACAATGAAACTTGACGAGTCTCGGAGAAATGATTTCACTATTTTGTATCCCGCAACGAAATTAATCAGAAAAACAGTGAAGAAAAGTCGGAGGCTTAGTTTAAAATCTGTAAAAGTCGCTTAATGAGCGTAAATATTAAAATTACTCACGTCTATCAATAAAACTGTATGTGCCAACGAATCCTGTAGCGTTGTTCTGCTTCGCTCCGCTATGGAACTCCAGAACAAGAGAAGGTCCAGGGGAGTACAGGGCTGGAGGAGCATCGGCTCTACTGCCGCAGAGCTCTCTAGCCCAGGCTGAGCGCTCGTTGATGGTACCAGGAGGCCCAGGGCCTTGGACCTCCCAGTACACTTTCAGGTAGTCGCCTCGGGTGCAGCTGTAACAATGAAACAATAAGAGGGTTATTTTTTGAAAATGCGTTTATCTTCTAATATGTAAAAATCTCGTGTCAGAGTGTTTATTATCGAACTTCTCCGAAACGGCTTGACCGAATCATATGAAATTTTTTGTGTATATTTGGTAGGTCTGAGAATAGTTTGTAGGTGGTCTATTTTCTTTATTTTGTTTGAAAGTTTGTCATAACAACGTTCGCCAGGTCAGCCAGTATTGACATATAATTTTGTTGTGTTATCATTACATAGTTATATTTTGTAGAAACCACTCGGACAGAAAGAGGTTTAAATATCATTACGTATTATAAATTAAAGTCACCCGCCCGCCGCGCTGAGTGTGTTTGTTCGGGGTAATCTCAAAAACTACTGTACGGATAAATTCTCTTTGACGGATATTCATGTGGTTTTCACCATTAGAAAGAGGAATCATCTACGAAGTTTATAGGCTATAATTTATTAGAGTTACCCATGTGAAACTGGGGTGGGGCGTTATTTAAGAATTAAAAAATAATTATAGAAGACTTATTTTTTTCTCAGAAAACCAATAAACCTATTACTCATGAGCATAAAATAAAACTACGTTATATTTTTATACAACTAGTCTGTTATATTGCCCGGAAAAAGAAATTGATGTTTTAAAATTAGTAGTATAAAAATGTTAGGGTTAGCGTGATAGATTTTTAGTAAATATAATACATTATGGTACAAGTGTGTAATGTTGGTGATTACCGCTGAGGCGCCATTGAGACCCGAGCCGTTAGGGGAGGGTCTTAAGAGAGCCGAGGACGGTAATCATCAATACACACGTGTATCATACGACGTTTTTCAACACACTTGTGAAGAAAATAATACTAAAAAAATATTTTCAACAGTGAAAACGTGTTGTAAAAAATTTTTCGCAATGGCGGGAAAATTTAATCAGTTTTCCTATGTGCGCGCATCAAATAATGGCGATCGGCCATAGACTAAAAGAATGAGGTTTCTTTTTTTTGTTGTCTTTTCACGGATAAGGTTCTAGCCACGTACAAAATGGGGAATTCAAAGTTTTCTTTATTACAGAGAAAACAAAAGTTATATTTGAGTGAAAGTTTTATTTATTAAAAATGTACAAGTTGAAATTATCTATTTAAATACGAAGATGCATGAAATGAGCAAGCAATAGGTACATTAATTTATTTCTACTATTGAACACGATCTTTTTTGTATTGAAACTTTTTTAAGAACAAAGCAACTCAACCAATAAAATAAAAAAAAACCCTATAACTCACTTGTGAATAATAGCAATGAAAAAGTCACAGTTTGATTACAGGTGTCATTATGTGCCTAATTGCGGTGAAATTAGAGCCATTTTATGAGCAAGTGTGTTGAAAAATATATTACAGGTATTATCGTATTATACCTATCGATTTTAAAACCACCTACTAGATTGGAAAACTGAAAACCACTATGTGGTAGCAATATTTTAAGGGAACAACCAATACTATCGGCCAACGATCGTTTACTAAGAGTTAAGTGCTGTGAAGTTTTAGCGTCTCAATTTTATGAAATAAAATGTTTCCCAACCTATTTTATAGCACTCCATTTTATAAAGACAAGCCTTTATTAAGATGTCATCTAGTTTTATCGGGAAAATTATGTGGCAGCGTTGTACAAGGGAATTTCTAAAGAAAATGATAATATTGTAGGCTAGGTTTTCAAAGGGATTATTTTTCGAACATTTACAAATATAAATAAAAAAATAAATAGGTTTGAACTTTTATACTACACAGTTTCGGTTTTAAATGACAAAATAAATAGAGTAATAGTTAGTTAGTTTACTTAGTTAGCTTAGTTGCACATACTTTTTAACCGACTTCTTAAAATAACAACTTGCTTATGCTCGCGATTTCGTATGCAGGTATGCCAAGTACCTATGACATAAAACATGGTCTATGGTACGGAGGAGCAACGTGGTTAGCGAAAGGATATAATAGGTATGTGTTTTAGGCTCATTAAGAAGGTAAAAATGTATTTATTACACTATGTTTTTAGCGTTTAGTTGTAAGTCATCGGAGAGCGACTGCGTCTGGTGGTTACGTCCAAAACTGAATATAAGAACCAAAGTAAGCTGAGTCTTTGACGCTCGTACGAGTTAGTAAAGTATCATGGCGAGATTCTTACATTCATTTGTATGAGAAAAAAAATTTAGAGGGTTTTAAATATTTTCCAATGTCGCGAATACATTACCAGGAGTAGATTGATATACTTACCATATTTTAAACCCCCGCAAAATTAAAATATTTCAAAATGAAAATAAGTGACATTAACAGATCTATCAAATTGGCAGACAAGTGATATGCAAGTGTGTGGAAAAAAAACATTATTTTCCATAAAACGATGCAATTTCAGTATAAGAACTGCGAAACGGCGCTTGTCAGTGTCGCTGTTATTGTCAGCCGCCGCCGCCGTTACGTTCTGAAATAATAAGCTTTTCGTTAAACAATTCACTTTTAACATTCATTTTTATTGCGGGGCTTTAGGTACCCCCTAAAGAGTATCTTCAGGCATTTACAATATTTATAAGAAATATAATTTCAACTTCTCTAAACATCTTTATTTTTTTGTACAAATCCTGCAAAGATCCTTTTTCTTTAAATAAAGGCTAAAACCCACAGTTATTTTATCAAGCTAACCGATCAATTCTACAAACTTTTATGAACGACCGCATTTAAATTTCATTCTCAATCTATCAATAACGCTTCTATTTACCTACATTTTAGACATTGATTGTTGCTGAGATGATATTGCAACTAGTTTTAGAACGAATTTAATTAGTAGAGTTGGTCTTGTGGATAGATATATCGACCTATTTAAATCCAGTCTACAGAGAGTGTAATAATATCTGTTCTGTGTCATCTAAATCTATCTTACAAAGACCCAGGGGCGGATCTATATAAATGCTTTTTGGGCTGCAGCCCATGGCTCCGTAAATATATAGGCCCCCCAGCACCTATTGAATACAATGGACAATATTATGAATATAAAACAGAAAACTATCGTAAACACTATTATCGGAAACAGTTTTTTTTTGACAAAATGGCAATTAGTTGATACATTAAGCAGGGCCCCAAGTAGTATTAGTTAAGGACCCCACAACCTTACAGTCCGCTCCTGCAAAGACCGAAGAGAAGAAATTAATTTAAAAAAATCATCTGGTATTTAAAATATTGAATTTGGAATTCCTATGCGAATGAGACAAACACCTGTTTCCTTTATCTGCTGCGGCTGCAGAAAACCTCAAACGGCGAAAGTATAGTCACCTTGGTGATAACTTTATTTTCGAGCCGTTTGGGGTTGAAACCCTCGAGTCGTGGGGTCCGAGTGCTCATCTCCTTTTTAAGGAAATTTCCAAAAGGTTAGTTGACACTTCTCGTGATCCAAGAGCTGGTTTTTACTTTGGGCAGAGGTTAAGCATTGCCATCCAACGGGGCAATGCAGTCAGTCTCTTGGGCACATTCCCAGATGACGGCGATGTGGAGGAGTTTTTTGATGCCTTATTATATTAGTTTATTTTTGGTTTAATAGTTATAGGTTTTTCTTTTTTTTATTGTACGTGTAAATATTGTATATTTGTTAAAAATAGACCTGTAAAGCAAAAAATAAGTGTGTTAGAACTGTATTTTGGTTGGTACCTTTAAAAATAATGAAACAAGCACGATGACAACTTTTTTCATTTGATTGCCATTTACTCTTATCTCGGTCGAATTTTGATACCATCAAAATGACATTCAATAGAATATTCCCGACTAAAAGAAAAAATGCAGATTTTTTTTACATTCCGCTTATTTAAAACGCAAAAAATAGTGGGTAAGTTGTAATGATTTCGAAATTTGATCCTCATTTTCATTAATAATCCATAGACGCATGTTGAATACAAAATGGTGAATACATTTTATGCATGCAGCTTAATAGGGTTGGCACATTTCATAACTACGATTCAAATGGTTATCTGAAAGTTAAATTTTTGATATATTCGAATTCCGAATTTATGAAGAAAATGTGCATAGTTGATTGGCGTCTACTTGGGTTTATTTTTCAATAGCATATAAAAAGTATCGACTGTTCCAAAAAAACTGGACAAGTGCGAGTCGGACTCGCTCACCGTTTGTTGGTACATATCCATACTTCCATCCATACTTCCATCCATACTTCCTTCCATACTTCCATACTAATATTATAAATGCGAAAGTAACTCTGTCTGTTACGTTTTCACGATGAAACGGCTGAACCAATTTTGATGAAATTTGGTAAGAAGATAGCTAGAACCCTGAGGCTACTTTTTATTTCACGACCTCATCTGCATCCGCGATAACCGACATTCAGCGGACGAAGTCGCGGGCAAAAGTTCGTTTTATATCTTATATATAAAAATGAATCGCTAAATGTGTTGGTAAGCGCATAACTTGCGAACCGCTTGACCAAATTGGATAATTCTTTTTTTATAATATTCCTTGAAGTACGAAGATGGTTCATACGGAGAGAAAAAAAATAAAAATAAAAAATAAAAAAAACTTTTGTAGGGTAGGTGTAGGGTAGGTGTAGGGTAGGTGTAGGGTAGGTGTAGGGTAGGTGTAGGGTAGGTGTAGGGTAGGTGTAGGGTAGGTGTAGGGTAGGTGTAGGGTAGGTAAATAGGCAGGTAAGTAGGTAGATAAGGACAGGACAACGTCTGTCGGGTCAGCTAGTAAAGAATATATTTTTTAATGATTTAATTACAAATGTATAGTTTTCAGACTTTTTCCTTTATTTATATTATAAGACAAAGACGATATTACTTGCCAAATTTCATAGTTCTAGGTCAACGGAAAGTACCCTATAAATTTTTATTCCCTTGAGAGTGTCGATGTGTACGTTTTTTGCGACCCGTATCTTTTTTCACGTTAATATCTTAATGAGTTTAGTAGTTATTAATTGCAACTCGATACCTCTATACGTTCCCAAGATAAAGGTTCTTGGCAGACAGACGGACAGACAGACAGACCATGTACGGAACCCTAAAAATAGCAAAAGATTATCATAGTTTAAAATTGGTTTCGATTAAAAAAATGACACGATAAAAGTGTCACAGCAGAAAGAGTTTCATGAATGTCATGAGAATGTCATAAATTGTTATAAGGACTAAGTTTAGTTTCAGCTTAACGTTCAATAAATAAACGAGTGACTGACTGTTGTGATTGGTTGGGACATTTATACCCACATCACAAATGTCACCGTACGTCAATCCGATTAGGTACGCCTTTCAAATTACTGGTTCGATTTTCTTCAATTACGCAATTATGTGTTCACTGTAAAACGAATAAATTATTAACGTGAAATCGATTCAAAGCTGAAAATAAAGCAGCCTTTACCAGGCAAACGTACGATCTGTTTATGTCTTCACTTGTATTGGAGTTGACATTTTTTGGGCACCCCTACCTAACTCAATTGGACAGAAATGACAAGTTTCTTACCGTTTTTTGAGGTGAGATATTTTTGTTTTTGTTTCGACTTTCGTTCGTAGTTTTTATGTCAACGGCAACTGTCCGTAATGCTTTCGCTTGTTGTTGTGTTGAACAAAATAGAGCAGTTTTTTGTTTTAAAGATAGATACAAAAACTTTTCTCTCCGTAATGGAAAAGAGAAAAGACAAAGCCTCTTTTATATAGCCGACTAAATTCTGCAAACTGCCAGTCATGTAAAAAAGTCGCAGAAAAACTATAAAATTAGTAAAAAGTCAGCTTTGAAAGAAGTGCTTTTATCTGCTCGCATTGCTTACAAAACCGCTCTTTTCATACCCATACTTTTGTTTCATTCCCATACTTCATTCTTTTGTAGATCAAATAAATTTTATCTCGAACGAATTCTAATTCTTCATTCCATCAGTCCTCAATCCGTTTGACCAAAAAACATTTCCAATTACCCAACTCTTACAGGCGCTCCTTCATCATTCACTTGCTATTCGGACTCGATACAATAAATCATCTACATGTCGATATCAGACGAATGCAAAGAAAGGGTAACCTAAAAGCAAAAACAGCTTAGTTTCAGTGGAAACGTATCCTTTTGACCTATTTTAGTTGGCAAAGAGTAAAGCACAGACAATGGACTCTTTAAATGGAGTTTCATTGCAATAAGAGACGTTTTCCTCTGTTATTTTGAATCAATTAGTTCGATTTTTGGGAAAATTAAAAGGGAACAGTTCAATTTTCATAGGTACGATTTAGTGTCTCGATTAGAAACTATTTGTTTTGAAACCTAAAGCTTATGATAAGTATCCGTAATGCGATGTCACATTTTTCTCACATTTGTGTACCTACCGTAAATTTAACATTAATGATGTAACCTAAATATGTAATTTTCTATTGATTTTAAAAGAGTGTTCATGGAATTTTTTGCTTTTTCTTCTCCATAGAAACCTACTGTTTGGAACGAGTAACTAGCTGCAACTTTTTGACTGGCTGACTCTTGACAATTCAAAAGTGGCTGTAAATGGTATATTTGAAATAAATTATTTAAGTTTGAGTTTGATTCATTCACATTCAGTTAAAATATTAGAATAGGCTGAAAAGGGAAGAAAGAAAGAATCAGAAGAAGAATCATCAGTGAAGAAAATTTTTAATGTCATTGGATGTTAAGTATAAATGTAATAGTTAATTACATTAGGTTATGATGACGCTGACATACCTCCTCGTAAGGCAAAAAAAGCCTTTATATAAATAAAGAATTTAAAAAAATGTCTTTAGATGGAAAGCAAGTCGACGGCCCATCTGATGGCCTTACAGAAACATTGCGATTCCAAAACGAAGTTGAAATGTCTGATGTGCTTGTAATACGACTGCCTGTTGACGACACGGTTGGCGCAGTGGCTGAGCGATTGACTGCTGCGCAATGTGTTGCGGGTTCGATTCCCGCCCAGGGTAAATATTTGTGTGATGAGCACTTGTGTTTGCCTTGTGTCTGGGTGTTGTTTATCTATATTATGTATAATGTATTTGTGTATGTATACCAGCTGTCTGACACCCTTAGTACAGGGTCTCCCTAGTTTGGGGTCAGATTGCCATGTGTGAAATGCCCCCACATATTATTTTATGTATAAAAATCTTCTGTGCGTTTGAAATTGAAGTCCTCCTAAACGGCTGGACCGATTTGAATGTTTTTTTTTGTGTGCGTTCCAGTGGATACGGGAATGATTTAGATTCACAATTGGACCCGATAGGTGGCGCTGCAGTCGAGTTGTAGGACTTTTTTTATTTTAAAAGCAGGACAACGTCTACCAGTCCCGCTACTCGCTAGTTATTATATATATTATTAATAATACTAGTACTCATACCGTTTAAACTGGAACAAAGCAACGCTGCTATTTTGGCAGAAATATTTGTGCTGTAGTATACTTAGTACCAAGTACGATCTAGGACATAAAATATTATAATTAACTACGAAACTTGCGTCTCAGGAAATTAAATTATTTCTGGAGTTTCTACTCGTTAAGTCTGTTTTCTGTCTGTGAAGTTACGCAGTTGAGTTGCTTACTAGCTGTCACATAATTAGATGCATTCCGTTCTATATGTTTTATTAATCTTGTGATAACTTATATTTAGTTACTGCTAAAGTTATGACTGGTTTGTTATAGTTTTATTTTTGCATTAATCGGTTTCTTCCGAAATACATATTGCTAATGTATCAGCAACTCGCGTCTGGTTCGCACAGTACATATTATTCAGCTCTTAACTGTCATAATTTATATTTTTATTTTTTAAATTGTTTTTTATTCATTGATTGATTTTAAAAGAGTTTTACTAAAATTATCATAATAATTATACAGAGTGTATACAAAAAGATCTTATTCTAATTGTGTACAACCATAAACGTAACTAGATCTTAGGCTAACTTTTTTTTTTTTTTTGCGTAGTGGAAATCCTCATGGACTTCCTCCGTCGTGGGGGTGACGGAGGGGCATGTCGGACTCTTACCGGCTAAAACCACCGCGGTGTTCCACCTCTGCCTATGGCCGGGGGTGCGGGATTCGCATGAGCATTCACCGCTCCCCCGACAGGCCATGACCTGCTGTCCGTCAGCAGGTCCCACCTTCCCGTGCGGCTATTTCATCTTAGGCTAACTTACCTTTACAAACGTTTTACACTGAGATGACTGTTTAATTTTATTGCATGTTAAGTTCACAAAGGAATACAGTATTGTACCTATAGAGCACAAAAAAGTCTTAGCACTGACTTTAAACGCATAACGCCACTGTTTACCTAGTAAGGTAATGCGGTAATAAATGTTTTTTTATTGCTTTTTAAAATACCAACATTGTTATCACATAAAAAAGCAAAAATAATCATGTAACCAGGGCCTCAAGTCTGCTATTACAATAGTGTCAGAATGGTCTATCATTGATTTCATAATTATTGATTTTGACAAGTTCAGTAATCTACTAATATAATGGCGCCCCTATGACTTTCCAATGGTCAACCACTGACACGCCATTGAAAGAAATGATATAGAATGGTAATCTCGTAGAAAATGACAGTTACTTTGATCAGTGACCTACCATTACAACGTCATTGTGCAGTCATTGACCGACCAATGATCGACCATTACGAATTCAGCAGATTACGAACTTTTAGCAAAGTGACAAGGGGATCGAGTTGGAATGACGAAATTAAAAAAATAGCAGACTTGGCCCTCAGGACTTTTTTTAACTAAGATTGAAAAGAGAGTCCATATGGCTTCATCATCGGTCTTCTCCATAGATACCTAGATATATTTTGGAACGGGAAACTAGCTTCAACAAACCAACTGACCTACTCCTTAACAAATTCTAAAGTAGGCAAACAAATAACTTTATGTTATGTTGTAGTCACCCTAGGTAACTGGATTTATGTTTATGATGAATGCTATGTGAATAGCAGTCGCGCTGATCAAGACTCGCTTGCTTTTCAAAGTAACTCTTCAGTAAAAGGTGTTGTTTAATTTTTAAATTACGTGTTACTCGATACTACTACGATGATAGTAGGATGAAACGGGTAACCAATTTTCATGAAATTTGGTATGAAACTAGCTTGAGCCCTGGGGAAGGACATTGGCTTTTTAATTCGTGACTTCGTCTACATCCGCGATAACCGACATTCACGCGGACGAAGTCGCGGGAAGGAGCTAGTTCAAAATAATATGGACAATGAGTAATTTCTATTCACCACGCAAGTCTATCAAATAACGTATCTGAAATATGACAAATTTCACGCACAACGTCGACAATTCTGCCTATCCCACTCATTTCCTACAACAACTACTGTATCGGAAACCATCGTCAACACTAATCGTTGTGCCGAACAACATGTTAAGCTTTCGATTACAAATACCAGTCGTCAAACGTTCGGCTATTTGCCAGCACGACGCATTGTGAATTGCAAATCTGACGGTTGCACCAGTTTGCTTGACCACCTCGATTTTCATTACAAAACATGTGTTAGCCTTGTTTTTGTCGCGTTTCCAGTATTTTAATGACGTCACGATCGGCTGTATTCATGTTTTAAATAAAAACCGGACAAGTGCGAGTCGGACTCGCCCACCGAGGGTTCCGTACATATTTGTAGGTACATATCCATACTTCTATACTAGTCCATACTTTAATCTACTTAATATTTAATATATAAAATTCTCGTGTCACAGTTTTCGTTCCCGTACTCCTCCGAAACGGCTTGACCGATTCTGATGAAATTTTGTGTGCATATTGGGTAGGTCTGAGAATAGGCCAACATCTATTTTTCATCCCCTTTTTTCACCCCTTTTTCATCCCCCGTAGATCGGGACAGGACAACGTCTGTCGGGTCAGCTAGTAATATTATAAATGTGTTTTTTGGCAACATAAACGGCCGTATCTATTTTTAACGTTAATACGACCACGATCAGAAATTATTATTATAATAAAATTATTAACTTGCCCGTGACTTCCTCCGCGAAAAGTTTTGGTTCTCAATTTTTTAAATTAAATAGTACTTATGGATGACGTATCCTATAAGCGAAATCATTTTTAGAATCAGAGAAGGGCTCCGAAAAAAATTAAAAAACAATTTCATTTTAAAATCGTATTTACCACTAAAATGATTAAGCTTCACGTAAAAAAGTAGAAACATCTACCTAAAGTATTACTAAAAAATCAAAGGGAAACTATTACGAAAAAATGACGAATAAAAAAATAGACGAATGGTGAATTTACGTCTGTCAAAACACAATGCACATACATTCGGTTTAATAAAATACATCTACTCATAAGAAAACAATTGAGTCCCGTATCCTATTAAATAAACACCTCTCCCCAACAAATAAAGGTAGGTATCTACAAACGTACGATACAATAGGTGTATGTAACATATGGCCGTGTAACGTCGGGAAAGTTTCCACGAGCTCGGGGAAAGATTTGTCTAACCGTTGTTTCCCAGGAGTGGGTGGGGGATCACAATGGGGGGACCCATTGTGATCGATCTAACTGGAGTTGACAGTGTGAGAAGTAATCGTTGAAGTAGGTAAGTACAGTTGGACAAACTATTTGGTATACAACGTGTAATTAAATTAACTGAAAACCTGAATACAGGTCATTGTACTTATCATTATGAAAAACTTTTACTATGGATGTCATTCATTATCATCATATCCTTAGGCTTTTCCCAAATATGTTGGGTCGGTTTCCAGTCTATCTGAATACCAATATTTTATATGGAGCGACTGCCTATGTTATCTCCACAACCCAGTTACTAGGTAACACCATACTCTTTGGTAAGACTGGTTGTCAGACTTTCTGGCTTCTGACTACTCATGACGACTGCCAAAGATCTACGAATGACAGCCGGAACCAATAGCTTTACATGCTTTCCAAGGCACGGGCTGATCTCGGTATTAAATGGATCGTCACCCATCCACGGACCGACCGCGGCAAGTGTAGCTTAAGGCGCTTTTCTGACCAAATAACCTTGACTATACATTTCCTCTTTGCCGCAGAATCGAAATTCGCACAATTTTTTGGTGTTTTGTTTTAAAAAAAAGAGAAACGATCTTTTGAAACAAAATAAAACGTGAATTATAAAGATTTTTAAGTTACCTATCTATTAATGTAATCCTTGAGTGTAATCTATGTATCTATTAATGTAATCCTTGAGTCACTTAAAGTTAGCAAACAGGTTGTAAATACCAATAATCTATTTGAGGAGTTGGTAGGCAGGTCAAAATTAGTGTGTGAGGCAGCGGTACCTATAGATTTGACTGGTGATGATACCATGCCATTGTGTCCTGTTGTTATGAGTCACAACAAATTAAAAAAATATATAAAAGTCAAGAAGTTAATTAAACGGTCACAGAGAGCAATCAAAAAACAAAATCTTTTAAAGTTAAATCTTAATCTTAGAAAAGAACGTGTCATCCTCTCAAAAAACTTAAATACATGTATTATAGAATTGGATAAATGTAGGGAAAAGTATGACACAGACATTCAGCTCCTTCATAATGATTTACTGTACAAGGAGTACTTGCTGAAGGATGTCTTTGAAAAATATGAGTTGTCTCAACAGCAACTTAGTGAACGCTTGTTTGAGGCTGGGGAACTGTTGGACTTGGTGAAGGACAATGCTGAAAAGTATGAGTCTTTAACTAATAATCTTTCATGCAGCTGTGCCAACCCACCACCACCTCCTCAGTCTCAGCTTGACTTGCCTTCACCGCTGGCTCTTCCATCAAGCACTTGTATTAATACACAAGAAAATAATAATAAAACTATTTTATTTTGTGATGAATTAGGTTCAGGCTTCGGGAAAATTCTACACAACTACCTTAGCCATAGTTTTACTAATCATAGCTACCACAACATAAGTTTTAGACAAATGATAAGGAGAATTATAAATTCAAATATAGACCATTATTCTACAATGGTTTTACTGTTAGGTAATAGTATTGGTGTAACTAAAAAGGACATAGTGGATGGTGTGGACTCCTTATTAAAGTTGAAAGTAGGAAAGGTAATGCTGTGTGCCTTTCCATATTCTGATACATTATCATATGAAGAAAATAATAACATTTTTAAATTAAATAGTACCTTACATATGTTGACATGTTGTCATAGTGACAAATTATTTTATTTTGACACTAACAAGTTTGTTAGTGGTTTTAAGTTAACTCAGAGAACTTTATCTCTGTCTGGAGAATGCAGACATTTAATTGCTATGTTGATAGCATATAATATTAATGATGTTATAGCCAATATAACAAACTGTAGCATAAGTGACGAAACTGTGTTGTCTAGTTCCACTAACAACATAGTAATTGATTATTGTGAATCCTCATGTTGTACGAAGGAGAGTCCACCCACAATACCAAGATCCCTGGAGGCCACTACCAGTCAGGTAGAGTATTCTCTTCCTGGTAGAATACAAACCGGCTCTTTAAACTCTTCAAGTGAGGTTGTGGAGGTCACTCCGGATAATTCTTTAAACTAGTTTGTAAGACAACAGAAGTGACTCCGTCAAATAATAATTTATTATTACTGAATAATAAAAAAGTATCTTCTGGCAATTTAACTTTTCAAGGAAAGCAACAGACTTTAAAACTATTTCATCAGAATATTCAAGGTTGCTCTTCCAAATTACTGGAAATAGAAATGTTTTTAGAGAAAACCAAATATGATATTATTTGTTTAACAGAACATTGGTTAAAAGATAATCAAGTGATGTCTATTTATTTTGAAAATTATTGTGTTGTTAGCCATTTCAGCCGCAAACGTATGATACATGGGGGGTCATTAATACTAATTAAAAATTCAATTAAATGTAAGGAACGAAAAGACATCATTGCATTATCGGTTGAACACACTATTGAATTGTCCTGTGTTGAGCTGGATAAGCATGTTATAGTATGCGTATACAGACCTCCAAGTTACCAGAATTTATCTGTATTTGATTCTGTAATGGAAGATGTGTTAAAAAAAATTAGTACCAATAGTAGTAAATCAATCATCATATGTGGTGACTTTAATATTAACTTGTTAGATAATAACTCTAATAGTATCAGATTATTGAGTCTTTTCAGATCATTTAATTTGTCAAATATTTTTATGGAACCAACCCGAGTGACAGCTTCTTCTGCTACTTGTATTGATAATATATTTTGTAATTGTGATTACTTACATAAAGAAATTGTAAATAAGCTGCCATCTGATCATAGTGGACAAACCATTACGTTTTGTGCCTACATTCCTTTACAAAAAATTCAAATAAGGTTTAGGCCGATTACATGTAAAAATATTGAGAAATTTAATAATTCTTTGGAAAATAAATTGAGTGCTCATAACTTTAATAATATAAGTGACCCGAATGATACCTACGGCGAGTTTTTCTCACTTTTACACAAGCAATTTAGTGACAGTTTTCCACTAAAAACTAAAAGCGTTTCCGCAAAGTTCTTATTTAGTGATTGGGCAACTCCAGGTATTCGTAAAAGCAGGGAAAAGCTATTTGAACTTTATGGCCTAAAGCAACACATAATTAATACAAGCTTTCACCAGTATGTTGCCAAATATTCAAAGCTTTTTAAAAGTGTTTGCAAAATAGCCAAAGCTCTTTATATTAGTAATAAAATAAAATTGGCTGATGATAAAATAAAAACTACTTGGCAAATAATAAATAATGAAACAGGTAGGAAAAAACAACGTAATAATGAATTTAATTTAGAAACTTCACATGGTCTTATAAATTCAGACAAAGAAGTAGCTCAGGAATTTGAAACTTTTTTTGCCAATATTCCTATTAAAACTACTGAGGCCGTAAATTCCTCTCCCGCGCTCTCTGCTGCTTTACTTAGGAAAAATGTTAAGAAATGCCCTTTGGAGTTTAAGTTTCAACATACAAATCCCCGGGCTGTTATAAAAGCCTTTAAAGATCTTAAAATTAAATCAACAGAAGATCTTTGGGGAATGTCTGTAAAAGTTTGTAGGTCTACTATTGAAACTATTGCGCCCTATTTAGCTCTCATATTTAACACCAGTGTGGATCAAGGAGTCTTTCCGGATTTGATGAAACACAGTAAAGTCGTACCATTGCACAAAGCCGGTGATAGTAAAGAACCCAACAATTATAGGCCTGTGTCGATTCTGCCAGTTCTCAGTAAGGTGTTTGAAAGGTTAATGCTCAATCAAATGTTACGTCACTTCAATAAAAATTCCATCTTTCACGAACATCAGTACGGTTTCACCAAAGGACGTTGTACAACTGACGCCGGTGTCACCCTAATAAAGAACATTTTTAACGCCTGGGAGGAAGCACGAGATGCCATTGGAATCTTTTGCGACCTCTCAAAGGCTTTCGATTGCGTTGACCATGAGACACTTTTGCTGAAACTGGAGCACTACGGAATTACTAAAACATCCCTTGATTTGCTTAGATCATATCTGAAGGACAGACAGGTTAAAGTTCAGGTTAACGGCGTAAACTCATTGGGGTCTGAAATGACTATGGGCGTTCCTCAAGGATCGATATTAGGTCCATTTCTATTTTTAGTTTATATAAATGATTTACCCCAATTACTTCAAAACCAACCGAAGATGGTGTTATTTGCAGATGATACATCATTAATTTTTAAAATAGACAGATGTTCTCAAAATCTTGACGAAGTGAATAACTCTATACTTCAGGTCCAAAATTGGTTCAGGGTAAATAATTTGGTACTAAATGAAAATAAAACCAAATGTATTAGATTTACTTTACCAAATGTTAGAAGTAGCAAATGTGATCTTATATTGAATGGAGAAAAACTGGAATTTGTTAATCACACGGTTTTCCTGGGGATCACGCTAGACGAGAAGTTACAATGGGGACCACATATAACATCTCTTGCGGGACGGCTAAGCTCAGCCGCTTACGCTGTTAGAAAGATAAGACAGTTAACAGACGTCGAAACCGCTCGTTTGGTCTATTTTAGCTACTTTCACAGTATTATGTCGTATGGCATTTTACTGTGGGGTCGGGCTGCTGACATTGAATCCATTTTTATTTTACAAAAGAGAGCTGTCAGAGCCATTTATAATCTACGTCGCTGCGAATCTCTTAGAGAACTGTTTAAAAAGATTAATATTATGACAGTGCCCTGTCAATTTATTTATGAAAATATTATGTATGTAAGAAAAAACATACATCTTTTTGATAAATTAAGTGATCGACATAATTTTAATACTAGAAATAAAGATAAAATAGCTCAACCATTTTTTAGATTATCTAAAGTACACACATCTTTTATGGGGTACTCTGTTAAATGTTACAATAAAATACCTTGTGATATATTAAAACTAAATGAAACAAAATTTAAAAGATACATTAAAGGTAGACTTTGTAAACAGGCATACTATAAGTTAGAGGAATATATCCAAGATAAGAATGCTTGGGAACATGCTGGTCCGGCTCCATAGGACATAATTTAGTATAGACAAAATCAATTGATTGCTAATTCAAATGACTAAATCTAATACTACATATAATATAGGTACATACTATTCTTTATTGTACTTAATAGATTACTCTGGCTCACACACTATTCATTGTTTGTTGGAATAGAAGAAGTAATCGTCTACTGTATTATTAATTGTAAATATGTGAACACTGTGTGTCTATGTTCATAACTTAGCTGTCATTTTCTTAACTTGTGATACTTTGTACATACCATAATATAGTGATTTTTATACAAGATACATCGTATTCACATAACATAATCATTCTTGTAAATGAAAATATTGTAAACACCCTTTTTTAAAAGAGTATGTATGGAGTTTCTTGCCCATTCTTCTCCATACGAAACTACCATTTGGAATGGGCAACTAGATTCAAATTTTACAATATGACGTTCAAAAGTGCCTTTTAATGGTCTAATTCAAAATAAATGATTTGACTTGACTTGACTTGACTTAAATTAACAGCACAACCACTTTAGCAAAAGATACATGTTTTCAATTATTTTAGTCATTTTTTTACAGGGAGATTTAGGCCCTAGATACAATAGGGTACATAAAAAAAATAAGAACGTGGAATGCGATGATAAGATATTGAACATTAATAATATGCTTTTAGTTGTAGTTTGTTTCTCTTAATTAATGAGTTAATAGCCCCTGAATAACGAAGAAAAACGCACTTTTGATCGGGGTAGCGCCTTAACCATGAAACCATGATGTAGTGTTTGTGATAACTGTTCCAGTTTATGACATACTTGAGAATGATGTCTAAGAATTGATTACACAGTGTACTGTGTAATCAATTCTCACAACTTTGTCTAAAAGTAGTTAGGTACAAGTTATGGATATCGAATAGCTTTTTCGACTGTACCTACATTGGAGAAGTTTTTCGTACCTACCTACTATTCTATTTCGGTTAGGAGTAAGTAAGCTATGTTTCTAATCGTTGATGTGACAATAGAATAGAATTCAAGACAACGCAGAATTTATGTCAGTTTCAATTATTTTAGTAAGAGCAGCAATAATATCAGTATTTTCTTTTTTTAATCTTTAAACAACTAGGCCCGAAACACCTACCTGTAGGCCGTTTGAGTGTTTGTTGTATGCAGGAATACAACTCGCGACACGCAGTGCAGGGACGAATCTCTCAGCCACTGCGCTAACCTTGTATATAGTAAGTGGCACATTATAATTTTGTGGTAATTATTTCTTCAGTATTGATTCCTCCGGTCTGTGGCATGCAGAAATACATAATTATATCACCAACTGTGCATATGAACCTCTTTGTTTGTTCTAAGATTTGAGCGAACATGAAAATTATATTTATAAAATACATTTTAACAAAAAAAGACAATCGCTTTTAAAAACTAAATAGTAGAAATTAACATTAATTTTGAAAGTCGTTGGCAATACAAAACCACACTAAAAAGCCACCGACTTCTATAAAATATTAAAAAAGAAATTATACCTAGGTACTTCATAACATCCAAATTACCTAATTACGAAACGGTAACCACCAAACAGCTTAAGTCATCTCTTAATTTTTCACCTTTAGAGGTAGAACGTTATCATTATATTTAAATGGGCTCAATTTTGAGGTATACACTATCCATTAAAAAACAATCATCGAAATCGGACTCGTTAAAACAAAGCGTGGTCAAACATAAAAAAAAAATGTGCTGAATAATTGAGAACCTCTTTGAAAATCTCTTTGTTTTGAAGTCGGTTAAAAATATTCGAAGTGCAGACATTCCAAAAACATTTTGACGACATACAAGACAGTTTTAACATACAACCTTAAACCAAGCCTCACTTTTTGCGTCATGTAACCCTAGACCGGCCTAATTTAACGCTAGCACATGTGAATTATCATAATACGAAATTTACAATTCCTTTTCAGTAGAACCGATGTGAAATTTCAAACGGAATGTGGAAATGGTATTGATTGCAAATTGGCACGGAGTGGTGTTTATTCGATGGTCCATGTGGTGTTTCATAGGAACATGTTCTTAATTTTTAAGGGTACCGAACCTTGAAAGGAAATGCGGAATCATTATAAGATTTTTTTTGTCACAAAGCCGTTTTTGCCTCTCGAATGCCGATGGCACCGCATGTGCATAAGCAGCGGAGGTTTGACCTTTAACATTTTTCGCCCGACAGTCTTTGAGTTACGAATTACCTATACATGGCAATTTTAATTTAAATAAAGCACACAGTTCAATAATATAAAGAAATGTCGTAAGTAATACAGTAATTACAACAGATTCTATCAGATCTATAGATTGCTCAGTTCTTATTCCTCCTTATCAAAATCAGTATCCTCAAGCTGACAGCCGGAGCAACCACTCCTTCAAACGAACCGGTGACGAGATTTTTTCGTTTAGGTTATTTATGTGTGCACTTAGTATATATTCTTCAGTTCAAATTTATATTATATCCATGTGTTATTGTCTTTCCCGAAATTGGTTTGGAGTGGAAAAGGTGAATAATTAGGTACACTTTGTTAAGGCTAGGCAATATTTTTCCAAGTATCAGTAAGCAGCCAATTCATGACGATCGCGGACGAAATGTTGACATTTATTCTGTTTTAATGATTTGTTTAAAGAATCACAATTAGTTTATTTTTGTCGTTCCTAAAAACATTAATATCATTCAGGTTATGCTTGTGACTTCGTTTAATTTTTATGCGCTGAACCTTAATTCTTTTTATAAAAAAAACTCTTTATAACATCAACTATTTGTCAGTGAAAGTCTCCTCAAAATCGGATCAGCCGTTTCCGATATTAGCCGAAAATAACTGACAAACAGGCAGACAAAATTTTTTTTTTTGGTTACGATGTACTGACCGTTTTAACATTCGTATGCATTTAGCAAAAAACTGTTATTTTGACATTACAAGCAGATACTTCATTGATTTATTCATATTGATACCCAGTAACGCATTCTACTTTACTGGAATAAATCATCATTAATCAAATTTATTGGTGACTCAAACCGCTTCCATGAAAAAAAATCTTTGAAACATCTACCTACACAAAATTACATCCTACGCGATTATGAATCGCTGGATAAAATGTCAGGTCTATTTGTGACCTACTTACAGGCCGACAGAGGATCAAACGCATGGAATGTTTCAGAAAATGTTACATTAATAATAAAGTTTGAAAATTATAATACTTTAGCTTTTACCTACGTCTCTGTCCGCGTCAAAGTCAATTATAACATAAAACATAGTCTTTGGCACTATTATAGCTTTTTATAAAAACATTACATGACCCTTGAATTAATTTTCTATAAAGGAAACATAATTACAGGATGAATTAAAAATTTGCTAATGAATTTAATCATTAGCAAATTTTTAAGGAGTGACCTCGAACCTGAACAAGTTTCATTATGGAGCCAACTCACACAGCGCGAAAAAAAAAACAGCTGTTCCATACATTTTGGCCGAGTACCAGTAGTAGTAGAATGAAAGTTGTTCAGGTTCGTGGTCTGAGTCACTCCTTAAAATTTTGCTAATAAATTCAATTTCATCCTGTATAGATCATATTTTAACTTGTGGACTTCACACTGGGTCGAGCCTGTCTCGTGGGGTCCTTGAGTGAAATCCGGTTTATCCTAGGCAAACGTGCTCGGTGGAGCCCGCATCACTTAAGATCAGGTGAGTTGTGGCCAAACGCAAGCTTATTAGAATTATAAAAAAATTTAAGACATTTAGAATGTTCCCAACATTCAGTTAAAAAGCATTCGGGTTTAATTCTGCCAACACAAACCAACATAAGTCTTCAATTCAATTGTGCACAGCCAAGTCTGTTGTGTTTACCAACTGCCTAAATAGTAATTATTCAAAATATCACAACTGTTTTCCAATTTGAATTGAAACTTCGACTACATAATTGAAACTCGCTCGGTAGCAAGAAGCTGCTTGTTCATCAGTTTCTTATTATTGAATCTGTAGTTCGGTGTCGTCAGCTGTTGCATATTAATAAGAACAGCTATAGTTATCTAGATTGGTATAGTTGGAGTAAAACATCCTTCTCCTTTGAATTCCTAAGCGCTGTGTTAAATTGTTAGATCCGGTGGAGCCGCCATTTTGAGATTTGAGATAGGTATTAATTAGCTGGTTCCTCAAACGAAATAATTTAATTTTGCAATGATTTTCGTTCAGGAAATCGGACGTTATGGTATAAATGATTTCAAACGATACAGTAAATTAGTATCCAGTTATTAGTCAATTGTGTTGAAAAATAACTGTCGTCACAGTTGACAGAATCGGCGGAATCACGTTTTGACAGCTCAAAGAAACCTTTTTTTACAAAAAAGACAACCGCCTTCAAAAACCAAAAAGTGATAAATAACTTTAGCACACACACGTTTTTAGTTTCGGAAGTCGGTAGCTTTGTTCTGTTTGTTGTTTTGTGTTGCCACCGACTTCCAAAACTAGGACCACGCCTTATGCATATCCTATCTATAAAAAAATAATTTTCAAAATCGATTTACATTTGCCGGAGAAATCACGTAACAAACATACAAAAAAAATACAGTTTAATTGAGAACCTCTTCCTTTTTTACAAAATTTGTCAATTCATTGGTGGTGTATATTCCAATTCACGTCCAATATTTTGGACGCAAAACCTCGGTACGGTCGTACGATCGAAGGCATCAAAGTTGGCCGAATACAGGCGTGGTACTACTTTAGATTTTTTGATTTTCCCGAAACACGCATAGATTTGAATTAGAACATTCACATATGACTTTTATTAAATTCTCCCGAAGCGGCCGCCAGCATAAAAGTGAAATTAAACTGCTGTCGAAAAATATAGCAGAACTTTTAAAGTTGGTACAGCTACCGAAAATTTTATGTGATATTCATCATGTCAACCTTTAGACGGCTACTGCTGGGCATAAATCTCCCCCAAGGGGGGTTCAGTCGTAATCGCCATGCTTTGCTCATGCATGTTGGCGATCGCAGTAGGTGTTATGGTACTCAGAAGGACGCTGCTGCCCATCCCCTGGTTAATATTCCTCTGTCACCTTCTATGACACCCACGTGTAGAAATGGGGTGGTGCTATTTGCGGCCGGCACCACACGGCAATATGATATTATTTCGATTGTAAATACATATACCGCAAACAGTTAGGTAAATTTTTTTTTTAGTCATACGTTTTTGGTCTTGTGGCCGTAATATGACCGCTGAGATTGATCCTGGATTGAATTCCCAGCTCAGTCAAATCAACTGCAGTAGCAGTACGAAGTTTGGACGTTGGTGGTATGATATCGTTGACTGTAACGGCGTGGTGGATACTGCGCCTGATCTCTCTCTGTTCGTGTCCGATTGTCTCAAAGTTGCCTAGTAAGTAAATGAAAAGCTCGGTGTGCCCTAAGTTCACTTTAGTTTGTAATGTTCTTATTGAAAATTATCTACATATCTGTTAAGCGTAACATACATAGTACTTAGGTGTAGGAATACTCCCATTTTTCTTCTTCTTATTTAAGATCAGTCGATGGCATTTTCTCGATTCTCTGCTCCCATTTTAAAACCATTTACAAACTTCTCTCTCTCTCTCTCTGGTCGGTCCCTCATGTCTGAGGATCGAGCTCAGCATTGGAATTGCATCTGGATGATATGCCTCCACTGGTTTCTGTCCAGCGCATCTCTAACAACCGTGTAGAATTTGAATGACGAATCTTTAGTTACAAACTTCAGGTTAGTTACAAACTCCAGGAGACACAAAATTTGGAAATGTTTGCTGTTTTCTACGTACCTACAGTTTATTATTCGTATTTACTACGATAACAAATCGTTTAAATTCCTACCGTCGTACAAGTGCTAACAACAGCTATCGCTTGCAGCACCATTAAGTCACTCATTTCCGTCACTTGTCTCGGCAAGATAAGTGCCCGACACGCTGTTTCCTCAATCCCAAACCTGCTACAAAATAATTCAGTACTCGAACAGGGTACTGCGACACGGTGTTTCTGTGTCTATAACTGGAAACTCTGTCTCGAACAGTAGCGGTTGTGTTCGTGTTTGCAGTCTGCACTGCGATCGCGGTTGGCGATAGTTTGCACTTGATGCATATTAATGTGTCGTCCCACAGTACTACTGTTCATACAGTTTGTATTATGTCGAGAATAGCATCGGCTTTGTTTCGATGGTATCGCATAATATTGCTTTGATTGAATTTCAATATTCAACGGTTAGAGGTGTTTGACTATTCAACATGAAAAATTGTGGTATGTAGGTACGTTTTTAGATTTTGCAAAATGGTTTCTGTGTTTTTGAGAAACGTTAGTAAATTTTCTGTGACTTTTGACTATATTTTGATTAATTTATTTAGACTGCATAATTATACTAAGATACAAAGGCGCACTAAATGCCTTACGAATTCTCTACAAGATAAATAGGTTAATGAGATGATAAGTACTGTTTAGTTGTACTGAAAATAAATCCGCCATTTCCGCTTAAATGTATACGAACTGGTGGCCGCCTTGATATCGCAAGGAAGCGTAGAGAAGAATGGACTGAATATGAAAGGAAGAATGAACAAACCCAGAAGTATGAGAAGGAAAAAGTTAAGAGATTTTTTTTTTGCACAAATGTAGGTAAATACAGATACCGGCACGGATCTTGAGCGCTCGGCGGTAGAGTGGCGATCGCTTTGCGCATCGTTCACTTATACGGGCCAATCACTGTAATATAATATACCCCGCTACCGCGCCTCACTTCATATCACCAAAGGGACCCAATAACTCACATTTGCGCAGGTGAAGGTCAGCGCTCAAGATCCGTGCCGATAATTGTACCGTTAGATAGATTCGATTTTCTTTTTCGGATTAGTGGTTTGTCAGTAGCAACTTGGAGTTTGCAAGTTGGTAGTGTATCTAACACAACGTGCTGCGCTTGATCTCAGATCTACTGATTGTCCCATCGAACTATACGAGTGAGGGAAGATTGAGTGTATCTGTGTTTGCGGACACACTTTTACAGTCAACAGCAAAAGTAGATGATCAAAATCAGAAATTCAATACTAATGAACGGAGTTCGCGTCAGAACTGTGTGGCGTCCAAGTGATTCAAAAGTATGTATGTGACAATCACATACTTTTAATAAATAAACTAGTAATAAAATATATAAATTAGTGTTAGTAAATTAATATTGAATTTCTGATTTTGATCATCTACTTTTGCTGTTGACTGTACTCTATGATATACATTACAAACACATTTTCCCAGTTTCGTAGAAAACTACAGACTAGCGACAAATGAGTAGGTAACTCATTTTTTAACTAATATGAGTTAAAAACTCATGAGTTACCTACTCATGAGATGATTTGCCGCTAGTCTGTAACTCATTATAATGAGTTACCTAATAATGAGATGATTTGTCGCTAGTCTGTAATTTTCTGCGAAACTGTATTTTGTTTTTTTTTCTATTTTTGCTCTTTTTCCATTATTATTATAATTCTGAATGGCACTCGTTAACAACCCTCATTTATTATTGTTTGTGTTTGTATTCTTAATTATTGTATTTTTTCTTTCTTAATGGTATTTTGTTATGTCACAACGTGTACATTTCAAGAACATGTAAGTGCTGTGTACTCCTTCCTATAAGTGACCACTATCTCACCTGATGGGAAGCGATGATGCGGTCTAAGATGGAGCACGCTTGCCTAGAAGTAACCTATTCACTCTTCACTTAAAAATTCCCAGGTTGCAGTTATCAGGACACACAGACTCGGGCATAGAATACCACTCCTTAGCAGTACGCACAATGAATGTGTTCCCAAAATATTTTGTGAGTGACAGTGAGTTCCTTTAAATAAATAAATAAATATCTCCTGCGTTAGTTAGTCTTTAAGCTTTATCCACACATGTCCGGGCCATGCCCGGGACGGGGACGGTCCGTGTCCGTGAAGAGGTATAGTTGTGTCAGTGCCCGGGCCGACGCCGTGACGTGCGAGTTCATATAAAATGTTCGCAACTATGTTTTTTCACGGACACGGACCGTCCCCGTCCCGGGCACGGCCCGGATATGTGTGGATAGAGCTTTATTGAGATTGGTCGCCGTGACCGAAATTCAAGTCGGGAGAATTATTATACGTAATACAACGTTCGTTGCAATTAACGTTCCTGACACTAAACCATTACTACTACCTTGCCCAGAATAGCACCATCCCATATCTTCCCGTGGGTGTCGTAAAAGGCGACTAAGGGACTCACCAGAGAATGGGCAGCAGCGTTCTCTGTGCCTTTGTAACAACCATACTGCGATCGCCAACCCGCCTGCCAAACGTGGCGATTATGGTAAAACCCCCCCTTTGGGGAAGGCCTATGTCCAGCAGTGGACGTCTTTCGGCTGAAGTGACTACCTACATCGACTTTTCTTCCAGACTTTTTGAACTAAAGAAAGAAATATTTAATGAAACGAGCACCCACAATTGCTAAAAGTATAGAAATAATGATCCAGACGAGGAAAGGCATAAATGATTCAGATTATCCTCCCGCCAACATCACCCAAAGAGACTCGCTAAAGACGTAAGAGCAAATGAAAGAGACGGAAAACGGAGCTTATATAAATGTTTTATAAGTCTACGGTAGCCAAATCACTTGAGTACGAGTAAGTACCCATTCATACTAATTATTATAAATGCGAAAAAGAGTTTGTTTGTTTGTTATACTTTTACGGCAAAACTACAGAAACGATTTTGATGATTTTTGATACAGGGTAAGTTTAAATCCCAAGAAAGGATGACTTGGGCTACTTTGGAATCTGCGATTTTGTCTGCATTTCCCGGATGCAGGAAAACGGACGTTCACAGAGACGAAGTCGTGGGCAAAAGCTAGTTGTGATACAATCCACCTCTCTGTTCCCCAATAATTATAAAAATCTGGGAATCTTCAAGGTGCGAGTGAACTGGTTCATCCTAAGCAAGCGTTCTCCACCTTAGGCCGCTTAATCACTTAAGATCAAGTCGGTTGCGGCCAAACGCAAGCCTATTAGAATATAAAAGCAAAAACAATAAAGGAAAATTATTATTGAATGTTTACTTAGATGACTAGGAATAACAAGGATTATACTTTATTTTTAGAAAGGTAGGTATCAAAATTAATCATCTGAAAATCTCCCTCGGTGAATGTAGGTCAAGTGAGTTTGGGGTGAGCTGATAATTCTTAACATAACACCGATGTGCACGTGGGATGACCACTCACCTCACACTCACTTCACCTGAATTTACACCACTTAAGGGGGACGACCGATATCCGTGGGGACGACCCAGGGCAGCCCGCCAAATTAAATTTTTCTTACGTTTTTTTGCAATTTGCAGCTCAGTAACAGTTTCTATTGTAATAAAAAAAATATTCTAAAATCTAATCTAATCTAAAATAAAAATAATTTTATAAAATCTTCAACATAGCTCCTAAAGTTAAAAACCTCGTAAAAGTCAGAATGTCATGAACGAGCTTTTCTAACTTGAAGAGTTATGTTTATGATTCTAATTATTATAATAATTATTATAATTACGTTAATGCGTATTTGTTATTCTCGTGATTTTTTTTTATTACAATAAAACCTGATATTGAGCTGCAAATAGCAAAAAAAAAACGTAAAAATTATTTGAATTTTCCTGACGCTTTCACCTATAGAAAACATAGGATACTAAACTTAATAATTTGTAGTCTTATAGCTTTAGCGTTTAATTGTAATACCATGTAGGTAATGTTTCCCGTGCTACCAAACTACACTGTCTGAAGTTCTTAAAAATAAACTTTTATGAAAATAGCTCGAGAATAGTCAATTTGACTATCTTCCAATAGTATACACAGTCTAGTGAACAAACTTATCTAAGTTTGCTAATACAAAACTAACTTATTGTTTGATGAACAAAATTGAAGAGCTTTTGAAACTTCGTTCAATTTTGACATATACCTAACATGTAATTTAAATTAAATTAGTAAAAAAGATTGTAAACTACAACATAATACATCATCTGCCTAGAATTTTCCCAGAATATTGGAGTCGGCTTCTAGTCTAACTGGATGATCTGACCTCCACAACCCAGTTACTGGGTAATACGATACCCCGCTGGTAAGACTTGTAGTAAATTGCAACATACAAAAAAAAAAGAAACCTTAAAGCTTTACTAATTAGTAGCCACAACAAATACACCATAATTCTCTTTTCATTTAATGGGTCCCTAAAATAATCATTTTTATGAATTTGAATGTCCATGTATTTGAACATTCATCGCGTCATAATATTATGCCGAAATAGTAGCTTCTAAATCATGACATGACAAACATACCAATTGGGAATATTATGCCTTTCATGTTATTCCATAACGGTATAATCACAGCATAAATTATTCAGAACAGAACTAGTTTACTATTTCATGAACTAACTGATCTCTAGACACGTCTGTATTTCTCGGAATTGGATGCAGAAATTGAACTGTAGTTCACCAACAGTTCTCTAAGACCCGACACGCATAAAACCGGAGAGGTGTCGCACCGCCAAGATCGGCGACACCACCTGCGGCAACGCGGAAATTTGCGACAAGACGTGCTGCACATTTCGGTGTTCTGACGTCGAACAGAAAAATCCAGCAACGTTCACATTCGCAGGAAAAATTAATACCACACCTTACGATAGTAAAAATAAAAACAAATAATCTTTATTGAAAAAACGGGTGTGTAACGTTTGAAATAATAACAAAATCTCTAAAGATCATATGATCTAATTTCATTTAACATACTTATTTTTAATATAACGATCAAATGATATAATGAATTATTGATATAATATAATTTTACCTAATTTTATATGGTATAATGAACATTCTCTATAATGCACATTTGAACTAATATTCATATAGTATAATAATAATCAGTTACTATAATATTTGAAATCTATAAGTAACGTTTAGCATAATTTAGTTATTGAATAATTTGGGTTAGGTTAGGTTAGAACAGTGACTCTTAACCAGATTCCCTCTATTGTTGGTGAATCGTATGGGTTAGATGAGGTTATAACGGTGTCCCCTTGTTTCGCAGACAGAAATTTCATAGAATTTTGTTTCCCAGAAAATGTTTCATAATTATAATATTTGGTTCTTGTATTTTTGTTTTGGCTATTATTGTTTCAAAGACTATTTAGGTACTTGAATGAAACATATTTCACAGATACACAATCTAATGAATTTTTAATCACATTTTTTTTGTTTAACAAACTTATCAAACAGTAGAATTATTTTTTAACGAATATTGTTTGATCAGTGTATTTTTCCATGGAATTTATTTTAACGAAAATGTGTATAGTTAGACAATAACAAAAATATTGTCTAAAAGTCAATATGTTGTGCTACAAAAGTTAATGACAGAATCGAATCATTAAAATGCGCATGTAATGGCAAGCAAACCGCTTTGCGATCCGGTGTGTGTGTGTTTTGTGTGTGTTGCCCCTAATTACTAGACATCTTAAACCCCGATCGATGATGAAATAGCATGATTTCCCAAACACAGATAGGGAAAAAGCATTTTCACAATGAAAAAACCTTCTTGATTACGATGTTGCTCACTGTGTTTTGACGACGTCAAACCGATCCACGATCTTTAAATATTTTTATTACGATCTAAATTGAATGAGAAGTTTATAATTTTAAATATTGATTCCTGTTTTGAATTGGATAATATATTTTTACTGCTCTATATCTTGAATCATTGGAAGTAATGAAGAAATCCCCACAACAATGAACTCAAAGCAAACAGTTCCATTGTAACAGTACAGCACGACTTACAAAGGAATACACTTATCGTCGTCTATGCGTTACGGGAATACGTATTTGCCTCTTAAACTCAGGACAAACGATGCATCTGGGAAATCTGTAGTGCTGAGAACGAAATAGAAACTGACTTTGGCATCGTGAACGCAAGAGATTTGTAAAGCAAGTTTGCCATCAACGCCTGATAAACGGTGTTTGTTTTGCAAACTGAATCTCGGATTTTGGCTTCAAGTTGTCAGTAGAACAATTGGTATAACAGTACTGTTTGGAAGACGGGAAGTTTCTAGCTTCATTTTACTTGGTTGACGTTTGTCGTTATTAATAACTTGTGGCTTGGTATATCTTTGAGGATTTGCAAATATTACTGTAGCGATAATTAGAAAACTATGTTACTGTTCTCAAAAAATATCAGCAGTTACAAGCTTAATAGATGTGGTTAAAAATGTATTAAAATAAGCCTGGGTATTTGGAGCATTCAGGTGTTTTCAGCGTCGTAAAGTTGATTTTCTTAAATCAATATCACCCAGCCAGTCAGGTTGTAAGAGTTCGCCAAAAAAAATAAATAACATTGTTAAAATATTTTGCATGTCGTAACGAAACGGGTACACTAGTTGTGTTTTCAAATTTCGCCGCCAACTGCGATACTTTTAGCTGCGACAATATTTTCGCCTTTTCGCTGGGTTAACAAGTGTAATTTAATGAAAGTACGCAAAATACGCGCTGAGTCGTGGAGTTGCGGACACCAGCCCGTCATACTACTACTACTACTACTACTAATGAAAGTCACGTCATACTTATAGCTAGCTGATGTAGGTATGAAATCCAATTTGATAGGATTGTTTGACTTTTGCTAAAGTAGCCATGTTTTTGAGAAAGTTTAAAGAGCGAGAAAGATAGAAAGAGTGTTAAAATATGGAGCCAATTAAATTGATAAGTATAATTCAGGATTTTTGAAAAAAATATTGTTGGTATTGCTTAGTATTTTATCCTACACCTGCTAATATTATAAACGTAAAAAAATTGTGAGAATGGATGGATGTAATAATTAATGGGAATAAATATAATGACCACCAAAAATAGTAAATGATCACTAAATCTTAGTCACCAAATGACCCTCAAAAATAGTAAATGATCACCAAATCTTAGGACCCTTAAGTCCTTCCGGGGCCGGATCCGACATTAACTATGTCCACAGTTCTAACCTAACCTAACCGGTTAGGTTAGAACTGTGACCCCCCCTACGCACGAGGCGAGCGAGCCGAGCGAGCGTGCCGCGGCAGCAGCCGCCGAGTGCCAGAACCAAATCGATGTTTACAGTCAAACTCATACATTTCTAGAATACTTTAGTTAAATTTTGGTCATCATTTACTATTTTTGGAGGTCATTTACTATATCTGGAGGTTCGTTAAACATAAGCCATAATTAATTACTCTTTCACGCTTAAACATCTAAACTTTTAGCTGGGAATTGGTGGAATTAGCTTACATTTTTGCACATATTATATAGATATTAACTTACCTTAACACATAGAATATTTTGATTCAGTGGGATAATTAAAGACTTTGGCTTAATTCTGAAGTCTAGACAGACAGACGTAGTCGTGGGAAGAAACTAGTTCTGTATAAATTTGACATACAAGTTAAAACAAAAACTTCAAATCAGCAAGAACTGAAGCACCAAAATACTTAACAATGTTTCATAAGATGAGCGATAACGTTCTTGCAGACACGTGTCATCTCAAAACTTTTTCTCAAACTATCTTAACTTTCATATCACAAGATTGATGCGTCACTCACACACAGATACGACGAAAGAATAACTGGATATATTCGTTTGTGATTGATCAATCGAATCGAGTCTCTACTCTGCGAGGGATAAGTTTCATCAATCATCTGTCACCAATCTAGTGACCGGTCTTCGAATGACAGGTCGGCAGTTTTTCCATATGTTGTGTGAAAGATTGCTTGGTAACTGTGTTTATTTTTGAGGTATGTTAAAGAGGGTTTTTAGTACTGCAGTTTGAGTTGCAGAATCATCATCTGTCTAGTCTTTTCTCAACTACGTTGGGGTCGACTTACAGTCTGCAGTAGTATACATGCCAGTAGTCTGAATATCTGTGTTTTACATAAAGAGACTGAGTTTGAATTGCACAATATTGACAACATTTTGTGATTATATATCTACATCAGCGACCTGTCCCGGTTTCGTACAGGTAGCACTAATCTATTATAGCCTATAACATTCCTAGATAATTTTTCTTTCTATCGGCGAAAACCATATGAAAATCCTTACAGTGGTGTTTAAGATTAGCCCAAAGGAATACAGAGTGATATAGAATTACTATTAGAACTATTGAACTAAAATAAACATTAAAAATTATACTAATAGGAACACATACATAATATTCCTTACATTCGTTATAAAGTAAAACAATCCCACGCATATCATAAGCCTACAGTTAAATTGGATTACTAAGGCCTAACGTTAAGCCTAGCTGTCAGTTTTTTAGCCATCTGCCTTGTCTGTTACGTTACGTCTATCAAAGGTCGTATGACTGGCGGTTTAACTCGTTATCCCAGGCCAGTGTAGCTTAACCTGGCGGATCGATAGACAGGCTTTCAACTATATCTCTCCCTTCTAATCCAACTATCACCCTATATCTATACGTGAAATTTCTAAAAAAATTACAAACCTTTTAAAGATTTGTTATAGGAAAAAGGGCTGAAGGGATTTAAATAAATTTGGCACACAGGTAGGTGTTATCCTGATTTAAAAATTTCGATACTTTTCATTCGATCTTACACGAAACAATTTGTCCAGAATACAAGTAAACCCGCAAGCATCGCTTAGTTGATACCACTTAATGCAGACCGTAGTAATAAGGTCGTAAAGTTCAAATTGACCAACAACAAAATCAATAACGTCTATGTATAGCATACAATGTTTATTTAACAGCTGTTCTAACTATAAGCCATTTCCGTGAACCTAACCTTACTTGGAACCGATTTAAGTCGAATCGAATATGTACCATTTCTAACTACACACCGAGTCTTAGGATTAAAATATTGATAAAATTTTACATAAGCCAACGATAACATATTATTTAAGACCATAGGCACAATAAAAATTGAATCAAGTAGGTAACCTTTTAGGTTCAAAATCTTAAGTTTATTCTTGAAAACAGTGTCGCTCACTTAACCTGCTATCACATAACTAATTAAATAAATAATAAACAAAATCGTTATTTTAGACCGTAATATTGGAGCACACAAATCTATAGCCAAAAATCTGATCCTCCCAAATCATTTATTTCAACTAGACCATTAAAAACTACGCCTAGACCTGTATTTACAACAGAACAACACAACGTTACAAAAGGGTCTACACAGCATAACACACAACCGGACGCACATACAAGACACTAAATCAAAGCTCAGTTCCGACCAACCTGCATTGACATCGTTCCGGAACAAGTGAATATTAATGTGGCTGTTTCTAATGAGACCTCGATTGACACGGAAACATGCTGCGATAAATATCTAGTTGTGAGCGATGATTACATGTATGGGTGTAGTTTTGGATGGTAAATGTTGGAAAAAATTCGAGCAATCTTTGAGCTGATTGTTTTCAAGTTGATATACATAACAGGGTGGCTTTACGTTTATACTATGTAAGTGGTAGATATTAGGTTGTGTGCAAATTTTTGGTAGTCTAATTTGTAATGTCTTCTTTGTAATCTCCGACTAGGTGGACCGATGACCTGGTAAAGGTTGCATCCGCTGGATGCGAGTCGCACGGGACCGGTCAATGTGGCGCCACTTAGGGGAGGCCTATGTCCAGCAGTGGACGTCTTTCGGCTGAAATTAAGATGATGATGATGAATTTGTAATGGACTAAATGTAGGAGCTTGTGTCTAAGGAAAAAGCTATAAGCATTGATCGATCATGGTTAAGCTACGCTTGCCGCGGTTGATCCTAGATGGGTGACCATCTATTTCATTCCGAAATCCCTCCGTGCCTCAAAAATCACGTAAAGCTGTTGGTCTGGTATATCATTCGTAAATCTTCGAGAGTCGTTATGGGTAGTCAGAAGCCAGAAAGTCTGACAACCAGTCTTACCCAAGTGTACCCAGTAACTGGGTTGTGGAGGTCAGACAGGCAGTCTCTCCATGTAAAACACCTGTATTCAGCTGCATCCAGTTATAATGGAAGCTGACCCAACATACTTGGGAAAAAGCTAGGCAGATGATGTAATAGACCAATAATTGTATGATAAAAATACATCAATAATTCGCCAATCACCTGCCGACATTTGAATCAGAATTGACACATGCTATACCTGAATTGTTTTAGTACAATAATCTAATTCGCCGAATCATTACACAAGTACACCGGTACGGTGTAAATGTACCAATACAGGTACTTGTACTTTTGTAAAGGGGTGATAGCACCAAATATATAGACTTCACGATAAGCGAAAACAGACGAATACACACAGACGCGTACGTGCTGAGATCTCAAACGAATATAAAAAAAAAAACATAGTTAAGTTAGGCTTGCGTTTGATCGCAACTCACCTGATCTTAAGTGATAATGCGGCCTAAGGTGGAGCACGCTTGCCTCAATGATCCGGTTCAATCGTGTCTTGAAGGTACCCAGATTATATTTATCGAGGAACAGAGAGGTGCGCAGTGGATTCCACAGTCTAGCAGTTAGCACAATGAGACCGTGGAATTTCAACCGTATAGTGGTGATACATCGCCGCCGCGCCGTTTCTCCGCTTGTCCGATGGTAAAATTGGGGATGGGGGAATTAAGTTGTGCAATTCCAAAGCACACTCTCCGAAATGTACCCGATAAAGGACGGATAGGCATGCAACGGTGCGGCGATGTTCAGGGCTCTAGAACTTAGCTTAAGGCTAAGCTCCAGAGCCTCTTGCTGAGCCTCTCCAAGGGCGCAGTTGACAATGAGCCTCTTGGCATGTCCATCAATAACTTCCAACGCCTTCAGTTGGTATTTTGCTGATCCATCCCAAAGGTGGTGAAGAGTACCATAACACCTACTGCAATCGCCAACATGTATCGGTCAAGCATGGCGATTACGGCTGATTCCTCATTGGGAGAGATATACGATTGAACTTATGTGTATTTGCGTATAATAATATAGAGCTAGTCTTCTGTATCTATCTACTTAGTGACGATAGCAAACACTAATACAAACCCCGGTGTATTTGCACAACGTTGCAATGCGCCGAATGCCGCATATTAATGTGTCGGACTATAGTTTCATGCATCGATACTGTAATCCATTATTAGCTTCGTTGTTGTACTTCGTGACTGAAATTAATGATAAATGAACGAAATTGGTATTTAATTTTGATGCCCATTGAAATTTAAAAGCTTTATAATAATTATGCGTTTTATAGTTCAACTAATTACAGGTCAGCATGTTAATTAATTCAAAATCCCTTTGCCTAGCAGTAGTATCGTAATAGTCTGTTCTTAATTGTATTGTATGGTTTTATTGTCCCACAACAGCGTAAAGACCTCTTGTCTGAAACATGAGGCTTATACAAAGTCGGGGCTGATAGATAGAAGTGAAAATATAGAGATATCGAAATGATTATAATCTAGAAATTTATATCCTAAAACCATTTCTATTTTTCTCTTCTAACTTAGGTACTAAGAGCGTATCAAAATGGTCCAGTTTAACTCAACCATTTATCACAAGCTTCAAGTGAATTTTAAATGTTTATGCTCTAGGTGAGGTAACTGTCATGTGAGAAATAAAATACCTGAACAACGTGAATATATGAAGTGCCTCAACACTGACGCATGTTTAAATATCACTTGGAATATTCAAAAGAAGATAAATATTTCATATTTTATTACTTACGAACTGAATTTGAGGTAGGAATAATATTTATGATATTTTCAGATGTTACTCAACCCACACAGGTTGTCATAATGGTGCGTTTATCAAACAGAAGACGGCGAACGCGTACTATATTTTTGATAATATGTTTTATAAAATGTTTATATCTTTCTACGGCAAAAAGTGTCGTTAGATGTAAACTTTATATATGTTGTGAAACATTCAGTAGAGAAAACTGTAGAAATGTAACCCTGCGTAGGCAAAATAGCGTAAATTAGTAATGGAATACCGACTTGCAGGACCATCCTTTAACTGAAGTCTATGTATGCTCCCTAATAGTGCATAACGTAATGAGTACGCTCCTTTAGAATATAAGTATCATTCTAAGCTAAGTAAGCAGTTTACTTCAATGCGCATTGTAATAAATATTCCCTTATAGCAATTATTAAAATACGTTCCATCAAGTCGGTTGTCTGATTTAACACACCTTAGAACCCCCAAAATTTCATAACAACCACCACCACGCTTAGACGTTTAGACGCCCACGGTTGCGCATAGGTCGCCCCAAGGCGGAGCTAAGCCTTAATCGCCATGCCATACTTTGACCACATCGTACCTAACGGTAAAAGAGAGAGAAGAACTGCAGTTCTATATTCGCGTTGTCGAAGCCATACTGCCGCACTTCAAAGTCTGGGTGAAAAAGGGAAGCGCGTCTTCTAAAGGCTCACCCAGATGCTCAAAGCACACGGTTGGTTCGGTGAGAACTTGAACAGTACTTGGGCGAGGGGTCAAATTGCCACCATTGCGGAGGCAGCGTGGATTCTGAACAGCACACGCTCCAGGAATGCCCTGCGCGGGTTTTCGAGCAACTGGCCCTAATCGATAGAATCGGGCACGATCTGTCTCTGCCAGCAGTGGTTAAAGCCGAAAAATGAATAAAAAAGGTCTATTCTGAAAACTTCTCCCGCGGTGAGTTTAGGTGGTCTGTCATATTATCTGATGCTAGGGCTTGAGAGTTTACCTCAAGTCACATAGGATCAGCTAGTTTATTCCGCCAAAAGCTCTCTCAGTGAATTTAGGTCAGCTGGGATGACAGCTCCTCTAGGGTTAACTTCACCATCACAAAATGAGAGTATTTCAAAATAAAACAACAACAACAACAAACAATATGGTTGGGACAGTGGCTGAGCAATTGGCTGCTGCATTGTGAGTCTTGGGCTCGATTCCTGCACGGAACAAATATTTGTATTGCCTACAGATAGTTGTTCCGGGTCTGATTGTTTGTGTATGTGAATTTTATACAGCGTGTTACGGAATCACTATACTTATACCAAATGAATGAACTGTGTATCTGGTTTGTAAACGCACCCCCACGATACAGGAGAAATTCCCAGTGTAGGACAAAGTTATTTAAAAAAAAATTAAAAGAACTACACGACAATTCATTATTTTTAAAAAATGGGACAGCGTTGCATAAAGATCGTCAAATATTTTTGTTTTTAAATCTTTTGACTTCAAACGACGAACATCCTTAAAAATGTAGTGCAAAGGAGTAACTTTTAACGAGAAATAAAGTTAAAAGTGAGCTCTCACTGTGAAACAATGTACTGACTTTTAGGGACCACTGTTAAATAGAAGTTCCGGTTTTCAGTACGTATGTTTCTTTTCTGTTTTAAAATGCAGAAGTCGTACCTTTTTATTTACCTTTTACTTCAGGTTACAAAGTAGACGTTCACGTCAATACATTTTAGAGAAGACACTAACAGTGACAAGAAAACATGAATTATGTTGATGAATTAATTCTGTAGGTAAATAATTTTGATAGATCTCTCAATAAGTCACATAATTATGTAAGTATTGGATAAAATTTTGTTTGAATACTTGGCTTTATGCTGAATTAGTGTTAGCCTTTGCTGTTTAATTTTCTAATCTAATGCCAGATGGCGCCTCCATATTATTTATGTGGTCGGCCATGTTTTTTTCTAGATGTATGATGTGTTGTGTGAGTCGTTTGTTTCAACCACGAAGTAAGTATAACATACTTCGTGGTTTCAACCGTAAAGCAACGCTGAACAACGTTCGCAAGCGCTTGCGGTCAGTTTTCCGCGTTGCTCTATGGTTTCAACCACGGTTGGTTTCAACAAATAAAATATATTTCAGTTTAAGAAGTCTTCTCCATTATTCTAATCTCAATAAGAATAAATGACAATGCCAGATCCTGCCCCACCCATGTACAGAAAAGTAAATTAATAAAAAGAATTGTATTAAATATAGAACCTTTCTATAGTAAATTGTTTTTCTTTAGAACTTGCGGATTACGAAATACCTACCCACAAAATACACACTCATTTTACCTAAAATACAATTTAACCTATAATCAATGTCATTATTGTTTTTAGATTTAAACGGAAACCGCAAGTTCTATAGTCACTAAGACTAATGTTTAGTTATCAGCAATAAATAAACAGTAAGACTGCTACATATTACAGACTTTTATTGAGTGGGGCAAAGTTCTATAGAGTTTCTGGCATTGTCCTTTCTTTTTTCTCGTAATTAAACACCTCAAATGTAATAGATACCTATATTTCATTGAATGAAAAAGCAAATATGACAATGATTGAATAAAACCACAAAACATCTGATATTTCCATACAAACAGATGTAAATACCGGTTCGGGTGTCCCAAATGAACCACTGTGTGGTTATCAGGTACCAGTAACTCATAGTTATTTGCAGATGCTCGCAACAGCCGTGACTCAGCAGAGCTCCAAATTGTGTGGTCCGCGCTAATAAGAGCACGGTTAACCGTACGGATTTCAAATCAGCACTCCGTGTCTATTGGTTCTCTGTGAATTCGGAGGTGTATTGTTTGCCGAGATGAAGTTTATTAATTGGAGGTGTAAAGGGAAGGAGGCTTCAATATACTAAAAGTGGGTACATGCGTGAGTCCTTAAAAAATGCAGATGATGCAATCTCTTGTAAATTAATCTGAAGTCTAGTTGTAAAATTGATGCATTAATATCGAGTTCAGGCGATAAGTAATGCGGCGTATTGTAATGTTATTATGTAAAAAATCTTCCTTATTGAATTTTGATGATTTTTATAGAATAGCACTAAAACTCACTTCAGCAAAATTTTCTGCTGATTTTTTTTTACAGAATTGTTTATTGATTGCAAGTGCTTCTATTTTTTCAATTCAGATTCGTACATGTTTTTGCAATAAACCTTTTTATTTATTTTTTATTTTTTTTTACTGCAACTTCTTCTAAAAACGTACCTATCTCTTATTTGTTACGTTATGCAACAAAAGTATACGTTATTGTCAGCTAAAGGTGGTAAACAGATAACATGGAAAATGCAATTTATTTCATAACTTTTTTGGCTTTTTACCATAATAATCCATATCGGCATGATGTACAAACCACAGTATTCTTGAAAGTATCATTCAGTTACAATGCTTGTATGCACAAATATGCCATTGACAAGCTAAGAAGAAGAAGAATTACAATGCCTCGAATTCCCAATAAAAAACCCAGAGAAGTATTTCAGTTTCTTACAGATTTTTAGTTTCAGAGTTCCGTTGCAAAATGAAACACAATTTTCAATTCTGTCAGGTATTTTATAATCCGCTGAAGTTGAGGTTACTAGAGAGATATTTCCCTCTAGCCCCGTCCGTCTTTTCTAAGAGTTGTGAAACTTTATTATGAATTTAGTTTGGTCTTCTCCCAGTGCATCTACGAGGAGGGATTGGGATATTTGCTCTGAGGTTCACTGACTTTGGACGTGTTTATATATTGTAGGTAATTCTGTGCCAAGTACACAGTCAAAGTGGCCTAGTTCTGGTCCGCAATAATATAAAGTAAAGTTTAAGTTAGTTGATCAACGAAACGCTGAGATTAAGTATGCAAACAGTTTTTGGTAATTTTCTGAGTCTACGTGGTCTAATCTCTTATGGCTTAACATTCGAACGTTATAATATTTAAAAAAATACGGAAATCGGGTATCAGCGGCTTCTATGTACTGTTCTGTGTCTTCACTGCGGTACCCAAGACGCCTACCAAGCGTGGGGATTATGGCACCCCCTGCCGCCCCTCCCCCGTTTTGAGGGACGCCTTTCTTCAACAGTGGACGTCTTCTAGCTGATGATGATGACATATGTTTTAAAATGAGAATCTTTAGGTACATTCAAAAATTTGTCAATCTAAAGATTCATAAAGTTTTCAACATGAGGGTTCTAATTAAGCCTAACGTGTTTTCTACCTACTCATGTTTTATCCATGTGGCAGTACCTACACAGTGTCAAGCTTTGTAATTTAACCCAATTATCTAATTTGCGAAAACATAGGTATTGTTATTTTACCTTTGTCACTCATGAAATCACAAAAGCTTTACCTTCAAAACTTTTAATAAATGTTCCTAAGTACTTCGGTAACAATGTTGTACAAAAACTTACTATTCCGTAAAACTGAAGAAGGCCTATATTTATAGGATTCTATTGTCGATTTACCGTTTTGTCTTTCCCATTTCTAGGGAAAAACCTTTAAAAGGCAAGATGGATGTGACAGGGAGCACTTCAGCATAATAAAAACGGAATTCCTTCATTAACGCTGAGGAGGATCCTTAGACCGTAGACGGGATACCGGGTTTCTTAAGGATTCTTCTAACTTAAATCACTTTCGAAGAAGTGCCCTAAAGTTTAATTGTTAGCCAGAGTTGCTTCACTTTACGGCTTCTTGACCACGTGTAATTTAAACTGTGGGTAATTGAATGTTTTGGACGTGGTCATTCATGTTTCTAACAAAGGAATGATCAAAGCAGATCCTGGAACAATTGAATATTAAATAACATTATTATTTGTGGATTCATGTTCTTTTTTGTATCTTCGGGGTAATGAAATGGGATTCCAGACCCCAGACTACGTTATTTTAGAGGATTACTTAGAGGATTGATACAGGAATAGGTATGTCGTAGATATGCGTACTTGCTGTTTCAACGCTGGGCAATTATTTAGAAATCATTTATATTAGTGTGGTCCAATTTTTTTTTCTCTATACTATGGTATAGACTCTCTACTATGGTATGGGCGTCACACAACCTGATATACACACACAAATACATTCAAATACATACATATATAGATATACAACAACCAGACACAAGGCAAACACAAGTGCTCATCAAACAAATATTTAACCTAGGCGGGATTCTAAGCCGCAACTCGCTACGCAGCGCAGCAGTCAATCGCTCAACTACTGCGCCAACTGTGTCGCAAACATATAGTATAGTTTCATATATAATATGAAACTATTTTTATTACGAAATTCGATTATATATCTGTTCCGTGATACTAATCTATCTCTAAGAACCGATAAATTCTACTAGATAATAAGAATGACACGTAATTTAAAACAACTAACGTCCTTTCATTACTGTAACAAGCACAAAAATATGTGTGTCTTCTACGAAAATAATTTATATTTATTTCACAGTAAATCCTTTGAAGTCTTAAGGAACGGTCTGAAGATTCCGACTTTATCCTTCGCGACCGAAAGTGGATTTAGTTTGATTTACTAACGTATGTCGGTTTGGTTTCCACTTTCTTCTAATCTAGATATATCAGGTTCGAGAAAATGTACCTTTTTGAGGAATTTATTTTTGAGTTAAGAGAATTAATTTCTTTTCTTTCATTGTGGTTTTTCTTCATGATCGAATCTACAAATTACCTGTTTATTTTTCTTTGTTTAAAATTAAGATTTGTTTTAACTTTTTACTCTGATTGACCTATTGCAAAGCTGGCAAAGGGAGATTGTCACATACAAAGAGGTAACCTAACCTAACAGTACGTAAAGTCGGGCTGTGGCTAATGATGATGATGATAAAGATCAATTTACAATAAACCAAAAAGGCAGCAAAAATGAAAAACAGATTTAATTTAAAATGTACCTAAAATTCTACGTAGCCATTGAGTTACGTATGATTGATATGCATTGCCAATAACAGGAAATATTTTATTTCAAACAAAGGATATTTTTTAATAAAACGAGCCATGCTCCTGTTATATTTTTACTGTTGTCCATTCCCCTCTGAACGTCGGGCTTCATTAATCAAAAGTCGATTTATAAGTCGAAAAAGTTGTTAAAGCAAAGCTCTTTCAACGTTTTATTCTTTTTGTCTAACAAGGGCCGACAATAAAAAGGAGTTGTCAACCTTTTCTGTTTTTCAAATAACTTTTGTGATTTGTATTTCATAGCTGTGATTGGCATTTCGAATCCCTTTAAAAGTACTTTTGGGCGAAATTTTTCAAAACTATTATTATTTTTACAATAATAAAAGTATAACAAGTATGTACTTTTTCTATCAAAAACGTTAACTGTCTGACAACAGATTCAGATTTAGTAATGCCATTACTACTGTTTAGTAGGTCAGATATAAGTTAAAATCTATTGGTAAAAAAAAAAAAAAACACCCGCTCACCCGCACAATCTGTGTGCTCAATGAATTGCATCAGAGGCTTGACATATTTTCGTGCAATTGTAGTGAATTCGCAAGAGTTTTGTTGAATTTTGTTAGTTATAATTAGAATATATAGGTATATTGTATAAAGTTAGATTATATATTAGTTTAGATTATATATATTATGTACAATGGACGGCTCACAGGGCATCAAAAAACTCGTCCGCATCGCTCAAGTGCCCAGAAGGCTAGCAGCATTAATTACCACGTTGAATGGCAATGCTAATTCTTTGGCCCAAGAAAAGGCCAGCCCTCTGGTCACGTGAAGAGTCGACCAGCCGCTTAGAAATGTCTTTAAAAACAAGGTGAGCACTCGGACCCCATGGCCCTAGTGTTTCAACCCCAAACGGCTCAAACATATAACTTCCAAGAAGGTTGTTATATTTACGCCGTTTGAGGTTTTCGGCACCTGCAGCAGCCGCCCCAGCACCACATGACGTGCTAGGAAGATGGGATGGCGCAAGGGTGTCGACACAAGTTGCAACCCACACCAAAGGTCTACCCAACTTCCACGGCATTATGGTCATTCCATCTGGTCTCTTACCATCGTCACGTGCCAAGCCATTAGGTTCTAACACAGCTGGCACGCCGGCGGAGGCAAGAGCACGACGGATGATGTCATTAATGCTGGCGTACCGTGCTATCCGGCCTGCGCTTTTACAGCAGGAAAGGCCATGGTGACCGAGGCAGTCGACAACTTCACCACATTGACAGCGATGCGGGGCCCCGCAAGGTGCGCCCAGACGTAGGCATGTAGCGAGCCGGAATGTAGTGTCACTGAGCATAGTACCTATGTTAGGTGACGGCAGTGCCTGAAGCCAGAGGCCCGACTCCCACTCACCCACAGCCAGCAAGCGGGCACGCTCAGCAGAATTGGTGGACGTAATATATATTTTTTAATTTATTTTAAGCTTTGTAAATATTTAATTCTTTTCAATGTTGTAAATAAGATGAATTAATATACTTGTTTAGATTATTATACAATTTTGCAAAATTGATGTGAATAGAGTTTAGAATTTTTAATTTTGTGTTAAGGTTTTTTAGTATTAGCCTAGTTTTAAAGTAAGTAAACCTACTTTTTAATTTTTGTTTTGTGAACCACTTTATTGTTTTGGGGTCAACCTGTAAGATAGTGTGTGCGTGTTAAATAAATAAATAAAATGTAGATTCTAATTAGAAAAATTAGTAACATCACCAACATTATTGCTAATTAGTACTTACACGTAGCTATTACGTGTAAGTTTCTTATTATTAGACACTAATTTCATACAATAACTAATCACGAGTATATTGAGTGGAGCAGTTTTCCACACGTAGGTATCTATGTATTGTACAAATTGCGTTAGAACACGCGATATCTCAATACTTTTTCGTTCCTGAATGTGATGATTAATTGAGGACCGGGCGCGTGCTTTCTGTATTCTAATTGGTCGGTCGGCGAGCCTAACAAATTACTTTTTCATAAAATACAAAAGTTCCATTATCCACTCAAATTAGTTCCCAAAGGAAATCATTAATATTAATCAATGTTTCAAAGGCTTCGTTTTCTGTGCGTAAAATATCGGATCGAATACGGTTCACGATAGAGTAGTATCGATAATAAATTAATATTTTAGATAGGTACGCAGTTATTTCTTTTTGTTATTTATTAAAGCGATGGTTAAAGGTTCTTTGACGTTTCTTTGAACAGAACCTAAGTGCTCTCATCTATTACTGACTCTTGACTTCACAAAGGATTTAAGTCAGACAAGTACTCCACTTTATTCCTGTTCCTATCTGTACAAAACTTAAGCTCATAGTAGAACGTAATATCTTAGATGCCAGTTCGAGCGTGAAAGGCTTCATTTTCTAGTAACAGCGCTCTAATTGAAAAACCTGAAAAGATGAGAGCTACGATATATCGTAAGTGATTGTTTTCGAAGTCTATTAGGTAAAATTTTGTTTACTTTCGTAGTTATCTCACAATTTCTCTAAAAAAAGCTATACAGGGTGAACTGGACATCGTAACCCATAATTTTATTATGACTTTTAATCATGACCTGAATGAACTTGAGCATGAGGGAACTGCAGCTTTCTTTTTGCTTCCGATGTGGTGGCCCAACTCGCCAATTCCTAGGGAAGCCATCCAAGGCATTTCGCCATCTCCTCGATCTGCCACGGGCCCGCCTGATTGTGTCAGGGCTCCAGTTTTGCGGTATGCAGGCCTTTAGCTTAACCGGCATCCTGCAGACATAGCCCGCCCAGTCCCATTTTAGTTTTGAAGCTTTTTGACCCACGTCGATTGCGTTCTGGAGCGTTTTTTAATGAAACTGACGAAAAATGTTAACTCTACAGGGTCTAGAATTTATGTACTGAATCAACGATAAAAGTTTGATGAATTTACTATGTAGTATTTCCTACACGGTGGAAGGGATTTTACCGTGTAGTAAATACTAAACCCCCATAAACCAATAAAGATACCATCATACTTAATTACGATCAAAGACATAATAATTTGTAACTTCCGATAAAAATACTTCTGTAATTAATATTCGACACTAAAGTCCCAAACGGCTCATGACGCGAAAGTTATTTCAGTGGAAGATATAAATAAACCAGGACAATTTTCATATTAATTTGCAAACGAAAATAGACGTTATGAACTTATGACTTACCCGTGGACATTCCCTCGCGAGTCATTAACTACGTATGATATATTGTAATCTCTTAGCCTTTAATAATGGATTAGTTTTGATTACAACAACCAAAGCGTGAAAAGTTTGCATAAGTCAGATTTATTAGATTTACTAGTTTTTGCCCGTGAATTCGTCCGCGTGAATGTCTGTAGTAGACGAAGTCCCGGATTAAAAAGAACCTTCTTTTTCCCGGGGTGGAAAATCCTCATGCAAGAAGCTTATAGATAAAAGTGGAGGCAACACTCTAAATACCTAAGTGAAGCCAACTGTGGGCAGACGCTCTCTTTCTGAATGCATACATAAGATAAAGAAAACACATATCACTGTCTCGTTCTTATGTATGCATTCAGAAAGAGAGCATCAGCCCACAGTTGGTTTCAAGCTTTTGTTCGAAGTGTTGGCTCCATTTATACCTTTATATATTTTCATGTCCTCATGGATGTCTATGTGAACTAAATACTGACCAGTTTAAGAAAACATTTAAAAAAATACTGGCAGGAAAGGCCTACTATAATGTCAATGATTTTTTAAATGACAAATCGCTGTAATGTAAAGTAACTGACTGAATTTATTAAATTGATTTTGAATTGCATGAAGATATTATTTACCAATTAATTTTTGATTTTATTTTGTTTTTTTTTTATTTAATGTTAATTGTTATAATATTTTATTGATTTTTTTTAGTATGTAACCTTGTGTTATTATATTTATTTTATTAAAAAAAAAAAAATATCTTATGGTCTTTCGACCAAATTTGTACACCACTTTATCATTATGTCCCCCGCCCTGGGGCGAGGGGTCTGTCAGACTCTTACCGACTAAAACAACTTTTTTGAAAAAGAGAACCGCCTTCAAAAAAAATCTATAGAGTGATAAATAACACACATGACTTTAGTTTCGGAAGTCGGTGGCTTTGTTTGGTTTGTTGTTTCGTATAGCCACCGACTTCCGAAACTAAAGTCATGTGTGTTCTGTGCTAAATTTATTTATCACTTTTTAGATAATTTATTTTACACTTTTTAGTGCCTCCTCTTTATCACCCAAATCCATTAAGGAACGGCAACATAGTTAAAACAGACATTGAAAGTCCTCCAAAGATGGAAAGATGGAAGAAGCGAAAACGTCTTCTCGGTTTTTGTTGTTTTTTTCATGAAGCGCTGAATAAATTTCTATTTGTTGTATACTAAACCTAAACCTTTCCCAGAATTTAACAAAAACTTTTCTGAAAACCGCATCAAAATAGTTTCAGCCAAACGGGAGATAATCACGGACAAACACAAATACATACAAACATACGGGTCGAACTGAGAACCTCCTTTTTTTTAAATCGGTTAAATACCACTCCGGTATTCCATCTCACACCTACGTCGGGGGTCTTCGGCGAATTTTCGTAATCTTTGTCATCGTGGGATGATTTGCTGACATTGGTTTAATTCTGAAGTCTTTACACACGAAGTCACGGGGAGATGCTAGTTAATAATAAACTCACCAACATAGACAGCAAGTAAGTATAATAGTACTTACATATTATGTCCAACAAATGGATCTTCCCGCTATAAATCAGTACGTAAGGAATTTATGTGTAATAAATTCCCCAACGCAAGCGCAGGTAAGTATTAATAATGGTAACTGAATTAATTTCACATATGTCGGCCATCTTGCTACGCATGAAGGGTTCTTGGCAAAATTATTAGATTGCAATCTAGAGAAACGGCCACTTTTCTTTTTTTTTCCACTTGGAAGACTTCCAGATGTTTTCAATTTGGAAGTTTGTGAAGTAAGATTTAAGATGTACTTATGTTTCATACTTCAGAAGACTTTTTCTTTATCATCATTGCTAAAAGAAATAATTTAATTTTCAAGTACTTACCGTTAACTTGGAATTAAGTAGTGTAGGTAAGTAACCAAGGCATGACATTAATATTTATTTCCCATTATCCCGAAATCTACGAGTACCTACTAAATACACAAGCGAGAATTTTATCAAAATTCAAAATAACACAAACAATCTTCAAGTCAACGTTCGTGTTGAATAAACCGCACAACTTCACTGTATCATAAACAATAAGTGTACAAAAGACAAGATAAATTGAGCAATGCACTAGAGTGTAACTCTACGAAAATTTGGATTACTATGCGCCTGAAATTCAAATCATTTTAGAGAAATGGAGGTAGGTAATAACTAGATGGTGAAAGCTCGCTAACGCGGTCATACGTCATCCACACTGCTATCACGGTTCCGCAGTGCCGTGTTTGCCGACGGTACCCTGCTCCCAAGTTTATCCCCAGGCTGATAAAGTGCCCGGACTTCTGATCGTTAGATTCTAAAAGTTTTAGTGCTAATGAAAATTAAATGAGAGGTCTATTTCTGTGTTTGATGGTTCAAATTCAACAGCAAAACCTTAATGGATAAAACATCTAATTGAATTGTATTTCAATATAATTGTTACGCAAGAAGTTGAAAAGAAAATAAAGTTGCCAGGTTAAATTAGCCCCGGTCAATGGGCTGACGACTCAAAATAATTCCAATCTATACTAATATTATAAAGCTGAAGAGTTTGTTTGTTTGTTTGTTTGGTTGAACGCGCTAATCTCAGGATGTAGTGGTTCGAATTGAAAAATTATTTTAGTGTTGGATAGTCCATTTATCGAGGAAGGGTATAGGCCCATGTGAAGCTGGGTCGGGTCGCTAGTTGCAAATAAATTCCAAATACTCCAATTACAAGATAAAATGAAAACTTAATACATAATTTCGACGTGTATCAATCATAACGCATCGATAGAGTTCACGTTTTCATTCGAGTATTAATAATGTAATTTACAATCATGGGTATCCGGAAATGTGAAGACGCTTCGAAGTCTGCGTTAATCCAAATTCAGTTTCGTAACAAAGACAAAGGGATGTATTGGAAATATAATGGAAGAGATGTCACTTTCATTAATGCCGAACAGTTTTAGTTGATTGGGGTCCTTACTGGAAGAAATGGGATCGGGGGAAACGTAATACAATATTAATTTGGCAAAGAAAGACAAATTGAAGCAGAATAGGAGTAGGGATAAATTACCAAGGGCAAAGAGATAATAACAGCAAAATTGTTTCTTTTTCTTTATTACCAACAAAAATCATTATTTTAAGTGGTGTTAATGGAAATCGTCTTTTAACGCTTGGGTATTTTGACATACTCATGGGACTCCTAATGTCTGTATATAATTTATTTTTTTATGTCGCTGTACGAAAAATGCACAGTAAGGTATCTGTAAACATCATCAGCCGGAAGACGTCCACTGTTGGACAAAGGCCACCCCAGGGAAGAACGGCAGAATAGGGGGTTTGCTATAATCCCCACGCTTGGCAGGCGTCTTGGCGATCGCATTGAAGTTGTTTAGTACACGGAAGTCGCTGCTGCCCGATTTCCGGATTTTTCCTTAGTCTCCTTCTACGACATCTGGCCACATGGCCCACCCCACGGGTGACTAATAAAAATATATTTCTGTAACATTAAAAATAAATATGTTCTAAATCTTGTTCACGACATTCTACAATCTATTTCACTTTGCTACAAGGGAGTTCAACAAAAGACAAAACTCCACGTCGTCTCAGAGCTCAACACTTCCTGATGTTCGATGCACGATCGAATTGCTATCGAATAGCTGCTGTAGATAGTGCATTCACCGTGTCGCATCCACTTGGTTGCGCTCCAAGACATTCGTCAAATAACTTGGAGGATTCGGAAGCGACGTGTTCCAGACATTTCGTGAACAAGTGCTACACGATTTGTAACACTTGTAATTCAATTTATGTTTGCAGGAACACCGCGTTAAATGTTCGCAGCTGAATCAGTGACGATTAATTTGGGTATGCGGGTACGAAAAACAAAATTCTGTGAGGGTGGTTGGTTTCTGCTACAAATTACGGCACTTACCCAAAAGTTTTATGCAAATTACAGGAAACAAATAAAGATTATTTTTGTGCTTCTACCTTTAGTAGGAAAAATCAAACGATGTTTGTTTAGATACTTTCAGGAAGATTTCAGGAATGCGTTCAAGTACCTTTAAATACCGGAAAGAAACAGAAAGTACTGCGCTCCGATCCAAAAAAGATTCGGCTACAAATCACAAGTATAAAAAAATACTTTAGGTATTTTCCGTTATAGAAATACATTCCTACGACAAATTTCCAACGCGTACATCAATCTCATCCCTTCAATGTAAGAAAGAAATGGTGTGATGAAGTTTTAAAAGAAACCTTTGGTTGAGTTAATTGAGGTGGTTTTATCAACCACATAATGTATGCCAGATGAAGGTATACAGACCTGTTACTAATTCCTGAAATTTAAAGTTATATTTTCCAACACTTATAGAGAAAATGAGAGAGAGAGAGAAAGAGACGGTAGATTTAATTTTTAGCACGTTACTATCATCAACTGCTCCAGAATTAAACTGAGCATCATAAAGTAGCCAACTACAAAACCAAGGTGCATATTGTTTCTGCCCCCAATTGTTCTCTACTTACTGGTTCGGAACACTAAAAATCCTGTAGTATTCTGTTCCCAGATTTAGCTTGTTGGCGCAAACATTCCAATTGTCTGCACCCATTGACGCGAGGCGGGCATTCCCTTGCTTCTGCCGCATTCCACGGAACATGGCTTCTGCGGTACGGATATTCTTGTATACCTGTGTATGTAGCTCAGGAATTGTGAAAGCAGATGGTATTTACTTTAATCTTCTAGTGTAGAATTAAATTTATGGTAAGAATAGTGGTTGTTTGTGTTTGCTATTGACATAAAATCCTGATTACTAAGAACTTACACTTCAAAGCTACGAGAAATACTTAATATAAATAGCGCAATACTAGACAAACATATATTATAATATAGCAAAAGTTATACAAGAGAAAAAGAGAGTTTTTCTCTTGTATAACTTTTGCTATATTATAATATTTGTTTGTATCAAAGACCTTACCTTTAATTTAACCACCTCAAACAAACGGTCTCGTATTTTGATTAATTTTTGGAACGAATCTAAATTAAACCACTTGACATTAATATCCAAGGCACAAAGTTCTGTACATTTAAAATTGAGTTTGTGAAATATTAAAGGTAGAACGATCCAATATCGATGTAGGTTGAATCGGATAAATTCAATCTAATCCGAATATGCGAAAGAACTGTCAGAAAACCGCAAAAGGCGAACCCGTATAAATTGGTGGAAATATGAGAGAGTCCCCACGATAAAGTCGTAGATATTATTGATGGGTATTATGGCCTATTGAAATCAATGAGATCTTTATTGCAAGTTTACTAAATTGAGATCCTTTTTGGGTCTCAGTGGTTACAAACAATGACAGATAGGCCAAAAGTTATGGTTTATGATGCAATTTTGTTCAAAGTTACCCTTTAATGACCCAGTATTTTAATAATATTGTTTTATCGTAACGTTTTATGGTGGATAGTTTGATAAATATTCGAGATTTCGAGCATTCCGATTTGATGCAACGTTGAAATAAGTCATGTTAGGGATTATGTCTTTCGTTACTTGGTGTTATCCCTATTTCTTATGTTACAGTAATAGGTAGATACAACAATGATATATAAGCCGAAACTCACAAGGTACATACTGACAGAAAATTAATAATTGATTCCAGTTCAGTCAGTGGATTCCTAGGTCTATTTCGATAATAGGTAGAGATTTCTGTAATAAATATTTTACATTCATAAATTTTCTTATTCATTTAATCCAATATTAAAAACAAATTACTCTTTTATTTTATTTACCTAAAAGCTAATCCGAAATCGTATTACACACGTGCTCACATCAAATACACCTAAAATGAAAACAGAAACAGTTTCAAATAAACCATCATTTCGCTACGAGAAAATTCGGAATTCACAAACTTCGCTGCCTTAAATTAGATTTCCGTAGAAACCTTAGACGTTTGATACCCGAGTGGAGTATAAATAAATGTCGATCGAATAACCCCTGTCTTTCAAATTGAATAACATTTTAATAATAGCCTTGTTTCTACGAAATAAAATTGAAGTATCACTTGATTTAATAGTACGTGAGAAAAATAAAAATAATATCTAAGAAATACGAACTAATGCTACCAATTTTTTCTTAGATGTCGAAAAATATTGCCGCATTGAACCTTCGGACGGGAAGACGTAGTAGCAATAAATATGAAATTCAGAAAATCCTAGAGGATTAATTTTCTGATCTCAAATTGTGATGCGGGTGGAATGAAAACATTGCGGTTAGCCTCCTAAGGGAATGTAAGTACTTCGTATAATATCGTGCCTGTTCTGTGTCGGTGTGGAACAAATTGAATGTACGGAATAACCTAAGAGCACTAAGTATTTAAAATTATAACGGACTAGCTTAGACCCGCGAATTCGTCCTCGTGAATGTCGGTTATCGCGGATGCAGACGAGACAGAGAAAAGTAGCCTTGGTTCTCTCCCAGGGTTCGAGCCATTTTCATAATAAATTTCATCAATATCGGTTCGTCGTGAAAACGTAACAGACAGCAATTATATATTATACACTTAGATGCGTTACCCGTGCTCAATAATGGCAATATTAAAGCAAGGCAATTGCCGGGGTTTCACTTAGTCACGTACCACCCAGTGTCGCGGCTCTAATTCACACATAACTGACGTAACAAAATATGTATGTTTATCTTTTTCTAACAGGTATACGCTGTATGCTTCTGTCCTTTTCTTCGCAATGTATAATTGTATGTGCCTACTGGTATGCAGATGTAAAAGTTTGCGCCGTTTTAAAGTGCACTAATGTTCGTGTATGACGCGTCTATTTATAATACGTCATTGACAGACAGAGTTACTTTCGCATTTATCTATCTATCTAATACCTTTAAACGAGCAATTCTTGTATATATTGTTAGAGATTTCACTAAGGTCTCACCGAGGGTATAAAACACCGCGCACGCCAGCGACTGCCCTCTTGCACCAATAGCCATTGACGCGATAACATTTCTTTGTGATATTCAGTCTGACATTTTTCTACACACGTTTTTATTTTGTTGTATTTGAATAGTTCATTAAATCAAAATGTACTTGTGCCAATTGTGTTTTTTAACCGACTTCAAAAAGGAGGAGGTTCTCAATTCGATTGTTTTTTTTTTAATGTATGTACATCGATTACTCTGAGATTTATGATCCGATTTACGGGATTCTTCTTTAGTTTGATGCGGAATAGTTGCCATTTGGTCCCACAAAAATTTAACATTGTTTGGCCCAGTAGTTTTCATTTTATGAACATTTTTTTATTTTTTATGTATTTATTTTTATGTTTGACCACGCTTAACTATCTTCAGTGTAGTCCGAGTTCGACGATTCTTTTTTTAATTGATAGTGTATACCTCAAATTTGGTCCCATATAATAAGAAAGTAAAAATTAATAAGAAAATATTCCACCCCTAAGGGTTGAAAATTAAGGGATGACAATTTTTTTTTGGTGTCGCCGTTTCGTATTTCATTTCTATGATGAGAAGCAGGCACTAAAAAGCGAATAAAAAAATTTTAAACAAAAAAGACTACCGCCTTCAAAAAGTAAAAAATAACTTTCAATTCGCAAGTCGGTGGCAATACAAAACAACGAGCAAAACCAAAGCCGCCGACTTGCGAATTGAAAGTTATTTTTTACTTTTTGAAGGCGGTTGTCTTTTTTTTTTTAATTTTTTTTTTAAGTAAATTAGAATCAAATCTATAACAATATATAATCTGAATTTCGGTAACGGCTCCAACGATTTTCATGAAAAATATGCAGGGCTTTCGGGGCGATAAATCGATCTAGATAGATTTCATTTAAAAAAAACCGGTCAAGTGCGAGTTGAACTCGCGTGGAGAGGGTTTCGTGCAATGCCAAAGTCAAATCTTTTTATTCAATTGTATGTTTTACAATAGGTACGCACGGCTACACATCAAGCTATACATTTCTAATTTAAGCTGACCTCTCACTGTATGGATATTCTATACAAGGCGAGATCAGCTTATACTCGAAATGACATGATCATGATGATGATGATTACTTGATGTGTAGCCGTGTGTACTCTCACTGAATCTGAATTTTGAATCTACTACTATTTTCCGTAAGTGAACGTGTATTATATTGAGTTTACCACTTTATTTTTAATTGATAGAATTCTTATAGGTTTTCCTGTAATCTACAAGCAATGAACTATATTTTGAATATTTCTCAAAATTTTAGACTCAGTCGTTTCTGAGATCAGGGGGTGGGGGGATGGTCAATTTTCCTCTTCTTTTTTGAATAAAATCAAACCCTTTCATTTGAGATATAAGACAGGAAGGTTTGCAAAACTTTTTATTTCCCAATTGGTCCCCCGAAAATGACCCTTATTTTAAAGAAATAGTTATTTACTTTGCACATCTGTGTTTGGTCATAGGATTACACCATCCTACCAAATTTCACATGATTTGGTCCAGTAGATTCAGAGCAAATTGGCTGTGATAGACGGACGGACAGACAGGCGCACGAGTGATCCTATAAGAGTTCTGTTTTTTTTTGTTCGGAACCCTAAAAATACGAAAAAAAATCCAAGCGAACTTCGGTCGCCCAGGTACTAATATTAAAGCATGGATAAGACGACATGTTCTTACCATCATTGCGATATCTCTTTTGTTTTGGACATATCTATGAAAACCGTTTCCTAGCAATATTTTTTTGTTCAATGTTATTTAGTTGTTGTTGTTTAGTTATTGTTGTTGTAGTTGTTTTTAGTGTGTTTGTTTGTTTAGTTTGTTTGTAGTAGTGGTTAACGGCTGTAGGCTTTTTTACATTATGTTCTGTAAACAGATATCAACCATTTGAGTTTAAAAACCAGATCTGTCTGGACAAAAGCATTTGATAAAATGTTTCGTCTAAACACTCTGGATTTGTTCTAGAAAGTATTTTGAATTTAGAACCTATTCGTATTTTGAAGTTATCCTTATTTTTAGCGGCCGACGTGCTATTTATTCAATACTAGCTGACCCGACAGATGTTTTCCTATCCCTATCTATCTACCCTACCTTACCTACCTACCCTACCTACCCTACCTACCTTCCTACACACCTACCTATCTACCTACCTACCTAGGTGACTAGGTAGGTGGCCTACCATACCCACCCAACCTACCTACCCTACCTACCTACCTGCCTGCCTACCCTACTTACCTACCTAGGTGAGTAGGTAGGTAGCCTACCCTACCCACCCAACCTACCTACCCTACCTACCTATGTACCTACCTGCCTACCCTACTTACCTACCTACCCGACCCTACCCTTCCTTACCTACCTACCCTAGCCTACTCTACCTACGTACCTACTCTACTTATCTACCTATCTATCTACCTACCTACCTACCTACCTACCTACCTACCCTACTTACCTACCTAACCTACCTGCCTACCTACCCTACTAACCTACCTACCCTACTTACCTACCTACCCTACTTACCTTACTTACCTACCTACCCTACTTACCTACCTACCCTACCCTACCCTACCTACCTGCCCTACTCTACCCTACCGACCTACCCTACCCACCCAACCTACCTACCCTACTTACTTACCTACCTACCTAAAATTTCCTTTTATACAAACCTTCTTCTGACAATATCGAACACAAAAAAGAATAATCCTAGAAACTAATACGTCATCTATGTATAACTTTTTAGTGAAGAAATAAATACGTGATCTACGTATGTTCTTTTTTTTGTTTTTGTTGATTTTTTTAATGTTCCGCCCAACTTTCTTAGTTTTCTTTCATATTTTTCTTCTCTTTACAATAACAAACACAACAAAAAAGAATTAGCGAAATTGGTCTAGCCGTTCACGCATGATGCCGTGACCAAGGGAAATAAGAATGCATTTTTGTTTATATAGATATAGATGGAAGTTTCTCGCGGTTTCCCCTATTTAATTTGAAAGAACCTCCGACTTCCAGTACACCATAACGCGCACAAGAACATACTACAATCCAGTACCGTAAGATTCAGCACGATCACAGTATCTACCTATCTATAGCTTTAAGGTTAAGTATTTTAATTACTTTAACGTAAATCTAGTTTAACCCCATAGTGCGATGTTGAAATTCTTACCAGAAAAGGGTTGACGTTTTGCAACCCTTTTCTTGGTTAAAACTTCAAACTGCCCGAAATTAGAAGTAGAAAGTCAACA